>CM061560.1:139315468-139940468 GCA_030864225.1 Capsicum baccatum var. pendulum
TGCCTGGATTTACCATAGAATACGATTCTCTATAAGCGCATGCATGGCTGAATTCTGCATAACTCATAGCCAATAGATAAGTAAAATTCATAAGGTGGACATAACCCTAACTCTCAATTCTCATTGATTAAAACCTACCAAGTAGTCTGTTTTACTCTTCTATTTTCCATTTTCTCTCTAATATTTTGTTTACATCATTTGCACGCACAAAATGCCCCCTTTATTCGCAGAACATTCATCAAAAGTCTTATAATCGTTGCATACTTAGTGACCGAGTATTCCCTGTGGGATTCAACACCCAACCCAGTTGGGTTCTATATTTAACAACGACTGTTTACACTCTTACAAGAGTTGTAGTTTGAGCGTTATCATATACCAAGGATACCTGTGTTCTAATCATAACAATTTTTTAATGGAATAACTGAGTGATAAGATAGGTCTGGTTGATTAGATCAGTTATACTTTACCTCCATATCTTCCACAATCATCACCCCTATTTTTCATTGTACATGGTTTAATTTATTCTTTCTCTATTTCACTTTTATATTTTCAGAGCTTTCTCACTGAGATAAATCAAGCATCAGGTCTCTAAAAGCAATCGCCCACAAAAAGACACCTTTACCTAACGTGTCTTACGAGAGAGCACAGGTGGACTTTCAAGAATTTAGCATGGCGTATACATTATCACCAAACTAATCCTGACTGCAATCCCCTTTCTCAACCTTAAATCATTATCATATGTTTTATTTGGGAGTCCTTCTGAGTTTGAGTTTCTAGTAGAAGGAAAATGGCGTGACAAAATCCTTTTTTCCCCATCTAGGTCGAGAGTTTTTTTTCACTATTTTCTATAGCTTAAGACCCATATATAGAAAATTCTTAAATTCAACATATCTGGAATTATTCAATCTAGCTCTTATCCAACTTAATAATTATCCTTTGTGTGCCTATCTCTTCGAAAATGAGTACATAGAGGATTGAGAAACTTTTTCTTAGCATTATGAGAAACCTTTCCTTAAGAATAATGAATTTGAGTGCCATCTAGATAGCCAAGCTCCTTCCCATTGTTAGCACCTTGACTAGTAAAGTTAAAAAAGATATGTGAGGAAGTAGCTTTACTAAGGGAGTAGCTTGAGCTAGGTGTTGTCTAGCCTCTTTTGTTGGATTCTAATGTATTTTAATAAGTTTTTAAGGTTGTTATAATGTATTTATATGTGAAAAAAAATTATTGATAATGTTCAAGGGTCAATTGGATCAAGCCAAGGGTCAAAACAATGAGTTAGAGATCAATGTGAAATTAGCCTATGCGTAGCTCATGTTTTTAATTAACTGTCTTGGATGTTGTGATGTTTAGAGCTCTAAATTGTTGTTTTTAATTCTTTAGGACTCTTGGTGAATGGATTATAAAATCTTCAAATCAAGTGTAAACAACTCAAAAAGGCTCGGGATGGCTAAACAAAAGCACAATACAAAAAATTGACCCCATTTGGACCCCTAAAATGTCTGGGGTACATGTGGACTGTATGTTCATCCAATTGACGTTTGCAAAATACCATTAGATTCATAAGAGGCCCAAATTAATGACCTATAGGCGCGTGTAGTTTTTAATAGCGATTAAGGAGGCACCGTAACGCGGTGAAATCGTGGTGAGATTCTAGAATTTGAAAATTACGGATTGGCATGTCGCCGCGATGTGTTAGCCATCAAACGCTGAAAACAACTGCCAATCTATAGGATAATAACGTGGAAACCGAATACTATTTGGTTTATTACTTGTTTACTATAAATATAATGTGTTAAATCATGTTTTAATCATCCTGGAACCCCTAGATCGCTTGGAACAACATTGGAGGCTGTCACAACTTCTTTTTAGGTTGTTTTTTATTTAATTTAGCTTTATTTATGATTTAAGTCATTCATACAATTATTTGGATGTTTATTATTACTATGAGTGGCTAATAACTCTCTTTCAAGGTTTAAAACTAAGAACATGAGTATGATTGTTTTGAATTAAGTTCGTTTGATTTTCTTATCATTATTGGTTGTTTTTTTACTCTTGTTTTAATTATTTTAAGGATTTGTGACACTTAGAATACACCAATCGCCTATCTTTCGATCTTGGGAGAGAGAATAGGGAGATAGAACATTGGAATAAATAATGTATGGCTTACATTTCTTTATAAAATAAGGAATTCAAATTAGTATCTAGGACATGGATGTGCTTACAGGCCTTACTTGATTCAAATGTAGGAGATAGCTTAAAGAACTTAATTGGAGCACAGTATCCCCGCTCAACGATGTAGTTGTAAGGTTCAACTTAGGTAAAGTATTAGAGGTTAGGAATCCTTAATTATGCAATTAACCCTACTAATCAACAACCAAGATAACAATTTAACGAATGAAGGTTAATTACGTAGTATGATTGTTCAAAGTGATTTAACCCCAGGTTTTCTAACTATAGATTGATTGAAGACCTTTATTTTACACATTATTTCCTTTACTTTAGTTTATAAATTACAAACCCTCTTTTAGGTTATGCTTGCATCAACTAAATAAAAATTGTGATCTAAATTAGAATTGTTGTTGAATCAAGTCTTTGTGGGATTGATACTTGGCTTCTTGAAGGGCACTTTACTCCCTGATAAGACCACGTACACTTGCGTATGCACTTGGGTACTCTCAGCAGGTAAGACAAGAGGTCAGTCAGGAGCCTTGCCCATTGGTGGGTATGGTTAGTTGTATTTGTACTTGCTAGATCTGAGGCTGAGTCTTTAGATGTTGTTGTCACAAGTACAATCTTGGTGTGCCATCAATTGAATTTTGATTTATTTTATTGAAGATCTAATTATTCTTTTGTGTCTTCTTCTTATGCCCCGTAGTTAGAGTTATCTTTAGATTTTCTATCTGCCATTCCATGTATTTACTGTTGTCAGTAATTCTTTAGTAGTGCATGCTTATTGATTATGTGTTGTTACTATCGAAGTTTGATACTCAGGCTAATCTTATTGTGTAAGATATGGTGGATTTTGATGTAATTCTGACCAGGGATTGGTTATCCCACTATCATGCAGTCTTAGATCGTTTTGCCAAGACTATTACCTTAGTCATGCCCAACGTACCTCGGATTATATAGCAGGGAGTTGTTAGATGCATGACGATAGGGACTAGTTCTTATATTTATGGTAGGAGGCTTATTTCAAGAGGTTCTGAGTTTTATCTTGCATATATTTATGATTTTAGTGTAGAGAGTCTCTCACTTAACTTTGTCCCACATTTTATGTGTTTGTTGATGTTTTCCCTACCAATATACATAGCCTTTCTCCTGACTATAGTATTTAGTTTATTACTGATCTTGAGATAGACACGCAACCTATTTCTATTGCACTTTATCATATGGATCTTGTCGAGCTTAATGAGATAAGTTCTCAGCTTTAGGATCTTCTGGGTATTATTTTTAATAGACCGAGTATGTCTCTGAGTTCTTTGCGAAGAAGGATGTCTCCATGCATATGGTATTGATTACAAGTAGATTAATAAGGTAATAGTGAAGAACCATTTTTCAATGCCTCATATTGATGGTTTGTTTGACCAACTTCAAGGTGCAATTATCTTCTCTAAGATTGTTTTGAGGTTCGATTACCATCAGTTGAAGATTCAGGATGAGGATATCCTAAAGATAGCTTTTGGAACCCGTTATGGTCATTATGAGTTCCTAGTGATGTCTTTTAGATTGACTAATGCCCAGTTGCATTTTTGGATTTTATGAACTGTGTGTTTAGGCCTTATTTGGATTTACTTGTGAATGTGTTCATCGATGATATCCTGATATATTTGAGGAGTAGAGAGAAGCATATGTAGCATTTGACGATTGTGCTCTAAACTTTGAGAGATCATATACTTATCACCATTTTTTCTAAGTGTGAGTTTGTTCTTGAATCGATGACTTCCATGGACATAATGTATCTATGGATGGGATTATGGTAGACCAATAAAGATCGAGGCCATTCATGATTTGGCCAGGCATACATCATCGACTGTGGGTCATAACTTTATTAGTTTGGCCAGTTATTATAGATGATTCATTGAGAGTTTTCCTATGATTGCATCTTCAATGACCAGATTGACTTGAAAGTAGAGTTTTTTGGATAGTTCAAAGAGTGTGAGTCGATCTTTGGAATGCCAAAGGGATTTCTTACTTTAGCCACTAATTTATCTTTTCCTATTGAGGGTGAGGGATTTACCATGTATTGTGATACTTCTTGTGTTAGTTTGGGTTGTATGTTGATTCAATAGGGTCAATTTATTACTTATTCATCGAGACAGTTAAAGGTGTATGAGCGCAGCTACCCCACTCATGACTTGGAGTTGGCAGCGATAGTTTTCACATTGACGATTTGGAGACATATCCTGATGGTGATCATTGTGAGATCTTCATAGACCATCATAGTCTTTAGTATCTTATGACCCATAGTGAGCTTAATTCTAGATAGTATAAATGGATAAAGTTAATTAAGAATTATGATATCTTTATCTTCTATCATCCTAGTAAAACGAATATGGCAATGAATGCCTTGAGCCAAAAGGTAGTGAGTATGGGTAGTTTTTTTTGTATTTTTAGTTGTCAGAGGCTGTTGGCATAGGACAATGACTCCTTAGCCAACTCTATAGTGCGACTGAATATTTCAGACCCTAGGAGGGTTCTAGCTTGTGTTGAGGCGAGGTCTTTGATATTTGAGTTGATTCAGAGTCATCAGTTTAAGGATAAGAGAATTTGCATCATCTGTAACTAAGTGTTGAGTGGTGAGTCTCATAAGAACACCATAGATTCTAAGGTGTGTTGACATTTGATAGTTACATTTATGTTCTGAAGGTATATGATTTGATTTATTTGATTTTCCATGATGTCCACAACTCCAGATATTCTATTTACCCGGTTCCAACTAAGTTGTATACAGATTTTAGGCAACCCTATTAGTGGAGTGGTATGAAGAGATATTGAGTGTACTTTGCAACCGTTGCCTATGTTGTCAGTAGTTGATGGTCGATCATTAAAGACCTGTTGGATTGATTTAGAGATTACCTATTCTTAAGTGGAAATAAAAGCAAATTACCGTGGACTTTGTGAGTGAGTTACCTTATACTTCCCGTGGTTTCAATTGTATTTGGGTAATAATGGATTGGTTGACCAAGTCGGCATACTTCATTACTATATAGACGTCCTTTAGTATCTAGAGGTAAGCCCATATCTATGTTAGGGAGATAGTCTATTTTAATAGTGGGCTCGTATCCATTATTTTCAGACTGGGGTTCAATGTTCACTTTTTGATTTTGGAGAGCTTTTTAAGAGGAGTTGGGTACTCATGTGGATTTTAGTACAACTTTCCATCCTTAGACCGACAAATTATCGACACAAACTATTCAAGTTCTTAAGGATATTCTCCAAGCCCATGTTATAAATTTTGTGTGTTAGTAGGAGCAACACTTAGCCTTGGCAGAGTTCATATATAATAATAGCTACCATTTAAGAATTGAGATAGCGCTTTTTGAGGCTTCGTATGGTAGGCGATGTCATTCCCCTATTAGTTGATTTGAGACTTCTGAGATTAGGACTGTGGTATTGACTTTCTTTAGGAGTTGTTGGATAGATTCATGGTAATTTAGGACAGGTTGAGGGTAACTCAAAGTTGGCAGAAAACTTATATATATCGTTGACTTCATGCCCTGAGATTTGGAGTTGGTGACCGGGTATGCCATCCTGTATCACCCCTGAAGGGTGTGATGACGTTTTGGAGGAAAGGAAAGCTTAACCCCAGATATATTGGATAGTTTTATATTATTTGGATAATTAGTGAAGTAGGTTACTACTCATACCTCAGGTTAAAATCAATATGGCGGTCGATGAAGGGGTAAAAGGTACGAGTTAGGGTACCACTTGTAACCTAAGGTACGAGTCGTATGGTGGAGTTTTACCCACATATAGGGATTTAATATAGTTAGGTTGAGGATAATCTGGACAGTTTCCCTTTTAACTCCATGGGACCCTATGACTTATATTAGTCTTGGGACATCATTTACCCTATTATTCTAATCTTAAACAATTAGAGACTCTCTTAAATTTTCTCAAAGGCTCTTAGGTCAAGGAAGGATTGAGTTTCATCAATAGGATAAAAATGGAACTTATAAGGGTTGTTTATTCTCATCTTTTTTTAAATCTAAGATAAGATACTTCTCCCTCATTGTTAGTTCAAAAAAAAGGCATGTTTTATGAATTGTTTTCATGGCATGAATGTTTTATGTTTTTTGGTTTTAAAAAAAATATAATGGGTTTTGGTTATAAATGCATGGTTTTGGTTTCCCATGTTCGAATTATCGATTTACACATTTTAATGGTGGTCTGGAAATTTAGTTTCATGGGAATGCTTAATTGGTACTTGGGTTTTGTTTTGGAAACACTATGCCCCCAATGTGTTTGATAAAATGCATATAAGAATTCTTTTAATATATTGTTGGAATTTTAATGGAACTATTGCATAGTACAATATTGTAATGGAACCCTAAATGGTATAAATAGTTTACATGGTTTGGAATGATCAACAAGTAAGCAACGATTACTAGACTTTTAGTGCAAGTCTCGTAAAAAGGGGGGATTGTAATGTGTAACTAAAATATTAAAGTAAGACTGAAAATAGCAAAGTAAAAAGAAAGAATGTTTAGTAGGTTGTAAAACAATTAGAATTGAAGAGTTGGGGTTATGTCCACCTTCTGAGTTATACGTCTCTATTGGCTATGAGTGTGTTGAATTCTAACATGCATGTGCTTATAGAGAATTGTATTCAATGGTAAATCTAGGCGTCTTTCGACCTATTCGAGGATTATTTCACTTTAACTCATTCAAGCTTAAAGCGTGTCTAACGGTATGAATTCTCCAAGAGGTTAATCCAGTTACGGCACTAACTTTTTAATAGGGGATGGGACCCTACTAACTTGACATTATCTCTTTTCCAGACAGATAACCTTTCTTTCGAACAAGTTAAATGTTATACTGGCGTATTCTTCTGTTTGCAACCACAAAGAATTTAGGTTAAGATGAAGAGAATAATGATATAAGCAGCATACGTGTCACGAACTCACAAACTCATAGTAATAGATCGTATCTCATTCGGCTTCCATAACCCCAACAGAGAAGTTTAGTTACCCATGAGTGCGAAGGAAATCACAATTGACATTGTTATTATACCACAATAAGAATTTCGTGTAGCACAAGTGTGGTATGCATTAGGCGTGATTTCTTGCAAGTAACGTTTCTCTTGTTGCGGAAATTAAGAATAGATGAATAGAAGAAGAAGTAGAAAGATGAATTAAAACTAGAATGAGAATTGTTGAGGAATAGTAGACGAATGAATTATAGAAGAATGAATAGTAGAAGAATGAATAGTAGAAGAATGAATTAAAAATCTCTAGCAAAATAGGGTATTTATAATACCCATATCCTATTCCTACTAAGCTAATGAAATACTTAACCCAATTGTACAAGGTTAATGTATCATTATCCTAATCCTACTAAGCTAATGAAATACTTAACCCAATTGTACTAGGTTAATGTATCATTATCCTAATCCTACTAAGTCACTGCTAGTCTCCAAAGTCTTCAGAATTGTTGTTTTTGCCCGGGACATATTTTCCATGCGTCACTTTTGGTCCTTAGGCATCCAAGCTTCCTTTTCTCCTTTCGTGAAGCTTTCTTTGGCGTCAAGTAATCCATAAAATGCTGAATTCTGCATCATTTATACCTGAAACTTTGCTAATCATGTTCGTTAGCTCAATTACAGGAAAAAGGACTAAAAGTGCATGAAATATATAATTTGTTCTCAAAACTAGGCTAAAATATGGGTAAAATATAGCACTATAGGCGTGTAAATTCGCCTATCATCAACACCCCACACTTAAAGCTTTGTTCATCCTCGAAAAAAATATCATGTCCCTCTAAACATTACTTTAGGTTTCACAGCAACAACACAAAATATTTGTCAAGACAAGCACATCAATTACCAACAAAGAGTATTTTTCCAATCATTAGGAGAAACAATTCAACCTCTAACATAAACTCGTGATGGTGGTCAACTCATACTCAAAAGTTAAGGTACAAAGAATTATAAACAACAATCCAAAACTCATCAACCATGTGTGTCTCACAATATATTATCCATAATCACTCACAAGTATAGCATCTTTTTAAAACATGGGTATAAAAATATCCTTGCTCTCTCTCTCACAAAGAATTCATATGCTGCAACTGATGACCATAGGCTTGCCCTTAGTGTAATGCTCCACTAAATGTCAGAATGCTAGGCTTAGGATCAAGTATGTCTTTTTATGGTTGTAATGTAGGCTAAGGGACGGGTAGGACTATTTTGGCTAGAAATAGTGACTATGTTCCTAAGCGCTTTAATAGATCACATTGTATCATTAACACTTTTATTTCAAACAACCTTTCTAGTATCTTTTATTCTACCACCCTTTTTCTCTTCTTTTGTTTTTCAATTTTAAGCAACATTTCAGCTTTCCTTTCCTTTTTCTTTTCATAATATACCTCTTATGATAACACTTTCTTTTTCATAACAAATTCAATCACCAATACATTCTAAAGCATCATACTCACCCAATTTCCTCTTATTTTGTCACATGACTTCATACTTTAAAGCACTTAGGAATTTGGATCAAATTATGGTCTTGAAAAAAATGGATTAGGCTTACATATGAGGTTTGTCAAAGAAAATAGGCTTTAAAGGCTCAAAAGGGTTAAACTAGGATGATGTCCATGGGTAGGTAAAAATGAAGGTAAATAATCATAGGTTGCCAAAGAAATGCCTAAATCATCTCCTAAATTTGCATTCTTTATTTTCGCTTTGCACACATACCAGGCAAGTTCTAGCATCATCCACAAGCATACAATATACTATTATCTCACACACACAAGGCACATGGTCAACTTTATTGGGAGTAGTATAGACTCTTGCCCCAACAGATGAAGGAATTGAACCACACAATATCACATAGTGAGTCACAATTAGAGCCTAAACATCTCAATAGTCATGATGTTAACACAAACTCTTATTATAATCTCATGCTGCCTATTAGAATGATTTTATGTGAAGCTAAGTAAGAAAAATTTTACTACTAAAAAAAAAAAAACCAATTTCGAAAAACAACAAACTAAGCAAACAAACATAAATAAATGCAAATGCGAATAGAGAAGTAAAGCATGCAAATACCACCACCCCGCACTTAAATGGGACACTGCCCTCAGTGAAAAATAAATACGAAAAACCTGGTCAGTCAGACTCCTCCTCTATGTCGGGGGTCATACCCCCTTCTTCAGAATTATCATAGGAGTCGTCGTCATCAGAATTCTCCTCCACGTAGGAGTCTGGAATGCATCGATCATCATCGATCGTCACATCATCATCAAAAGGCTCCTTAAAGTATGTACCTACTCCACACATCTCCCTCGCATGCATATTCAGTGGATAGTCATGGTCCAGCTGTTGGAGCTCTGCAGCAGTTGGAACATGACCTCCGCTCATTATGGTGAACCGTGTCATGCCATAAAGATGATGGAAGAAACTCTCATCTCGAGCATGTCTCTCCACAGTAGTAAGGTTGACGCCATGTGTTGTTTCAGCATCTTTGACCTTTGTGAGGTCAACCTTCTTCGGGTTATGTGGGATTTTGTGATCAGCTTGTTTCTCTTCGATGTCCTCCTTCCGCAAGATTGCTTTCAACAGGTTGCCAAAGGTGAAGTGGGACCGCTTGTGTAGTCTGGCCTTTCGCATTGTAGAACGAATGATTATCCCAATGTTTATAGGGACATTTGTCATCAATGCATAGACCAAACACACTCTATCTCTTGTTATTTTTGTGTACTGAGTCCCAGGAATAAGGCAAGAGTTGATAATATGCAACCATATTCTTGCTTCCCTATTCAAAGGAGCATAGGGGAAGGTGTTGTGTCGTCCGGTGTCTTTGTGTCTGCTCCACCTTGCCATGGATCTACTTCCACAAAGTGTGTGTTGAATTGCTCTATAAGGAGGTCTACTGTACAGCTCTTTGAATGGTGCTGGATCGACTGAAGGCAAGCCAAGAAAAGAGTTGATCAAATCCGCTATGAGTTGTAGAACTTGGCCCCGAATCTTGACTTCGCTGCCTGTGATTTTCGGTGACCAGTTGGCATAAAATTCTCGTGTCAAATCAAGATTGTATTCTCCCTTGTCGCGGAAGATGAAATCCAGATTTAGTGCCATGATTTTCGCCAACATGCGCAGCTCCTTCTTCGCTAGGCTGTCCTTTTTGATCAAGTCAACATGAATGTATTTTCCTTCCTTGTTGTTCCTATACCATTCCTTGGCTTCCTCCTCAAGAACCCATTTTATTCCAAACATGCGGCGTGGTAATTGCATTGAGGATGATTCTCCTTGGTCCTTGAGACCCCTTTTCTTACCCTTTTGGGAAGTGCTAGCCTTATCTTGTCTTGCTTTGGGTGCCATTATACCTGAGATTTAAACAATGTTCCTACTACCATCAGCTCGATATATACAATCTATACACAAGCAGTAGGGGTACCACCCCACACTTAGGTTTTTGATTCAAATTAGTGAAGTGAAAGTAGTCGATTACTTAGACTTCATCGACATGAATTTTAGGCGTTATATTCCGACAAGAAAATCAGAGATGTATCACTTCTTGCAACCTTAGCAATACTTTCATGTTAAGTATAACAAGACTAATACTTAGGGATTACATCCTGGTATAGTTTCTATCAATAATCACAAACTTCTATGTAGGTAGGCAACTATAAGTCATATCCCGATGAACGGGATCTTCTAACATGTTGGTATTCAAGTGACAAGGTTATGCAATGTTCATGACTATAGCAATTCCGAAATTAGTATAACAATGCATCAAAATCAAATTCAAGTCGTAAACAGTTTAAGATCATCCTAACGTTTATGTTCACTCACATGGTTTTGTATCAACAATTCAAACACATTAACATCACCAATATTTCTTCAAGATGTAGCAATTTATAATAGACATAGCAACATAGTACTGACGAAAAATAGATGACGAATAAAAGATTACTTACGTGATTGAAGCCTTTGGAGATGTTCTTGTGAAGTAGGAGAGCAAAAAGAAAAATTTTGAGATGTTTTGGAGAGTATGTGCGGTGCCTAGGTCAAGTTTCCAATGTGTTTATGTTTCAAGACTAAGTCCCCTTTATATAGGAAAAGAATGGGTCGGGTTTTGACCCAATTAAAATTGGTTTCGGAGACAAAAAGTGACCATAAGCGGCGCCTTTAGCTTTGCCTATGCATGGTATAGGCGGCGCCAAATGCAAAGCATTTTCTAGCATAGGCGGCGCCTAGTGCAATGCCTTTAGTGACCACAGGCGGCACCTTTAGAATGGCATATGAGATTCTAAGACCAAATGCTTTAGCATAGGCGGCGCCTATGCTATAGCATACTTGAGCATGGGCGGCGCCTATGCCTTTGCACACTAGATTCCGAGACCTTAGGCTATAGTATAGGCGTTGCCTTGTTCGTGACCTAGTTTTACCTAGGCCTAGCCTTGATCGATGCCTATTTTGTCATGAGAAATGCTCAATCCATGGCCTTATGCATCATAATTCAAAACTTACCACCTTTACCATGCAATACGTCCAAATCGTCATTTGAAACCAATCTCCTCGTTGAATACCTCTTGCACCTACATTTGCTCAAAACCAATGAAAACGATTAGTACGATGGGTTTCCTCCCATAAACCACCTGAGTTTTGGTCATGGCACGACTCTTATTTTTGGATTTTCATTTGTCAAAAGAAAAACAAGTACTAGAACGAAAGAAAGACAAAACGATAAATGATAAACGATGGGTTGCCTCCCATCTAGCGTCTTATTTATTGTCGTGGCTCGACATAGTTACCTCGAGTACTTAGACTTTGTCGAGATAAGTGATGGCCATATATTCATCGAGTCATGAGGACCGATATAAGGTTTAATACGTTGCCCATTTACCTTGAAGAAAACACCATTATTGTCTTCCAATTCAACTACTCCAGAAGAGTAGACTTGGATAACTTTGTATGGACCAGACCACTTAGACTTTAACTTACCTGGGAACAACTTCAATCTAGAGTTGAAGAGAAGTGCCATATCATCCTTTTGGAAGTTTCGTCGAATAATCCGCTAATCATGATACTTTTTTATCCGCTCCTTGTATAGGTCTGACCTTTCATATTCATGGAGACGAAACTCATCTAATTCGTTCAGCTGCTCCAACCTCAGATTCATCGCATCATCCCAATTCAAATTCAATTGCTTCAACGCCCACAATGCCTTATGTTCGAGATCAATGGGTAAATGAAAAGCCTTCCCATAAACTAGTTGATAAGGGGACATGCCGATGGGTGTTTTGAATGCAGTCCTATACGCCCATAGTGCATCATCTAGCTTCCGAGACCAATCCTTCCTATTAGCATTTACCGTCTTCGCAAGGATTTTCTTGATCTCTCAATTGGAAACCTCTACTTGTCCAGTCGTTTGTGGGTGATAAGGCGTGGCTACCTTATGTTGCTTGACACCATACTTGGCCAACACGGATTTGAATAGCTTGTTGCAAAAGTGAGATCCTCCATCACTTATGATAGTATGTGGTACTCCAAAGCGAGAGAAGATATTCCTCTTCAAAAATGCTACAACAGCTTTCCCTCGTTGTCGGCCAACGCTACAGCTTCAACCCATTTCGAGACATAATCTACAGCAACTAAGATGTACTTCATTCCAAACGAATTCATGAATGGACCCATGAAATCAATGCCCCACACATCAAAGAGTTCTACCTCAATAATTTTCGACATGGGCATCTCATGGTGTTTCGAAATAGCACCTTGTCTTTGGCATTAGTCGCATCTTCTAACAAAGTCGTAGGCATCTCTAAATATCGAAGGCCAATAATATCCACTTTGCAATACTTTTCTTGCCGTCCGATTGCCTGCGTGATGTCCTCCAACTTGGGAAGTGTGGCATGCTTCCAATATAGCAGACACCTCTACATGGGATATACATCATCGAATAATACCATCTGCACATCGTCGAAACAAATATGGCTCATCCCAATAGTAGTGTTGTACGTCATGCATAAACTTCCTCTTTTGATGGTATGATAAATTGGCAGGTATTACATTACTCACCACAAAATTTGCAAAGTCGGCATACCATGGTAACTTTTCTGTTATCGTAGCTAGGATCTCCTCGTCAGGGAATGCATCATCAATCTCGATATCAGGCTATGCCATATGCTCATTCTCGAGTCTAGATAGATGGTCGGCCACTTGGTTCTCGCAACCTCTTCTATCTTTAACTTCGAAATCAAACTCTTGTAGCAGCAATACCCATCGAATTAATCTTAGTTTTGCATCCTTCTTTGTCATTAGATACCTAAGTGTTGCATGGTCTGTATGAACGATTACCTTAGTACCCAATAGATAGGCACGAAACTTCTCAAACGCATACACAACCGCTAGAAGCTCTTGTTCTGTCACAGTGTAGTTCCTTTGGGCTTCATTTAGGACCTTACTCGCATAGTAGATAGGATGACATAATTTCTCCTTTCTCTGACCAAGCACAGCTCCAACGGCTACACCACTAGCATCACACATGACTTCGAACGGGAGAGACCAATCTGGTGCTACCATGATAGGGTCTTCAATGAGTTTTCCTTTGATGCATTCGAATGCCTTTAAGCAATCTTCATTGAAGTCAAACTTCGCATCATTCTCCAAGAGTTTGCACAATGGACTAGAAATTTTGGAGAAGTCTTTGATGAACCGACGATAGAAACCTGCTTGGCCGAGAAAACTACGAACTCCCTTCACCGACATTGGAGGCGGTAGCTTCTCAATGACTTCGATTCTCGCTCAATCAACCTCAATTCCTCCTTCAGAGATTTTTTTCCCAAGAACGATTCCTTTTTTTACCATGAAGTGGCACTTCTCCCAATTCAGCACTAGGTTGAATTCTACACATCTTTGCAACGCCATACTTAGGTTTGCCAAGCACGCTTCAAAAGTCTCACCAACAACTGAAAAATCAACCATAAATACCTCCAAAGTGTCTTCAACCATATCAGAAAAAATTGACATCATACAACGTTGAAAGGTGGCTGGTGCGTTACATAGCCCGAATGGCATACGTTTGAAGGAAAACGTACCATATGGGCATGTAAATGTTGTATTCTCTTGGTCTTCGGGTGCAATACAAATCTGATTATAGCCTGAATAACCATCTAAGAAGCAATCCCATATTTTTCCCGCTAATCGATCTAGCATTTGGTCCATAATTGGCATTAGAAAGTGATCTTTGAGTGTCCAAGAATTCTACTTTCGGTAGTCCATGCATACTCTCCATCCAGTGATGGGTCTGAGTGGAATAAGCTCATTCTTCGCATTCGCGACCACCGTCATGCCTCCATTCTTGGGAACACATTGTACCGGGCTTACCCATGTACTATCAGAGATTGGATACACAACCCCCACGTCTAACCAATTGATAATTTCTTTCTTCACCACTTCTTGCATAGGTGGGTTTAGACGTCTTTGATGGTCAATGGTTGGTGTGCAATTCTCTTCAAGCTGAATTTTATGTGTACAAATCCCAGGTGGAATACCAATAATATCTACAATAGTCCATCCAATGTCTCTAATATACTTTCGTAGAATAGCAATGAGAGCTACAACTTGTTGCTCATCCAAATCTGCTGCAACAATGACTGGAAGTGTGTTTCCGCTTCCTAGGAATGCATACTTTAAATGTCTTGGCAGCTCCTTCGATTCTAATCTGGGTGGCTCTTCAATAGATGGCTTAGCTGGTGGTGTGGGTCGATTCTTGAGATCAAGGTCCAGCTTCTTGGGAGCATAGAGATATCTCCCTAATCTTGATAGAGCACCAATAACTTCTTCACAATTTTCAGCATCCTCATTCTCTCCATTCATGAGCAGAACCGCCAAAGGGTCA
Organism: Capsicum baccatum var. pendulum; assembly: GCA_030864225.1. Classification (NCBI taxonomy): domain Eukaryota; kingdom Viridiplantae; phylum Streptophyta; class Magnoliopsida; order Solanales; family Solanaceae; genus Capsicum; species Capsicum baccatum. The sequence continues at coordinate 139,330,535 of CM061560.1, forward strand.
TCAATAATTTACTCTTCTTCAAGTAATTCTTTCTTATCATCAAAGAAAACATCAGCCACCGAAAAAATACACTCAAATCTTTGGGTTGCTTCATTGATTTGCAAACATCAAAGTGAACTACTTCGTCATATATTCGGAACGAAAGCTCATTAGCTCTCAAATCAATAAGCACGCTTCCCGTAGCAAGGAAAGGACGCCCCAAGATTATGGGAACATCTGAGTCTGCCTCACAATCCAAAATAACGAAGTCTTCCGAAAATATAAAAGAAGAAACCTTTACCAAGACATCACATAGAATACCAACAGGTCGTTTTACCGACCTATCCGCCATTACGAGCCTCATGTTGGTTGGAGTAGGATCACCCAACCCAACTTCTTATAGAGAGATAGTGGCATCAAATTGATGCTGGCTCCTAGATCACATAATGCCTTGGCAAAATTTAAAGATCCAACAGTGCAAGGAATAGTGAAAGCGCCGGGGTCAGCCTTCTTTTGAACTATTGGTCGGGTAGCGATTGCGCTGAAGTGATGAACATCATCTCTCAACTCATAACTTGCTGCCCGCTTCTTTTTCAAAAGATCCTTCATAAATTTTGCATACCCAGGCATTTGTTCAAGTGCCTCCACCAATGGAACATTAATGGTCAACTGCTGAACTTCGTGTCATCCGCCACCTTCTTCAATCTTTAAAGGAAAGGTGGTGGTGGGTATGGAATTGTTCTCTCTACGGCTTTCTTCTCCTCTTGCTTCCGTTTTTCGGCTTTTTCAGGTTGCAAATTGTTGGGGTTGACATCGTTGACGATAGGATTAGTTGCAGAGGCATCTTCTCCTTTCGCCTTATCATCAATGTCCACTACTTCGTCAACCACTTTCTTGCTTTTTGCTGAAGTTTTGAGCACCTTACCACTTTGGGTAGTGATGGCCATGCATGACCCATCATTCCTTGGGTTTTGCACAGTATCACTAGGTAAAGTGCCAGCCTTTCTTTGATTGAGTGCTGCTGAAAGTTGGCTCAGATGCTGCTCTATTTGCTTGATTGAAGTGGAATGAGAATCAACTATTTGTTTCATAGAGGACACATCATTAACTACCTCCGTTACTCCCGCACTCACTGCTTCCACTCCTTTTATGATTTTAGCCATCATGTCTTCCATACTTCCAGAACTAGATGTGGTGGCGTCACGTCTTCCAGGGGGAACGTACAAACCACTCTTTTTATTCTTGTTCTTCCAACTACCTTGGTCCTTGTTTCCAAATTTATCATAATAGTTCCGACCTTGGTTTGCTTGGGTATTACCTCGGAAACCCCCCTGATTATTCAAGTAGTTGGCCTCTTCTTCCGAATCAGATTCGTCTCTTCCTTTTGACGCAATAGCTTTCACATTTTTGGTCTTCCCTTATAATAAATGCTTTGTAAGAAGATCCATTTGTGTTTTCATGTGCGCCATATCTTGATCACGTTCTTCTTCTCTTCTTCTTTGGTCCGCAGTCATGCCAATAGATAAAGTGGGGCTTGCTACCTCATAATCCCTGGTATGCCAAGCTCTACTTTGCTTCGTCATACGATCTAGCATATTGCTTGCTTGACCAAAGGTGAGGTCCATAAAAGATACTCCAGCTGCATTATCCACCACTGGTTTAGCTATTGAATTCAAGGCTCTGTATAATATCTCCATTAGGTGAACATTAGTCATGTGATGGTTTGGGCATCTCGCTAGCTTTGTCTTGAACCTCTCCCATGTTTCATGAAGGGCTTCAGCTGGAAGCTGACGAATGTTGCTGATTTTATCTCTCAATTGTGCTATTTTGGATGGCGGAAAGAATCTTTCTAGGAAAGCGTCTCTCAATTGCCTCCTATTTCTAATAGAATCAGGAGTCAGCCCATTCAACCATAGAGTTGCCTCCCCAGACAGAGACAATGGAAATAGACGTAATCGAATTGCATTCTGACCAACACCAGGATTTTCAAACGACTTGCATGTAGAAATAAAGTTGATGAGATGCATATTTGGATCATCGCATGCTAGTCCACCAAATAATCCCTTGAGTTAAAATAACTAAATCATGGTGCTTGTGATGTTGAACTTGGCTCCGGGCGCTTATGGTGGAGGAATAATGGCTCCTGTGGCTCTGGCTCCATCAAGATCATAATCATCGTCGTCAAAAGCTGGTTGCATGGGTTGGCGATCATACCTAGACCGAGCTTGACCACCTCTTCTATTGGCAGGTGTTGCAATTTCAGCATCATGCCTTGGGTTTAGTAACTTGTCATCACCTAAATCCTCATCGTCTGGATTCGTTGCTCGCCCAAGGTTATCAATGTTTCGTTGTTGAACTTGAGCAGTGGCAAGAGCAGCTAATTTTTCCTGTTCCTGTTGAGCAGCCATCCTTTCGATTTCTGCTTGTGCTTTAATTCTTCCAATACGTTGTGGTTCAGGATTGATAGGTAATAACGGTTGACCAGAACTTCTAGTATAGAGCATGCACTGAATAAAAACCTGCAGTAAACAAAAACTAAAACTAAAAGTAAAAGTACGAGAATCTTTGACCAAAGGGTTTAGTAATTATCACAAACTTAATTGACACTCATATTCCCCGGCAACGGTGCCAATTTTTGATAACGCTCAATCTAAAGCTCTCGTAGGACTGTAAATCGGTCGTTAGCAAATATAGAACACAACTGGGTTGGGTATCGATCCCATAGGGAATAGCTTGGTCAACAAGTAAGCAACGATTACTGGACTTTTAGTTCAAGTCTCGTAAAAAGGGGGGGTTGTAATGTGTAACTAAAATATTAAAGTAAGACTGAAAATAGCAAAGTAAAAAGAAAGAATATTTAGTAGGTTGTAAAACAATGAGAATTGAAGAGTTGGGGTTATGTCCATCTTCTGAGTTATACGTCTCTATTGGCTATGAGTGTGTTGAATTCCGACATGCATGTGCTTATAGAGAATTGTATTTGATGGTAAATCCAGGCGTCTTTCGACCTATTCAAGGATTATTTCACTTTAACTCTTTCGAGCTTAAAGCGTGTCTAACGGTACGAATTCTCCAAGAGGTTAATCCAGTTACGGCACTAACTTTTTAATAGGGGATGGGACCCTACTACCTTGACATTATCTCTTTTCCAGACAGATAACCTTTCTTTCGAACAAGTTAAATGTTATACTGGCGTATTCTTGTGTTTGCAACCACAAAGAATTTAGGTTAAGACGAAAAGAATAATGATATAAGCAGCATACATGTCACGAACTCACAAACTCATAGTAATAGATAGTATCTCATTCGGCTTCCATAACCCCAACAGAGAAGTTTAGTTACCCATGAGTGCGAAGGAAATTACAATTGACATTGTTACTATACCACAATAAGAATTTTGTTTAGCACAAGTGTGGTAGGTGTTAGGCGTGATTTCTTGCAAGTAACGTTTCTCTTGTTGTGGAAATTAAGAATAGATAAATACAAGAAGAAGTAGAAGGATGAATTAAAACTAGAATGAGAATTGTTGAGGAATAGTAGAAGAATGAATTAAAAATCTCTAGCAAAATAGGGTATTTATAATACCCATTTCCTATTCCTACTAAGCTAATGAAATACTTAACCCAATTGTACTAGGTTAATGTATCATTATCCTAATCCTACTAAGCTAATGAAATACTTAACCCAATTGTACTAGGTTAATGTATCATTATCCTAATCCTACTAAGTTACTGCTAGTCCCCGTAGTCTTCAGAATTGTTGTTTTTGCCCGGGACATATTTTCCATGCGTCACTTTTGGTCCTTAGGCATCCAATCTTCCTTTTCTCCTTTCGTGAAGCTTTCTTTGGCATCAAGTAATCCATATAATGCTGAATTCTGCATCATTTATACCTGAAACTTTGCTAATCATGTTTTTTAGCTCAATTACAGGAAAAAGGACTAAAAGTGCATGAAATATATAATTTGTTCTCAAAACTAGGCTAAAATATGGGTAAAATATAGCACTATAGGCGTGTAAATTCGCCTATCATCAGGTGGTCAATATGGATTTCATTACCAATCTTCCTTAGTCTCGAAACCAATTTTATTCTGTTTGGGTCATAGTGGAAAGTATGACAAAGTTGGCTTACTTCTTTCTGGTGAGGACAAACTTTTTAGCTGAGGATTATATGAGGTTGTATCTTCATGAGAATGTAAAGCTGAATGGGGTAACTATTTTTATTATCTATAATAAAGGTACACGTTTTCATCTCAGTTTTTGTGGTTGTTTCAAAAGGTGTTGGACACTAAAGTTAGTCTGAGTACTCCTTTTGCCCCGCCGAAGGATGGGCAAGAAAAAAAGCCAATTCAGACATTGGAGGATATGCTTTGTACTTGTGTGATTGACTAAGGTGGTAGCTGGGTTCAGCATCTACCATTAGTAGAGTTTTCTTACAATAATAGTTATCATTCTAGTATTGGAATAGCCCCTTTTGAAGCATTGTATGGTACGAGGAGTAGACCTCTTATTGGGTAGTTTGAGGTTTGTGAGGCAGATACGTTTGGTCAGAACTTGGTTTATCAAGCTATGGAAAAGGTGAAGGTGATTTGATATAATCTTAAGTCTTCCCTGAGTCGCCAAAAGTCCTATGTGGATGTAAGACATAGAGACTTAGAGCTTGATGTTGCGGATAGAGTGTTCCTAAAAGTATCTCCCATGAAAGGAGTAATGCAATTTGGTATGAAGGGGAAGCTCAGTCCCCTATATATTGGTACTTATTTGGTTTTGAGAAGGCTAAGTAATATTTCTTAATAATTAAAGTTTCTTTCTCATTTGAGCTCAATTCATTCGGTATTCCATGTCTCTATGTTGACAAAGTATTTCAGTAATCCTTTATTGGTTGTTCCTTTCAAAGGTTTAGGTATCTCAAATTCTTTATCTTATAAAGAGATCTTGGTTGAGATCTTGGATCGGTAGGTTCGTTGGTTGCGGACGAAGGATGTGGTCTCTATTAAAGTTCTATGGTAGAACCACAATGTGCAAAAGGCTACTTGGGAAGCAGAAAAGGACATAAAATCCAAGTATCCACACTTGTTTTCCACTTCTGTTATTTATGTGGAAGGCATCTGTTTCTAATCACATTTTTGTTTTCTAGCTTTCTTAAAGAAAGGGTGATATTCTTGCATATTAGTTTTCAAACTTAGTTAAAGGATAGAAGGTTTATGTTGGGGTTTAACTTGTGCTTGTAGAACCTTGCCCGCCATTCGAGAACGAATGATCCTAGTTGGGAGACTGAAACACCCTAGGTTTTGATCCTTAGAAATTTCCTAAATTTTGAACTCGCTGGACATTATACGACTAGGGGTACTAGTCAAATGTTGTGATATAATTTAGGTGTTGGTAGGGAGTAGTTTCTATCCAAGGTACGAATGGATAAGATACTGGTTATATGTTAGGGAATGGTCGTATGGTGATAACTTGTATGGTTATTAGTATGTCCCTGGTCATATTCTTTCTGAGGTATGGATTGTAGGTCACTACTTGTACCTCAGGATATGACTTAGGCATGAGGGATCATATGTTTATCAGTATGGAAGTCCAAGGAGAGATCCAAGATATGAGTTAGGGTACCACTTTTAACCAAGGGTACAGATGGTATGGTGGATTCATACCAACCTATGGGGATTTAATAAAGTTTAAGTTAGGGGTAATATAGAAATTTCCCCTGATAACTCCCTGGGACCCACGACATATGTCACTCTTGGGATATTATTTAATCTTTTATTCTAATCTAAAACAATAAGAAACTCTCTCATATTCTCTCAAAGTCTCTTGGGATAAGAAAGGATAGGGTTTCATCAATAGCATAAAATTGAGACTTGTAAGGCTGGTTTCTTCTTAAGTTCTACTTAATCTAAGGCAAGATACTTCTCTCCCATTGTTACTTCTAACTAAAGCATGTTTTATGAATTATTTTCATTGCATGAATATTGTATGGGTTTGGGTTTTAAAATATAAATTAGGGTTTTTGATATATATGCTTGGTTATGGTTTTCCCATGATTTAATTATGGATTTTCATATTCTAATGGTGGTTTGGACATTTGGTTGCATAGGAATTGTTAATTCATACTTTGTTTTGGTTTCGAAAACACTGTGCCGCCAATGTGTTTGATAAAATGCCTATGAGAATTCTTTTACTATATTGTTGGACATATAATAGAACTATAACAAGGTACAACTTGGTAATGGAGCCATAAATGGTATAAATTGTTTAAATGGTTTGGATGTGTCAAATGGTAAGGTCTTAGTGGTCATGGTTGGTTTTATTGTAAGCCAAATTGGGTACAAGGGAATCCCCCAAGAAAGCTCAGTAATGAACATACTTGCGGGTTACATGGGAATCCCTTAAGATAACTTAATAATGTAATCTATGGGTACATAAGAATCCCTTCTTCTCTAAAAGGTTGGCTAAGGACATTGCTTGCTAGCTATACTCTGTATGACGATACCACTTATAATAGCCTTGGTTAATAATAAATTAAATGATGGTCTTGGTTGTGTGGTAATAGTTTTAATTGTGCAATAATGGCGAGGTGTAATAGCTAATCGTGAAGGTGTTAGTCCGATTGATGGACACTGGAAACTCATAGATGCAAACATGAGATTTGGTCAAGATGACCATATGGGGTACATGGGAATCTCCTAAGTTACACTTGTATATATGTATCATAGAGAGCGAAGGGAAATTGGGAATCCCCTACTCTTGTGGTATCTCTAGTTCGTGCGACTACGTGCATTGGGGCCAATTCAAGGGGTTACACTAGACCCATATAGCCCATGGGTGGTTCTAGGACAGTTAAGCTACACATAACAGGGTTAATGGTTTAAATGTATGCTAAAATCGGTTCCCTTTCCTAGCATGGTTTATTTATGTATAAATGTATGGATATTTTTCATAGGGTTGTCTGTTTAGTTTTAAAGGTGGGCATTATGTTATCCTTATACTAAGTACTTGTTAGTATTCACCTGCTATCCCATTTTTAGGTAGTTGTATCCCCACGCAATAAAGGAACTAGCCATTCTACTCCTTCTACTAAGTGATTGAATTCGAGATTCGCTATTGGATTGAAGTGGTCAGCTTCCATACTTTGAAAGTCTATATTTTATATGATGGACATTTTTTCATAGTTTTGTTATTTCATGGATATTGGTTTTGGCTATGGTTGTGAGCATGTCCCAATCAGATATTGTTTTTCCTTTGGTAAAAGGCTTTATGGAACTACGATAGGTTAGAATGGTCAATGTCGGTAGTTGTGTTAACCTTAGTATTGGCATTGGTATTGGGGATGATACCGTTTGATTGAATTTATGATTTTTCGATCGTCTTATAAAATATTATGGACAGGAACTAGGTTATTATTTTGGTTTTTGTTATGCTTGTTGGTCGATAATGGGTGGTTGGACTTGCTTGGGTTATTCATAGTTATGGACCTATCCCAGAGTCTAGATTGGTACAAATATTATATCTTGTTATATTCTTGGAATTCATACGACTCAGGATATGCATTTGGATTGTTGGGTTGGGTATTAGGGTTGATCCTCGATCCTCATTGGACTTGGGATGGCCATTACGAAAAGGCCCCAGGTTGGGTCGTGTCACCATGGTCGCTGATCCATTCTTTGGTATGGCAAAATCCAAAAGGAGTTAAAGAATAGGATGCTGGTCTAAAATACTATAATTAAGCCCACTCTAAGATTAAGGTAAGACTAGCCTTCTTGGATGTCAAAGAAATCTCGACAAAGTCCGCTAACTCAATGATTTCTCCTTTTGAGAAGCTTTTTTATGAGACACACTATCAAATAGTAATCTACTCATTAATACAAAACAATGTCATGCATATTACATTTTTATGCTTCAGGTCCAAAATCAAATCAAAATCCCATGTTGGACCCGCTTGCGGAATCACATTTTTAAAATTATAAACACATCTTACTCTGTTCAAGTGTTATTTACCCTCGTGAATGAGTAAACTCTCAGTTCAAACAATACTAGAATTTACCCAATAATAATCTAGGGATTTGGGTGTAAATAGGGGAATTAAACTATGAATTATATAAAAATTTACCAAGATGTTGATGAGAATACGAGTACTCCAAGGTCAAAAATACCCCAAAATATCCCAATGAATACTCTCCCAATTTGTCACACTCTCTAGGGCTATTAGATCTTGAAAATATTGAAATTACGGAGAAAATCAACCAAGGAAGCTATTTAACAACCTTTTAGGAGACGCTCTAGTGGTCACCGCTCAAGTAGCTATGTATCGGTAAAGCGGTACATGCTGGGCCTATAGTTTTCGATAAAGTGTGTAGGTTACAACTTAATCACCCTCTACTTTAGTAGTTGGGATCCGCTTTAGAGACCCGGCAAGGTACGCTATGGTCGCTTAAGGGACTGGTTGGCCGCTAATGCGGTCTCCACTTTTAATGACCTAACTTTTGGTAATTTGTGTGAATTTTTTTTGTTGTTATTTTTTTATTTTAACCCTCCTCGTGGTGGCATTGTGGTTTCTCTAGGGTGTTTTGATGACTTGCATGGCTTCTAATGTATTTCGGAGTGGTTTATGCAAGATTGTAGTTTTTTATGATCTTAAAGGATTATTAGTTGACTTTGGTCAAAATCTTTAGATTTGTGTGTTGGATAGAAAACAGATTGCATCAACAGATTCAGAACATCAATTTGAGGTTAGTAGCATAGTTGGTGTGCATTTACGACTTTTGAATCTCATTTTTACCTTCTATTTCAAAAATTGTAAAATTGGGTTGGGTCAGTTTTGTGATAGTGACGTTCTCTCAAAAATTCAATATCTCTAATGTATTTGGAGCATCGAATTTAGTGTGGTAGCATAATATGTTCACATACTTGAGATTTTAGATGAATCCCAAGGCGTCCATGGAGAAATTCCTCAAGTCTCCAGCATGTGCATCACTTAGCTAGTTCAATCGCTTAAACGATGCTTTGGTCACTTAAGCGACATGGACTGATAGCCAAAATGTCACCTAAGGGACACCAAGCTCTATTAAGAAACAAACACTTAGGCAATGGCCTAGTTGCTTAAGAGACACCGGTATACTAGACTAGCCATGTACGTGATGAGGCAGGTGATAACGCTCAATCTACAGCTCTCGTAGGAGTGTAAAGCGGTCGTTAGAAAATATAGAACCCAACCAGGGTTGGGTGTCGATCCCAGAGGGAATAGCTTGGCCAACAAGTAAGCAAAATTACTAAACTTTTGGTGCAAGTCTCGTAAAAAGGGGGGATTGTAATGTCGTGCAAGTAATGCAAACAAAAGCTGAAAATAATAAAGTAAAATGAGATATTGTTACATAGATTGTAAACAATGAGAATTGAAGCGTTGGGGTTATGTCCACCTTCTGAGGTATACGTCTCTATCGGCTATGAGTGTGTAGAGTCTTGACATGCAATTGCTTATAGAGAATTGTAGTCGATGGTAAATCCAAGCGTCTCGCGACCTAAACAAGGACTATTTCACTTTAACTCTCGCGAGCTTAAAGCGTGTCTAACGTTACGAATTCTCCAAGAGGTTAGTCCAGTTACGACACTAGCTTTTTAATAGGAAAGGGTGTCCTACTACCTTGACATTATCTCTTTTCCAGACAAATAACCTTTCTCGCGAACAAGTTAAATGTTAGACTGGCGTATTCTTGCGTTTGCAACCGCAAAGAATGTAGATTAAGATGAAGAGAATAATGATATAAGCAATATACGTGTCTTGAACTCACAAACTCACAGCAATAGATAGTAACTCATTCGGCTTCCATAACCCCAACTAAGAGGTTTAGTTACCCATGAATGCGAAGGATATCACGATTTTCATGGTTGATGGCGTGAGAAGTAGGTGATAGGCGTGTGGCTTTGGTGATTCCCTAGCAAGTAACGATTCTCTTGTTGTGGAATTTAAGAATAGAATAGTAGATTAGAAGTGTTTGTGGTGGAAGATGAGAGGGATGGAAGAAAATTAATTGTTGAATTAAGTGAAGAATGAATGTATCTCTCCACTAAGGGAGGAGTTCATTAAAAATTTCTACCATGATAGGGTATTTATAATACTCCTATCCTACTCCTACTAAGCTAATGAAATAAATAGCCAAATCCTACTATACTAATGAAATCCTTGACCCAAATGTACTAGGGTAAGGTTACAATATCATAATCCAAATAGAATAGTGAAATACATAACCTAATTGTATTAGGTTAATGTATCTTTGTAAAAATCCAGCTTTGTGTCTGTAAGTCCCCAAAGTCTTCAGAAATGTTGTTTTAGCCCGGGACAGATTTTCCATGCAGCAGATTTGGTCCTTAGGCGTCCAGCTCCCTTCTACTTCGTTTGTGAGCTTTCTTTTGCGTCAAGTAAGCCATAAAATGCTGTATTTTGCATCATTTATACCTGAAACTTTCCTAATCATGTTTGTTAGCTCATTTACAGGAAAAAGGACTAAAAGTGTATGAAATAGATAATTAGTTCTCAAAACTAGGCTAAAATATGGGCAAAATATATTGATATAGGCGTGTAAATCCGCCTATCATCAGCAGGCTTCTCTTAAGTGATGCTTGGTTACTTCAACACTTACCATCTAAGATGCCCAAATAGTTGATTAGGCGATGGCTGGGTTGTTTATTTTCCCCTTTATTGAGATTCTTACATAATTTTTAATACTTAGAGCTTGGGGATTGAGTTTTTGAGCATTTTCTTCTATTTTTAATCTTGGGTAAGGTCTAATCCCTATTACAATTACTTTTATTTGATCTTATTACTTAAATCTTTTTTAAACTCGAATTGAAAGGAGGAATTCTGGGATTTTGGCCAAAATTCCCAAATTATCTCTTCGATTCAAACCCTAATTTCACTTGGTTTTCTCCAATGTGTTTCTTTAATCCTGGAAAGTATGTTTTTGAACTATAAATTTCAAATCCTGTAAAGTATATATTCACATTCTGGTTGACTGTGAGCATTACATCCTCATATCATATTAATTCATGAAATATTGGTACCACAACAGAAATACTAGAAACACTTGTTTTCTCAGATAGAAAATATGACATTTTAAAAAATGCTTTACCAATAATGAGTTGGAGAAGAGTTATGGATATTGGTAATAAATATTGGTTATATATGGGTTGATGAACCCCAGTGGGTCCTACATCGGGATCATAACTTGGTAGAAATATACGAAATTGGTGCGATGACCTGGTGCATCACATCATCATCATAATTGTCATGTTCATTGCATTCCATATTATATTCTTATTCTATAATTGTATTTTTGTTCTTGAATTGATAACTGTCCATTTTTTCTATATTTTTATACTTGTATTTGGTGTACGTGTATATTTGTTCTTCTTTCTTCTACCTATTTTTGTTGTATGTATGTATAGTAGAACTGTTAGTGGAGATGGTGTGGGCTACCGTTTGAGATATTTTCTAATTGCAGGTGAAATGCCGATAGTTTGTATTTATATGCTTTATTTTCTACTTTACTCAGTTGTCTATGATACCTAATGAGTAAAAGTGGACTGTAACCATCCCTCCTGCACCCAAGTGTAGTGTACTCATCCCTACTGCACCCTTTTAATGCATATCCAGGTACGAATATGCTGCAAAAAAAGCTGACTCAAGCTTCATTTGGAGTATATTCGAGGTAGAGATCATCCTATGCTCCAGGAGTTTGCCTAGTACCTCTTCCTATCTACTTTTATGTCTTATTTAGTATTCTAAGACATATTTGGATCCTTTATGGACTATTATTGTATCTTTTAATGTTCGAGTTGTATTTAGTAGTTCTTACACTATGACAATAGATTTTGGGATTTGATTTGGTATTTTTGATTATATTTTATCTCTTACTATATATATTTGGTTTGACTTTATTCTAAGAGTCTTGCCTTTCATTTTGGTATTAACTTTCATTTTTTATCAGTTAGGGTGATAGTCTTACTTGTAAAGGCTTGCTGCGACAAGTGGCATCATGACCCTTGGTTTTGGGGTAGTGAAAAATTGGTATCAAAACAGCTAGGTTTCATTTGTCTCAATAGTATAAGAATGGGGTGACTAATAGATTCTCATGGGTCGGTAAGTTGACATTCGTATCTATATTCAAAAGGCTATAAAATATCTTTAGGAACTTTCCTTATTTTGTTATATATCATGTAGATCTTTCCCAACTTGTGTTCTAATTCAAATTTGACTCTTTTTTGCGTTGATGGTGAGGACTAGATACAATAAGGCTAGAGATTCAAATCTATTATCTGAGGAGAGAACCTAGTGTTGAGACGGAGTTGCAAGTCATGGTCAAGATCAACGTGGAAAACGAGCACGAGGATTTGCACTGTTCAAAGATAAATTTCCCTTGAGCCTTAGGTTGAGCAAGTCAGAGTTATAATGCTTGCTCCAGTCCTATATAATTCTTTTTCCCTAGTCTTTGAGGGGTTGTCAACCCATTTGGATGGTGCTCCTACGAGTACACTTGGTTTTCCTCTAGCTTCGAGTATTATACCTCTATTTGTACCTAGTCTGCAAATGGTGTTCTTTTTATTCTAAGTATGGATCCTCCTATTTTACCAACATCTGCTTATGGTACTCTACAAACTCTGGGAATGGTTCCTTCTTCAGTTCCTTTATCTGAGTATGGTTTCCACAGTCAAAAGTTTAGCCTTTTTTTATGAGCCTCCTCAGATGGGTTCTTAGCCAACTTGATCTACTATGCCTCCTATTATTATAAGTATAATTATGGCTTTGGAGGACACAAAGAGTTTTGAGAGATTCACTCATTTGGTTCCTCCTAAGTTCAAGGGTGTTGTAGGTGAGCACACATATGAGTTCTTCATGGATTTTCATGAGATATTGCATAACCTAGATTCACTTGAGTCGCATGGGGTTGCTTATACTACTTACGACTTGATAAATGCATCTAGAGATTGGTGGAGGTCCCTTATTAGTTACCGACCTCTTGGTTTGCCATAGATGACTCTGAATTAGTTTATAGAGGGTGTTTTGGATAGGTTGGTGCCTTTAAATTTGAGGAATCAGATGAGAGATGAGTTTGATCATTTGGAGAAAGGATCCATGATTATTGTGGAGTATGAGGCATGATTCCATCCATTTTGTAGATATTCATATACTATTATCGCCATCGAGTCTAAGAATATTCAGAAGTTAGTAAAGGGGTTGGATGTTTCTTTTCATCTTGCCATGACTCAGATGGTAGTGCATAGGACATAGTTTCAGAGTGTTATGGATCATGCTAAGATGACTATGGCTATTATTCGAGCATCCCAGGAAGGCTCTAAGAAGGTACATAATTCGGGTGAGTTCAGAGGTTATGTCTTTTGAGGTATAGATTGTAGAGGCTTTCATTGATATCATAGTAGACTAGTGCAGGCAACCTTGTAGAGTTCATGTAATGGGTTTTCTGGTTTGGAAACTTCAGTGGTCATTCTAGTGCAATAGTACCTTCATCCATTGATCTGGGTTTTAAGGTTTTCTAAGTTTGTGATGAGATTAACCGTTTGACCAAGGACTATCGCCATCGTGTTTTCAAAGCAACTCCTATATTGACTGTGAGAGGTAGTGGTATAAGTAAAGGTACGAGAGAAAAATGTAGTGGTACAGATGGTGGTGGTCAAGGGACTACCTAGTCAAGTGGTAGGCATAGTTCTATTGTATACCTTCTAGGCATAGATGCAGAAATTTCTGATGCTATGATCACAGGTACCATCTCTATTTGTTTTAGGTTTGCATCTGTGTTATTTAATTTGGGATCAACTTTATCCTATTTGTCTGTATATTTTTCTTTGGGTTTTGATTCTACTTGTAAGACTTTTGATGTGCTTATTCGTGTATCTACCCCCATAAGAGACTCTTTACTGGTGGATTGAGTGTACTAATCTTGCGTTGTGACTTTTGCTGGGTTTGAGACATTGGTAGATCTGAATGTATTATATATGGTGGATTTTGATGTCATCTTGGGTATGCATTGGTTATCTTCTTTTCATGCTCCCCAAATTGTTATGCTAGGACCATGACCTTAGCTTTACCAAATGTGTCAAGGATGGCTTGGAAGGTGTACTTCATTCGGGTCCCAAGAGAGTAATATTTTTTCTTCTAACTCGTCGCTTAGTTGAGAGATGGTGTTTGTCTTATTTGGATCATATTCAAGATATTAGTATTGCTTCACCTATTTTATGGATTCTATTCATGGTGTTCTTGAGTTCATGGATGTTTTCACTATGATTTTCCTAGTATGCCTCTAGATTATGATATTAACTTTGCTATTAATGTTGAGCTGGGAACTAAGCCCATTTCTATTCATCTTAATAGAATGGCCCTACTAGAGTTAAAGAAATTGAAGGATAAGTTGTAGAAGTTGTTGGATAAGGGATTTATCGACCTAGTGTATCACCTTGAGTTATGCGTGCATTGTTTGTAAAGAAAAAGGATGGGTCGATGCGTATGTGTATTGATTATCGTCATTTGAACAAGGTGTAGGTTAAGAACAAGTACCCTCTTCCTTGTATTGATAATTTGTTTGACCAACTTTAGGGTGCTTTGGTATTTTTGAAGATTGATTTGAGGTTTGGGTATTACCATTTGAATATTAGATATTAAAATATTTTGAAGACAACTTTTTTGACTCGATACAGTTGTTTTGAGCTCTTGGTCATGTCCTTTAGGTTGAACAAGGCCCTAGCTACATTAATGGAGTTAATGAATCAGTTATTTTTGTCATATCTCAACTTCTTTCTTGTTGTATTTATAGATAATGTCTTGGTTTATTCCAAGATTGAGGCCGAGCATGAGGAGAAATTGTAGACTATGCTTTAAAGATTGAGGGATAAGAAGTTGTGTGCGAAGTTCTCTAAGTGTGAGTTTTTGGTAGATTCTATCTCTTTCTTGGGTCATGTCGTAACCAAAGATGGTATTATGGTTGATCCAGCCAAGATTGTAGCAGTTCGTGATTAGGCTAAGGCTAGTTCTCCTACCAAGATTCAGAGTTTTATTCGTTTAGCAGGCTACTATCACCATTTTGTTGAGGGTTTTTCCTCTGTTGCATCTCCATTGACCAAATTGACTCAGAAAAATATTTCTATACTACGGTTTGATGCCTGCGTGCGAGCTTTCAAAAGCTCAAGGATTTGTTCACTTCAACTACTATTTTGACTTTTCCTAAGGAGGGCATGGGATTTACTATCTCCTGTGATGCTTATGGTGTTAGCTTAGGTGTAGTCTTGATGTTGGCGGTTCAGGTGATTGCTTATGCTGCTCGTTAGTTTAAGCCATATGGGAGGAATTACTCTGCCTATGATCCGTAATGGTGCGCGCTTGTTTTTTTTTTAACTTATGGAGGCCCTACCTTTATGGAGTTTATTGTGAGATTTTTTTGGATCATCGTAGCCTTAAGTATTTTTTCACCTAACAATATCTTAATATGTGGAAACATTGTTGGCTTGAGTTTCTTATGGATTATGACATGACTATTATCTATCATCAAGGCAAGGCTAATGTCGTTGCAGATGCCTTGAGCTGGGAATCAACTAGCATGTGTATCTTGGCGTATATTTTGACCAAGGAGAGACCTTTAGCTTTGTGGGTTCAGTCTTTGGATAACCCGATGGTTAAGCTTGATATATCTACACCTGGGTATTTTTTTGCATTCGTGGAGGCTAGGTTTTCTATGATGGAGAAAATTTGGGTTCATCAATTTAATTATGTTAGGTTGAGAGTGATTCGAGATATGGTGTTGAGTGGTCAGACTAAGGTATCCTTGCTTGATTCAGATTGTGTTTTGAGGACTAGAGGCCCAGTTTGTATGTCGAGAGTGGGTGATTAGATTAGATTGATTTTAGAGGAGGCTCATTGTTCCAGGTATTCCATTCATCCGGGAGTGACTTAGATGTATTGTGATTTGAGATAACATTACTGGTGGGGTAGTATAAGGAAGGATATAGCGGATTTAGTAGCTCATTTCCTATGTAGCTAGCAATTGAAGGCAGAGTATTTGAGGCTTAGTGATTTGCTTCAGAGGTTACCCATTGACGAGTGTTAATGGGAATGGATCACTGTGGACTTTGTGACTGGGTTGCCTAATACTTCTTATGGTTCTAACACTATTTTGGTTATTGTTGATCGGTTGACCAAATCTATTCATTTCATTTTGATTCTGGTTTCTTTCATTCTTAGAGATTGGCCCATATCTATAATTGGGAGATAGTTCATCTTCATCATGTGGTGGTGTCTATCATCTCAGATAGAGGTTCGATGTTCACATCTCACTTCTGGAAGACTTTTCAAGAGGAGATAGGTACCCAAGTTGATCTTAGTACAACCTTTCAACCCAAGACTGACGGCTAGTTAGAGCGTACTATTTAAGTTTTAGAGAATATGCTCCATGCTTGAATCATAGATTTTGGTGGTCGTAAGCAGCATCTAGCTTTGGCAAAGTTTGTATCCAATAATAGATATCATTCCAGTATCAAGATAGCTCTATTCGAAGCGATGTATGCAAAGCGGTGTTTCTCTCTAATTGGTTGGTTCGATGGTATGGAGATTATACCTCAAGGTACAGACTTGCTTCGTAATTCTTTGGATAGGTTTTGGGTCATTTGGGATAGACTTCGAGCGGCTCAAAGTAGGCAGAAGTGTTATGTGGTTCACAAACTTTGTGCCTTGAGAATCAGTATTGGTGATTGTGTCTTTCTTCGTGTTTTGCCCATGCATGGTGTGATGAGGTTTGCGATGAGGGGCAAGCTTATTCCTAAGTACCTAGCACCTTTTCATATCCTTCGGACTATTGGGTATGTGGCCTATGAGTTTGCGTTGCCTCCGAGTTTATCATTTCTTCATCCAATTTTTCATGTTTTTATGCTTTGGTATTTCATCCCAGATGTGTCTCATGTCATTCCTTAGGATTCAATCCAATTAGATGAGCAATTGTCTTTTGTGGAGGTACCTATCTCCATTCTAGCCAGGGATGTTAAACAGTTGCATTGTAGAGTTACTCTTGTGGTTATGGTCTAGTGGAGGTATCAACCTATAGATAAGTCTACTTAGGAGGTCTAGTTCGATATGCATAGTCGTTATCCTCAGCTTTTCGTTGATTCCGGTATTTCCCTTGCCTTTAGTTCGAGCACGAATTAGATTCTTAGTGATGGATGATGTAATGACCTGAGTTTTTGACACAACCCAAACTTCGGATCATGTTGTATTGGCACCTCAAACTCACATGAGCCAGAGTTTGCACCAATAACCCAACCTAATCATCTCAACATACGATAGGAGTTATAGAAGATCCAACTCACAAATCGGAATAACGGAAATAATAACATAAGTCAACATTAGATTCATTATAAGAACTATGCATAAGTTCACAGTTGTTCACAACACCTCTATACAAGACCAATGTCAATAAAATTATATGTCGGGACAAGCCCACGACTATAGACAAACCATATCTTAAAGAGACTAAGTCTAAAGATACGGACTAAGAGATGAATGTCTTCCGGATATAAGGAAGCTCACCCCTTCAAGTCAATGCACGGACTGCTTGATTGCCTAACCACTGTGCAATAAAAGAAGAAGATGCAACAGAGCCTACGTCACATGGGGACGTACCATCCACAGACGGTTAGTGGTGGGAATGCTAGCATGTAACTCAAGGATATGTGATAAGATAACATCATGAATCAACAACAAATCAATATATAACATTTTATCACATTCATACATTTATCCGTATATATACATATACCATATATCAACCAAGATATCAAGGTTTATTAACATTGTCATATATTCATTCATTAGATGTGGAGCAGAGGAATACAATCTCCCACACTTATGGATTATCATGATTAATACACCACAAAATTTATCCACAATCACATTATCATTATATTGGGACTTTTCCCATGTACACACGTTCACTTTACTAAGGGCTTTAGCCATAAACAACATCATTCAACAAAGGACATTACCCAAACACGTTGTCCATTTAAACAAGGAACTTTACAAAAATATACATAGGTGGACTTTACAAGCCATAGGTGGACTTTACCACAATCCATAAGTGGACTTTACCGCAAGCCTTAGGTGGACTTTACCACAAGCCTCTTCATAAGGTGAGGTGTTTGGACCTTAATAGCTCATTTTAAGCAACAGACTTTACCTTGCATTTTCAGTAGGCGAGGGACTTTAACTCCAATCCATATCATGGGAAAGGGACTTTAACATCTAGACATCACAACCATCATTTTTTCACATTTGTGACTGTAACCTCTTGTCTATGCATCAACACAGATTCAATACAATATTTAGGGACTTTAGCTATTTAGCAAATTTTAGCACTACAGAAGACCTCATTGTCATCATAGGAGCCTTCATTGGTCAACCATTTCAATAAGATAATGCCTTAATTCAATTATTCATACAATTCATTTATGGTCCTCAATATCTTCATAAGACATTAATATTTCAATACCATTCTCATGCCACACTCTAGTTCAATATGCCATTCAAGTTCATCTTCATATTAATTAAGGGAATTCACCCTCTCATTAGCCACAAGCTACTAGCTCAACGAGATCATTAGTTACATATTACATGGCTCACAATACTCTCATCATAACATTTATCAGAAATTCATACTCATTGGGCCATTGCCCTAGTTCAACATATCATCCATAATTGACTAGGCAATTCACTTAGACATTTTCACAAATACCTTTTGTGCATACTAATATCAAGATTATTTTCATAGTTGAAATCACCAAGACTATGGTTACTCAATATCCTAATTTTAAATTACATACAAAATGCATCAACATATGCAATCTACCATCAAATACATGTATTATCACAAGTATATACAAGAAACATCATCATTCATTGTTAGGTGTCAAACCCTTTTCATTTGATTCAAAACCACCATGTACACTTACTAATTTAAGTATGAAATACATGGGTTTTGATTTATTTAACGAGGGGAAGAGATACATGCCTTAAACAACTTGAATTACCAAGGAATTAGGGTTTTAGGAAAGTTAAATGACCAAAAGGTCCTTGGTTAAAATCTAGAAAACACACACATTCAGGGGTACCCTAACTCATACCCTAGCCTTATATTATGTCAACAAAATATTGTGGGTACGAAATGGGATCTTTGATTCATAACTAAGGGGTACGAATAAACCCAAAACTCATAAACTCAACTCATGACCAAAATAGTCCACTTCTAGGTTAGGTTTCCCTCTATAGGGTTGAGTAATTTATGACTCGTAAGAATGGTTATGGCAAAGGGACGACCTTTTTCTATGGAGAAAAGTATATTAAGATAACTTATTACCAAGGATACAAAATGGGAGGTCATGGATGGTACGATTTATAACCTAGGGTACGACACAAGTACCCCCTACCATATCCACTCCATAGACATCAAAGAGGTTGTTGTCTTCTTCAAGTGTTCAAGTCTAAATGCTTTAACTCTCTTCCACTTTTATAGGTAATTATAGATATAAGTTAACACCCCAATATTAACCTAAGAAGTCATTAAACAAGTTGGAAACAACACACAACAAGGAAACAACACAACATACATATCATGATTATTGCCATTTAACCAAAAAAATTTGCAAGGTCACTTTCTCGGGTGATTCGTATGAAATATTTATTTCTAAGTTATTTGACCATTTTACCCATTCTCATGGTTTAATTATGGTGTTTCTAGGGTGAGGGGATTAGTGGCATAGTTTCCAATGCATTTTGGTGTAGTTTATGTGAGATTGTGATTTTTGATGGTCTTAAAGGATTATTAGTTGACTTTGGTCAACATATTTTGATCTTTGTGTCCGATGGCAAAACAAACTACGTCAGTATATTTGGAATGTCTATTTAGGTTGGTAATATAGTTGGTGTGGTTCGACTCTATTTTAAGGGTCTCACTTGGGATTGGTATTATCCTTAAATTCATATCTGTTTAGGTGATAGACTTACTTATCAAGGCTTGCTGTGAGAAATACCATCATGACCCTTGGGTTTTGGTTTGTGAAACTGCTAAGGCGACCAATGTGATTCTTTAGTAGATGCACCAATTGAGTGATGCATCAACTGAGACTTTGAAAATTTCCATCTTTTTACTAGACCCTCGAGATTCTAAATAACACAAATAACCTATTCTACCTATCAAATTCGACATTCCAGACTGAATGAATATATAAAAATTTCCATATGGGTGCTTTTGATGAAAACATATATGCCCCACACGCAAGGGACATTTTTCTTAAATAATGACAAACTACATGAAATGAGTTTGGAAACCTTGTAACTCAAATAAAAGGTCCCCTTAGCCTAAAAACAATGTTTTGGAGATGATGGAACTATCAGAACTGGCATACGAAGTTGTTAAACTAAAGTTTATGTCAGATATAAAATCTATACAAGCAAAGGCTTTAAAACAGAGAATTGGCTCTAAAAAAATCAAATGAGTTCCCTGGTAACTGAACTATCAGCTCTAGCAAGTTATAAATGACTTGGAATAGCTATAGGAAATCTCTAAATAATGATAATATGTAGAAAATTAGAAAATGACTTGGAAGATCATTACAATATCCATTTCTAAAAGAACTTTTGTTCGTGAAAGTAAAGGGTTCAGATGTACTTGAAGACTTGAACAGTTGAGGGTACTCGGTTTATATCTCTCTCTCAATCTCTATGTATCCTTCTCTACTAGGAGGTATCTCCAATTACCTTTGCAACTGGAATCTCCTTATTATATAATCGTCTGACATCCATAGCTAATATGAATGTCCGCTCCTCCACAAATGTCAATATCTTATCCAGTTGAAAAGTTTCCAGCTGAATCTCATGTTACTCATCAAGAATGTTACTTCACATCATAGAAACATAAAAAATTGTGTGAACATTGGAAAAATCCTAGGGCATGGATATTTTGTATGTAACATCTCTTACTGTGCGAAGGATCTCAAAAGTTCCAATATATCTGGTCTGAGCTTTAGTTTCCTCCCAGTACCGATCATGCCTTTCATGTTCAATACATTAAGGAATACTCAGTCTACAATTCCAAACCTAAAGGCATGAATCCTTCAATCTAAATAGATATTTTTCCTACTTCGAGCTACCCTCAACTTATCCTAAATCAACCTGACTCTATCCAATGACTCCAAGTAAGTCAGTACCATAGGGCCTAACCTTAGAGGTTTCAATACAACCTATCGGGGATCAACAATTCCAACCATATAATTTTTGGAATGGTTCCATCTCAATACTCGAATAGTAGCTATTATTATATGTGAAATTTGGTAATGATAAGTGTTTCTCCCACTAGTTTCCAAAATCCATAACACAAGCTTGAAACGTATCCTTAAGAATCTGAAGAGTCGACTGTGATAACTCGTTAATCTAAGGGTGAAAAGATGTACAAAGACCCACCTAAGTACCTAACTCCTCCTAACAAGCTATCCAGAAGCTACAAGTAAATACTGAGCCCCGATCAAAAATTATAGGTATAAAGTACTCCAAGTAGGATGTTATCTCATGAATATAGGTATGAGCTAACGTCTCGACAAGGAAGGACATCCGAATATGTAATAAATAGGTTGATTTGGTCAACCGATCTACAATGACCCAAATAACGTCAGAACTACGGTAAGTGCAAGGAAAACTACTAACAAAGCCATGGTAATCCACTCATATTTCCACTCGAGAATAATCAATCATTGAATTGGTCCACCAGGTCTCTAATGCTTGGCATTCAACTGCTGAGAACATAGACAACGAGCTACAAAGTCTTCCAGATCTCTCTTGATGCCACTCCATCTATAATATTTCATCAAATCCCTACACATCTTTTTTGTGCCAAGGTGGATATAGTGTATGTAGTTGTAAGAATCTAGAAATATCGATTGAATTATGTCACCAACTCTTGGAACACATATACGACCATTATACCACAGAATGTCCTTCAAAATCTATTGTAGTCCTCCTGGAATAACCACTCATTACCTTATCATGAATGAAACTCAGTCCTCTTTACTTAGGAATATCTAGTAAGGTTCCATAGGAATAGGTCGGGTGCCTTTATGAAGATTAATAATAAACTTAATATCATAGTTAGCAGAAAGACTAGGTAAAATCACACTCAGGAGGAAGGCTGGGTAAATAAGTAGGTAAAACATCAAGGAACTCATGGACTATTGGAATAGAGTTAGGTGGCAGACTGTGCATAGTAACATCATAAATATAAGCAATCTTAGACTCATAACCCATTGATATAAGTCTCCTTGCTAAAACATAAGAAATCATCCCCATCAATGAGCAGCTAAAAGATCCTACAACATAATCAGGGGGTATGCTAGACATATCTAAGGTAAAGGTCTTGCAAAAATAATCCAAGACAGCATGATAAGGGGATAACCAGTCCATGCCCAGAACCATATAAAAATCCAGGATATCTAATACAATAAGATTATCCTTAGTGTCAATCTCTCAAATTGTGACTACACATTGTCTAATAACCCTATCAATAACTAAAAATTATCAATGGTCATAGATACACATAATGGGACAACTAAATAATTCCAAGATAGGTCTAACCTAGTGGATAATAAACAGACACATAAGAATAAGTGGATCGTAGATCAAATAAAGCAATGGCTAGCCAATGGCACACTGGGATAGTACTTGTTATAACTCCATACGAAGACTCTACATCTAATCTAAAAGGTAAAACATATAAATAATCTTGACAACCACCTGGAATGGCGCCTAATCGATGTCCTATCTTAATACTTGAGGCCTCAATGAGCACCATGGATACCATCCCAATGACCATGCATAACACCAATAATTGGGGGCACCACTGCTCTAATCATAATACCCCGTACTTTTCCTAGCATAATTTCCTAGTTTAAATTCATTCCTAAAATATCAAGAATTTTATTCAAAGATGAATACCATTTATTTCATGTGGTATTTTCAAAATTGTAACTTATTATTATGATTGAAATTGAATAAGTTTTCCATCGATACTAAATTCTACTAAATTTGACACTCGGGGAAGAGTTATGGCTATTTTAAGTTCCAATATTAAAATACTGTAATTTCGGTCACTAGCGTGTCGCGAAGAATATTTAAATGACAATTGTCAATTTCAGCGGCCCTCTGTGATATTGCACATCACTGGGAGGTCCAATTTTCCAATTGTAAAATTTTGGAGGCCCAGCACGATAATGGTGCATCGCGTCATGTGCCAAAATGGCATTCCAAAGGGGCACCATGAAGGCTCCGCCTTGCAGAGTCTGCCCATTTCCCATTTTTTGATTTCCAGTGACCACGATGGTTGTGTATCGTGGTAGCCACCTAGTTTGAAAAATATTTCATTTTTCATCTTCATATGGTGGTTTAAAGAGGTCATTTTGTCCATCCTCCCAACCCCTAGTCTATCTTAAACATTGAATTAAACCCCTCCACAGCATTTTACATTCAATTTTCATCAAATTCATCTCAAATAAAATGCTAGCTCATCAAGATTTCTCCCTTAGTAACTTGAATTCCTCCATTAATCTTCCAAGAAAACTCAAGATTTGAAATCCCCAAGTCAAAAACCCCAAGATTTCATCTTCAAAGCATCAATAGAGATCCAAGATTCAAGTTCTAGCATCTAGATCATCCAACAAGGTATGTGGGGTTTGAACAAGGATAAATCTTTTATCCTTGTGGCCAAAACTTTATTTTTATTATAAATTTACTTTCAATTTGTATGATTTCCCCATGAATTTCAAGTTACGGTTTATACCCCTTATCATTATTTGTAAGATTATAAGATTTCCCATGATTCAAAAGTTGAATCACGTTATTATGTTTATATTTCCATGCATATTATTGAGATTTTTGGATTTTAAGATAATTTATGAATGTTTACATTACCAAGCATGAATTTTGAGATATTTTAACATAAGATTGATGATTGATATCATTAGACCTCATTTAAATATTGTTGTTTCAGCATTGTTTGTGCTATAACGATCCCATGACTAGATTATTTTTAGATTTTAGATAAAGATTTGACCTTATTGGTCCTAATCTAAGATAAAGAATCCTCTTTGTTTATATGACTTGAGATTTAAAGAAAGAAAAGAGCATAATTGGTTTTCTTATAAACCCTTGTGCTAGATTTTGAAGTGGATTTCTTAAGATTTTAAGCATAAGATTGGGAGTAGTATTTAGCACCGAGTTGGTTAAGTTACTCTTGTTTCATACCCTTGAACTACTTCCCACCATAGGTACAGTTTATCAGATTATTCCAACTTCTACGTGGATGACTCAGATTGTGATCACACAGATTAGAATATTATATTCCGATGGCAAGAGTAGAACAATACGAACCTTACAGGGTCTAGTCGTGGGACACCATGGATGCTCACATAGTGTACATGTCGGTTAGTAAAACTTTCAAACAGATGTCCCCCACTCTTTAACAGTATATTGAATGAAAGATTTAAGATAAAAGCATAAGTTTTGGAAGTTATGGTTTTAAGATTTCAAGACCTAAGAAAAGGAAATTTCTCGATTTTGGAAAACTAAGTGTAAACGCTCACAAGTTTTACTCAGATTATGATTGATAGAAAGATAAGAGTTATAGATTTCAGTTTTCAGATTTCAAACTTAGAAGTGAGTTCTTTCTACACTTAGACAGTATGATTTAAAGACAGTGTATTAGCACAACTTTTTGAACTAAATTTTATGGCTCATTAGATTTACAAGTATGATTTTCTTTTCATGACCATGATCTTTAGTATTTCAGATACTCTAGCTTATGTAAGTCACTTATATTTAGTCTGCATTGTTTTACAACTTATGATGATGAGATAATGTTTTACTTATGTATTTCACTCCCATATACTCAGTACATCCTCAAAGTAATGATCCACATATATGTCTATGTGCTACATTGTCGCATAATGTAGGTATTAGCTCAGTTGTAACACGTAAACTATATTCAGACAGCTTGCAGTTCCAGCTAATAGATGAAGAGTCCTCCTATTTTGAGAACTTTAGTTATATGTTATTGATGTACTTTATTCTCTTAATCATATTTTTTGATTAATGAAAGTTGGATTCACATCTCAGCTATCTAGATTTAGTATAGTAGAGGCTTCATAGATATTAGTTACAGTCAGTTATGTATTTTCAGTACCTCTTTTAGATTGTATCAGAATATAAAAGTTGTATAGATACTGTATCTTTCTGAGATCTATCATTATTATGTTTCTGCATAGTAAATTCTATCATTTTATGGAGATCATTCAGTTTCGTATAAGTTATGCTAGTAGAAGGGTTAACTTGGGATCACTTAGGGTCCTAAGTATCGTGTAACATCTTGGGATAGATTTTCAGGGAGTTACACTAATAGGTTTAATACTCTGTGTTGTAGGCACTTACCTTATAAAAGGGACACTTTCTAGAGAAATAGACAAAGGACCCACTATCATAACATGCCCTAGGTGCTGCACTGTAACTAGAAGATCCGACCGACTTGTAGTAACCATTTAAACTAGAAGACCTAGAAAATTTACCTCTCAAAGGCTAGCCATCACTTTGGCCAAAATGATCACTATAGCTAGGATGACCTTCATTAGTAATCTGAAGTGAGACATGAATGAGCCTACTAGACTTTCCTTGATATTGATAAGACCAGCGTAGAGTGTACCTACCTAGAGAACTGCAACTACTAAACTGTGACAATTTAACTCTTAGTGAAACTACCCTAATAACTCAGCCTTTTATTGTTACCCCATGGGTCTCGTAATGTATCTCTGAAACACCCTACGTTCGGGTCCATATAAATTTCCTAGGGTTTGAACTCTTCGGCCATTATACTACTCAAGCTTCGTAGTTGTATGATGTGGGTATGACTTAGTAGGCCAAGTCATATGATAATAAGTGTATGGTAGGTCATTTACTGTCCAAGGTATGAGTAGACATCATAATAATCATATATACATGATACAAGAGGTATAGTACAAACCATATATTCTCTATTGTCTATTACTTATATTCTGCTTAGGGTAAGATTAGGTGGGTACTTATCGTGGTGATGGTATGATTTTGGAAAAGGGATTTATACGTTGGACAAAATATGGATTCTAAGTTTTTATCCTAGGTAAAATTTAGGGGTACTACTCATATAATGTAGTATGACCGAGGTTCCCAAACCATACCCACCTGTATTCATTTTTCAAGCTTTTAAGATGAGGGTATTTTGGACATTTTCCCTCTTAACCTCTTTTAATCCCACGACTTAAAACATTATTAGGACTTAATTTACCCTATTCTGCTCAATCAAAATCTTTTTAAACACTCTTAAATCTCTCTCAAGGCTTTTGGTTGAAGAAAGGCTAGGGTTTTCTTCAAGGTGGTCAATTGGGGCTTCCAAGGATAGTTTTTCTCAGTCTTCTTTGCTATCTAGGGGATTTTAGTAATCCCTAATTTTTAGTTTAACTAAATTCTTGTTTTAATGAATTTTTTCATGATTTAAATATGGGAATTATTTTGTTTTGAATTGTATGTTGGTGGGTTTTGGTTGATCATGGATAAATACTAGTTTACCATGTTTTCTTATAATTTTAATTTTAAAATTATGGAATTGAACATGTGGTTTCATGGTAATGGTCAATTGGTTCTTGGTTTTGGTTTTGAAAACTATATGCCCTTAACATGTTTGATAAAATGTCAAAGACAGTAGTTTTGGCACATAGTTTGACTTTTTATGGAAACTATTTCATTATATAATTTGGTAATGGAACCTAAATTGGTTTAATGGTTTTAATTGATTTGGTAAAATGATGGCCATGGTTTGGTTTAATTGGAATTCATATGGCGTACATGGGAATCCCCTATGGATTGGCTAGTGACATTGCTTGCAAGCTATAGTCCTTATGATGATACCACTACATAATGTATTAATAAATGGAATCGGAATTTTTGTTGTGTGCTAAAGATTTTAAATGGTAAATAATGGCGGGTTTTAATTGCTAATCATGAATGTCTGATTCTAATGGACTTAAAATGGAAACATATGTTTATCCACATGAGAGTTGGTCATGGTGACCATATACTTGTAGGGTTCACCTAATCCCCTAAGTTATACTTCAATATCTCTATCATAGAGGGAGAAGGGTAACAGGAATCCCCTATCCCTGTGATATCTCCATTTCATATGGCTACAAGTGTTGGATCCCATTCAGAGGTAACACTGGACCTATATAGCTCGTGGATTGTTCTAGGATGGTCAAATTAGACAACCTAAGATAATGTTTTAAATGTATTCTAAACCCAATTCCCTTTCTAGACATGGCTTATATATATGCATGGATGTGATTGCATATGGTTATTTACTTGGTTTTAAAAAATGGCATTATTTTATCCTTACTTCTAAGTACATGCTATAATTCACCCGTTAATCTATCTTTAGGCATTGTATCTACACGTGATATAGGAATTGTGTGTAGTACTCCTCCTTGTCAGTGAATTGGATTTGGTGAAAACTTTGTGTCCGATTAAAGTGGTGAGCTTCCATACTTCAAAAAGATCCATTTCATGTTATGATCTTCTCTATATACTTTTGTTATTTCTTAGACTATGTTTTTGTTTATGGTCGGGGGTATGTACCGATTAGATTTTGTTTTGATTTTAGATAGAGGGTTTGTGAGACTACTATGGGTTGGTATGGATGGTGTCGGTATTAGTGTCAGTCGTAGCATTGGTTTTGATATTGGGGCTGACTCCAATTGATTATATTTTTGTATGATTGTTCTATCTTTTTATGTTATATAATCACAATTTATAGAATATATGGTATAGGGTATTTATGGTTGGGTATTAGGGGCAATATCTTATGTCGGTTGGGCTTGAGTCACTCGACATGACTTATCCTCGGTTCGGGTCATGCAAGATTAGTATTAGAGCCCTAGGTTCATTGTCACTTAGGAGTCCATAAAGAAGCATTGAGTAGAGTCTCTTTAAGGATATGTAGCATTCCACACTCATAAAGGAAAGGCTATAAGGAATTTAGGAATGTTTCTCTTTCTTATATTCTATTTTTAAGATATAGAGTCTAAGTCTTGATTTCTTCTCTAATTCCAATTTGGTTACTTTTGAGATCACGCCTCGATGATCTGAAGTTCATGAAAACTCCTCTGTCCTATATGGGGATAATATGGATGGGATATTCTCTACTCATAGGATCTACACTCGGTCTAGGGTTCCAATTGTGGATTGTACTGGAGTTCCACCGATTCCCTCTAGTCTATATTAGATTCCTCAGGCTAAAATGAAAAACACTAAGTTTTGTCAGTCTATTCACATGTTGGCATAGTAGGTAGTTACTCAGTCATTTAGTGATGTTCCTGTTACTCTATCTTCTGATACCACAAGGGTTGGCCAATTCATTAGGTTGAATCCTCTAACGTTCACTGGTGTTAAGATTGAGGAGGATCCTTAAGGTTTTCTGGATGAGATAGAAAAGATCTTTCAAGTTATGCATGCCATGACTGTGGAGGGTGTAGAGTTTACATTCTATTAGCTAAAGGATGTGGTGTACCAATGGTACTAATAATAGGATCAGGTAAAGGGTGACAATGATGAGTCATATCAGTAGGAGGATTTCTCCAATACTTTTCTAGACCTATTTTTTTCTTAGGAGTTGAGGGAAACAAAAGTGAAAGACCTTGGTTATCTGAAGCAGGGTAAGATGTCTATCAAGGAATATGCCTTGAAGTTTCACCAGTTGTCTCTGTATGCTCAAGAGATGGTTTCTAGAATGAGGGCTAGAATAAGAAAGTGTTCTTTCGGGTTGTTCAGAGATTTGATATTGAATAGTAAGTCTGCTTTTCTGATCAAGGACATGTATATCTCTAGGTTGGTTATGTACATATAGTAGGTAGAGAAAGATAAAAAGAAGCAGACTAAAATAAGCGAGCGGCATGCAAGAAGTTTAGGTTCTCAGAGTAGGGTATTGGCCAATATTAGGGTTGTAGGGATGGTCGTATGTGACCCAATAAGAAATGGGTCATACTCAATGGCTAGAGGCCCCTACCTAAGGCCGTCAACTGATAGGAATTTCCATGATCGCAACATCTTCAGGGTACATGATGCCTAATATCAGGATAGTAAGGCTTAGTCAGCTCTATCGTATCCTCTCGGCAGGTTTTTTGGTAGATTGCATTGGGGTTTTTGTGATGAGGGGACGAATAGGTTCTTTAATGTGGTTAGCCAGGGCATATTCTTAGAAATTTTCTTGTTGATAAGGTTTTTTTGAGGGCGAACATGATTCTAGTTTCTTTATCATCAACCCTGGTACGAAAGGGTGCGCCATTTCATTTTGCCACTAGTCGTAACTATCTCTATTCTCTTACTACTCGATAGGAGTCCAAAGCATCACCTGATGTCATGACTTGTATGTTGAAACTGTTTTCCTGAGATGTGTATTCTTTGCTTGATTTAAGGTTCTCTCTTTCTTAAGTGACCCCATTAGTGGGCTTGCATTTTGGTTTTGGTCCCATGGTTATTTCAGATTCTTTTTCTATTTCTATCGGAAACATCCTTTCTACTTCTTCAGAGGTAGAGGTATGGACTGCGTACATCTTACCCCCCCCAGACCCCACTAGGTGGGAATACACTGGGTTTGTTGTTGTTGTTGTTGTTGTACACCGGTAGGATACTCAGTGATTGCTAAAATAGACTATAAGGGATGTGTGGCATCTGTTGGTTGTAAAGAAACCTTTATGGATCTATTTGAATTAGATATAAAGGATTTTGATGTTATACTGCGGATGGATTGGTTGCATTCATGCTACGCATCCTTAGACTATCAAACCCATAAGGTAATTGTTAAAATCCCTAATGAGGTGGTTATTGAGTGAGAGGGTTGTTCCCTAGCTCTGATGGGGAAGTTCATATTTTATCATAGAGCTTAGAAATTAATCTCCAAATGGTGTCTTTATCATCCTATCCGGGTTAAAAGTTCGAACTTGAATCTTCCTTTTTTGCATTCTATTCTTGTGGTGAATGAATTTACTATGCTCTTCCCTGATGAACATCCTAGTGTTCCTTCTGATCTGAAGATTGAGTCTGGGATTGATCCTGTTCTGGACACTCATCAAATTTCTATTCCCCCGAATAGAATGTCTGAAAATGAGCTGAACGAGCTTAAGGAGCAACTTAAGGATCTTTTAGATAAGGGTTTTTGTGTAGTAGTTGGTCCCCGTAGGATGCACCGATGTTATTTGTGCGTAAGAAGATTGGTTCCCTGTGAATATGTATTGACTATAGGTAGTTGAATAAGATGAAGTTAAGGAATATACATTTTATACCAAGGATAGATGATTTGTTTGATTAGTTGCAGTGTACTCTATTTTTCCCCGAAATTGATCTTAGATCCGGGTATCATCAGTTAAAGATTAGAGAGGAGAATATCCCTAAGAATACCTTCCATATTCGGTATGGGCATTTTGAGTTTCTGATTTTGTGTTTTGGGTTCACTAATGCCCCATCGACTTTCATGAATTTGATAATTAGGGTCTTCCATAAATTTTTGGACTTATTTGTCACTGCATTCATAGAGAATATACTGGTGTACTCTAAGACTGAGGTAGATTATGCCAATCACCTCCATATATTATTTTGGACTCTAAAAGAGCAACAGTTATATGCCAATTTTTTAAAATGTGAATTCTGGTTGAACATTGTCACTTTTTGGGTTATATCATTTCTAAAGAAGGGATCATGGTGGATCCATAGAAAGTTGCAGTGGTTAAGAAGTGGCCTAGACCCGTTACTCCAACTGATATTTGGATGTTCTTAGGTTTAGCTAGTTATTATTGGAGGTTGGTGAAGATTTTTTCTTCTATAGCTACCCCATTGACTAAATTAACTTAGAAAAAGGTTAAGTTCTTATGGTCTGATGGTTATGAGGGTAGTTTTGAGGAGCTGAAGGATAAGCAAACTTTGGCTCCAATTTTGACTTTGCCTAAAGGCATTGAGGGGTTTGTGGTTTACTATGATATATCCCATATAGGGCTTGGTTGTGTTCTGATGCAGCAGCATGGGAAAGTGATAACTTAGGCCTCTAGATATTCAAAGGTAATTTAGAGGAATTATCCAACACATGACTTTGAATTATTAGATATGGTATTCACATTGAAATTTTGGCATCATTATTTGTATGAAGTTTATGTGGATATCTTTTTATATCATAAAAGCCTCCCATATGTATTTACTCAGAAAGAGCTTAACCTCGGGTAGCGAATATGGCTTGATCTTCTTAAGGATTACTATATGAGTCTTATCTACCACCTAGGTAAAGCTAGTATGGATTTTGATGCTCTTCGCAGGTTATCAATAGGGAGTCTAGCTCATGTGGATAAGGCAAAGCGAGAGTTGGTGAATGACATTCTCTATTTGGATAAGCTTGGAGTTCATCTTTTAGCCTTCGAGGATGGTGGTGTGTTGGTATAGGAAGTGGCTGGGTCATTTTTTAGACTTAAAATTAAGGAGAACCAAATGTTAGATCCTATGTTGATGTGTATCAAGGGTGATGTTGGCGGGCAGAAGGTAATGGCCTTTGATAATAGTATTGAGGTATGTTGCAGTAATAAGGAAGATAATGTGTTCCTAATGTTGATGGTTTGCGAGAAAGGATCTTAACTGAGGTGCATGAGTTGCACTATGTTGTTCACCCTTGTTTGACAAACATGTATAGTGACCTCAAGGAGATGGATTGGTGGAGCAATATAAAGAGAGATGTGGCTAATTTTATGGACAAGTGCATGGTTTATCAATAAGTAAAAGTTGAGCACATAAGGCCCGATGGTTTGTATCAAGAAATTGAGTTGCTAGAATGAAAGCGGGAAGTAATCAATATGGATTTTATTACTAGTCTTCCTCGGTCTCAATTTCAATTTGATTTGATTTGGGTCATCATTAAAATTTGGCTCACCTTTTGCTAGTGAGGACTAACTTCTCAATTGAGGATGATGCGAGGTTGTATCTTTAAGAGATTGTGAAGTTACATGGAGTTCCTATTTAAATCATCTCTGATCGTGGTATGTAGTTTACATCTCACTTTTGGCTGTCATTTTTGAAAGAGTTGGGGACTAAGGCTAGTCAGAGTACTGCTTTCCACCCATAGTTATATGGGTAGGCTAAAAGGACTATTTATATGTTGGAGAAAATGCTTTGTGATTGTATGATTGACTATGGTGGTATTTAGGTTGAGCATTTATATCTTGTGGATTTTACTTATAACAATAGAAACTACTCTAGCATTGGGATGACTCCAATTGAGCCCTTGTATGGAAGGAGGTATAGGTCTTTTATTGGGTGGTTCGACCTTGGTAAGGTAGATATGTTTGGCCCTTATTTGGTTTAACAATCCATGGAGAAGGTGAAGGTAATTCAGGATATGCTTGAGGCTACCTAAAGTTGCAAAAGGTCCTATACGGATGAAAGGTGAAGAGGGTTAGAGTTTGAGGTTGGGGGTAGGGTGCTCGTGAAGGTATCTCCTAAGAAGAGAATGATGTGGTTTGGTAAAAAAAGAGAGCTCAGTCCCTGGTATGTTGGTACAAAGTAGGTTTTGAGGAGGTTTCAAAATGTTTTATATGAATTGGAGTTGCATGCTAGTTTAATCTTTATTTACTGAGTATTCTTTTTCTCTATGTTGAGGAAGTGTATTGGTGACCCATCGCATATTGTGCCTATCAAGGATATTGGTATTTTAGATTCCCTATCTTATGTGGAGATCAAGGTTGAGATCTTGGATCGTCATGTTTATCATTTGCGGACCAAGGATGTGGCTTTGGTAAAGGTTCTTTGGAGGAACAATAGGGTCGAAGAAGCTAGTTGGGAAGTGGAAGAGGACATGAAGTCCAAGTGTCCGCATTTGTTCCCCATTTTAGAAATTTGTGCTTGAGGTATGTCTTAATATTAATATCTTTATTTTATTTCTTTGTTATATAGGGTGCTTGAGGATGTTTTATGGGAATTATTGGGCTAAATCGTGCATGTTCTTGCCTTAACACAGCATTTGGGGATGAATGATCCAAGTGGGGGAGAATTGAAACACCCTAGGTTATGGTCCTTATAAATTTCCCGGGCTTTGAACACTCAGTCCATCATACGACTCAAGCTTACTAGTCGTATGATGTTGGTATGATTTTGTAGCCCAAGTCGTATGATGATCAATGTATGGTAGGTCATTCAATGTCTAGGGTACGAGTGGATATCATTAGAGTCATATGTACATGACACGAGAAGTAGAGTTCAAACCATATATTATTCATTGTATAGCCTTGAAACTCTGCTTAAGGTACGACTAGGTGGGTACTTTTCATATGGTGATGGTATAATTTGGGCAAAGGGGAGACATATATTGGACAGAATGTGATGTCCAACTTTTAGTCTTGGGTACGAGTTAGGGGTACTATTCGTATGATGGGGTACGAGTGACGTTCCCAAACTGTACCAACCTGCATTCATTTTTTATGCTTTTAAGCTCAGGGTATTTTGGATACTTCCACTCTTAATCTTTTTTGACCCCATGATTTAAAACACTATTGGGACTTTATTTACCCTATTTTTCTCAATCTAAAGCACTTTAAACACTATCAAATCTCTAAAGGCTCTTGGTTCAAGAAAGGATAGAGTTTTCTTTAAGGTGCTCAATTATGGCTTCCAAGGATGGTTTCTCTCCATATTCATTGGTATCTGACGCATGTTACTCCTCCCCCATTGTTTGTTCAACTAAATTGATGTTTTAACGAAAAATTTTCATGATTTAATTGTGGGTATTTTTTGGTTTAGAATTATATGTTGGGGGTTTTGGTTGTTGATGGATGTATATTGTTTTCCTATGTTTTTCATATGATTGTCATGTTAGATTATGGAATTTAACATGTGGTTTCATGGGAATGGTCAATCAGTTCTTGGTCTTAGTTTTTAGAAATTATATGCCCTCAACATGTTTGATAAAATGTCAATGAGAATGGTTTTGTTACATAGTTTGACTTTTTATGAAAACTATTGCATTGTATTATTTGGTAATGGAACCTAAATCAGTTTAGATGGTTTCAAATTATTTGGTAAGGACTTGGTGGCCATGGTTTTTTTTAATTAGAAATCATATGGGGTACATGGGAATCCCCTAAAGATTGGCTAATGACATTGCTTGAAAGCAATAGTCGGTATGAAAATACCACTACATAATGCCATGGTAATTAATAAATGGAATTGGTGGTTTGGTTATGTGCTAAAGGTTCTAAATGTGTAATAATAGCAGGTTGTAAACTAACCGTCAAGGTGTAAGTCCAATGGACAGATATTGGAAACTTATGTTTTTCGACATGATGTTGGTCATGTTTACCATATACTTATGGGGTACACAGAAATCCTTCTGCTCAGTGACTTATATTCGAGGACAGTTTGTGTTAGATTGAAGTGGTGAGCTTCCATACTACGCAAGGAAATATTATGGTCTTCTGTACATACTTTTGTTATTTCTTAGACTGTGTTTTATGTTATAGTTGGAGGAATGTCCCGACTGGATGTTGTTTTGACTTCGGATAGAAGCTTTTTGATACTACTATGGGTTGGTGTGGGCAGTGTCGGTATTGGTGTTAGCCTTGTCATTTGTATTGGTATTGGGGATGACTCCATTAGACTGTATTTGGTTTATGATTTTTCCATCTTCTTATGTTATATAATCAAGATTTATTTGACGTATGGTGTAGAGTGGTTATGGTTGGGTATTGGGGGTGGTCTCTGGTCCTGGTTGGTCTTAAGGCACTTGACATGACTAGGCCCTGGTTTGGGTCATGTGAATCTCTTTTATAACATAGGCATGATCAGAAACCTCAGCAGAGGACCTTCCAGTTGCAACCAAACTTTTCATAGCTATAAAAAATGGTAGTCTCGATCTTCGAATAAAACACCAAACTCGCTCAGACTCAATCGACAAGATATATGTTGCATGCTTCGCTGAACTCCTAAAATCAATACTTATACTCCACAATAATCATAGATCCCTGCTCTAATCTTTAAAACTATTCTCTGAGGTTATTTTTAAAGCTATAATGAATATATATCTCCAAGCAAACCTCACAGAACTGAGTCCATGTAAAAGGGGGAGATCTAGCCACCCTAGAATCAGGATAACCTCTCCACCAATGTTGAGCCACCAAATCTAGCTAAAAAAGTGTAATCGACTCCACGTGTCTCAACTAGGCCTAAATTGCGTAGTCTATCCTTACAAGCAACCAAGAACTCATTCCGTAAGACCCCTTAAATTTTGATCTTTTTATTTTTGACCCTCCCACATGCATAACATCATTTTGGACATGAATTATGTTTAGAGGTGTTAAAAGGGTATTTTGGAAGAGTTTAAGATTTTTGGGAAGGGGTTCGGGGCCCTTTTGGGAACTCGAGGAAGTGAGGGTCTACGATAAAACAATTTCATGGAGGTTAACCTCCGTGAAATTTCCATGGCATGGAGGCTAACCTCTACGATATTGGCATGCATACCACTATTTTATTTCCATTTTGTTTTTGTTTTTTCCACGTGAGGTGAGGGGATTTTTGTATTTTTACACCTTGTATGACCTTATAATATAAATAACCCCACTCTTTTAATTTTTGAAAGATCAAATCATTCTTTTTATATATTTAACTCAAAACCTAAGAAAATTCAAGGGTTTTGCAGAGAATTCATAATCCATGCTCCAAACTTTGAATTGACTGCAATTTTCTTGTGTACTTCAGACATGTTTCTATTTTGTAAATTGAGTTTTACATTGTGGCATTAATCAAATGGATTTCCATATGATTTAAATTATAGGTTTTGAAATTGTCTTGAGGGGTTTTAGTTGTAACTGATTGAATTACTTGTCCCATATTTTAAATTGATTATTCATGCTTTAAATTTATGTTTTGGGACTGAATTAGTGTGTTTTTTTAAATGATTGGAATATGGGACATAGATTTCCCCAAATTGGATGAATTCTGGCTTGGGATTGGTATTAACCTCAACCCGCTTTATAATCTTGGTTTTAAATATGGATAATTGCATGGCTTAACTTGTTTTGAACCCGTTGCATTGCATTATAGGGTAAATGGATATGAATATGGTTTCTGATGGCCTTGGATGCCTTTGTTTTGGATTATAAATGGAATGCGGGAGTCCAATTTGGTTGTGTGGATTGGGTTGACATAATTATATAAGCTTCCAAGCATAATTGATATGATGATACCAAATGGTAAATGCCTTAATATGAAACTCCTTGGTTTATCATTAGGATTATGTGCAAAGTGATTTTAATTGTAGCTTAAAAGGGGTTTTATAGCTCACCTTGAAGGTGGAGGCCCCAGAAAGACTAATAGTGGAAACTATGTTTTTTGGTGTGGAGGTCTATATGATCGTATGCTTGGTTTACATATTTTATTTTTGGGATGGATAAAACCTTGGCATCTTTAGCCCTTCATCAAATTTCCTTGATATGTGTAGCTAACATGCGTTGGGCGCTTTCAACTGGGGGAGCTAATCCCATATAGCCCACCGGTGCCCTTAGGACGGATAGAGCTACAGACTCTATGTTATTGGTTTTTAAACTCTTATCTTCATGACCCTTTACCTTTTCCCGAACTCTTATATAAGTATATATGAATATGAACATATGGTTTTGGCTGAAATTGGACATGACATTATTTTATCATATTCTTTGAGTTACATGCCAATGCTTATCCAACTGACCATCATTTTATAGTGTAGGGTCCAAAGACTTTTCTATTACTCCCATGCAACATTAGGTAGTTGGGCACGTCTGTTGAGTTATTGTGAAGTGGTGAGCCTTCATTCCTTTTGAAGGCCTTGTGATTTCATCATTCTTTCTGTATTGACTTAGTATTGTTGGATTTTGTTCCTTGGTCATAGTAGAGGGCATGTCCCATCTTAGATGTTATTCTGGTTTTAGAGTCTTTTGTGAAAAAGTATGGGTAGATTGTTACTTAAAATCTTTGAACCATCATTTGATTCATCTATTCCTATTACAATTATAACTGATTTGATTGTCTTCCACTTTTTTTTTAATTTTTGTGCTCTTAAGGATAGGCTAAGGGGTGGTCTCATTTCCATAATAGGCTTGAGATACCCGTCATGACCTGACCCTAGTTTAGGTTGTGACATGCTTGGTATCAAAGGATAGTCTTAGGTCGTTGGGGTATCCACAAAGCCTTATCAAGTAGAGTCCCTTTTATAATGTATAGCAGGCCAAACCTATAAGGAGGGTACTATAAGGCATTTAAGATTGTTTCCCTTTCTTGTGTTCTATTTTGGGTTATGGGGTATAGGGTTATGAAACTTCTCAAATTCATGACTTTCTCACATTTAAGATAATGGCTCCTCGAATATCTGATCTTTGTAGAAACACTGTCGGAATCTCTGTTCCACTTGAGGAGAATGTGAAGGGGACGTGCCCTATTTATGGAGTTAAAACCCGGTCTAGGGTCTCTGCTCCTGGTTGTGCCACCCCACATAGAGTTCCACAGGTCATTACCATTTCTCCTTGGACATCCCAGGCTAGTGAAACTCATGCTTATTCACCTATGGGAGATATCTCTAATGCGTAGTTTCGTTAATCTATTCATATGCTTACTCTGTTGGTAGAATCACAGTTTCGTCAGTCTTACTTTGTTGGTTTTATTCTTCTTTTATCTAAGGTCACCTGACATGGCCAGTTTATGAGTTGAATCCGCCAGCCTTTATAGGCTCTAAGGTTGAGGAGGATCTGCAGGGGTTCATTGATGAAATAGAGAAGATTTTCAAAGTGATGCATGCTACTGATTTTGAGAGTGTAGAGTTTACTGCGTATTAGTTAAAGGATGTAGCTTATTAATGGTATGAGTAGTTGGAAGTTATGAGGGGTGATGATGTTGAGCAGGCAGTGTAGGATGACCTTTTAGGTGGTTTTGTTGATCATTTCTTTCCTTAGAAGATAAGGGAAGCTAAAGTTAAGGATTTTATTAATCTGAAGCAAGGTAAGATGAGTGTCAAGGAGTATGCTCAAGTTTCAATAGTTAGCATGTTACGCTCTAGAGTTGGTGTCTAATATAAGGTCTTGAATGAGAAAGTTTGCTTCTGGTTTGTCCCGTGATTTGGTGCTTTAATATAAGGCTGCTATGTTGAACAACAATAAGGGCATGTCCAGGTTGGTGGTTTATATGCAGAAGGTAAAGGATGAAAAGAAGAAACTGGTAGAGATGGGAGAGAGATTGAAGAAGAAGTTTAGATATTTAGAGTAGAGTTTAGGTTAGCAGAATAGTGGGAGAGATGGTAAATAGTGGACTAAGAAGTAGAATTTGTAAAATTCTGATTCGATGGCTAGTGCTCCTAATCTTATGCCTTTTGGTGATCATCTTTTTCAGGCTAGCAGTGGTCCTAAGGAACAGGGTGTGTATTCTTAGGTTAGTGGAGCTTAGTCAGCCCCACCATATATTCTTTGTTAATTTTATGGGCATCTACATCGTGGTTATTGTGAGGAGGGGATAAATTAGCGCTATAGTTGTTGTCAGCTTGGTCATATACAACAAGATTGTTCTTCAGCTGGGGTTGTCACAGGACAAATAATGTTTTGGTTGCCCCTTTTTAAGCTCCTGCGCCTAAGGGCACTACTTCTGATACCGCCACTTGTTGGAATTATCTCTAAGCAATTTGTCACAACCCGAGGATAACCCCTATTTGTTACACGGTGCTTGGAACCACAAGTGATCCTAAGCTAACCCATGTACTTACATACTACTTGATCAACTGACTTAAATTGAATATAAAAGAAAAATTTGCCGAAAATATAATCATGAGGAAATCTGAATTATAATACTAGTAAGTTTACAATATGATAAAAATAAAGAAAGAACATGAATTACATATCATAACTTTGACTGACTATCTATGAAGCCTCTACTATACTATCTATAATAGCTGGGACATACCTCCAACTACCACTAATCAATACATAGGGATAAACACATGAACTCTAATGGATAGGAATCCTAGAAATAAGAGGACTTATCACCTACTGGCTCAAATCTGAGAACTGTCTGACCCTTGAGTATAGACTACATCTAGTACCTACATTATGAAGGAATGTGGCCACAAATGCATATATGTGGTCAGTACATTGGAATGTACTAAGTAAATTGGGATATTCACTTAATCAGGGAAATATATAATTCATTCTTTAAAAATTAGGACATAAGTTATTTCTTGAAACATACATTTAGAATATGGCTATATGTGAAAACTTAAGTCATAGTGAGATTAATAAATCATTAGCCGAAAATAATTCTGAAAGATAGGAAGTGGTATAACATGAATATTGTATGTAAATCTTATGTAAGGATTAACATGCTGTAAAATTGAATGGAGGCTCAGGTATGGATGCTGAGCATGAGAACATGAACATGTAAAATTGAGAATGCCAGACCTAGTAAAACATGTACTGAAATAATCTGTAAAACTCATTAAATTGATAAAAAAATCTGACTAATTGGTTAAGAAAACCTAAACTGAGATAGAATGAGTATCGACTAAAATTATGGGAGTTATTACGTAACACATGCCCCAATATGAGCAAATCAGGGTCTAACCTGTACCCAAGTTGGAAGGGCTTTATTACCTTAGCATGGGTATTAACACATAGCTGTGTGGATCCACAAATAGTGAGTTCCAAAGGACTAGGGTGACAAGCCTAAACTAATGGGTGACCCCTCATGACCTAAACTGGATACATAGTTCTGGAATATAGATACTGCTACTAGCGACTCTACCTAAACTAATAGGGATTTCGCCATCCCTTCATTCAATCGGTGCTAAATCCTACTCCTAACAGAACAGACATTGGTATTATTATTGGCTTAACATGATGTGGTACTGTACTTGTAAGTGCTCAGCATGAACATCATGTTATCAATGTAGTATTAAAATCATGGTCGGACAGATTTGTAACTTAATAATTAAGATATATAGAAATAGATAGGTATCGGGTGTTCATAACCGGCCAACACTGAATGATTTCAAAATTTGTTAAAAACACTTAAAACAGTGACAAAAAATCATGATTCAAAGACCCCAAACATAAGACATTTCAATAAATGAGAGAGATATATGAATTTGAACATGGGAATGCGTAAAACATGAGAGGATAATGAGTCCGCGTGGTTTAGTTCATAACTTGATGATTTAACATGAACTAAATGGGATATGACATGGAAACTGAAATATACAACATGAAATAGCTTAAATCACATGGGAACACATGTTGACATGGAATTAATTAAACTTACTAAGTAATACATGGATTAAACATATAAGTTGCATGGATAATTTCATAAAATAGAATAAAACTCATACTTTTAAACTAAAGGAGGGTTTTTAGGCTCAATGGGTGGAAGGAAACCATTGATGAATACCCTGCATACCTCGGTTACTTTAATACTTAAATAAAAACTTGAAATTGAAGCTTGAATGCTTGAATTCTTGGGGAAGAAACTTGAATTTTACTTATCTTTGGAATTGGGGAGGGTTTTTACGTGTTAACTTAAGAAGAGTGGGAAAAAATGTCCTTTTTAGGGCTTTAATACGTCACTTGGGTGCTTAGGGGAAGGGGAATGACAAAAATTCCCCTTGGGAATTTACTTATGAGTGCAGGAAACATATGCTCCACGTTGCGGAGGCTAATGCAGAGCCTAAGGTTCGTATTACCGAGATATTGCGGGTCCTCACTTGTTCCTCATGAAAATGCTCATAACTTTTAGATCGGGTGTCGAATTAAGGAGAAATCTGATGTGTTGGAAAGATGACGCCAATATGTATATAATTTGGTCAATATTGATATTAAAAATTCTACATATTTCAAAAGGTTTACACATTGAAATTTTATCCTTGTAGGATCGAATACCAAAATTTTTCAAAATCAAGAGCTCTAAACTATACTTTAAGTATTTCCTATGAACATTAGCCACCTCATAAGCACTCTGCAAAGTAGGAAAATTATCATGACACATTTATTCAAATAGGAAACATGGGATTAGAGTTTATGTACGTATGAATGATGGTTCGAATTCTAGCCCAAAATATAGTGTATTACATTGCCTCCCCCATGGAACCATTCATCCTCGAATGATGGGTAGGAACTTACGAATCTTTAGAAGTATTAAATAGTTTAGACGTGACATGTATTCTAATTAAGGTTATAGATGATCTCTATTTTTAAACTAAAGATAACCCAAATAAAGATTAATCTTTCTGAAAATATTTAGCACCCTGAAAATTATCGAATAGATCCCTAATCCTAAAAAGGAGATACGTATTCTTCAGTATCACCTTATTCATTTTCTGATAGTCTATACACATTCAAAGATATCAAGCCTTCTTTTTTAGGAAAATTTAGGAGTTCCCTATAGGGAAACACTAGGGAATATAAACACCTTATCAAAAAGATCTTTCAATTGCTCTATAATATCCCGTATTTCTACCTACCTTAAATTTGTCCCGAAGATACGAAATACATATTTTAAAAATAAATACACTTAATATATGTGGAATTTTCAATATTTTCAAAAAGCTTTCCATCGATACCAAATTCGCCCAAATCTGACACCCAGGCGAAGAGTTAAAGCCTTTTTAGTGAGACAGTGTATCACCTAAGCCATCACTGTATCACGGAGGTAGCTTAAATGATAATTGTCAATCTCTAGTGTTGCTCCATGATAGTGGCATGTCGCACCAAAGGAGCAGTTCATAATTGTCCTATACTAGTGTTTCAACGTGATAGCACTGCGTCGCAATGAGATTCCAGGTCGCGTCCAAGGTGGCAATGCGATTGTACCACATCGCCACTATGGAATTTTCTAGTTGTCACTTTTCAGAGACATGTTTCAATAGCACTGTGTCGTACCAGAGGTCCAGATCGGGAAATTTTTGCAATAATTAAAAGACGCATTTAAGGTTAAATGGGTCTTTTCCCATGATTTTACTCCACCAAGATGTTGAATTTAATCCCTAAAAACATCCTTTGCTACTTATTATTCACTTTTTCTCCAATATCAAGAACATTCTCTCTAAATAAATCAAAACCCTGGCCCTTGGAAATCAAGATCAATCACAAAAAATTCATTCAAGAACTCCAACAATCTTTATGGTTTCTTTTTTCAGGTATGCATAGTATTCCTTCATGGATTCCTTTCCTCTATGAAGCCCAAGAATCAAGTTTTAAACTATGAATTATGATATTCATGCTATGTGTTGATTATGTTCATGTGGTTGTTGTTGTTGTACGAATCCCAAGTTGGAATCTTTATGTATTTTTATGAAAATATGCTAGTATGTGAGTTTAAAACCATGAATTTTAGTTGGTTATGATATGTTAATTTGATGATTATGACATTCCCTAAGTCATGCACCTTAAGTGTTTAACAAAATGCCTAAAAGACTAGAAATTATTTAATTTGACTCAATTATGACTTAAGTGAAGAATTCATGTTTTACCTTTATGTTCTAATGAATCCTATGATATTGATGTTTCCCCTAATAACTCCTTGTGACCCTATAACATAAAACGCCTTTTAAGTCTCCCTTAACCTAATATTTACAGTCAAACACTCTCCAAACACTTTAAAATCTATATCAAGCTCTTGGGTTAAGAATTGCTTGGGTTTTCTTAAAGGCAACCCATTAAGGTTTATAAGGGTGGTTTCTCTCCTTCTTCCTTGTTATCTAAGGCATATTACTCCTCCCTCATTATTCGTTCAACTAAAGGCATATTTTAATGAATGGTTTTCACTCTATTATTATGGTAATATTTAAGTTATAAAATATATGTTGGGGGTTTTGGTTGTTCTTGGTTGGATAATTTTTCCCATATTTTTCATATGGTTTTCATGGTATAATTGTGATTGAAACATGTGGTTTCATGGGAATCGTCAATTGATACTTTATTTTGGTTTAGGAAATCTTATGCCCTCAATATGTTTATTAAAATGCCTAATATATTGATTTTGTCACATAGTCTAACTATTACAAAAAATTTTGCATTACATAATTTGGTAATGGAACATAAATTAGTCTAGCTACTTTTAAATGGATTCGGAAGGCCTTGGTGGCCATGGCTTTGGTTTAATTAGAAACCTTGGGGGTACATGGGAATCCCTTAAGTCTTGGCAAATGATATTGCTTACAAGAAATACTCAGTGTGATGATACCACCTCATAATGCCTTGATAATTGAATCTTAGAATAAGGGGCTTAGTTATGTGCTAACTATTTTAATTGGGCAATAATGGAAGGTTATTATAGCTAGTCGTAAAGGTATAAGACTGATGGATGAACACAGAAAACTTATGTTTTTCGACATGAGGGGTGGTCAAGATGATTATATTCTTGTGAGGTACACAGTAATCCCCCAAGTTCATACTTATATATATGTATCATGGTGGGTGAAGGGTACACGGGAATCCCCAACCCTTATAATATCTCTACTTTCTATGACCACATACACTAGAGCTCATTCAGAAGGTAACACTAGACCCATATAACTCGCGGGTGGATTATAACGTAAAGCTATACAACCCAGGTTAAAGGTTGTAAATGTATGCTAAACTCGATTCTCTTTTTTGGCACGATGTATATTTATGTATATGATTGTATATGGTTATTTGCTTTGGTTTTAAATAATGGCATTATTTTATCCTTATCCT
Source organism: Capsicum baccatum var. pendulum (assembly GCA_030864225.1). Lineage (NCBI taxonomy): Eukaryota > Viridiplantae > Streptophyta > Magnoliopsida > Solanales > Solanaceae > Capsicum > Capsicum baccatum. The sequence goes on from CM061560.1 coordinate 139,374,385, forward strand.
AAGTACATGATAGCATACACCCACTAATCATCGTCAAATGCTATATCCCCACGTGATGCAGGAACCGATCATACTACTCCTCTTTCTCAGTGACTTAGATTCGGGGACAATATTTGTGTTGGACTGAAGTGGTAAGCCTCCATACTCTGAAAAACTCCATTTATTTTTTTTATTTAATGGACTTAGTTTTTGGCTATAGTCGGGGGCATGTACCGACTGGATGTTCTTTATTATTAGTTAGAGAATTTGTGTTACTATTATGGGCATGGGCTATGTCGGTATTAGTGTCATCCTTAGCATTGTTTTTGGTATTAGAGATGACACCAGCTGGCTGCTTGGTTGGATGTTTAGATGGTTATGGACTTTATTAAATGCCATTCAATTATAATTGTTCTATCTTGTTATATTTTCGATATTCATCCGATATATGGTACAGGTCAGTTATGATTGGGTATTAGGGGCAGTCTCTGTTCTAGGTTAGATTTGAGATGACTAGGCCATGGTTCAAGTCATGTCAGACTGGTATCAGAGCCCTAGATTCATGGTACCTTGGGAGTCCATAATACCATGTTGAGTAGAATATATTTTAAGGGTGTGTAGTGCATAACAATCATAGGGAGAGGCTACGAAGCAATTTGGAATATTTCTAATACCTATGTTCTATATTCAAGCAATAGAGTCTAAGGTCTTGAATTTTCCTCTAATTCTTTCTTGTTTTCTTTTAAATCATGCCTTCTTTATAACCTGAAGCTTACAAAAACTCCTCTATCCCACTCGTGGAAAATATTGATGGCACCTATTCTACTTATAGGGTATAGAATCAATCTAGGGGTTTAGTACTTAATTTCCCTTCTGGAGTTCTACCAGTTCCCTTTAGTCCTCTCTACCTCTTCAGGATGATGTAACAAATATTTATTTTTCAGTCTATCCATATATTGGCTTAGTTGGTAGTTTCTCACGCTAAGTGTGGTGCATCTATTACTCTATTTTCTTAGAGTTTGTTAATCTGAAGCAAGGCAAGATGTCATTCAAGGAGTATACCTTTAAGTTTAATAGGCTATCTCGGTATACTCTGATGATTATTTCTAGCATGTGAGCTAGAATGAGAAAGTTCACTTCTGGGTTGTCCAAACATTTAATATTAGAGAGTAAGGCTACCTTATTGCTCAAGGGCATGGATATCTATAGGTTGGTTGTGTATATGCAAAAGGTAGAGAAAGAGAAAATGAACGGATTGAGTCAGGGGTAAGGCAGTGTAAGAAATTGAGGTTCTTTTAGCACGGTGCTGACCAATAGTAGAGTGGCTGGGATGGTAGGAAATGGCCCAAGAAGAAGTGAGGCAAATCTGGGTTTTAATCGATGGCTAGTGCTACCTACCTAAAACCATCAAGTGATAAGCATTTCTAAGATGGAAAAAACTTCAGGGCACAGAACGCCCAACCATAGGCTAGTGAGGCCTATTCATCTTCATTGTATCCTTCCTATAGGTTTTGTGCTAGATTATATTAGGGCTTTTATGATAAGAAAAGGGACAACTATTTCAACTGCGGTCATCCAGGGTACATGCTTAGAAACCATCCTATTGGAAAGGTTTCCTTTGTTGAGAAAAAGATTCCATTTGCTTCATTATTAGATCTAGCACCAAAGGATGCACCATTTAATTTTGTCATTGCTCAAAATCATCTTTATGCTCTCAAATCTGATAGGTGTTCAAGGCATCCCCTGATGTTATGACTGGTACATTGAAACTCGTCTCCCATAAGATGTATTAGTTACTTTATCTGGGATTCATATCTTATGTGACCTTATTTGTGGCTATGCATTTTGGTTTTGGTCCCAAGTGAGTTTCGATCCGTTTTTATGTTTTTACCCTAGTATGTGACTTTATGACTGCTAGAAAAGTATATAGGGTGTGCATGGTACCTGTCGGTAACAAAGAAACTTTGGTGTATCTATTTGAATTAGATATGATGGATTTCGATGTCGTATTAGGGATGCATTAGTTCCCTTTATGCTATGCGTCTCTAGACTGTAGGACCCATAAGGTCATCTTTAAATTTCCTAATAAGCCGATTATTGAGTGGGAGGGTGGTTCCCTAGCTCCAAAGGGGAAGTTCATATCATATCTTAGAGCTTGGAGATTAATCTCCAAAGGGTTTCTATATCATTTAGTCCGAATTAAAGATTATAATTCAGAGTTTCCATTCTAGAGTTGTATTCTTGTGGTGAATGAATTTCTTGGGGTCTTTCCTTATGACCTTCGTGGTGTTTTTCTTTGTAGGGAGATTGATTTTGGCATTGACCTTGTTCTGGACTCTCATCCAAAAAAATTTCACCGTATAGAATGGCTCCTGCTGAGTTAAAGAAGCATAGGAGAAGCTCAATGATCTTTTGAGAAAAGGGTTTTGTCCATCTTAGTACGTCTCTGTGGGGCGTACTTGTGTTTTTCGTGCACAAAAAGATGGTTCCATTCAAATATGTATTGATTATTGATAGATGAATAAGGTGATGGAAAAGAATAAGTACCCTCTTCAAAGAATAAAAGATTTGTTTGATCAGTAGCAAGGTGCTAACTTTTTAAAAAAAAATTGATATTTGATTTGGGTATCACCAGTTAATGATTAGGGAGGTGGATATTCCTATGACTACCCTTCTATACCAGATATAGACATTTTGAGTTTCTAGTTATATTTTGGATTGAGCAATGCCCTTGCGATATTCATGGATTTGATCAATAGGGCATTTCATTAGTTTTTAAACTTGTTTATTATTGTTTTCACATATGAGATTCTTGTGTACTCTACGAGCGAGGTGGCTTAAGATAATTACCTCCGCATTGTATTACATACCTTGACAGAGCAGCAGTTGAATGCCAAATTTTTGAAATATGAATTTTAGTTGAACGCTGTCAGTTTTTTGGGTCATATCATTTCTTATGAAGGGATCTTAGTGGACCTGGATATAGTTGCAGTGATTAAGAAGTAGCCTAGACTCATAACTCCAACCGATATTTTGAGCCTCACGGGTTTAGCAAGTTACTACAAGAGGTTTGTGGAGAGTTTTTTTACTATAGCTGCCCTATAAACTAAGTTGACTCAGAAGAAGGTAAAGTTATTGTTGTTGGATGCTTGTGAGGGTAGTTTCAAAAAGCTGAAGGATAAGGAAACTTTGGCTCCAATTTTGACATTTCCTAAAGGCACTGATGGGTTTGTGGTCTACTATTATGTTTCCTATGTGGGGTTTAATTAGGTTCTGATATAGCATGGCATGGTGATAGCTTATGACTCTAGAAAGTTGAAGGTGCATGAAATGAATTATCAAAATCATGACATGAAGCTTTTGGTTGTGGTGTTTGCATTGAATATTTGCGATCATTATTTGTATGCAGTGCATATGAATATCTTTTTTTATCATAAGAGCCTATAGTATATGTTTACTCAAAAAGAGCTTAACCTTAGGCGTAGAAAATGGCTTGAGCTAATGAAGGATTAGATATGAGTCTTTACTACCGACCAGGTATATCTAACGCGATTACTGATAATCTTAGCAGGTTATCCATGGGGAGTTTATCTCTTGTGGATAAGGAGAAGTAGGAGGTTGTGAAAGACATTCACCATTTGGATAACCTTGGAGTTCGTCTTTTGGACACTATGAATGGTGGTGTATTTATGCAAGAAGTGGAATGGTCATGTCTTTGAGAGGAAATCAAGGAAAAATAAATGTTAGATCCTATTTTGATGAGGATTAAGGGTGATATAGATGGGTAGAAAGTGATGGACTTTGAGATTAGTGGTTACAGTACTTTACGATACCAAGGAAGGTTATGTGTTCTTAATGTAAATTGTTTGCGAGAGAGGATTTTGGTTGAGGCACTTAAGTCACGCTATGTTATGCATCCTGGTTCAACAAAAATATATTGTGACCTCAATGATATGTATTAGTAGAACAATATAAAACAGGATGTGGATAATTGTGGCAAAGTGCATGATGTGCCAATAAGTTAAAGTTAAGCACGTGATGCCTAGAGGGTTGTATCAAGAAATTGAGTTGCTTAAATAGGAATGGGAAGTGATCAAAATTGATTTTGTTACTGGACATCCTCGGTCTCAGACCTAATTTATTTGATTTGGGTCATCATGAATAGGATGAGAAAGCCGTCTCACTTTCTGCCAGTGAGGACTAATTTCTAGGCTTAGGATTATGCTAGGTCGTACCTTTAAAACATCTTGAATTTTTATGGGATACCTATTTCTATCACTCTGATAGTGCTACACAGTTTTAATCTCAATTTTGGAGGTTATTTCTAAAAGGTTTGGGGACCAAGGTGAGCCTTAGTACTGCTTTTCACCCACAATTTAATGGGCAAGAAGAAAGGACAATTCAGACATTGGAGGATATGTTTGATTCTTACGTGATTGACTATACTGGTTGTTGAGTTGAGCACTTGCCTCTTATAGATTTACGTACATTAATAGCTACCACACTAGCATAGGAATGGCTATATTTAAGGCATTGTATAGTAGGAGGTATAGCTCTCCTATTAGGTGGTTCGATCTTAGTGAGGCAAACATGTTTGACCCAAAATTGGTTCACCAAGCTATGGAAAAGGTAAAGGTGATTTAGGATAGGTTTAAGACTGGCCAAAGTCGCCAAAAGTTCTATGCAGATGTAGGGCGTAGGAAGCTAGTGTTTTAGGTTAGGGATAGGGTGTTCTTGAAGGTATCTCCCATAAAGAGAGTGATCTAGTTTGGGAAGAAGAGGAATCTCAGTACCTGGTATATGGGTTCTTATGTGGTTTTGATGAGGGTAGACAATGTTGCATATGAGTTGGAGTTGCCTTCTATCTTGAGCTCCACTCAACTGGTATTCCATGTCTCTATGTTGAAAAAGTGTATTGGTGATTCATTGCAGGTTGCGCATATCAAGCATATTGGTATTTTGGATTCCCTGTCTTAAGAATAGATCCCAATCTTGGATAGTCAGGTTCATCCATTACGGACCATGGATGTGGCCTCGATAAAAGTTCTATGGAGGAACCATAAGGTGGAAGAGGCTACATGGAAAGATGAAGAGGACATTAAATCCAAGTACCTATTCCTATTCTCCATTCCAGAAATTTGTGCTCAAGGTATATTTCGATTCTTAACTTCTTTGTTTATTGTCTTTGTTAAAGGTGAAAATGTGAATTCTTTAGTGTTCTATTTTCTATCTTAAAGGTAATATTAGAGACGTTTGGGGTTTAATCGTTCTTATACTGCCTTGTTCCATCATTGGAGGACAAATGATCCAGGGGGAGAATTAAAACACCCTAGGTTCTAGCCCTTCCAAATTTATCAAGTCTTGAGATTTCTTATGATCATACGGATCACCATACTTGTCATATGGTATGGGTACAGGTAAGGTGACCCAGCTCAGATGGTGTCCAATGTTTGGTGGTTGGGTTTCTGTCATGGTTATGGGTTGGTGGTAACGAGTAGTATGTTCATGATACGAGGGAAATGGTATCCATCCGTATGTTGTCCAGTGTCTAGCCATGATGTCCTGCTTAAGCTTTGAATTGAAGGGTACTTCCTATATGGTGATGGTATGAGTTAGTCTAAGGAGTCCTATACTGGACAAAATGTGGAGCTCAACTTTTTTATTAAGTACGAGCAGAGGTGTGCCACTCATATGATGTGGATACGAGTTAAGGGGTCCAACTGTACCCACCTATGGGAGTTTTTATAGTTTATGTTGGAGGCATTTTGGACATTTCCCCTAATAACTCCTTGGGGACCCATGACATAAAACACCTTTGGAGGGTTTCTTAAACTATTATGCACAATTAAACACTCTCAAATATCTTTTAAGATCTTGGGTCATAAAGGCTAGGGTTTTCTTCCAAGCAATCCATTAAGGCTCAAAGGAGTGGTTTCTCTCCGTCTTCCTTGTTGTCTAAGGTATGTTACTCCTCCCTAATTGTTATTTCAACTAAAGGAATATTTTAATGAATGGGTTTCATGGTATTATTATGTTAATATTTGGTTTCTGAAATATATGTTTGAGGTTTTTCATTGTTCTTGGTTGGATAATGTTTTCCCATATTTTTTTTCTGGTTTTCATGTTTTAATTATGGTTGAAACATGTGGTTGCATAGGAATAATCAATTTATACTTGATTATGGTTTTTGAAATCCTATGCCCTCAATATGTTTTTCAAAATGTCTAAGAGAATGAATTTGTCACATAGTCTAACTATTATTAACTTTCCATTGCATAATATGGTAATGGAACTTAAACTGGTTTGGTTGGTTTTAAATGGATTGGGATAAGAACTAACATATAACTTAATCATGTAGCGTTGGAGCGTCCTAGGATGGTCAGTGGGATAAGAACTTACATATAACTTAAGGAAAGTAATAACATAATTCAATGTCCAATATTAGTCAAAACCACATGCATTCATTCATATATACATATATAAATGCTGAGATAGGGTGATGGGCATGAACATGAGAGTTTTAAACCATTAACATGCACTGTGTAGCTCGATCCACCCTAAGGGCACTCATGGCCTATATAGGTTTAGATCTCTTTCTAAAAGGGCCCTAAATCATGTTATCCATATGAACTAAGGAAAAAATAAGGGAAAAATAAATCCACCATGGGCAATAATTGTCCCAAATATATATATCAAGTGTGTTGTAAGCACAAAGTCTTATGGACCCCCATCACCAACAAATGTGATTCCCAGTTTTTGTCCCCATGGGACTTACACCTTAACAGTGAGGTACACAACCCTATTTAATCCCAAATTAAAATCCCTTTGTTTATAATTCCAACTATTTACCCTGAATTCATCTATTAAGGCATTTACCACTTCGTATCACAATACCAATATGCCTGCAAACAAATATAATTATGTCAAACCAATTCGCACAACCAAATTGGACTTCTAAGTTCCTTTAAAATCCATACACTGGATACGAAGGCTATCCAAATCCATTTATACATTAATGCAATGCATTGAATTCAAAAGCAAGTTAAACCAAGCAATCTTCCATAATAAAAAATTAAATTTATAAAGTAGGTTAAGGTTCATGCAATTCCAAGTGAAAATTGATCAAATTTGGGGTAACCCGAGTCCCCTATTCTAATCATTTAGATAATGTACCAATTCAGTCCCAATAACTTCAATTAAAAGTATGAATAATCAATTCAAAACATGGGATAAGTTGTTCAATTAGTAAAAATAAAAACCTCTCAAACCAATTTAAAACCCCAAAATTTAAATCACATGAAAAACCATTCAATTCATTCCATAATGTAAAATTAAAGTTTAGGAAAGTGAAGCATGCCTGAAATACAGAAAAATTTGAAGTTAATTTGAAATTTTGTGCTCGGATGATAAATCCACTATAAAACAATTCAAATTTCATAGGTTTTGAGTTTGAGAGTGAAAAAGGATGATTTGATCTTTGAAACCTTAAGGAAATGGGGTTATTTTATATTATAAGGTCATACAAGGGTATTATTGGACCACACCAGATCATAAGAAGAGTTGGGAATATGGAGTATGAGTAATATTTGCTTGTAAGTTTAGATTTTATTCATCCCGTGTTTCATGCATCTATGCTGAACAAGTCTGTGGGTGATCTGTCTTTGATAGTGCTTGCTAAGTTTGTTGGTGTCACAGATTCCTTATCTTATAAGGAAGTCCCAATTGAAATGTTGGAAAGGCATGATCATTGATTGAGGACAAAGGATTTAGCTTCGGTGAAGATCCTTTTGATAAATCAAAAGGTGGAAGAAGCTACATGGGAAGCTGATGAAGATTGAAGGCCAAATACCCGTTATTGTTCCTCGAGTTTGATAAAAGTTCTTTAGGAATGAGTTTAATTTTCCTCATGTCACTTACTGAGTTTGACATTTGATTCTGGTGTATTCTTTGTATTCTCGTGCTAAAAGTGTCCTAACTCGTTATTAGGGTATGAATAAACTAAAAGGAGGGATAATGTAAGACCCTTCAAATTTCAAACATTTTATTTTTGACCCTCCCATATGCATAATGTCTATTTTTTGACTTAAATTACATTTAGAAATGTTAAAAAGATGTTTCAGGGAAGTTTAAATTTTTGGAAAGGGTTCGAGGTTATTTTGGGACCCCGAGGAAATAAAGGTCCATGATAAGGTCGTGTCATAGAGATTACCCTCCACAATAATGGCATGGCACGGAGGCCAGCCTCGGTGATATTGGCTTACCGTATCACTGTTTTAATTTTATGCAGTTTTTGTTTTTCACTTGCAGTGAGGGGATTTTGGTCTTTTTACCCCTTGTATGACCTTATGGAAGAAGTAACCCCATCCTTTTAGTTTTAAAAAATCAAATCATTCTCTTTCTCTCTTAAATATAAAACCTAAGAAAATTCAAGGGTTTTTGGAACGAATTCATCATATTGGCTAAAAATTTTGAATTGACTCCAATTTCTTATGTATTTCAGGTATGTTTCCCATCTCTAAACTTGAATTTTACATTGTGGTATTAATTGAATAGATTTTCATGTGATTTAAATTGTGGATTTTAAAATTAGGTTGAGGGGTTTAGGTTGTTAGTGATTGAATTACTTATCCCATGTTTTAAATTGATTATTCATGCTTTAAATTGATGTTTTATGGACTGAATTGGTTCGTTGTTTAAATAATAAGAATGAGGGAAATAGGTTTCTCAAAATTGGATGAATTTTGGCGTGAAATTTGCATTAACCTCAACCTACTTTATAATCTTTGTTTTAAATATAGATAATTGTATGGATTAACTTATTTTGAACCCATATATTGCATTAAATGATAAATGTATATCAATATGGTTTTGGATGGCCTTGGTGGCCTTGGTTTTGGATTTTAAATGGAACTTACAAGTCCAATTTGGATTTGTGGATTGGTTTGACATAATTATAAAATCTTGAAAGAATAATTGATATGACTTTACCAAAATGGTAAATGCCTTAATATAAGACTCCTTCATTTATGATTGGAATTATATGCAAAGTGACTTTAATTCAGGCATAAAGCGGTTTGTGTAGCTCACCGTGAAGGTGGAGGTCCTGGGCGGACCAATACTGAAACCACCATGAACTATGTGAGGGTCTATATAAATGTGTGCTTGGTTCACACCTTTTATTTTAGGATGAATAGAGCCTTGGTGTGTTTATACATAGTTTGGATTACCTCAGTTCGTCCATCTAACATACGCTGGGCCCCTTCAGCCGAGAGAGCTGAACCCATATAGCTTATGGGTGGCCTTTGGACGGATAGATCTACATAGTCTAAGTTAATAGTTTTAAACTCTCATGTTCATTACCCTTTACCGTATCCCGACATCTTATATATGTATATATAAATGTGTGCATGTGGTTTTGGTTGATTTTGGACATGACATTATTTTATCACTTTCTCTATGTTACATACAAGTGCTTATCCCACTGACCATCCTAGACGCTACATATTTTCATGATGTTGGTTCCAAAGACTTTTGTGTTGCTCATGTGCAGTGTTAGGTGGTTGAACACGTCTATTGAGTTGCTGTAAAGTTGTGATCCTCCATTTCTTCGGAAGGCCTTGTCATTTCATTATTCTTTCTTTATTGGCTTAGTACTGTTGGATTATTTTCTTTAGTCCTAGTCAAGGCATGTCCATACATAGATCTTATTCTGGTTTTAGATGTTTTCGTGGACAAATGTGGGTGGATTGTTGTTTGAGTTCTTTGAACCATCATTTGATTTATCGATTCCTATTACTATTATCACTGGGTTGATTAGATTTCACTTTACTTTTATGATTATAGTACTCTTGAGGTTAGGCTAAGCGGGTGATCTCCGATCCATGGTGAGCTTGAGATACCCATCACGACCAGGCCCTGGTTTGGGTTGTGACAAATATACATCCTCGCTTGATGCCCTAGAAATCCTCGAATAAGTCAATCTAAAGAATCTACCCAACTTTTTATATGCCTCAATAGATATAGTAGGCTAGGTAACTGTTGACTGAGCACTACCAACACTGGAGGAATATCAAATTCGAGAGTCGTAGGTACAGGTTGTGCCCCTATCTCTATACCACTCTAATTCACAGATTGAATACTACTAGACGATGCACCACTAACCATTCCCAAAAGATAAAACAATGCATCTCTGAGCAGTAACAATGAAATAAACCCCGACGAAGCTTGGGCTTCCCCATTGGATACCACTATATAGGATGAAGGAACCTTTGGTGTGGGAGAAGGGATACGATCTGGTTAAGGATCCCTATCTTGACCTTTAGCCATTGCTGAATCTCTATCATAGCACAAACCTTTAGGTCATCCACGTCCTCTGGTAGGATCCCTAGTTACGGACTCGAGATTCTTATCACTAGTAGTGGTAGCACCCATCCTTGCCATCTATGAAAGAGTGAATTCAAAATATCTTAGAAACCAACACAGACTCTTCACTTCAAATGAGTGAAGGGAGTGAAGATCTCTGAACAATGTCCTATAGCCTTACAAAGATAAGAAACAGATGTTATTGCTCCAATCCGTGGGACTCTACTAGACATTTGCTCTTCTACTAATAATATCGGTGAACCTATACTCCGATAAAGGTTTGTCACAACCTTATTTCCAAGTCATAATGGAACTTAATTTACCCTACCAGTAGACAAGAAAAACATAGCCTGGAGTTACAAGTAATGGGCTAGTGTGTGAAAAATGCCATAAATGCTAGAAACATGCAAGGAAAAGAATTAAAAGAAATAAATCATAAGACAATAATATAAGGAAAGAGAAATAAAGATGAGTGATAATATACCACGACATACTAAGGTCAGTATAAAATCCTCTAATCCAAAAGAATAAGAGTACTATCAAGTCAATAAACAACAGTCTCAAAAATTCAAATACAATCCAAAAATATAATATTGAGAAAAGGATAACTCTGGCTTCGACAGCTCACCCTATCTCCAAATATTAACCAGCATAATCACATCATAAACAATGGTAGCTAGTAATCGGATATACCCCAAAAGGGTACAAAACTAGAGTATGAGTACCAATCCCATGGGTAATCAATAAGCATAATCAGTCTACTAAGCAAAATCATACTATAAATACAGTAAAATGTGAGATAAACAAGTTAAGACAAGAGGAAAGGGAAAACCTAAACTAATAATCCACATGCAGAAAGTAAATACAAAATAAATAAAGTATGACAAACATAGTTGTATCTAACATAATTAGGCCCCCATAAGCCCAGAAAACATGATAAAGTAAATAAATAACCCAATATGGGCTCCTATAAGCCCGATGGATGCAATTAAGGTGAATTAGTAACAATAATTATATTGAATATCCATAAATAAATATCATAACTGTGGATCCTTCTATACCATGACCACTAGACTCTAACTGCTTTCAAAACAATTATAAATAATCTATCAATATTTGATGAGAACCAGAACTCATACAATTATTTTCCTCACTTAAACTAAAACACATATGATGAATAGTGTCAGAATCAAACCAATGTTAGTAGCATAAATCACCGAACTCAAACCAAAACTATATCATCTCCTAAGCACCAATCTAGAATAGAGTAGCATGTTTCTAAACTTCTACAGGAATTAAGAGAATCCTTAAAATTGTGTATAAAGGGTCTACTAAGGCAACAAAAAGTTAATCACTAGTATCTTAGACTAAGGTGGGTCGGAAGGGCCTACTTCTATTCTTTATAGCACATTCTAAGAAAAATTCTACCCCAAATGCAACTATGGTCTCAATTCTTACCACAATGTTGTAACTAAGCTGCATAGTGTCCTAATCTAGTGATTCTACTAAAATAACAAGTAGTTAATATAATTATGTCTAATTTATTCCATTAAATGGTTAAATAATCAAAATCACACTAATTATGCCTCCAATACCTACTTCTCAACTAAAGATAGCACAATATTATATCAATACTATAACAAATCCCAATCTAAGATAAAGGTAAGTCAAGCCTACCTGAAATCCAAAAAACTCCTGATAAAGTCTGCTAAATTGATTATTTCCCCTTTTAAGAAGCTTTCGTGTGATGCCATCCAATCAAAATAATAATCTACACATTAATATGAGATCAATGGTTCCCATAATGGATTTTTATGCTTCAGATCTAAAATCAAATACAAAATCCATGTGGGATCCACGTGCAGAATCTCACTTTAAGAACCATCAAGACATTCATGTATGCTTAAGAGTTATTTACCCTTAAGAATGGGTATAGTCTACGGTCAAATGATAATAGAATTTAACAAATAATAATCTAAGGATTTGGGTCTAAATTAGGTATTTAAACTATGAATTAAATGGAAACATACCATGATTTTTACAAGGAAATGAGTAATCCGAGCTCACAAATACCCCAAAATCTCCCACTGAACACTCCCAAATTCATGCACTCTGTAGGGATTCTAGCTCTTCTTGAGGATATTTGGTAGAAATATGGGAAAAGAATAAATTGAATGATCTCACAAGTGCCTCTTAAGTTTCACTTGACTGCTTAAGTGGTTTCATCGCTAAAGCAATTTTATACCTGTAACGCCCCGAGAACCTATCCCAAGATATCACATGGCGCTCAAGGCCACAGGTGGCCTTAAGCTAACCCTCTAAGCCTTTCATCACTTTCAGAACTCTCTACGACACGAATCATCATAAAGTAGGGAAAAATAATCATGACATGAACACACTGAGATAGGAAGTAATACGGTTCTATTCAAATAAAATATTGAAATCTTTGTACATGCTGGCACACTAGTCTGACAAAGCCTCTACTAGTAGGAGTGAGGAGCCATTGGGACATATCCCCAACTGACTCGTACTGAACTGAAAGTAAGCAACCATCTATTAACAAGACAAAATCAGAGACACAGGTCCTCGGACCATGAGGGTTCACCAACCGTAGAAATGTAGATAAAGGCACTCAAAGATCATTGGCACTGCTGACACTATACACCTGAACCTATATCGTGAGAAAATATAGAATACAAAAGAGTATGTGAGTTAGTACTTGGGAATGTATTGAGTATGTAGGGGTGGATAAAACATTTTAAATAATATCATAATTATATAAGAAAATCATGCATGCTAACAATAATAAATCTCTTCGCTTGAATTATCTAAAATATCATTTCTGTAAGTCATCAGTAATACCATATGCTTCAAAAATCTCATAAATCATTTAACTCAACTCAAACTCTTTGAATCATGACTTAGAGTGACTCGGTAACTCATGGGACTTAGATCATTATGGACGTGGGAGTTTCTTATAATTGACATAACTACACCATGGGAGCCGCATCGAGTCCAACATTTTTCCCTCCTTAGGAGACAACCACACATTAGTGGGGGTGTTGTACTCTTTCCAGGGAGTACAACCTCAGTCTCATTATCACAATCCCATACTTGGCCTTTGGCCCAAATTATCAACATCAATCCTACGTTGGCACATAGTTTCGAGGAAATACCACATTTCCCGCTTGGTGATAAATACTCCTCCCAGACTCAGCTCAGAACGAGTTAGGAAATCCACCTTAATCAATATCAACTCATGGGTCTATCATAGATACCAAAACATAAATATACCTCATCTGTAAATTATGAACAACTGTGGATTCCTAACTCGACTCAAAATCAAAATAATCTTTCTCAACATCAAGTACCTTTGTTTATCAAATCATTTCAAGTATCAAAAACTTCAAGAAAACATCATAAAACTCATTCTTGCCTCTCAAGCTAAATATTGATATGTATTCAATAATCAAATTTCTCATGGAAAGGCATAATTCATGACACTTGTCTTAAATCGCTTAGAAATCATCAATACATAATGACAATATACAACTCATGGAGTGAATTCTCAATTTAGGAAACATGATGGTGAAATAATCATAACTATCAAACTTATTTAACTCAAATTTCAGAAATAACAAATAAAGAAATTCGGGTGTAAACCCATTTGCAAAATCATGTAAATCAGTAATAGAAAGTAAATCTTTAGGCACAAGAATAAAAGGAGTATTATTGTTCAAACCCCACATACCTTGGATTATAATTTTGGAGATGTAGAAACTTGTTTGGAATTTCTTTCTCCAACTTTTGGACCAAGATTCTTGATGCCCTTGACTTGGGGAACTTAATTCTCAAACAACTTGGAGAAATCTATGGAAGATCCTTGAATTTCTTGGAAGAAGATTGAATTTTTTGGGTTTTGGACGAAACCCTAATTTCTAGATGTTTCTTGGAAGAGGAAAGGAGAAAAATGAATGGCTATTCTCTACTAGGATATATATATAAGACCATATCGGGCGGAAATGACAAAAATGCCCTTTTAAAAAGCTGAAATTTGCTGTTTGGGGCCTGTGACAGTAGATCTGATGGTTCGTCAACTCTCCTGATGGTCCACCAGATGGTTCATCACTCAAGTGCCAAAACTGGAACGTTCTACCTTGAGGTGACATCGAAGTTATGGTCTGTCTGTAAACTGAAAAACCACCAAGTTGTCCATCACTCGAAGGACAGTAATGAGACATTTTGCCTTGACCTGACGGAGCCCTTGATGGTCCGTCAACTTTTTAATGGTCCACCAACTTGGATATCACATGATGGCCTAAAAAGGGAGTCACTGCCTTGGCTTGACGGGGCACTTGACGGTCCACCAAGGACCTAACAGTCCACCAGGTTGACCGTCAGACCTGGGCGATCCGATATCGCTAAGTAAAACGGCTATAACGCCCTCTTCCAAAGTCGGATTTCAATAAAATTAGTACTGATGGAAAGCTTATTCAATGATCTACATGACAAAAATTTGAAATTAGTGAAATACAACATGGTTTAAATATCAATCACTTTTGAAGTCATACATATCCACTTAAAAGATGGATTTCGGCTTAAGAAATGATTGGGGTATTACAATATCTCCCCCTTGGACACATTCGTCCTCGAATAATCACAAATAGACCAATAACAAGAGAAAATGAGGATGCCCAGCTGCAAGGACTCATATTATAGGGCTCACTATACTCTCAACTTTTTAGTACTTTACAAAATACATGAATCATAGAGGGAATAACCATATAGATGAATACATTAGATTAGGAGGAAACTAAATTAGGGTAATAATACCTTCAGCTTGATTCAAACTCGTGTAGAAAAGATGAGGGTAACTGGCTCGCATATCTGCTTCTGTTCCTAAGTGGCACCCTCGACAGATTGATTTTGCCACAAAATTTTAACCAAGGGAACTTTCTTGTTCCTCAGTCTACAGACTTGATAATCTAGGAATCCAACTGGGATTTTATCATACGAAAGGTTGTCCTGAATATAACAAACTTCCAACGGATCAACAACAACAGAGTCTCCAATATGCTTCTTGAGCATAGAAACATGAAACACAGGATGGACAGATGACAACTCTGTGGGCAACTTAATCTCATAAGCTTCTTTCCCAACGCGATTCAAAACTCTATAAGGGCCAACATATTTGGGACTCAGCTTCCCTTTCTTTCTAAATCTTTTCACCCCTTTCATGGGGGAAATTTTCAAATACACTAAATCATCAACTTAAAACTCAAGAGCTCTTCTTCTCATATCTGCATATGACTTCTGACGGCTCTGGGTTGTCTTTAAACTCTCCCAAAATAACTTAACTTTCACCATAGCTTCAAATACAACATCAGGTCGAATCCCAGCAGCTTCACCCTCTTCGAACCAACCTATGAGCGATCTATATCTTCTCCCATACAAAGCTTCAAATGGAGCCATTCCACTGCTAGCATGAAAACTATTGTTGTAACCAAATTCAATCAATGGCAAACGTTCATCCCAACTTCCTTTGAAATCAAGAACACAAGACCTCAACATATCCTCCAAAGTCTGGATAGTCCTCTCAGCCTAACTATCTGTCTACGAATGAAAAATGGAGCTAACATAAAGTTGGGTACCAAGACCCTTTTGAAAGGCTCTCCTAAAATGAGAAGCAAACTGAGTACCTCTATCGGAGATGATAGACAATGGAACTCCATAAAATCTTAATAACTCTCTAATGTACATCTTAACATAGTCCTCAGCGGTGAAAGATGTATGTACTGGTAGAAAATGTGCTGACTTAATCAACCTATCTACAATGACCCAAATAGAATCATGATGCGGACGAGAGAGAGGTAAACCTATCACAAAATACATGTTCACCACTTCCCAGTTCCAAGATAGAATGCTAAATTCTTGCAGCACACCACCGGGTCTCTGGTGCTCTATCTTTACCTGTTGGCAAGTTGCACACTTTTGTACAAACTTTACTATGTCCTTTTTATACCATTCCACCAATAAATTTCCTGCTAATTGTGGTATATCTTGGTAGCATCGAGATGAATAGAATACCAAGCACCATGTGCCTCAGTCATAACTCTCTACCTCAGATCATCAACATTAAGTACACACAATCTATTCTAAAATTTCAATACACAATCTCACCCTTGGGAGAAAACCTCCACCTTTTGGTCTTTGATGGACACTTTCAATTTAACCAAATGAGAATCCATATCCTGCTTCTCCTTCACTTCCGAAACTAGGAAAGATTCAGAACTACTCTGAATCCAAATATTACCCTCAGCTGAGTCGAGTAATCTAACACCCAAACTAGCTAAATGATGCACTGCACGAGCTAACTCCTTATTATCTTCCTATACATATGTTACACTACCCATGGACGATCTGCTAGGGGCATCTGCCACTACATTGACTTTCCCTAGCTGATACAATACACTCATATCATAGTCCTTTAGCAATTTTAACCATTTCCTCTGTCAAAGATTCAAGCCTCTCTTAGTGAACACATACTGTAAACTTTTGTGATCTGTAAAGACATCGACATGAACACCGTACAAGTAGTGTCTCCGAATTTTCAAAAGCAAAAGCCACTGCAGCTAACTCAAGGTCATGGGTCGGATAATTCTTTTCATGAGGTTTAAACTGCCTGGAGGCATAGGCTATAACCTTACCCTTCTGCATCAACGTGAAACCCAAACCAATTCTGGAAGCATCACAATATACCATAAAATTAGCTACACCATTAGGCAGGGTCATCACATAGGGGCTAAAGTGAGAGTTTGACCACTAGAATTTAACCTTCTTTTGGGTCAATCGGGTCAAAGGAACAACAATGGAAGAGAAACCTTCGACAAAATGATGGTAGTAGCTAGCTAGACCTAAGAAACTACTAATATCAGACAAGGAAATAGGTCTAGGCTAATTCTTCACTTCTTCTACCTTTTGAGGATCAATTCGAATACCATTAGAGAAAATAATATGACCTAGAAAAGAAACTGACCTAAGCCAAAATTCACACTTCCTAAATTTTGCAAACAACTATAGATCCCTAAGGGTAGATAAGATAATTCGAAGATGATCTACATGGTCTTTTTCACTCTGGGAATATACAAAGCTATCATCTATAAACACAATAACAAACATATCTAGGTACGGTCTAAATACCCAATTTATGAGGTCCATAAAAGATGTTGGGGCATTCGTTAGCCTTAAGGACATGACCAAGAATTCAAAATGACCATAACGAGTGCGGAATGTTGTCTTTGAAATATCACATTCTCTGACTTTAAGTTGGTGATAATCGAATCTCAAATCTATTTTTGAGAAGTAGCTGGCACCTTGCAGCTGATCAAATAGGTCATCTATTCTAGGAAGAGGTTACTTGTTCTTAACTATGACCTTGTTAATCTAACGATAGTCAATGAACATGCCCAATGAACTATCTTTCTTTCACATGAATAGAAGGGGTGCAACCTAAGGAGACATACTGGGCCTTATAAAACCCTTATTAAGAAGATATTTGAGTTGCTCTTTCAACTCTTTATGTTCTGTGGGGGCCATATGATATGGAGGAATAGAAATAGGTTGTGTATCAAGGAGAAGATCAATTTCGAATTCTATCTCTCTATTGGCAGGTACCCTTGGGAGATGTTCTGGGAAAACATCAGGAAACTCATTGACAACACTAAGAGACTAAATAGTTGGAGTCTCATACTTAGTGTCCTTAATTTGGACAAAATGATAAATACAACCCTTGGATATCAATTTTCCAGCTTTAAGATAGGATATGAAATAACCTTTAGGAGATACAAAATTTCCAAACCACTCAAAGACTGGCTCATTGGGAAACTAACACTTGACTACACAGGTACAATAGTCCATAGACGCATAACAAGAGTGAAGGCAATCCATACCCATAATAATATCAAAATCAACCATGTCTAGCACAATCAAATCTGCAAACATAACTCTGTTAAGAATAGTGATAGGACACTTCTTATATACTTTCTTAGCGATAATAGATTCACCCACTGGTGTACAAACTAGAAAAGGCTCGGAAATCTTTTCAGCACTGATTTCAAAATTCACAGCCACCAATGAAGTCATATAAGAAAGACTTGACCCAGGTTCCATCAACATATACACATCAAAATAAAATACACAAAGCATACCAGTAACAACATCTCGTGAATCATCCTGCTCCTGGAGGGGTGGTATAGCATAAAAGTGATTCTGGCGATAACCACTTGCAGTACTAGATGAGGCAACCTGAAGAGGAGTAGGATGAACTACAGGGGATGGAGCACTAATAGTTTGACTCTGAGGATGAACATCATGACTTCCCTGTCTAGCATATGGGCAATCTCTAAACTTGTGGTCCAACTTACCATAACAAAAATAACCCCTCCAACCGACTAATAACTTATCGAGATGGTCTCTACCGCACTTCAAACATGGGGGAGGACGAGGTCTGTTACTTACACTGTCCTAGGAACTGGGCATAGTAAGCCTATTACTCTGGTTCGAGTACTGGTTGATAAAGGCACTGGAACAAGAGAACGGCTTTGGAACTGAACGCGGATCTCTCTAGAAAATATAGTGTCACTATACCCCTATTGCTCTAATATAATTCTCTTATACTCTTTCACTCTCTCTCTCTTCTTTAATTTGTCCGCTTCAATCTGCTGATCATGAATAATTAGTTTTGAAAGGTCCATGTCCCTATTAAGCATAGCGGATCTACACTCTTTCACAACATAAGCAGATACACCAGCCAAGAAATTACTCATACTAGTTCTTGAATCAGCCATCATACCGGGAGTATACTTTGATAAATGGTTAAACTTATGGAAATACTTCTTAACAGTCATGGGACCCTGTATCAAATTCATAAATTCTTCTAATTTTGCTTCTCTCAGCTCCGAGGGAAAGAATCTATCTAAGAAGGCATCTTGGAATAATTTCCAAGTCACAAGAGTACCATTCTCCCCTCTATTCTTTCTTCATATCTCCACCCAATCATAAGCAACATCTGTCATTCGATAGGCATCCAATTCAACACTCTCCTCCTCAGTCACATGCATAACCTAAGTAATTTTTCTTACTTCATCTAAATATATTTGTGGTTCCTCACCTACTTTCATCCAAAAGAACTCAGGCGGATTCATTTGTATAAAGTCACAAACCTGAGCTTTAGTAGAACTATTCCCTTATAGAGGTGGAATAGTAGCCTATGTGTTGGCTTGGGCGTTGGAGGTAACCGCCTGGGCACGCACTTAGAAAGCTACCCAGAATTTGACATGAGACACTATCTCACCTAAAGGATCAACGAGTTGAGGTCATTCATTATTTCTAGGAGCTCTATAAGGAGGTACTTTCTTTCACAAGAGAGCACAAATTAACAGCAGAGAGAAACAGTCATAGGCACGATAAACTCTTAAAAGAAAGAAACAACTTTTCCTAATATGTCCCATAGCCTCAAACTCATAGATGTGGCGTGCTACATACCGATGATCAAGACTCTACGTAACACGGCTTGTCAGACTCCCTAGGACTCTTTGAACCATAGGCTTTGATACTAAGCTTGTAACGCCGCGAGAACCTATCCCGAGACATCACATGGTGCTTAAGGCCACACGTGGCCTCAAGATAACCCTCTAACCCTATCATCACTTTCAGAACTCTCTATGACAGGAATCATCATAAAGTAGGGAAGAATAATCATGGCATGAATATACTGAGATACGACCTAATACGGTTCTATACAAATAAAATACTGAAATCTTTGTACATGCTGGCACACTAGTCTGACAAAGCCTCTACTAATAGGACTGGAGAGCCATTGGGATAGGTTCCCAACTAACTCGCACTGAACTGAAAGTAAACAACCATCTATTAATAAGACAAAATCTGAGACATAGGTCCTCGAACCATGAGGACTCATCAACCACAAAAATATAGATGAAGGTTCTCAAAGATTAATGTCGCTGCTGAGACTGAGCACCTGAACCTATATCATGAGGAATATAGAATACAAAAGAATATAGGAGTCAGTACTTGGGAATGTACTGAGTATGTGGGGGTGGATGCAACAATTTAAATAATGTCATAAATGTATAAGAAAATCATGCATGCTGACAATAATAACTCTCTTCTCTCGAATTATCTAAAACATTATTTACGTAGGTCATCAGTAATAACATATGCTTAAAAAATCTCATAAATAATTTAACTCAACTCAAACTCTTTGACTCATGACTTAGAGTGACTCGGTAACTCATGTTACTTAGATCATTATGGATGTGGGAGTTTCTTACAACCGACATAACTACACCATGTGAGTCGCATGGAGTCCAACGTTTTTTCCTCCTAAGGAGAGAACCCCATATTAGCGGGGGTGTTGTACTCTTTCTAAGGAGTACAACCTCAATCTCATTATCAAAATCCCATACTCGACCTCAGGCCCACAATTATCAACATCAATCCTACGGTGGCATATAGTTTTAGGAAAATACCACATTTCCTGCTTGGTGCTAAATAATCCTCCCAGACTCAGCTTAGAACGCGTTACGAAATTCATCTTAATCAATATAAACTCATGGGTCTATCATCGAGACCAAAACATAAATATAACTCATCTATAAATTATGAACAATTGTGGATTCCTTACTCGACTCAAAATCAAAACAAACTTTCTCAACATAAAGTGCCTTTTCTTACCAAATCATTTCAAATATCAAAAGCTTCAAGGAACATTATAAAATTCATTCTTGTATCTAAAGCTCAATATTGATATATATTCAATAGTCAAATTTCTAATGGAAAGACATAACTCATGACACTTTTCTTAAATCGCTTAGAAATCATCAATACATAATGACAATATACAACTCATGGAATAAATTCTCAATTTAAGAACATGATGGGGAAATAATAATAAATATCAAACTTATTCAACTCAAATCTCATAAATCATAAATAAAGAAATTTGGGTGTAGAAACAGTTGCAAAATCATGTAAATCAATAATAGAAAGTAAATCTTTAGGCACAAGAACGAAAGGAGTGTTCTTGTTTAAACCCCGCATACCTTGGATTATACTTTTGGAGATGTAGAAACTTGTTTAGAACTTCTTTATCACACTTTTAGACCAATATTCTTGATGCCCTTGGCTTGGGGAACTTAATTCTCGAACAACTTGGAGAAATTTATAAAAGATCCTTGAATTTCTCGGAAAAAGATTGAATTTTTTGGGTTTTGGAAGAAACCCTAATTTCTAGATGTTTATTGGAATAGAAAAGGAGAAAAATGAATGGCTATTCTCTACTAAGGTATATATAAAAGGCCATATGAGGCGAAAATGACCAAAATGCCCTTTTGAAAAAGCTAAAATTCGCTGATCGGGGCCTATGATGGTTGATCTAATGGTCCGTTAAGTTTTCTGATGGTCTACGAGATCACTCGTCACTCAAGTGCCAAAACTGAAACTTTCTGCCTTAACATAACTATTGAAGTGACGGCCCTTCAGGAAACTGATGGACCACCAAGTCGTCAATCACTCGAGGGCTAGAAATGAGACATTTTGTCTTGACCTAACAGACCCTTTGACGGTCCGTCAACTTTTTGATGGTCCACTAAATTGGACGTCGTACGATGGCCTAAAAAAGGAGTCACGACCTTGGCTTGACAAAGCACTTGATGGCTCACCATGGACCTGACGGTCCGCCAGGTCGACCATCAAACCTGGGCGATCCAATATCGCTGAGTAAAATGGCTATAAATCCCTCGTTTGAAGTCTGATTTCAATTAAATTGGTATTGATGGAAAGCTTATTCAATTATATATTAGAAAAAAAATTAGAAATTAGAGAAATACAATATGTTTTAAACATCAATCACTTTGGAAGTCATACATATCCACTCAAAAGATGGATTTAGGCTTAAAAAACAATCGGGATATTACAATACCATTACAGTGGTACCAATTTGGTTTAGCTATTTTGCTAAAATGGGTAGTCTACTGCTTAAGCATCCTCTATTTTAGAGGTAAAGATCTACTTTAGCAACTAGATGGAAAATCCATGGTTTCTTAAGAGACCAATTTACAGCTAAAGCAACCAAAGTTCCACTTTAGCGGATACACAAACTGAGTAATGTATTAACTGAAACTTGAAAAATTTCCATGTTTTCACTTACTCTTTGAGATTTTACCAGAATATCATAAATACTAATGAACTATGATACTCTATCTTATTCAACATTTCTAATGCAATGAAACTATCTAAATTTTCATCTAGAGTCATTTTGATGAATAATGGGCCCCACACATAAGGGCCATTTTTCTCTAATTCAGACTAGTAGCCCAATATGAGTTTGAAAGCCTTGGAACCCAAACAAAAGGTCCCTATAGACTAAAATCAGCATTTTAGAGCTGATGGAATTGTCAAAACTAGTATATGATGTCGTTAAATTAAAGTTTACAACTGATAGTGAATCATTACTAGCGAAGGTTCCTGAACAAAAAGTTAGCTCTAAAGAACTAAACGAGCTTCCTAATAACTGACTTTTCAACCCCAGTAAGTCACAAATAACTAGGGGCAACTAAAGAAAAGCTCTGAACGATAAAAATATATGGAAAAAAAAGAAAATGACCTGAAGGGACATTACAAATAAAGAGCTACCAAATCTAGAAAAATTCTCAATTAGTCTTTCTTTGAGACTAGTGTAAATGTCTTTATAATCAATGCCTCTTTTTTTAGTGTAAATCTTGGAATAATTTTGGCCTTATATAGTTAAATATTTCTATTTGAATCATATTTTGTCCTAAGACCCATCTATACCTAATTA
The DNA here is from genome assembly GCA_030864225.1 of Capsicum baccatum var. pendulum. NCBI lineage: Eukaryota > Viridiplantae > Streptophyta > Magnoliopsida > Solanales > Solanaceae > Capsicum > Capsicum baccatum. The sequence goes on from CM061560.1 coordinate 139,397,606, forward strand.
TTTTAGATTTTTTTAAAATCCAATGAGATCTCAAAATTTATTATATTTTATGGATTTTAACCTTTCTTTCACAACATCAATACATTCATCAGACTCGATGTTTTCTATAGCATGTGAAAATGAAATGATATCTTTATTAAATCCAATCCCAAAATCTAAATATTGCAAATAAATCAACTAATTATCTGATATGGTGAATTCTTTCTCTTTGACATCATTTTAACTACACTATTTGTAGTCATTTGAATCAGATATTTATAAGTTCGTTCGTTCTTAAATGTTATTTTTATGGAAGTATAATATTCATGGGGAATGAGATATTTATCCATACCTATTTATTTCCATACTTTGTCATTCAACACTCCTACTAACTCCACCATTTTTAATGAAACTTATATTACTAGTTTCAATAATTTTTGAATTATAGTTTGGATAGTATGATCTATATCCTTTAAATTTCTCCGGGAGGTAGTGAGGTAACAACTTACTATTTGAAAATCTTATTTCTTTTTATATGTATTATAAAGTATACCTTCCATTGGTCATCCTTAAATATGAAGGTGCCTTAAACTAGGTTTTTATTTAGTTCATAACTAAAAATGGGTCTTTCAAACCACCTTTTTAGGAAGTGTCTTGCATAAATATGTAGCAGTTTTAAGATTATACATAAACAATAATTTGGATAATGAAGAATTACAGATCATACTTTGATCTATATTCATATATGTTGGAATGCTCATATGCCATTTCCTTGAGGAACTTTGCAAATGAACTTGGACATTATCCTAATTCATTATATTTTCCATAATATTTATCACCTCTATTTAGCGTAATGAATTTCACTTTTCTATCTAAATGTGTTTCAACCTCATTTGCATACACCATGAGATCATCCATTGCTTGATATGCTTATTTCAACAAATAGATAAATCCATAACGTGAAAAATCATCGATAAAAGTGTAAAATATTTTTCTCTAGCAAACGATCGAACAACAAAGGGTCTGCAAATATTAGTGTGTATGATTTAAGGAAGTTGAGTGCTTTTTGTTGAACTTCTGTTAGTATGCTTGGTTTGTATTACCTTAATATAATTTAGTCATATCTCATGAGAATTAAACTTCAGATTCGAGAGAATCTCATTCTTTACTAATATTGCAATCTTTATTTATATATATGACCCAAATGTTTGTGCCAAAAATATGCATAACTTTATCTAGTGAGCTATATTTAGTTTCAACATTTTGACGAATAACATGTTTGGATTCAGGAAAAACATTATTGAGTTTCAAAGTATGTAATAGCTTAAAGTGATGTCCAGTCTCCAGGATCAATCGATAAGTCCCTATTCTTTCAATCTGAGCCTTTATATGATTTTCCATAAACATGAAAATCCTTGTTTGGATTTGTAGTTAGAATTGTTATGAATCCACGTAACGTAATGGACACATGAGTAATTACACAAGAATGAAGCCACCAATTATTATTATTATTACTATCAACCACTACTAAATTGGATTCAAAACATACAAAGATACTAGATGTACTTTTTTTGCACCAAGTTTTAAGTTACTGGAATCTTCCTGATAGTGTTCTTCCTTATTATATAAATGATATACATATGCCTTGAGTTTTATATGATCATCCTATGAAACTTTAGTAGGTGCTTTATTCTTCTTAAAATTGATGTCTTTTACCTTATGTCCTTTACCAACCTCTTGTACCATGAGGTTAATGGAATAACCTTCTTTTTACTTAAGTCTTGATTCATCTTAAGTTAGCATACTAAAAATTTTATAAACATCCCACTTATCCTTATAGTGTTATAGTTTATTTAAAATGGTCCATACTTATGAGGAAGTGAGTTTAGAATGAATTGAACCAACAAGATGTCATCCTCTTTCATCCCAAAGTTCCAAAGTCTTATAGCAATGTTATTTATCTCTATGAGATAATTTTTCATACTATGCAACCTGTAAAACTTTATTATCGTGGTTCAGCCATTAATGTACTAGAAAGAGGCTAATTAGCATAAATGAAAGTGTTCTTCCACAAAATTTGGGTATTCCCGGGCACTTTCTATTTGTGAAATAGTACTCTTAATGTTATTAGGGTAGTCATTCACATAAAGTTAGTCACAATTTGTTAGAGCATTCCCATATCCTCACTACTAGTGTGAGTAATAGCAATAGATTTATTATTCAACATAGCCAAGTCTAGATCCATCATACCTAACTGGAAGTAAATTTATTCATACCATTCATAAAAGTTAAATCAATTGAATACAATAATAGATAAGAATGTTAATAAAGAGGATAAACTACAAAAAAGATTACATAGTAACACCTCAAATTTCGGTCCTTGAAAACTTTTTAAATTTTATCCTCACTGTCCTGACTATGACTCACCTTACAAATCATAGGGTATATTGAAGGGTCCTATGGCCCTATTTGTAAGGTGTTCAATAAATAATGCTTGAGTTTTTGTCCTGAGTATGACTTAGGGACAAGAGCTGTTACGACCCATGATGAGTGGTTAGTCTTAAATTATAGGCTAAATAGTGTGTGTGGCTAAGTTATGCTCTGAGTACGAGTGGCTCACTACAAGCCGTGAGGACTTGTTATGAGTCATTTTATATAAATGGTAGGACAGCCAGTATTTACCCCAATTGATTTCTATGTTAACTACACTAGTCCCTACGAGACATATGATCCCATTACGAGCCATAGTATATGATTCATAAGGTCAATAATGTGTGCATCTAGTAATATAGTCTTGATAACGACTCATTGAGATTAGTCATAATAAGTCGTGATGAGTTGCTATGAGACTCATATTGATTGATGTTTTATTTTTCCAGCTTTTAAATGGAGGTATTTTAGACATTTCCCACTATCCCAATAATAACTCATGACCTATAAACATAACTGGGGACCTATTTTCATTGATAAGCCACTCCGAAAATTCTTTTTCTCTCTCAAGTTTCTCAAGCATTCATATTTAGGGTTTTAGAAGTAGGTCATCCAAGGTCTTAAGGGTTGGATTATCTTCATAATCTTGGGTATTTGATGTATGTTACTCTTCCCTATGTGCTAATTTGTTAAAGTTATATGTTTAAAGTGTTGTTTATATGTATTGATGTTGGTTTGGAAACATAGGTTGAGGGTTTTGACTGTTTATTGTTGAATAATGTTTCCCATAGTTTACCTATAAATATTAATATTGTAATTATTGTTTTAAACATGTGGGATGCATATTTAAGGTGAATAAATGAGGAAATTGTGATTTACCCCAACTTGTGACATTGAAGTAGTAATGACCTCAGCCCCATATTGCGAAATTAGTTTTGAATATGAATAATATGCATATTGAACTACTTTTAAGCTATTCCATAATGGGAAATGTCTCGATGAACCTTAATAATTTTTAATTAAACCTTATGGGGTTACCTTGCAAGTATAGTTTGTATGAGATACCAACAATGCATGCCTACATATGTATCATGGTCTACTAAATGAAAATATGTGATAACCAATTTAATTACGATTTAATGAGGGTTGTGTAACTGTGTTTAAAAAGTGTTGGTCCCGATGGACTAATACTAGAAATTACAATTATCAATATAAAGGTCTAAATAACTAAGTGGTTTGAGTCCCCATTGTTACTATCATATGATTTGGAGGTTCGAGTCCCTCATATTATAAAACATGATTGGGTGCTTACATCACCTTGATATATCAGGAGGTTGGAGTCCTTCATAGTGCATATGTATACCCTCTAGTTCGTATGGCCACACGCACTGGGCCCTACTAGCTGGGGAGAGTTGGGCTTATATAGCCTATAGGTGTCATCTTATCCTATGATGGTTGAGCTATATAATCTAGGGTAAAGTTTTAAAGTGCATGTTAACCCTTATTTCTAATCTCGACATGGGATATATATATATGCATTTGATTGTATGCATTGTATTTGAATGATTTAAAACATTTGATCACGATACTATGTTATATTTATTCCTAAGTTAAATGATTGTGATCAACCCACTAACTGTCTTTTAATGTTGTATCCCAAGAGTGCTGGCATCAGAGATGCCCCTACTTTTCCTTTATAGAGTTAGGTTGATCTGCTCAGTTTATTAGTTTGTTGTGATGAAGTAGTGAGCTTCAATTCTTTTGAGAGACTTAGATATTTCATTAGTTCTTGTCATATATTAGGATTGCGAGTTTTTATTATCATTAACATTATCATTTTCATTTTCATAGTCGGGGACATATCTTGACCAAGACTAGTTTTTGGTTCTTTTTGCATTAAGTCTTTAATGCATTATTATAGACTTGGGTGATGTTGGTTTGATATGTTTGGTCCATTATCGATTATTAGCTATTACATATATTTTATTCTTCAAACTTATCATATTCTATCTTTTTATATGTTCAGAATTCAACTATTGTTGGGTGGTGTATGTTGTTTCGTTAGGTTCAAGAGGTGGTCTCCATTCCACAATGGATTGGAGAATCTCATCACGGCCAGGCCATAGTTCAGGTCATGTCAAAGTTTGTATCAGATCCTAGGTTTGGTGTCATTAGGTGTCTACAACGTCGTGTCAAGTAGAGTTACTTCTATGGGTGTGTAGTGCACCACACTTATAAGGTAGAGGCTATAAGGAATATAAGAATATTTCCCTTTCTTGTTGTTTTATTTCGATCTATAGAGTCTAAGGTCTTAAAATATCCTCTAATATCCATATGTTCATTTTTTAGATTATGCCTCCCCAAATATCTAACACTTACAAAAACTCTTTTGGCCCATCTATGGACAATGTAGATGGATCTCATCCTATTCTAAGAGTTCAAACCCGATCTAGGGTTGCTGCTTTTAAATTCCCTAGTGGAGTTCCATCGGTTCCCTCTGGCCCTTTGTGGACACCTCAAGATGGCATATCAAATGTTGAGTTTTACTAGTGAATTCATTTTATTACATATTTGGTGGCCTCTTATATTGAGCATGTTTCTTCTGTTGCTCCATTCTCTATGGTGACTAGACTTAGCCAATTTATGAGGTTAAGTCCTCTAACTTTCACTAGTTAAAATATTTAAGAATATCCTTTAAATTTTATTGATGAGATAGAAAAGATTTTCCTTAGGATGAATATTATAGATATGGAGGGTGTGGTGTTCCCTAACTATTAGTTGAAGGATATGCATATCAGTGGTATGAGAAATAGGATCAATCTAGGGATGATGATTCTGAGTTCTCTTCGTAAGATAACTTCTGTAGTTCTTTTGTTGAATGTTTCTTTCCTCAGGAGTTGACGGAGGTGAAGGATGAGAAATTCATGAACTTAAAGTAAGTCAAAATAATAGTGAATGAGTATTTCTCGAAATTCCATCAGTCATCGTGATATGCTTTAGAATTGGTGTCTAGCATGAGGGATAGAATGAGGAAGTTTACTTTTGGGTTATATTGTGAGTTTATTTTACAGAGAAAGGTTCCCTTATTGAATAAGGACATGGACATCTCTAGACTTGTGGTACATATGCAACACATGGAAGATGATAAGAAGAAGCAAGAAAAGATGAGTGAAAGATAGAACAACATATTGTGGTGTTCGAATCAAGGTGAATGTCAGTAATAGAGTGGTAAAGATGGTTGAAATGGTCTAAAAAGAATTTTGTAATTCTGGTTCCTACTCTACGGCTAGTGCATTATATCTGAAGTCATCAGGTGATTATTTTATTAAGAATAGTATTAGTTCTAAGGCACAAGGTGCCCAGCTAGAGGCTAGTGGGGCTTAATCAGATCCATCATATCCCCCTTGTAGATTTTATGGTCAGGTGCATTATGGTGTTTGTGAAAAGAAGAGGAACAAATGCTTTATATGTGGTTAGATTGGTCATATTAAGAGGCATTTTCCTTCCAAGGTTGCTTCTAGGAAAATAAGATCCTAGTTGCTATTTCATTATCTCCTGCACCAGAGGGTGCTACTTATACTTCTGGCTTCAACGCTAGTCAAAATCATCTGTATGCTCTTACCGCCTGCCAAGATAGTAAGGCATCCCCCAATGTTGTTACTAGTATGCTCAAACTTTTCTCTCATGATGTGTATTGTCTACTTGATCTCGAATCTACCCTCTTATGTGACCCTTTATGTGTCTATTCATTTTGGTTCTGATCCTGAGTGTATTCGAAATCTCTTTTTTGTGTCCACCTCGATAGGTTACTTCATTCTAGTTAGAAGGGCTTATAGAGATTGTGTGATATTTGTTTGTGGTAGGTAGACCTTGGTGGATCTGATAGAGTTAGACATGTTAGACTTTGATGTGATTTTATGGATGGATTGCTTAAATTTGTGCTATGCATCTCTTGATTGTCAAACCCTAAGGGTCAGTTTGCACTTCCCAAATGAGTTGGTGATTGAATGGGAAGGTAGTTCCCTATTGCCTAAGGGAAGGTTCATTTCATATCTTAGATCCCAGAAGTTTATTTACAAGGTGTGTCTCTATCACTTTGTGTATGTTAAGAATTCTAGATTCGAAGATCTTTCTTTGCATTTCATCCTTGTGGTTTGTGAGTTTCCTAAGGTGTTCCCTGATTATCTTTCCGGTGTTCCTCCCGATAGGGAAATTGATTTTGGTATTGATCATGTTCTGAACACTAATCCTAACTCTATCCTCTTTATAGAGTGGCTATGTCTGAGTTGAAAGAACTCAAAGAGCATTTGAAATATCTTTTAGATAAGGGATTTATTTTTTCTAATATTTCTCCTTAGGGTGCTCCAGTTCTCTTCGTGTGTAAGAAAGATGGTTCCTTTCAATTGTGTATAGATTACAACCAGTTGATTAAGGTGACAGTGAAGAATAAGTATCTGTTTCCTAGGATAGATGATCTCTTTGATCAACTTTAGGGTAAATTCTAAACATTCCCTTTTTTAACTCCCTTTGATACCACGACTTAAACCATCTTTTGGGATAGAATTAACCTAATATTCCCAATCTAATACTCTTTAAATCTCTCCCAAACTCTTGGTTCAAGAAAAGTCTAGGGTTTTCTCAAGATAATCAAGGGTGGTTTTTTTCCATGTTCTATGGTTCCTAAGGCATATTACTCCTCCCTCATTGTTATTTTACAAAGAGAATGAGCTTGAATGAATGGTTTTCATAGTACTATTGTCGTTTTCCAAAAAAGGTTGGGGGTTTTGGATGTTCATGGTTGAATAATGTTTTTATGGTTTACTATGTTTTATTTCATGGTACATTTTGCTATGCATGTTATTGGTAAATGGATTTTGGTGTAATATAGATTCCCCAAATTGCTTGCTTACGGTTTTGAAACCAATGTACCCTCAATATGTCAGTTAAAATGCCTATGAGAATGATTTTTGTCATATAGTTTGATTATCCTTGGAATCTTGCAGTGCATAAATGGTAAATGGAACATGAATTGGTTATGGTTTGATTTAATATGGAATTAGAAATGCCTTGTTGTCCATGGTTTGATTATAAATGGTTTTAATAATTTGGAAATAACAAAGTCTAATTTAGTTTAATGGTTTATATGGAATGGTTGGAATAGACTTGCAAGCTTTAATTTTGGTATGATGATACTAATGGTTAATGACAAATTAATAAGACTCCTTGGTAAATGGTTGTGAATGTGTAATTGATTTTAATATGGCCTTATAGGGGGGCGTGTATCAAAATTATGAAAGGTGGAGGTCCCGAGGGGACCTATACTGGAAATTCATATTTGTCGATGTGAGGTTTGGTTATGGTGATTGTGTGTGTGATGTCATACTTTATATTTTGGGATATGTACTTGTCATCTTATGTTTTTGTCCGACTCATGCGGCTAACATGCACCGGGGCCTTTTCAGAAGGGGGAGTTGAACCCATATAGCCCGTGGGTGGAAATTTAGGATGATAGAGCTACGCAGTGTAGGTTAAGATTTTAAATGCATGCTAACCCTTGTTACCTATCCCGGCATAGTATATATGTATATATATGATTGCATATGGTTATTAGATTTGGTTTTTAACAATTGCATTATTTTATCTTTATCCTTGAGTATATGCTACTGTTTACTTTGCTAACCATGTTCAGGCTGTTATCCCCATGCAATGTAAGAACCGGCCATACTACCATTCCACCTACTCAGTGACTTGGATTTGGGGACAACTTTGAGTTAGACTGAATTAGTGAGCTTCCATACTTCTAAAGACTCCATTTTATGTTGTGGACTTTTTATCATTATTTTTGTTTCTTGAATTTTAGTTTTTGGCTATGGTGAGGGGCATATCCCGACCTATTGTTATTTTATTCTAGTTAGCACCTTTGTCGGGCTACTATGGGCACGAGTAGTATCGGTATTGATGTCAGCCTTGGTATTGGTATTTGCATTAGAGTGGGCACTAATTTGATATTTTGTTGAGGTTATTGGATTATGATTATAGACTTTAATTAATGTCTTTAAATTATTATTATTTTATCTTGTTATATGTGCAAAATTCATCTGACATAGGGTGTAAGGAGGTTATAGTTGGGTATTGGGGGTGGTCTCTAGTCCTAGTTGAACTTGAGATGCCTTACATAACAAGGCCCTATTTTGGGTCATTTCAGATTAGTATCTGTGCCGTAGGTTCATGGTCAATTTGGATTTCACAAAGTTGTGTCGAGTAGAGTCTCTTTTAAGGGTGTGTAGCGCTCCACACTCATAAGGGAGAGGATACGATATATAGAGGAATGTATCTTTTTTCTTGTGTTGTATTTTCAAGATGTAAAGCCTAAGGTCCTAAAATTCTCTCTAATACCCATTGGTTCTCTTTTCAGATTATGCCTCCTAGACGATTTGAAGATAACAAAAATTTCTCTATCTTACCCGAGGAAAATATTGATAGGACTTATCCTACTTATGGGGTCTAGACCTAGTTTAGGGATCGAGTTACTAATTGCCCTCCTGGAATTCCACTGCTTCTCTCCAGCCCCTCTCGAGCTCCTCGAGCTGATATGAAGAATGCTGAGGTTTATTAGTTTATTCATATTATGATCTTAGTGTGGTGCTTCTGTTACTCTATCTTTGGAGGCCACAAGGATTGGTCAATTTATAAGAATGAACCTTTCTATGTTGACTGGTGTTAAGGTTGAATAGAATTCTCAAGTAAGGTTAAGGAGGATCCTTAAAGTTTTATCAATGAGATGGAAAAGATGATTCATGTTATACAATCTACTAACATGGAGGGTGTAGAATTTACTGCCTATTAACTTAAGGATATGGCATACCAATGGTATAAAGAGTAAGAATAGTCTAGGGATGACGATGCAGCGTCATCCCTAAAGGATTATCTCTTTAGTTCTTTTCTAGATTGTTTCTTTCCTCAGGAGTTGAGGGAAGCAAAGAAGTAAGAGTTCTTTAACCTGAAGAAAGGCAAGATATATATCAAGGAGTATTCCTTGAAGTTTCACCAGTTATCTCGGTATGCTCCAAAGTTGGTTTCTAGTATGAGGGAATGAATAAGAAACTTCACTTCTGGGTTTTCTTGAGACTTTATTTTGGAGAGTAAGGTTATCTTATTGAACAAAGACATGGACATCTCCTAGTTGGTTGTGCACATTCAGTAGGTTGAGGAAGAGAAGAAGAAGCAAGGTGAAATAGGGGAGAACTAGAGCAAAAAGTTTAGATTTTTTAGCAGGGTAATGGTCAATAGCAGAGTGGTAGGGATAGCGAAGTGGCCCAACAAGAAGTGGGGAAATTCTGGGTCTTATTCAATTGCTAGTGCTCCTAAATTCATCTGGTGATAGGAATTTTTCGATTGGCAAGATTTATAGGGCACAGGGTGCCCAATCCCAGGTTATGGGGCTCAATCAATTCCATCCTATCATCACTGCAGATTTTGTGGTCAATTGTATTGGAGCTACTGTAATGAAGGAATGGAAAAGTGCTTCAACAGTGGTCAGCCAGTGAACATAATTAGGAACTATCCTATTGGTAAGGCTGCTTCTGGAGCAAACAAGGTTCCCATTTCCTCTTTTTTAGCTTCGGCACCAAAGGGTGCACCATATGGCTTTGGCACTAGTCGGGGTCGAATCTATGCTCTCACTACCTGCTAGGAGTCTGAGATATCATTTTATGTCATTACTAGAATATCGAAACTCTTTTCTCATGATCTATATTATTTACTTGATCCGGGGTCCACTCTCTCTTATGTGACCCTATTTGTGGTTGTGTATTTTGGTTTTAGTCCCAAGGGCATTCCAAATCCTTTTTCTATTTCTTCTTCAGTGGGTTACTTTGTGGTTGCCGTGACAGTCTATAGGGGTTGTGTGGTGTTTGAAAGGTGTTGGGAGACTTTAGTGGATCTATTTTAGTTAGACATAGTAGATTTTGTTGTCATCTTGGAGATGGATTAATTGCACTTATGTTATGCGTCTTTAGACTGTTGGACCAGTAAAGTCATTTTTAAGATCCCTGGTGAATCAGTTATTGAGTGGGAGGGTGCTTCCCAAGCTCTTAGGGGGAGGTTTAATTCATATCTTAAGGCTTAGAGGTTAATCTCTAAAGGGTGTCTCTATGATCTATTTTGGGTTACAGATTCCAACTCGGAGGGTCCTTATCTACATTCTATCCCAGTGGTGAATGAATTTCCTAAGGTCTTTCCTTATGACTTTAATGGTGTTTGTCCAGATAAAGATATTCATTTTAGGATAGATCTTGTTTCAGACACTTGTCCTATTTCAATTCCCCCATATAGAATGGATCCAGCTGAGTTAAAAGAGCTTAAGGAGCAATTAAAGGATCTTTTGGACAAGAGTTTCATCCGTTCTAGTATTTCTCCCTAGGGTTCACTTGTGTTGTTTGTGCATAAAAAGTATGGCCTCTTTCGTACGTGAATCGATTACCAGCAGTTGAATAAGGTAAAAAAATAGGATAAGTACCCTTTTTCCAAGGATAGATGATTTATTTGATCAGCCTTAGGGTGTCAAGTTTTTCTCTAAGATAAACCTTCAATCTGGGTATCATCAGTGAAATATTAGGGAGGTGGACATCCCTAAAACTTCCTTCCATACCTTGTATTACCATTTTGAGTTCTTAGTTATGTATTTTAGGATGACTAATGTCTCTATGGTATTCATGAACTTGATGAATAAAGTCATCCATCATCTTTAGGATTTTTTCATCATTGTGTTCATCGACGATATTCTGGTGTACTCCAAGAGTGAAGTGGATCATGTCGATATCCTTCGTATTGTGTTGTATACCTTGAAGGAGCAATAGGTGTATGCCAAATTTTTGAATGTTAATTCTGGTTGAATGTTGTCACTTTTCTGGGTCATGTCATTTTTAGTAAAGGGATCATGGTGGATCTGCAGAAAGTTGTAGTGGTTAAGAGGTTACCAATACCCACGACTCGAATCGATATTTGAAGCTTCTTAGTTTTAGCTGGTTACTACAAAAGGTTTGTGGAAATTTTCTCTTCTATAGCTTCCTCATTGACTAAGCTAACTAAGAAAAAGGTAAAGTTCTTGTAGTCTTTTTCTTATGAGGGTAGTTTTGAGAAGCTAAAAGATAAGCTGACTTCTTCTCCAATCTTGACTTTGCCTGAAGGCACAAATGGATTTGTGGTCTATTGTGATGCGCCTCATGTGGAAATTTGTTGCATTTTGAAACAGCGTGGCAAGGTTATAGCTTCTGCCTCCAGAAAGTTGAAGGTGCAATAGAAGAATTATCCTACTCATGACTTAGAGTTGTTGGTTTTGGTATTCGTATTATAAATCTGGCATCACTATTTGTATGGAGTACATGTTGATGTCTTTTCAGAACCGTAGGAAAAGGAGATGACTGGAGCTGCTCAAGGATTATGAAAAAATTCTTCACTACCATCTAGGATAAGCTAACATAGTTGCTGAAGCTCATAGCAGGTTATCCATGGGGATTCTAGATCATATGGATAAATGGAAATGGGAGTTAGTGACAGATAGTCATTATTTGGCTAACCTTGGAGTTTAGATCTTAGACTCTGAGGATAGTGGTTTGTTGGTGCAGAAGGTGGCACAATCATCTCTTGGTGCAGAGGTAAAGGAAAAGCAAGTGTTAGATTCTATCTTGATGGGGATCAAGGGTGATGTAGGTGGGCAAAATGTGATGGCCTTTAAAATTTGTGGTGATGGTACCTTGTGGTACCAAAGAAGATTACATATTCCTGATATAGATTGTTCACGATAGAGAATCTTAGCTGAGGCGTATGAGTTGTGCTATGCTATGCATCATAGTTCTAATATGTATCATAGCCTTAAGGAAATGAATTGGTGTAACAATATGAAGCGGCATGTGGCTAGTTTTTTAGCTAAGTGCATGGTGTCTCAGAAAGTGAAAGTTTAGCACGTGAGGCCCGAAAGATTGTGTCAAGAAATTCAGTTGTCGTGTGGAAGTGGGAAGTGATCAATATGGATTTCGTTATTTCTATTCCTTAGTCGCAGAATAAATTTGATTCGGTTTGGGTCATTGATGTTTCGGTGTTTTATGGAACATTTAGCATCAATTTCAAAGGAAAATTGTATGTTTTCAATCAACCAAAGTGATATTTAATGAAGGTTTTTAGTGTTTCAGTGAAAGGAGATAACCACAGAAGAAAACTAGAAAAAGTAGCAGAACATGGCAGACCATCAGACATATGAAGGACCACCTGATGGACCATCAACACTTATCCAGAAACTACTTCTCAGAGGAACTTGGTGACGATCAAGGTGGTGGACCGTCAGACATGGGACGGACCACCAAATTAACCATCAAAGTTTATCCAGAACCTGTTCTCCAGAGAAACTCTGTAACGGTAAAAGTGGTGGACCATCAATCTTGGGATAGACCACTATATTGACCGTCAGTTCTTATCCAGAAGATTCATTCCAAAAGGACTCCACGATGGTAAAGATGGCGGACCGTTAGTCCATCAATGGACTGCCAGGTGGACCGTTAGATGTTATCCATAAACTGCCATTCGGATGAATCGAGTGATGGGAAAGATGGAGGACTGTCAGATCTTTGATGGTCTGTCATATGGACTGTCAAATGGGATGCGGTTTTTTCGTTCTTAAATTTTAAAATTCTTTTGTTAGCTAGGACATATAAATACCAACTTTTAGGGTTAAGAACACATCTTTTACCTTTTACAAGTTTTCTTTTCATCTATTGAACTTCTTGGTATCCAAGTACTTTGGGGAATTTTAGTATCAAAAAACTGATCATTGAAGATTCAAGAACTGATTCTTGGGGTTCTTTGTAAGTAGACTTTCAATTTATTTATGAATAATACAAGACTGAATTCTTTATCTTCTATGGAGTGTTATGGCTAAATTTTATAACTAGGGTTATGGGATCCTTATTGTGAAATGCATCTATGGGTTGGGAATCAATTTGAGTTCCATAATTGAATAACCTTTCATAAACCTTTCTTCAATTTCATGACTTTTCTTGGTTGCAAACTTGAGGAGTAGGCCCTAGAACACTACTTGTCTAAGAGGAAAGTGTTTGTGGGGAAAAGAAGGTGTCTACATGAATTCTAAGGGCCTTAACCTTCAGAGTAATAGCTAATTCCCTAATAGGATTAGCTTACATGAGAATCAGGTTGGAAGAGTAAGGCATTCTATGAGTTTGAGAAAATTATCGAATAACCTATCCATTTAGGTTGAGAAACTAATAAATATGTAGAATAGGATTCAACCTTTCTTGCAATTGAATTTGTTAAGTGGAACTCATAAATAATTCACAACCCAAATGATGCTGGCATTTTGGTGACCATAACCCTGGTTTGATTAATCTCATAAGTTACGAAATATGGACAAAATCATTAGTTGAACTAATCTTGTTACAATTTATCATTTTACAAATTAAAGAAAAACCAAGCCCCCATTTTGGTTAAGAAACTCTGAACAACAGTCTAATAACAATTATGACACTTAGTGAGCACTGTATTCTCTGTGGGATTCGACACCCAACCAAGTTGGGTTCTATATTTTACAGCGACCACTTATATTTTCTATTGAGAGTTATAATTTGGGCATATCAAATTTTGGCGCCGTTGTAGGGGAATGCGGTTGTTAACTAAGTTTGTGATAGTTAATAGACCCTTTGGTCAAAGATTCTGAAACATTACTTTTTGTTTGTTGTTTTTGTTTTGAACATGTTGACTCTTGTGCATTCCAAATACACGAAGATCAGGTCAACCATTACTACCTATAAATCTTGAACCACATCTCATTGGCATAATGGATGCATAACAAGACCCTGAAAGAATTACTGCTCAACAGGAGCAGGCTAGGTTAGCTGCATTGGCAGCTACGCAAGTAAATTAGCAGAATGCTGATAACCCAGGTCGGGCACCAAATCCTGATGATGAAGATCTGGGTGATGATGACAGAGCCTTGAATTCGGTAACCAAGCCAGGGGTAGATAATGTTGCGGGTGGGTCATTCATGGATCTTACCTTTATTGAGGCATCAGAGATACTAGATTGTATGAAAAAGAAGAGTAGAGCATAGCATACTAGGGATTTTGAGGTATCAAGCTCTACTGTATCTATTGGTATGACTGTAAAACAGAGGTGAAAAAAAAAGGAACGTGACCAAGATATGGCTCACATAAAAATGCAGATGGACCTTCTCACTAAGAATTTATTATCAGGGAAGATAGAGAAGGTTAAAGTTGTTGCATCACAGGGAAGAGCCGACTCCGATTTAGAAGAGAAAGTGAATTACTTAAAAAATCAGGGGGGTTTCTGAGGTAGTGGCCAAGGAAACCAAGGTCAAAACTATTATGATCGAATCAGATACAAGGATCGTGACCGAGAAAATTGGAAAAGAAAAAATAACAGGAGTGGGTAGTATATTCCTCCTAGTGGTCATGATGTAGTTACATCTAGTTCTGGGAAGATGTCCATGGAGGACATGATGGCCAAGCTATTGAAAGGAGTAGAAGCAACCAACGCTGGAGTACTTCAGGTAAAAAAATGATTTATCTTTGATGAACCAATTGGTTGACTCACATTCTACGTCGATCAAATAATTTGAGCAGTAAATGGACCAATTGTCGGCTGCACTTAATCAAAGGAAGGCTAGTATGTTACCTAGTAACATAGTCCAAAATCCTCAGAAGGATGGATCGTGCATGGTAATTACCGCTAGAAGTGGTAAGGTATTAGAGAGACAATCTGTGGGTAAGCCTGTTGTTAATGTTAAAGCAGAAGATGCAGATGAAGCTAATATTGATAATTCTATAGAATCTATAGGATCAGATAGGGTTATTCCAGATACTGTACCTGATCGTCAACAGACTGTTACATTTGAACAAAAGAAGGACAAGGAAAAGGAAGTTGTGGTTAAAACTTTTACAAAACCACTATCTCTCTTCCCTCAAAGATTGAAAAAGAAGACTGACAATATGAAGTTTAGTAGATTCATGTCTATGTTGAAGCAACTGACTATAAATATTCCTTTGGTTGAGGCATTAGAGAAAATGTCAAGGTATGCCAAATTCATGAAGGACCTTTTGACAAAGAAGATTGCAGAAAGTTATGAACAAGTTGATAATCTCCATCATTGTAGTACGATTGCTACAAGGTCATTAGTTCAGAAAATGGCAGATCTAGTAGGCTTCACTATTCCTTATACGGTGGGGTATTTTGATTTTGCGAAGGCCTTATGTGATCTCGAGGCTAGCATTAATTTGATGCCACTAGCCATTTATAAACAGTTGGCGTTGGGAGATCCTACTCTAACCAACATACGGCTTGTAATGGCAAATAGGTTGGTAAAATATCCTGTTGGGGTTCTATATGATGTATTAGTGAAGGTGGCTACCTTTAATTTTCCTGTAGATTTTGTTATTTTGGATTCCGAGGTGGACTTCAAGGTGCCCATAATGTTAGGTCGACCTTTCCTCACAACGAAAAGTTTGCTTATTGATCTGCGAGCAAATGAGCTTTTATTCCGGATGAACAATGAAGTGGTGCGTTTCAATGTATGTAAATCAATGAAGTAGCCCAAAGAAATGAATGTATTCTCTATAGTTGATATTTATTATGAGGAAGAAGTGGAATTATGTTTGGAGGAGCAGTTTACTGTTGAGCCATAGGCTGATGTGCTCATGAACTTTGATCGTGAGGATATTGATGGGTACAAAGAAACTATCTGTGGTTTGATAGGAATGGGGTAGTATTCTTATGCCCCCAAGAAGCTGGATCTTGAGCTTAAGAATCGGCCTTCACCACCAGTGAAGCCATCCATTGAGGAGCCACCAATGTTAGACTTGAAGAAGCTACCTAGTCATCTGAGGTTTGTGTTTTTTACTAGTGGAAATACACTACCAGTTATTATTGCTGCTGATTTCGGTGAACAAAAGATGGAAGCTCTCATCCCTATTCTTAAGAGATATAAGAGAGCTATTGGTTGGACTATTGCAAATATAATTGGTATCCCTCCTGGCATATGTATGCACAAGATTCAATTAGAGGAAGACTGTGTACCCACTATTGAGCATCAGCGTCGCCTAAATCTACATATGCAAGAAGTAGTAAAGACAGAAATCATCAAGAAACTAGATGCAAGGGTGCTGTACCCAATCTTAGTCAGTAAATGGGTGAGTCCTATACAGTATGTACCCAAAAAAGGGGGCATGATGGTAGTGGCCAATGAAAAGTCTGAGCTAATTCCACAGAGGCCTATCACAGGTTGGAGGGTGTGTATGGACTACCAAAAGCTATATTCGTGGACACTGAAAGATCACTTTCCAATGCCATTCCTGGATCGGATACGTGATCGATTGGCAGGCAGAGGGTGGTACTATTTCTTGGATGGGTATTCTGGGTATAATCAGATCTCCATTGCTCCTGTGGATCAGGAGAAAATGATGTTCACGTGCCTATATGGCACATTTGCTTTAAAAAGGATGCCCTTTGGATTATGTAATGCACCGGCAACATTCCAGAGGTGCATGATATTGATTTTCTCTGATATGGTTGAAGACACCTTGGAGGTGTTTAGGGATTATTTTTTAGTGGTTGGAGATTCCTTTGACTTATGCTTGCTGAATCTAAGTAAAGCATTACAGCGGTGTGAAGAGTTTAACCTGGTCTTTAACTGGGGAAAATGCCACCTCATGGTGAAAGAGGGCATTGTTCTCAGTCATAAAATTTTTGCAAAAGGTATTGAGGTAGAAAAGGCCAAAATTGAGGTTATCGAGAAACTATCTCCCCCCATCACTGTAAAAGGGGTACGTAGCTTTCTTGGACATACGAGACTCTATCACATATTTATAAAGTATTTCTAGAAGGTTGCAAACCCATTGTGCAAACTTTCTTTACAAAAAGGACAAGTTCTCTATTAATGATGACAGCAGGCAGGCATTTGAATGCATTAAGCTGAAGTTAGTGGAGGCTACAGTTATTATTTCTCCCGACTAGACTAATTCGTTTGAGCTAATGTGCGATGCTAGCAGGGTGGCGCTTGGAGCTGTGTTATGCCAGAAAAAGGATAAGTTATTTCATCCAATTTACTATGCCAGCAAATCCCTGAATGGGGCTCAAAATAACTACACTGTCACTAAACAAGAACTTCTGGCTATGGTTTACGTCTTTGAGAATTCAGGGCGTATTTGCTAGAGACTAAGGTGGTGGTCCACACGAATCATGCAGCTCTGAGGTACTTAATGGATTAGAAATATGCGAAGACAAGATTGATCCGGTGGGCATTGTTTCTTCAAGACTTTGACTTTGAGATAAAGGATCGCAAGGGGTGCGAAAATCTGGTGGATGATCACTTATGCAGACTTGAATGCGAAAAAGAAATCAAGGATAAGTTAGATATTAATGATTCCTTTCTGGATGAGATGATACTAGCTGCTAAGTTCGAGCAGATTCTGTGGTATGCTGATTTCACAAACTATGTGGTAAGTGAGGTGATGCCAAATAATCTTTCCTTTTATCAAAGGAAAAAGTTCCTTCATGATGTTATCCAGTATTTCTGGGATGAGCCCAATCTTTTTTGGCGATGTGAAAATGGTGTTATTAGGCGCTATGTACCAGATGTGGAGATGCTGAATATTTTGGAAGAATGCCATGCTACACCTGTCGGTGGTCACTATGCAGGAGACCACACTACTCAGAAAGTACTGCAGAGTGGCTACTATTGGCCCACACTATTCAGAGATACATATAAGCTCCTTCGTAGATGTGATCAATGTCAATACAAGGATCAATCTCCAAACGTCATGAGATGCCAATAACTAAGATGATGGAAATAGAGTTATTTGATGTATGGGGCATTGACTTCATGGGCCCATTTGTAAGCTCGTATGGGTTAAAATACATCCTAGTAGCTGTAGACTATGTATCAAAATGGGTAGAAGCTGTGGCGTTGGCTGACAATGAAGGAAAAAAGAGTTGTGGCATTTCTGAAAAAGAACATATTCTGCCACTTTGGAGTACCAAGAGCAATCACAAGTAATGGGGGATCCCATTTCTACAATAAAGTCTTCAGGGCTGTGCTGGCGAAGTACGAAGTAAAACAACACCGTGTAGAAAATCCTTACCACCCACAAAGTAGTGGGCAAGTGGAGGTGTCAAATCGCGAGATCAAGGCCATTCTCGCCAAAACGGTGAATGGCAGTAGACAATGATTGGTCTCAAAAGCTCAATCACGCCTTGTGGGCATATAGAACTACTTGTAAGACACCAATTGGCATGTCACCATCTCAGCTAGTTTATAGGAAGGCATGTCATTTGCCAATTGAGCTGGAACATAAGTCCTTGTGGGCTCTAAACAAGTTGAATATGCATTGGAAGGAAGCAGCTGATCTAAGATTAGAGCAGATTAACGAGATGGATGAATTCCGTCTTAGATGTTATGAAAGAGCTGACTTGTACAAAGAAAGGATGAAGAAATACCATGACCAAAGATTTATATAGAGAGAATTTACGAAAGGTGATTTGGTCCTTCTTTGCAGCTCTAGACTATAGCTATTTCTGGGTAAGTTGAAGTCTAAATGATTAGTCCCATTTAAAATTAACCAAGTCTACTCATCTGGAGTAGTCGACCTAGAAAATCAAGATGGCAGTGTCTTCAAAGTGAACGGGAAAAAAATCAATCTTTATATTGGTCCAAAAGACCTAATAAAAAGTGTTGATGTCTTTTACCTCCATGAAGTTTGAGTATTTAAGATACCTAATTCGTGTTGCGATGTTAAATAAGGCTCTAGTTGAAGGCAACCCATAACATGTTTTTGTAACCATAAGTAGAGTCTATTTTATGTTTTTGGGAAATTTTGATGTGTATATGAAGTGTGCAGAACCAGAAGTGTTGTAAAGAGTAAAATTCGGCGCATTTGAGCTACTGTAAAGTTGCGACGGTACACTTAACGGACCACCAAGCTACTGATAGACCGCCACACTCAACCGTCAAAAATAGCAAGGAAAATGCATTCACTAGATAGGGCATGATGACATGAGTGGCGGACCATCAAGTATATGGTGAACTGTTAAACCAGCCATCAGAAGCGAGACTGCTTCCCTGAATTCTGGTAAGTACTGATGGCCAATTCGGTGGACCTTAATGGCGATGGTTGACCATTCCATTACCCGTCACACCAAAACAAAAACTCATCGACTCAGCTGAGGGGTGACGTTCCCAGTAGTGGTCCATCACACTTATAAAAGACCATCAATTCGACCATCACTTTAACCCTAATTCTAAATCACGTTGGGTTAAATCAGTAATCTTTATAAGTACTCCGTATTTGACCCAAAATGAGATTTTAAGAATAAAATTAAGCGGGTACACTCATTGTAACCATTCCATGACCTTTGATTTTTCCACTTCTCCAAGATTCAAAGAACCTGAACTGAGTTATCCTATCTGAGACTCTTCCACTCCTCCATCACTTTTCCATTTAAGCTAGGTCATTCTTTTCCTATCCCCATCACTAACTAAAGAGTAACAGAAGTGATAGAAGTTGCAAGTAGTTCAGTCTCTGAAGTCTCAAGCAAGTAGAATACTGCAATGTCAAGGTATGAGCACTTACTTCTTTCCTCTTCTTCATTTGAAAAGTAAGTCCATGGATTGTTTCATGATTTGGTCTAATGGTGTTGAGTTTAAATGATTTATGCTTAAGTTTTATTTAGGTGATGAAGTCTTGCTGAAAATATGGTTTTAATGCTGTTGCTCAAGCTAAATATCGATTTTCTCTTAAGCTACGTTGAAAATCAGTTGAACCCATAAATGTGCCTGAGGATGAAGGTCTGATGTTTAACATGGCAGACCATCAACTTTGTCACGTACCACTAAGTTAACCATTCCAAAGTTTAAAGACAATGAGTTTTTGGATTGTATTTTACAGTCAGACTGGCGGACCGTCAAGTTTTCGATGGACTACCAAGTTGACCATCCCAAAAGTCAAAAAAATGAAACATACTTGATAAATCTGACGGTGGATCTGATGGACCATCCCACCACTTGTGGACCGCCAAATCTCCCGTCAGGACTCACTTGAACTGTTTTGCCTGTGTTTTACCTTGCACTGATTTCTTAATCCATTTTCAGGTGACATGGCTCCTAAAAATACACAAACCAAGGGAGGAAAATCTCAGCAAGCAAGAAACACATCCGCACCGGCCTAGAACACCAAGGAATCAGAAAGAGAAGCCATCATAATCCCCTAGTTTAAGGAGGGGAGTGACAATAGCATTTGTTTCACCAATTCAAGCCCAGATGAAATGACAGTTTCTTCAACTCAACCATCACCTATAGAAGGTGAAACTGAAGCGGCTGATATAGATAACTAAGGAGAAGTTCCTAAACCTGAAGCTGAAAACGTGATTGATGGAAGGATCCGCAAGTACGAGATTCTATTTGGTGGCAAATTGATGGAGTAAAAAAGAGTTCTATGATGGGTTGCATCCCATTGCTCGAGGGATTCGGAGATCATTCTCTGAAGAACATCATATTATGGCCATGGAGCTTCATGAATATCCAAAACTGGAACGCCGATTCAATGATTATGGATTGTCATGGATGAGCACGCCACCATGGGAGTACCAACCAAACTGGGTAAAGGAATTCTTCGCAAATTATATTTTTATGGTAAAAGCAGAATGTGCGAAGGGGACTCTAATTTTGAATAGACCAAACAGGGAGTCTGTTCCAGTCCGAGGAGTTATTATTGATATCTCGACCCTAACTATCAACAAAATGTTGTTTGGGCCATCATATGAAGCTCCACCTGCTATCCTTTATTTTGAATATAGAATAAAAAATTCTTCTGGCCAGAGACTTTGGGCAGCATTATTGATCAATGATGATGGAAATCCATCTTTGGCAACTAACCCCAAAGAAAACATTGCAAAATTCACACTTCATTTCAAGGATAAGTTCTGGTGGGCTATTGTTTGGTTGTGGTTTATACCAACTAAAGGTGATGGAAACCTGGATAATCACAGGGTTGTGACAGTAGCCAATTTGAATTCAGGTTTGGACATTGATTTAGGCCAGCTAATTGCAGAAGAGATGTTTGTGAGGGCACATAAGCAGACTACTTCCATACCTTTCCCATATTTGATTACTACATTATGCAAACAAGCTAGTATGCCGCTGATTCGAGGCATTGATAATGAAGTTTTAGCCACTCATAAATAGGACATTGAGAAGTCCATAGATGAGTCGAAGTTTGACATTCGAGTGAACAAGACTCCAGCATATTACTCTTAGTCTGTATAAGTTCTCGAAGCCACAAAAATTCCTAATGGTATTCCTTTACCCATTACCACATAATTGCCTCCTGATTATGTGCCCTAGGGTACGTCTGCAGGATCAAATTCTATGATGTTTGATACTAGAGGAGATTTTGTGGAATACAGATTCGACCTGGTGAATTTTGTCAAAGTTGTGAGGAATCAAAAGAGGTTCTAGAAGTAATTAGAAAAGTGGGTTGGAGATTTCAAACCTTTTGTGGATGAAATCATGGCCGAAGCAGTCAGGCCATTTCAAAATATTCAAGTGAGGATGGATAACATAGAAGCTCGCAACAACAAAAGGCTAGATTCACTATCTCTTCCTGATCTTGCGAATCTCATGGCTGAATTTGAGAAGGAAAAGGCTGACATAGCTGAGTTAAAGAAGAAACAATCATAACTGCCTATATTTGATCTAACTCTGGTGGTAAGTCATGATGATAGGGGTATTCTGGATCTGATGGGTGGACCAGTGAAGGATAAAAGCAAGCATCAAATGGAGGAACAAGAAGCCAGTAAAGAAGAAAAAAGGTGAAAGAGAGAGGCAATATGACCTGAGGAGTTAGACCAGTACAACCTGAGAAGAGCTGTGAAGAAATCAAAGAAGGAAGCTAAAAGGAAGCAAAGAGATCTAGAAAATGAAATAGTAGGAGATTCTACTAGTGCTGCCTCAGAAAAGGGGAAAAGTACAGGTTCAATTTGGGAAACCATCCCTCAAAATATCGAGGGTGAAGTTATGAGTGCTCCTACCACTATAGTGGCAAACAGTTTTTAGGGTGGGAACGATGGAGACGCACCACACTTGACAGATGCCTCAAAGGAGTAAGAGGCCATATAAATATCCCAATTTTCATGTATAGTAATTTATTGCTTTGAGTATAATGCATAGTTTTTTGTGTGGGGGTGGGGGTATTTACATCATGGTTGGATGTTGTTGCCGATGTTCTGAATCCAATCATGTGCAATCTAGTAGAAGCGGCATTTCAAGGTTGTTTTTATTTTTATATTTAAATTCTGCAAAGAGTAATGTAAATACAAGTGTTTAATGACAATCTATGAATTATTAGTTGTAAATATGGAGAATGAATGATGTTGTCATAAGACGTTGAACATGTGTCTATAATTATTTACTTTTTCAGTTAAGCATGTCCAAATATCCATCAGTAATTTCGTATTTAACATTAGTCTATAAAAAAGTGCATGAATCATGTAATCAACATTCGGAGAATTATAAAGGATGTTTACTTCGATGCCTGTAGGTGTGAGGATTTACTTGCAGTTCTTTTATAGGATTAGACCTAGAACTTTCCCAATCCATGGATACAGTCTTCTCGTGGAGTCACTAGGATAGGATAACAAGCCTCCTTTACGTTCTAAACCTTCTATCCTAAAGAAGCAACCCGTCCTGAAAGATTATTCCTGTTTGAACCTATCTTGTACCTATAAGAATTGGTTTAACCTCCTTCCCCTATCAGTAACTCTCCATAGGACTTTAACATTCAGCTCTAAACTTTGCCAAATATGCTAAGGCAGATTGAGGGTGAAAATATGCTAAGGCAAGGATATTTATGTTTCAATAAGTCACTTCACCTGGAAACATACCCCACCTAATCCTAAACCTTGTTGTAAGCCTTGAAAAGACCTGTTTGATCCTAGTGAGTCAACCGTGAGGACGTGTCGTATGGCCAGGGAAAGCCTATAGGTACTTAGCTTGTGTTTAAAACTTTTTTTTTTGAGTGTGAGAGCTGGACAGTGTCCACATCATATAATATGTGGTGGACTTCGTTGTTCTGAGGGAAATAAAAGTTTTACTGAATTTGCTTTTATCCGTGGGATGTAACATTTATGCTTGTGTGCTGAATTATAAAAAAATGTTGGGTGTGGATTCTGTTGTATTAAATTCATGATATTAAGTTGATAAGTGAATGTTTTCATAAGAGAATGTTTCAATGGTTGGCTGCCTATCATTTTATTATTCATGTGCTCAATTTGGTGTTGAGTTACTTGAGGACAAGCAATGATCTTAAGTTGAGGGTGTTGATGTTTCGGTGTTTTACAGAACATTTAGCATCATTTTCTTAGGAAAATTGTATGTTTTTAAGCAACCAAAGTAGTGTTTAATAAAGGTTTTTAGTGTTTTAGTGAAAGGAGATAACCAAAGAAGAAAACTGGAAAAAGTAGCAGAAAAGGGGAATTGACATTCAACTTGATGGACTGTCAGGTTTACGACGGACCACCATATATACCGTCAAGTTGAACCAGAATAAGGCCTCTAGAGGAGTCAAGTGATGGACAATATAGAAGATTGTCAGACACGTGACGGACCACCAGATAGACCATCAACACTTATCCAGAAACTAATTCTTAGAGGAACTTGGTGAAGATCAAGGTGGTGGACCGTCAGACATGGGACGGACGAGCAGATTGACCATCAATGCTTATCCAGAACCTGTTCTCTAGAAAACTCCATTACGGTAAAAGTTTTGGACTGTTAATATTGGTATGGACAACCATATTAACCATCAGTTCTTATCCAGAAACTAACTTCCAAAAGCAATCCGCGATGATAAAGATGGTGGATCGTCAATCCATCAATGGACCATCTAGTCGACTGTCAGATGTTATCCAGAAACTGCCATTTAGATGAATCGAGTGACAAGAAAGATGGTGAAATGTCAGATCTTTGACGGTTCGTCATATGGACCGTCAAATGGGATGTGGTTTTTCCTTTTTTAAATTTTAAAATTCTTTTTTTATCTAGGACATATAAATACCAACTTTTAAGGTTAAGAACACATCTTTTACCTTTTACAAGTTTTCTTTTCATCTATTGAACTTCTTGGTATCCAAGTAATTTAGGGAATTTTAGTATCAAACAACTGATCAATGAAGATTCAAGAACTGATTCTTGGGGTTCTTTGTAAGTGTACTTTCCAATTATTTATGAATAATACAAGAATGAATTCTCTATCTTCTATAGAGTGTTGTGGCTAAATCTCATAACTAGGGTTATGGGATCCTTAATGTTAAATGAATCTATGGGTTGGGAATTAATTTGAGTTCCATAATTGAATAACATTGCATAAACCTTTCTTTAATTACATGACTTTTCTTGGTTGCAAACTTGAGGAGTAAGCCCTAGAACATCACTTGTCTGAGAGAAAAGTGTTTGTAGGGAAAAGAAGGTGTTTACATGAATTCTAAGGGTCGTAACCTTTAAAGTAATAGCTAATGCCCTAATAGGATTATCTTACATGAGAATTAGGTTGACAGAATAAGGCAACCTATGTGTTTAAGAAAATTATAGGATAACCTATCCATTTAGGTTGACAAATTAATGGATATAGAGTAGGATTTAACCTTTCTTCCAATTGAATTTGTTAAGTGGAACTCATAAATAATTCACAACCCAAATGACGTTGGCATTCTGGTGATCAGAACCCTGGTTTGATTAATCTCATAAGTTACCAAATATGTAGAAAATCATTAGTTGAACTAATCTTGTTAAAATTTATCATTTTATAAATTAAAGAAAAACCAAACCCCTATTTTGGTTAAGAAACTCTGATCAACAGTCTAATAACGATTATGACACTTAGTGAGCATAGTATTCCCTGTGGGATTCGACACCCAACCGATTTAGGTTCTATATTTGACAGCGATCCCTTACACTTTCGACTGAGAGTTGTAATTTCGGCATATCAGTCATCGTGGATAGGATGACAAATTTTGCTCATTTCTTGCTAATGTTGACCAATTTTCTGTAGAGTATTATGGAAGTTTGTACCTCTAAAAGATTGTGAAGTTTCATGGGGTTCTTATTTCTATCATCTCAGATCATGGTACGCAATTTTCATCATATTTTTAGCAGTCATTTTAGAAAGGTTTGGGGACCAGGGTGAGTCTTATTACTGCTTTTCACCCGCAGTCATATGGGCAAGCAGAAAGAACTATCAAACATTGGAAGGAATGCTTAGGGATTGTGTGATTGACTATGTTGGTAGTTGGCTTGATCATTTTCCTCGTATAGAGTTTTCGTATAACAATTGCTACAATTCTAGCATTTGGATGGCTTTTTTAGAGGCCTTGTATGGTAGTAGGTGTAGGTCTTCTTTTAGGGTTTTTGAGGTTGGCGAGGGGCAGTGATATTTGGATTGGATTTGGTTCACCAAGCTATGAATAAGGTGAAAGTGATTTAGGATAGACTTGAAGATTCCCAAAGTCACCAAAAGTCCTTTACAGATGTGAGGCATAGGAAGTTAGAGTTTGAGGCTCGGATAAGGTATTTTTAAGGGTATATCCCATGAAGAGAGTGATGGAGTTTGGGAAAAAGGGAAAGCTTAGTCCCTAGTATATTGGTACGTACTTGGTTTTGAGAAGGGTGGGTAATGTTAAGTATGAATTGGAGTTTCCTTCTAGTTTGAGCTCCATTCATCCGGTGTTCCATGTTATGATATTGGTAAAGTGCTTGGGTGATTCATCGCAAATTGTGCCTATTAAGGATAGTGCTATTTTAGATTCTTTGTCTTACAAGGGAGTCCCTATTTTAAGTTTAGTTGGCAAGTTTGTTGGTTACAGATCAAGGGTGTTGCCTCGATAAATTTTCTGTAGAGGAACCAAATGATGTAAAAGACTACTTGGGATGCTGAAGAGGACATAAAGTACAAGAATCAATTCTTATTTTCCACTCAAGAAAATCATGTGTAAGGTATGTGTTATTCTTAACATCTTTGTTCTCTAACTTAGTTAAAGGTTAGAGTAGAGAGATATTGGGGGTTAGATTATGCTAGTCAATGCCTTATTCTATCAATCGGGGATGAATGATCTAAGTGGGGGAGAATTGAAATACCCTAGGTATTGTCCCTTTGAAATTTACTGAGCTTTGAGCTCACTCTCTTTGTAACGACTCATAATATGAGTCATATGATGTGGATACGGGTTAGGTGACCCTAGACGTACGGAATCCAGTGAATGGTGGTTGGGTTTCTATTGTTGTTACAATTTGGTAGTATGAGTCGTAAGGGGTGGTGATAAGTAATTAGGACGATCCTTCATCCAATAAAAAACATAGTGACTTGACTTGGCTCTAAGTATGAGTGGCTTACAAAAAGCCATGAGGATAGGGTACAAGTGGTGTACTTGAATCGTATGTTGTCCAGTGTCTAATCCCTTTGGATTCTATCTTGGGTATGACTAGGCCATATGATTCGTATGGTTTGGTAACGAGTGGTATCAGAGAGTCGTATGATGGACAATATGTGGGTGTCCAACTCATTGTATTGGTGACGACTCAATGGTACAAGTCATATATTGTGGCAATGAGTCATGGGATCATCTCGTAACCACCTGCTGTATTTTAAAGTTTTATGTTAGGGGAATTCTATATATTTCCATGGTTTAACTCCCTTTGACACCATAACTTACAAGACCTTTCTGGGACTTCATTAAGTTATTATTCCCAATCAAATACTCTTGAAATCTATCTCAAACTATTGGTTCAAGCAACGGATAGGTTTCCTCAAGATAATCAATTAAGGATTTCAAGTGTGGTTTCTCTTCGTCTTACTTGATGGCTAAGGCATGTTACTCCCCCCTCATTGTTATTTTACATATAGCTTGTATTTTCATGTATGGTTTTCATTGTACTATTATGGTTTTACAGTAAAGGTTGGGGTTTTTTGATGTTCATGATTGAATAATGTTTGTCATGGTTTAATTATCTTTTCTTTCATGATTTTAGTATGATTTTGACATTTTGGGATTCTTGTTAATGGTAAATAAATTTTGGGGTATTATGGATTCCCCAAAATTGCTTGGTTAGGGTTTTGAAACTTTTGTGCCCTCAAACTGTTTTTTAAAATGCCAATGACAATGATTTTTGTCACATAGTTTGATTATCCTTGGAATCTTGCATTTCATAAATGGTAAATGTAACATGAAATGGTTATGGGTTTTTTTCATATGGATTCGGAAATGCCTTGGTGGCAATGGTTTGATTATAAATAGTATTGGTAAATTGGAAACAATGTAGTCAAATTTTGTTTAATGGTTTATATGGCATGGATGGAATAGACTTAGAAGCTCTAATTTTTGTAAGACGATACCAATGGTTAACTCCTAATAAGAAGACTCGTTGGTAAATGGCTATAATGTGTAATCTGTTTTAAATTGGCTTAAATGGTGCTGTGTAGCAAAGCCGTGGAAGGTGGAGGTCCCAGGGGGACCAATACTTGTGACACATGTTTGATGATGTGAGGTTTGGTCATAGTGACCGCGTGCCTAATGTCACATTTTATATTTTGGGAGATGTACTATTCATCTCATGTTTTTCTCTAGATCATGCGGCTAACAAGCATTGGGATCTTTTAGCAGGGGGAGCTAAACTCGTATAACCCATATATGGACATTTAAGATGGCAGAACTACATAATCAAGGATAAGTTTTTAAATGCATGCTAAATCTTTTTCCCTACCATACAGTGCACATGCAAGTGTACATGGTCTACCAAGTAATATAGTGGCATTTAAGAAAGACGAATATCGATCCCACAGAGACTTAATTTAACAAAGATTTAATTCGAGGTCGCAGTTTAGATTAATTTAGTGAAAAAGTAACAAAAAAGAGAGTTTAGAATTTTTGTAAATTAAAAATAAATTAAACAATGTGTCAAACAAAATCTTGAAACAATCAATGAATAAAAGCCCAGCGTGTACTTTGAACAATCATACTATGTTATTTAAATTAATCCGGTAATTCGCTTTTCTTGGTTGTTGATTCGTAGGGTTAATTGCATGATCACAGTTTCCCAACCTCTAATCTTTTACCTAATATAGATATTTGATACCCCCAAATTAAAACTCTTGTTTGGAAGTGTAAGCATTAACTGTCAAATATAGAAACCAACTAGGTTGGGTGTATAATCCCAAAGGGAATACTGTGCTCACTAAATATTGTAATCGTTACTGGATTGTTCATCAGAGGTTCCTGAATAAGGGGATTTATTTTTATTTGTAACTTATAATGTAATTGATTGTAAAAAGAGTATTCGAACGATTAATTCTATTTGTAATTAGTGATTTAATGAGATTAAACAAACCAGAGCTATGGTTACCAAAATGCTAGAACAATTAGGGTTGTGAATCACTTAAGAGTTCCATTTATCAAATTCAATTACAAGAAGGTTTGATTCCTATTCTTTATCCCTTAGTCTCTAAACCTAATTGGATAGATTATCCTCTAATTCTCTCAAACTCGAAGGACACATTGTTGTTTCAACCATCTTCTCATGTATGCTAATCCTGCTAGGGCATTTGCCATTAATAAAAAGGTTAAAGCCCTAAGAATTCATGTAAACACTTTCTTTTCCCTACAAACACTTTCCTTTCTGACAAGTGATGTTCTTGGTCTCACTTTTCAAGTTCGCAACCAAAAAAAGCCATTAAATTGAAGAAAGGTTTATACAATATCAGTTATTCATGGAACTCAATTTGATTCACAACCCATAGATATTTTTCACATTAAGGATCTCATAACCCTAGTTGCGGGAACTAGCAACAAAATTCCATAGAAGAAGAAGAAGAAGAAATAATTCTTGTATTATTCATAAATAGATTTAGAATTCACTTACAAAAATCTCAAGAATCAGTTCTTTAATCTTCAATAATAAATTGAATGATTAACTTCCCCAAAGATATCTTTCAATCCTAAATTACTAGGTTATAGAGTGTTTCAATAGATGATAAATTTGTCAAAGATAATAAAAAGATAATAATGCTAACCCTAAAATTTGGTATTTATATGTTCCCTGATAAAAAGGAATTTAAAATTTAAAAATCAAAAAAGTCGTATCCAAGTTGATGGCCAAAGTAGTGGTCCATCGAAAGTCTAACGGTCGACCATCTGCTCTGTCGCTGACTTTTCATGAAAAGTTATTTCTGGATAAGTTCTGATGATCTAACTGGTGGTCCGTCATAAGACTGACGGTCCACTATTTTTTCCCACACTGAGTCCTTTTAGAAAGTGGCGTCTGTAAAAGTTATGACGATCCAACTGGTGGTCCGTCATAAGACTAACGGTCTACTATTTTGTCCGTCACTGAGTCCTTCCAGAGAATGGCTTCTGGAAAAGGCCTGACGACACACTCGTTGGTCCTTCGCAATACTGATGGTCCACCATTTGGACCGTCACTAAGTCCTTTGGGAGGCCATGTTCTGGATAAGGCCTAACGATCCAATTGGTGGTCCATTGCAAGTATGACGGTTCACCATGTTTACCATCAAATTCCTTTAATTGCACCTTTTTCCAAGTTTCTTCTATGATTCACTCCTTTTCCTGAAACACTAAAAAGACTCATTAAATACCACTTTGGTTGCTTGAAAACATACAATTTTCCCAAGAAGATGATGCCAAATGTTACGTCAAAATCCAGAACATCAACACCGTCAACTTAAGATAATTGCTTGTCCTCAAGTAACTCAGCACCTTATTGGGAACATGAATAATACAATGACCTACAACTAACCACTAAAACATTTTGATGTAACTGTTCACCCATCATTTCACTTATATGAATTTAACACATCGAGGTCTACACCCAGCATTAATCATAATTCAGCACACAAACATCGATGTTACTTCCCACAGAGAACAGCAATACTTAGTGAAACTCCAGTTGCCCTTACAACAATAAAATCCACCACTCATCACACGATGTGGACGTAATTTAAATGCTCCCACTCATCAAAGAAGTTACAATCAAAGTCTTAAATACCCATAGGCTTGCCCTAGCGAGATAACACCTCCTCAAAGTCAATTGGCTAGGATCAAATAGGTCTTTTCAAGGTTTGTAATGTGGCTTCAGGTTACGTAAGGATATGCTTTTGGATAAAGTGACTCATTAATACTTAACTCTCCTTGACATTGCATTACTGTAACCTAGATCAACTCATTTACTGCTTATAATACAGGCTCTTCTTCAGACATAACCCCCCTTTATATATATATATATATATATAAATATATATATATTAAGAAAACAAGCATCAACAGTCACCCTCAACTTATGGTGCACAATATCTTTAACTGATCAGCGCCAAAAGTTTTTACACTCAACTTCCATTTAGTATTTGCACCATGACAAAAGTCACCCTCAACTTAGGTGTTTTGCCTAAGTTAAAGTGCACAATACCTAAATATTGAGCCAAGGCCAGAGTAGGATGCTAACTTCCTACAAAGAGTAAATGAACGTTATTGGAATTGCAAAAAAAAAAGCAAAAAAAAAAGTCCTACAGGTACAAGTTGGGTTCAAATGAGATAAAACTCTTTTTTGTGGGGTTATATATTTAGGCTAAGTGGGCTAAAAGTATAAGGAGCCCTGTTATCCTATCTTATTGAATCCACTAGAAGACAGTATCAATGACTCAGGCAAGTTATAGGCATTGGACTATGCAAGAACTGAAAGTAAATCCTCACCCTCACCGACAACTGAACTAAACTTCTTCTGCAACTCTTGGAATATTTTAACATGATTCATTCACCTCTTACAGAATAATGCCAAATGTAGATTTACTGAAGGTTATGTACACATTTTTGCATGAATAAAGTAAATAATTATACACACATGCTCGTAGTCTTATGCCAACATTCTTCATTATCCATATATACAACGAATTATTGAAACAAAAACATTTTAAAGATAATCATTAAACACAGATATTTATATCACAAGCTGCAGAATTTAAAATGCAATAATAAAAATACCCTATACATGCCACTTCTACTACGTAGTACATGATTGGATTCATAATATCGACAACAACATCCAACTATGATGTAAATACACCCACCCCCACATAGAAAGATAAGCAATATCCTCAAAGTAATAAATTACCGTACATGGTTGGATTGGGATATTTATGTCGCCTCTTATTTCTCTGAGGCATCTGTCAAGTGGGGTGAGTTCCCTGTGTCCTCACCTGATACAATGTTGGCCCCTATGGTGGTAGGATCACTCACAACCTCATCCTCCACAATTGGAGGAATCGTCTCCCAAATTGATCCTGCACTTCGCCCATTTTCTGGGGCAGCACTAGTGGAGACTCCTGCCGCTTTATTTTCTACCTCTCTTTGCTTTCTTTCAACTTCTTTCTTTGACTTCTTTGTAGAACATTTTAGGTTATGTCGGTATAACTCCTCAGGTGATATGGCTTCTCTCTTTCTCCTTTTTTTCTTCTTTCTTTGCTGTTTTTTTATCCATTTGCTGCTTACCTTTGTCCTTCACAGGTCTACCCATCAGATCCAGAATGCCCTCCTCATCATCACTTATCTCTAAAGTTAGGTCAAATACAGGCAGTTGTGACTATTCTCCTTTAACTCTGCTATGTCCACCTTTTCCTGCTAAAACACTGCCATGAGCTTGGCAAGATTAGGGAGAGACAGTGAATATAGCCTTTTGTTGATATGGGCTTCTACGTTATCCATACCAACTAGAATAGTTTGAAATGTCCTGACTGCTTCGGCCATAATTTCATCCACAAAAGGTTTGAAATCTCCAGCGCACTTTTCTAACTGTTGTTGAAACCTCTTTTGATTCTTTACCACCTTAACAAAATTTTGTAGGTTGAACCCGTATTCTACAAACTCCACTCCACCAGCAAACTATGTAGAACCTAACACTGCAGACGTACCCTGGGGCACATAATCGGGTGGTATATATGTGGTGATGCATAAGGGCATACCTTTTGGCATTTCTGGGGCCTCAGGAACTAGTGCAGACTGATGATAATATGATGGAGGCTTGGTCACACGAATTTTGAATTTTGATTCGTCCTTCGACTTCTCAATGTCCTTTCTCTATGGAGCCTGTACTTTATTGTCAAACCCACAGATCAGTGGCACACTGGCTTGTTTACATAACTCAGTGGTCAAACATGGGAAGGGTATAAAGTGGTCACTTTATGTGCCTGCACGAACATCTCATCCGCAATTAGCTGGACGAAATCAATTTGTAGCCTTGAAACCAAACTGGCTACTGCTACTTCTCTATGATGATCTAAGTTCCCATTTCCTTTTGTTGGCATTAACCTCAACCGAACAATAGCCCACCAGAACTTATCTTTAAACCTAAGGGTGAACTTTGCAATGCACTCTTTGAAATTAGTCAACCAGGAAGGATTTCCATAATTGTTCAATAAAGAAGCGGCCCAAGGTCTCTAACTAGGAGCATTTTTCATTCTATACTCAAAATCTTGGACAGTGGATGGGGCCTCATATCCTAGCAGGAATAGCATCATGTTAATTGTTTGGCATGAAATATCATTGGTAACCCCTCAAATTCTAGACAGACTCCCTATTTGGTCTATTAGAGATTGGAGTCCTCCTTTGGCATTCCGTTTTCACCAAACACAGATAATTTGTGAAGAATTCCCTTGACCAATTCGGTTGGTACTCTCTTGGTGGTCTGCTCACCCATGCTAGTCGATATTCATTGAAACGGTTCTCTAACTTGGGATATTTATGAAGTTCTGTTGTCATAATCTAATGTTCTTCCATGAATGATCTTCTGATCCCTTGAGCTATGAGTGTCAACCCATCATAGAACTTTTTGTATGCCCTCTCTATCTGCCACCTGATAGATTCTTAAATCTGTGGATTTTTTCACCTGATAATATTATCACCCTCAGGTTCAGCTACAGAATCAGGAACTTCCATTTGATCCTCCACGTTAATAATTTCTATATCACCCTCTACAGGCAATGGTTAAGTTGCAGCAACAGTTGCCTCATCGAGGCTTGAACTTGTACTACTAGATGTACTCTCACTCTTCTCCTCAGACTGGGAGAGTATAAGAGTTTCTCTTTTATTTTGTCTAGTGTTGTAAGACGGTGCAGACTCATTTCTACCTCATTGAGATCTTCCACCTTTGGTTTGCAAAAGTTTAGGGGCTATAACACCTGTATCCCTCTTTTACCTTTTTTTTTGTATTTCTGGGGCTGCACACTTCATAAACACATCAAAATTGCACAAAAATATGAAAGGGACTCTAACTATGGTTACAACAACATGTTGTGGTTGCATCCTACTAGCAGCTGATTTCATCGCGGCATGACTCAGTTATCTCTACAACTCAGAATTTATCGAGATAAAAGATATCAATACTTCTTATCAAGACTTTTGGATCGATACATGATTCATTGCACATTCACTTTGAAGATGCTACCGTCTTCATTATCAATCCTGACTACTCCAGATGAGTAGACTTGACTAACTTTAAATGGTCCTGACCTCTTAGACTTGAGTTTACCTAGAAACAATTTGAGACTGGAATTGAACAGAAGTACCAAATCACCTTTCTGGAAGTCTCTGATTTCAAGTCTTCGGTCGTGATACTTTTTCATCTTCTCCTTGGAAAGGTCTGCTCTTTCATAAGCCCCAATACAAAATTCATCCATCTCATTCAAATACGCCAATCTTAGCTCTGCTACCTCCTTCCAATTCAAATTTAACATTTTCAAAGCACACAAAGCCTTGTGTTCCAGATCAACCAATAAATGACATATTTTTCTATAGACTATGTGATATGGTGACATTCCAATTGGTGGCTTAAAAGCAGTCTGATATGCCCACAAACCGTCGTCTAGATTTTGAGCCCAATCTTGCCTATTAGCATTCACTATTTTGGTTAGGATGTTTTTAATCTCCTGATTCAACACCTCCACTTGGCCACTAGTTTGTGGGTGATATGGAGTTTCTACTCTATGTTGTTTCACAGCATATTTCACTAAAACTGCCCGGAACACTTTGTTTAAAAAATGGGATCCTCTATCGCTTATAATAGTTTGTGGCACTCCAAAGCGAGAGAAGATGTTCTTCATAAGAAACACAACAACTCTCTTCCCTTCATGATCAGACAAGGCAATAGCGTCAACCCATTTGGATACATAATCCACTTCAAATAAAATGTACTTCATTCCATACGAGCTTACAAAAAGGCCCATAAAATCGATGCCCCATACATCAAATAGTTCCACTTCAAGCATCTTGGTTAATGGCATTTCATGCCTCTTAGAGATAGACCCCTGCCTCTGATATTGGTCAAATTTCAGCACAAAATCATGAGCATCCTTGAATAATGATGGCCAATAGTTGCCACTCTGCAACACCTTTCTCAAAGTTCAACCACCTGCATACTGACCGCTGACTGGGGAAGCATGACATACTTCCAATATGCTTAATACATCCACCTCTAGAACGTATCACCTAATTATATTGTTTGCATATCACCAAAAAAGATATGGCTCATCGTAGAAGTAGTGTGTCACATTATGAAGAAACTTCTTTCTTTGATGGAAAAAAGGATTTTCTGGAATCACCTCGCTCACCACATAATTCATAAAAATCAGTGTACTAAGGTAGATTCTCCAAAGAAGCATCTAAGATTTCCTCATATGGAAATGCATCATTTATCTCCATCTCATCTCTAACTGCTCGCTCACCTTCCAACCTAGACAGATGATCCGCCACTTTGTTTTCGCAACCCTTATCTATCTTTGACTTCAAAGTCAAATTCTTTGAGTAGTAAGACCCATCTGATCAACCTTGGCTTGCATCTTTTTTAGCCATCAAATATCTGAAGGCTGTATTGTCAGTATGGACCACCACCTTGGTACCTAGAAGATAAGCTCTAAACTTCTCAAAGGCATACACTAGAGGAAGGAGTTCCTATTCGGTGACAGTGTAATTCTTTTGAACTTCATTCAGAGCTTTGCTGGCATAATAGATTGGATGAACAATTTGTCCCTCTTTTTCTGCAAAGCAGCTATAAGGGAAACACCACTTGCGTCACACATGATCCCAAATGGCTTGGACCAATCCGGTGCTATAATGATAAGGGCTTTAACTAGTTTCCCTTTAAGTCATTCAAATACCTTTAAGTAATCTTCATCAAAGGAAAACTTCATTTCTTTCTCCAAAAGTTTGCAGAGTAGGTTTGCAATCTTGGGAAGGTCTTTAATAAGCCTACGATAAAAAACATCATGGCCAAGAAAAATGCGAACCCCTTCACAAAAACTGAAGGTGGTAGTCTCTCAATAACTTCAACCTTGGCTCGATCAACTTCAATCCCTTTTACTAAATTTTGATGCCCAAGAACAATGCCCTCCTTAACCATAAACTGGTACGTCTCCCAATCAAGCACAAGATTGAATTCCACATATCGTTGCAAGGCCATACTCAGGTTTGCCAAACACAACTCAAATGAATCTCCTACAACTAAAAAATCATCCATAAACACCTCCAAGATACCTGCAACAATATCTGAGAAAATGGACATCATGCATCGTTTGAAGGTGGCAGGTGTATTACATAACCCGAACGGCATCCGTTTGAATGCGAAAGTGCCATACGGGCATGTAAAAGTGTTCTTCTCCTGATTTTCGGGAGCAACACAAATCTAGTTATATCCAGAATAACCATCCAAAAAGCAATACCATCCTTTTCTTGCCAATCAATCAAGCATTTGATCCATGAAGGGAATTCGAAAGTGATCATTTAACATCCAGGAGTAGAGCTTTTGGTAGTCCATACACACCCTCCGCCCAGTAACAAGCCTGAGTGGGATTAATTCATTCTTCTCATTGGCTACCACTATCATGCCTCCTTTCTTAGGCACACATTGCATAGGACTCACCCACTTACTATCTGATATAGGATATGCCACCCCTGCATCTAACCACTTGATGATTTCTTTCTTTACCACCTTTTGCATGGGTCGGTTCAGGCGACGCTGATGCTCAATATTAGGTAAACAATCCTCCTTTAGCTGAATTTTGTGCATATATATGCAAGTAGAAATATTGATGATATTCGCAATAGTCCAACCAATAACTCTCTTATATCTCTTAAGAACAGAGATAAGAGCTTCCACCTGTTGCTTACCCAAATCAGCAGCAATAATGACTGGTAGTGAATTCCAACACCAGTGGCTCTTTAACAGATAGCTTTGCCGGTGGTGTTGGTCGATTCTTGAGAACAATATCGATCTTTATAGGAGTGTAAGAATATAATCCCATTCTTGTCAAAGCACAAACGGTCACAATCAAAATTCATAAGCACTACGGCTAACGGCTCAATAGCAAACTACTCCTCTATTGGTATTTGTTTCTCATCCTCATAATATACATCAATAATTGAGAACACGCTCATCTCTTAATGTTGTTTCATTAATTTGCACATATCAAAATGCGCTACTTCAGTAGTCATCCTAAATAAAAGCTCATTAGCTCGTAAATCTATCAGCTCACTTCTGGTTGCGAGAAAAGGTCGACCCAAGATTATGGGCACCTCGAAGTCTACCTCGCAATCCAGAATTATGAAATCTATAGGAAATATGAAGGCATCTACCTTCACCAGCACATCATATAAAATACAAACAGATTATTTTACCGACCTATCCACCATCACGAGTTGTATATTGGTGGGTGTGGGGTCTCCCATACCTAACTTTTTATAAACAGCTAGCGGCGTCAGGTTAATTCCAGCTCCCAAATTGCATAAAGCCTTAGTAAATTCCAAAGACCCTATTGTGCAAGGAATAGTTAACGCTCCTGGGTCTGCCTTCTTCTGCACCGAGAACCTTCTAGCAATAGCACTGCAATGATGGAGATTACCCACCAGTTCGTAGCTTGTCGCTCTTTTCTTTGTCAAAGGTAACTTCATAAATTTGGCATACCCTGGCATTTGCTCAAGTTCCTCGACCAAAGGAACATTTATCGTTAATTGTTTCAACATAGCTAAGAATTTTCTAAACTTCGTATCCTCAGCATTGTTCTTCATTCTGTGAGGAAAGGGAGGTGGTATTTTTGAGAGAGTGTTCACCACTACATTATTTTCCTTGTCTTCCTCTCTTTTCCACTCATTAGCCTACTGACTATAGGATGCAAAATCATGAATGATCTTATCCGATTTTTCAGACTCTACTGGATGATCAATATCTACTTCATCAACATTCTCTGCCATAGTATCCACTATAGGCTTATCCACAGATGGGTTTGCCAGTACTTTACCACTCCCAGTGGTAATTTCCATGCATGAACCATTCTTTCTTGGATTTTGAATTGTATCACTTGGTAGAGTGCCACACTTCCTCTGATTAAACGCAGCAAAAAGTTGGTTCATTTATTGCTCCAACTGTTTTATTAAAGTAGAGTATGAGTCAACCAATTGATTCATTGAGGATAAATCATTATTTATCTCTGCTACTCCTGTATTGGTTACTTCCACCCTGTTCAATAATTTAACCATCATATCTTTTATGAACATCTTCCAGTGCTAGTTGTAGTAGCCCCATGATTTCCAGGGGTCACATACAACCCACTCTTATCATTTTTGTTTTTCCAATTTCCTTGGTCTTGGACCTTGTATCCAGATTTATCATAGTAGTTCCGACCTTGGTTTCCTTATCCACTACCTCAAAAAACC
The DNA here is from genome assembly GCA_030864225.1 of Capsicum baccatum var. pendulum. NCBI lineage: Eukaryota > Viridiplantae > Streptophyta > Magnoliopsida > Solanales > Solanaceae > Capsicum > Capsicum baccatum. The sequence goes on from CM061560.1 coordinate 139,435,847, forward strand.
CCTGATTGTTCAAATAATTGGCTTTCCTCTCAGAATCAGAGTCAGCTCTACCCTATGATGCCATATTCTTAAACTTCTCTGTCTTTCCTGATAATAAATGCTTAGTAAGAAGGTCCATCTGTGTCTTCATGTGAGCCATGTCTTGGTCATGTTCTTCTTCCCTTCGCCTTTATTCTACAGTCATGCCAATAGATACAGTAAGGCTTGCTACCTCAGAATCCCTGGTATGCCAAGCTCTGCTCTGCTTTGTCATACAATCTGGCATCTCAGACACCTCAGGAAAAGTGAGGTCCATGAATGACCCACCCGCAGCATTATTCACTACTTGCTTAGTCAACAAATTCAAAGCCCTATATAGTATCTCCTTCAGATGGATGTTGGTCATCGGATGATTCAGGCACTGAGTGAGCTTCTTTTTGAACCTCTCCTAAGTTTCATGAAGAGCTTCAGTTGGAAGCTTCCTAAAATTACTGATTTCATCTCTTAACTGTGCCCTCTTAGACGGCCGAAAGAACCTTTCTAAGAAAGAATCTTTCAATTGTCTCTGATTTGTAATAGAATCGAGGGTTAGCCTATTCAACCATAAAATTTCTTCTCCATAAAGAGAAAACGGGAATAATCAGAGCCAAATTGCATTTTTTCCTATTCCTAGATTGTCGGATAATTTGCATTTCGAGATAAAGTTAATCAAATGCATATTATGGTCATCACCCGCAAGTCCACCGAAAGTCCCTTAAGATGCAATACTGGATCATGGTACTCTTGATATTAACTTAGCTCCAGGTGCTTGAGGCGGAGGAATAATAGACCCTCTAGCACCAGCCCTATTTAGGTCATCATCATCTTCTTCTAGAGTAAACTAAATAGCTCGGCGTTCAGGCCTCATCCTAGCCTGGCGATTTCTATTGATATTTCTGTTTGCTGGTGTGGCTACATCATCTGCATGTCTTTGGTTTAATAACTCATTATCGCCCAGGATCTTATCATCTTGGTTTACTTTCCGACCATTATTGTCTGCATTCTGCTGGTTTAGTTGTGTGGCTTCCAAGGCTGCTAATATAGCCTGCTCCTACTGAACAGCTATTCTTTCTTGGTCCAGGGGACCATCCATTCTGCCAATGATCTGCGGTTCTGGATAAATAGGTAATAATGGTTGACCTGATCTTCACGTACTTTGCATAAAAGACACTCAACCTACAAAAAACAAAAACAACAAATAAAAAATAAAATTTGGGAATCTTTGACCAAAGGGTCGATTAACAATTACAAACTTAATTCACAACCATATTCCCCGACAACGGTGCCAAAATTTGATACGCTCAAATTACAACTCTAGTTAGAAAGTGTAAGCGGTCGTTGTCAAATATAGAATCCAACTAGGTTGGGTGTCGAATCCCATAAAGAATACTGTGCTCACTACATATTGTAATTTTTACTGGACTATTGATCAGAGGTTCCTAAATAAGGGATTTCTTATTTATTTGTAACTTATAACGTAATTGATTGTAAAAAGAGTATTCCGACGATTGATTCTCTTTGTAATTAGTAATTTAATAAGATTAAACAAACCAGAGCTATGGTTTCCAAAATGCTAGCACAATTAGGGTTGTGAATCACTTAAGAGTTCCATTTAGCAAATTCAATTGCAAGAAGGGTTGAAACCTATTCTTTATCCCTTAGTTTGTCAACCTAAGTGGATGATTTATCCTATAATTCTCTCAAACTCAAAGGATACATTGTTCTTTCAACCATTTTCTCATGTAAGCTAATCCTGTTAGGGTATTTGCTATTAATCCAAAGGTTAAAGCCCTTAGAATTCATGTAAACACTTTCTTTTCCAAACAAACACTTTCCTTTCAGACAAGTGATGTTCTTAGGCTCACTTATCAAGTTTGCAACCAATAACAGCCATTAAATTGAAGAAAGGTTTATACATTATCAATTATTCATGGAACTCAATTTGATTCACAACCCGTAGAAGCTTTTTACATTAAGGATCGCATAACCCTAGTTATGGTAACTAGTCACAAAATTCCTTAGAAGAAGAAGAAATAATTCTTGTATTACTCATAAATAGATTTAGAATTCACTTACGAAAATCTCAAGAATCAGTTCTTGAATCTTCAATAATGAATTGAATGATTAAGTTCCCCAAAGATATCTTTCAATCCTAAAGTACTAGGTTACAGAGAGTTTCAATAGATGATAAATTTGTCAAAGATAATAAAAAGATAATAATGCTAACCCTAAATTTTGGTATTTATATGTTCCCTGATAAAAACGATATTAAAACTTAAAAATCAGAAAAGTCGCATCCAAGTTGACAGCCAAAGTAGTGGTCCGTCGAAAGTCTAATGGTCCACCATTTGGTCTGTCACTGACTCTTCATGAAAAGTTGTTTCAGGATAAGGTCTGACGATCCACCTGGAGGTCTGTCATAAGACTGACGTTCCATCATTTTGTCCGTCACTGAGTCCTTCCTGAGAGTGGCTCCTGGATAAGGTCTGATAATTCAACTGGTGGTCCGTCATAAGACTGACGGTCCACTATTTTGTCTATCACAGAGTCCTTCCGGAGAGTGTCTTCTGGATAAGTCCTGACGGCACACCTGGTGGTCCGTCACAATATTGACGGTCCACTATTTGGTCTGTCATTGAGTCCTTCGGGAGACCATGTTCTGGATAAGGCCTGACCGTCTAACTGGTGGTCTGTCGCAGGTCTGACGGTTTACCATTTTGACCGTCAAATTCCTTTAATTTCTACTTTTTTCAAGTTTCTTCTATGATTCACTCCTTTCCCTGAAAGACTAAAAAGACTCATTAAATACCACTTTGGTTGCTTGAAAACATATAATTTTCCCAATAAGATGATGCCAAATGTTCCGTCAAAATATGGAACATCAATATTACAACTACATCGTTGAGCGGCAATGTAATGATCCAATTAAGTTAATTAAAGCTATCATCCTACGTGTGAATCAAGTAAGGCATGTATATCTTTGTCCTACACGCTAAGTTTAATTCTTTATTTTATAAAAGAATAAAACTCAAACTTTGTTTATTCCCATGTTCTATCTCCATATTCCCTCTTTCGAGAACAAAAGATTGACAATATATGTATTTTATGGGTGACTAATCCATAAAATAATTAAAATAAGAATAAACAAACGACCATATATGATAAACAAAATTTATCAAAATTAATCAAAAACAATAGTAATCATGTTCATAGCTTTAATCCCAAAAAATGAGCTTTTAGCCACTAATATTTTTAATTATGATCCAATTAATTGAATATATGATATGAAGAATTAAAAGCTAATCAAAAAAATAAAAACCTAATTAACCGTGTAGCAGCCTTTGTCTTTTCCAAAACCGTTCACTGTATGTGTCCCCGAATAATTAATTTGTCCCAGGTAATTATGTAATGTATATATATATTAAATTACTCCTTATTTGTGTAGAATTTGAAAACTGCACTTACTTCAAAATATACCCACAAGATGCTCCAAAAGATTCCCACCTGGGAATAATATATCCTAATGTTATTATATATATTAATTCCATTTATAAGTTGAACTTGGCAGTGGGATAAAACATGCGTCGCCTCCTGTATTACCCGGCAGTGGAGCACGCATCACATGCCATTCCCACTGGATTTTGTATCTCACAATTTTTGTAATGCATGGGAGCACTGAAATACAGCATGCTATCCACGCACATTGCACTTACTTACCGGAAATTACGTTTAAAATTTTGTCTAAGTCTTTATCGTCTCATCTTTTATTTATGTCTTTTATAGTATATTTTGAATAAATTTTTGGCTTTTAAATCATCAATATATCACTGTATTCAACTCACAAAGCCTCCTACAATATCACAGACCACATATTAACGAGCAAAATAACAAAACATTCTCAACTACGAATCAAAACAAACCTAAGATAAAGCATATTTGCAATGATCTTCCACTTATCATTCCAATTTTTGACTTAATCGAATTGAGCTTTCCACATTACAAACAAGTTATTCCACTAGTAATTACACGTTTAAATCATTTGGAACAAATTAAACACATTAGAATCCAACGAAGCCAACTAGACACACACCTAGCTCAAGCTAGTAAAATTAGTTTTCCGGGTTGAACTCTAAATGACTCAATTAAGCATAAACTAATTTGAAAAATACTTTGGACATTGTAATCACATAATTGGACACTTAAATGCTTATTTATATAAATATGACTCCATTAATCACCCGAATTGCTCTCAAAATAAGGTGAAATAAGCTAGAATAATGATACAAAAGTGTATAAAATCGCCCCACATCATCACCCACACTTAACCTCTTGTTCGTCCTCGAACAACTCTTTATTCTAAGCATAACAATCTGAGGGGATGCTACACTTCTACGACATGCAAAACATTCAAGCTAGTACTACAATGACTACGCGGAATGCAAGTTTCTACACAAAGCACGTTATTTACACAATTGATAGTTCATGAACACTACTCTAAAACATCCTAGCCTCAAGAATTTACTCACCTAAGTGGAAATCTCATGCTTACCATTCAATCAAGGACATCATACAAATCAACCACATTAATCAAATGTGTGCCCTCACAACAAGAGAGTTACCCATAATCACTCACAATAATTCAATTTATCATATGATGGGTTTAAGAATCAAATTGCGCTCAATCTCACAAAGAATTCACAAGTTTCACACAATTAACTATAGGCTTGCCCTTAGTGCAATGCTCCACTAATAGTCAAATGTAAAGCTTAGGATCAATTAGGACTTTTTCGGGTTGTAATGTAGGCTAAGGGAAAGGTTGGAACTATTTGGGCATAGTGACTAACCTCTCTAAATGCTTTAATACACTATATTATTCATTTAAAATCATTTTCCAATAACCAATTTACATTTATTAATTCACCCGTACTTTTAAGCATTTTCACAAACCCATGGTGGACATGTTATTTATTCCTTCAAGCTTAATTTTTTCTCATTCTCTATAATCATGGGAATATTTCTAACACAATTTTCATCAATCCCAACCACCACATATCAAATATAAATACCAATAACTATTACTTTGGGGCATCAATTTACCTTTTTCTTCTTCTTTAATTACTCAAATTCTTTTCTCAATTAATTTCTCGATTAAACAACTTAGGAGATATTTGGATCAAATTATGGTTTATCAAAGACGGAAATTAGGCTACATATGAGGCTACCAAAGAAAAGACTAAAGGCTCAATGAGGGTTAACTAGGATAATGCACAAAGGTAGGTGAAAAAGAAGGTAAAAACAAGGCCATAAAAAATGCCTATATCATCTCCTAAACCCACATTCTTTATTTCGCTTCACACATACACCGGGAAAATTATGGACATTACATGCAACAAGAAATATACATCGGTTAAGGTACTATCATATTAGATATAAAACTTTGACAAAAATCACATTCTATCATGACTTAAATAGTCATGAGTAGCACCCACCCTAACATATCATGGGAGAACCAATCAACCGAACCCTTACCAAAGAAGATTTTGTTAAGCTTAATCAAATACTAACCCAAATATTGAACACTAACTAAAAATTTGCAAAGAAATATAATTCGATCAAATATCTCCATTAGTTCAAACATAATAAAGAAAATGTTGAATTATCAGTAACTATTACAACCTTGGGATCCGTAAGTCATCATACAAGATATACTGTATCAAAATAAAGTTTAAACATAACCCATAAATAGTGAAATGATTAGGAAGTTATTATCGTAAAACAAGGATTTGAACTAGAAGATCTAATAATTGCCTGGACATGGTGCTCGCCCTTGAATCAAAGCTGAAACCATGAACTAGAATTGAGGTTTGATCTTAAATATTGGAATACACTTTGAACTTAACAAAAAGAAGAGCATAGGTAGTATCAGTACAACAACTATGTACTGGTAGGTATTAACCGGGCTTAATCAAAGCCATATAGATAGATAAGCTAAAAAAAGTAAGAAAATATTAAAACATAATTGATAATCAACATAATATTTAAAATGAAAGAGGACCTAAAATGACCTTCAACTATGTAAAATGGTAAAAAATGCCCTACATCTACCTATTGGCCCTGATATACCCTTCTCATCTACCTATTGGGTTTATTTTTCCCTTCATTTAACAACTGAATATTAGGTCCACTTCATTTTTATGATATGGCATATTTTTATTGGACAATTAATCCTTAATTAAACTAATTAATTTTATCCTTTAAATACCTAACCCACCCAACCAAATACCCTGACCCAACTAATATAACCCGCTCTAATTCCTTTAATAAAAATAAATCCCCATTCATCGATCATAATCTATTTATCTCCTCTCTTTTCTTTACTCCACCATCCTCTCAATCAAAAGCATAGACTATTGGAGTAACTATAACGCCCAAAAATTTCATCCCGAGTTGTCACACGGTGCTTAAGGATACAAGTAGCCCTAAGATAATCCTTTAAGCCCATTGATACTTCTAACACTTGCTTTAGGATAAATAAGCTAAACAATAATACTTTATTGGGTCAACTATAATCCGAAATAACTGGAAATAATGTCTGAATATAAAAAATACTAATAATCTGGAACACAACTTCAACTAACAGTCTTTTCTAACAAAGCCTCTACTACTCAAACTGGAGAGCCATTGGGAAAGATCCCCAACTGACTCACAATGACCTGAAAGTAAAACTCAAAACACTGTGAAAATGGGAAAGCTTCAAATAAAGGTTCTTGATGTTTCGGATTTTAACGAAATATTTTAGGCCTTTTTCTTAGGATAATTTGTGTTTTCAAGCAACCACACTTGTATTTAACATGGTATTTTAGTATTTTCAGGGTAAGGACTGAGTGTGAAGGACAACTTGGACAATCTAAGCAAAAGAAATGCAAATTGAGCAACGATGACTCATGCGATGGACCATCGACCTTGCGACTTAAAATCACTGAATGAAATATGTGACGGTGGGTGTGATGGTCCATCGCTGGGTTGACGGTCCGTCAGACCTCTCGTCGCACCTGGGCAGTTTCGACTACTTTTCATAAAACGTCCATAACTTTCTCTTCCAATGTTGGATTTTGACGAAATGGGTATCGCTGGAAAGATAATTTATTTTTCCACACGATAAAAATTCAAAAATAATAAAATTCCATATGGTTTAAACATTAATCACTTTGGAAGTCATTCCTAAATCTTTTAGAGATGTAATATGGCTTCACTTAACATTTTCTAAAGGCTTAGACTATGAGGAAACTTTATGGGGTCTTACAATCACTCCTCCTTAGAAACATTCATCCTTAAATGTCATTAGTTAGTATAAAATACTAAGAAACTAAGGATGCACAACTAAAACAAGAGGCCAAACCATGTTTATATCTTTCTAAACTGTTGAATATTTTGGGAAGTGCAAGAGCTTACACAAGAATAGATTCATAATTAAACTTTGATAGGAAAGGAATTGAATTAAGGAAGAATAATACCTTTGGCTTGATCTCTAAGAGTTTACAAGACAATTCTATGATGATATGTATGGCCATTCTCAGTACGGGAGTAAACAAGGATATCATTTATGAACAGTATGACAAACAATCAAGATACTGCTTGAACACTCGATTCATGAGGTCCATGAAAGCCGCTGGAGCATTGGTTAGCATGAAAGACTTTACTAGAAACTCAAAGTGACCATAACGGGTTCAGAAGGTTGTCTTTGGGGTATCACACTCCTTCACTTTAAGTTAATGATAGCCAGATCTAAGGTCTATATTTTTGAAATAACTTTCACCTTGCAACTTATCAAATAGGTTATCAATTCTCGAAAGAGGGTACTTATTCTTAACTGTGACCTTGTTAAGCTGGAGATAGTCAATGCACATACGTAAAGAACCATCTTTATTTCACATGAATAGAACAGGTGTGCCCTAAGGTGAAACACTGGGCCTTATGAAACCCTTATCTAAAAGATCTTTCAGTTACTCTTTCAACTCTTTAAGCTATGCAGGTTCCATACAATAGGGAGGAATAGAAATAGGCTGAGTGTCAGGTAGAAGGTCAATCCTGAATTCATTCTCTTTATCGGGAGGTACCCCTGGGAGATCTTCCAAAAAAACATCAGGAAACTCATTAACAATGTTGACTGACAGAATAGTTAGAGCCTTGGACTTAGTGTCTTTAACTCTAACTAGGTGATAGATGCAACCTTTGGATATTAGCTTTTTGGTTTTGAGATAGGAGATAAAATGACTCTTGGGAGATACTAAACTCCTGGACCACTAAAATATTGGCTCATCAGGAAAATAAAACTTGACCACATGGGTACGACAGTCTATAGATGCATAACAAGAATGAAGACAATCCATACCCAAAATGATACGGTTAGGGCAGCCTCCACAGGTACACGGCCTTTCACACGAAGCCAAACTCGGGAATTACAAAAACTCCAAGCTTTGTTCATGCAAATGGCAGTGTGTGAGTTAGTGATTGAACCAACCAAGGACCTAAAAGTTTTTATGTGTGAAGAGAGGTCCTAATGTGTAATAAACTACTCTCCAAGGTTGGCACAAGAAGCAAGGGCGGATGGGTCATTTTACCCCTTTTGTTTGTAGTATAAATAGAACATGTTAGAGAGTTATTCCTTAGTTTTTGAATGCTGATTTTTGTAACCTAAAAACACTAAACATTTCCTCTCTCTTCCACTCATAGAAGCCGCCCCTATTATCTCACAAGTAGAGGGATACTTGTGTTGTCTCTTTGGCTAGAAACAAGGGTTTTGAGGTTGTTGAGTGCCTTTTGGTCCTCGTAAGAACTTGGTGTTTATATTCATTAGACTTAGGGTCCTCTCTTGATGTTAGGGTTCTTAGTTTCTTGAATGTTATATGTCAAGTTATCTATCTTTCTTTATCTTGTTGTTGTTGTTGATTTTGTTATCTTAAAGTCTAGTGAAGCCGTGTGGGGCTCTTTTCGATTCACTAGCATTGTTATCTATCTTGTTGTTCTTGTGTTGTGGGCTGAAAAACCGAAACTTAAACTTGTTGTTCTTGTGTTGTTGGACTGAAATCCGGGCCTACTTGAAGCTCTTGGTGTTGTTGGTTTGATTTTGTATCACAAAATAAGGTCAAAATCGACCATGTCCAACTCTATCAAATCAGCAAGTACGACTCTATGGAGAATAGTGATAAGACACTTTTTATACACTTGCTTACCAATAACAAACTCACTTAATAGAGTAAATATTAGGAAAGGCTCAGGAATCTTTTCCAGATTCATTTTAATTCAAAACAACTAATGGGGTCACATAAGAGAAACTTGACCCAGGGTCCAACTTCATATAAACATCAAAGCAAAAGACACAAAGCATACCAGTAACAACGTCTGGTGAATCCTTCTAATCCTGGTAGGATGGTAAGACATAAAATCTATTTTGGCACTAACCACCAGCAGTACTAGATTAAACACCCTGAGGAGGGGATGGATGGGATAAAGGAGCTTGGGAACTTGTAGCCTGAGGCTGAGGTCGGATATATCTACTCCCATATATAGCATGCGAGCAATCTCTAAGCCTATGGTCCAACTTACCACAACAAAAGTAACCCCTCTGTTCGGCCAAACACTCACCGGGATGGATCCTAGCTTACTTAGCACATGAAGGATAACTGGGCCTGTTACTCACACTGTTTAGGGTGCGAGAGCACTAGCTAATGAAGGCACTAGAATAGATGAATGACTCTAAAACTACAGGGTTCCCTCCATGGGATTTAGTCTGACCATGCTTAAACTGCTTGGATCTAGCCCTCTTATTTCCCCTTACTCTATCTCTCTCCCTTATCTTATCAACCTCAATCTGTTGAGTATGTATCATAAGTCTGGACACATCCATATCCCTATTGAGCATAGCAGTTCTACGCTCTTTCAGTATAAAACTAGACACACCCTTCACTAACTTACTCATATTAGATCAAGGATCAGCTACCAAGTCAGGAGCATATTTGGGTAACTAGTTAAACTTAAGGCAATACTCCTTTATAGTCATAAAGCCTTGCCTTAGGTTTATAAATTCCTCTATCTTTGCCTCCCTCATCTCAAGTGGAAAGAATTTATCTAGGAATGCATCTTAAAATACCTACCAAGTCATAGGAGCAACATTCTCCCATCTATTCTTCCTCCACGCCACAACCCAGTCATAAGCAATATCTTTCATCCTATAAGAGGCCAACTCTACACTATCTTTGTTAGAAATATGGATAACTTGGGTGATCTTCTTCATCTCCAAAAGATACAACTGCGGGTCCTCACTAGCCTTAGACCCATAGAACTCTGGTGGATTTATCCGCATGAAATCACAGATTCTAGCAGCAGCTAAGTCACCTCCTTGCTGATATGGAACTGCAGCCTAGTTATTGGCCTAGATATTTGCGATGACTGCTGGGGCTAATGCCTGAAAGGCCGCCCTAAACATAGTGTGACACACAGTCTCATTCAAGGGATCAATAGGCTGAGGTTTCTTGTTATTAATTCTATGGCTATTCGCTCCTCGGGGAGGCATTTTCTGAAATAACAAGGCATGAATTAATAGCTGAGAAAGAACACTATAAGCACGATAGATTCTAAACTAAACAAATGACTTTTTTCTCAAATGTCTTGTAGCCTTGTTCTCATAAAAGTGGCATGCTACACATCGATGATCAATATTCTACTTAACGCGTCTTGTCAGACTCCCTTGGATTCCTTAAATCTTAGGGTCTGATACCAAGTTTGTAATGCCCCGAAATCTCATTCCGAGACATCACCTGGTGCTTAAGGCTACAAGTAGCCCTAAGCTAACTATTTGAGCCTGTTACTACTTCTAACACTTGCTTTAGGATAAATAAGCTAAACAATGACACTTTATTGGTTTAACTATAATCCAAAATAACTGGAAATAATGTTTGAATAGCAAAAATATAAATAATCTGGAATACAACTTCAACTGATAGTTTAGTTTGACAAAGCCTCTACTACTCAAACTAGAGAGCCATTGGGACAGACTACCAACTAACTCATAATGACCTGAAAGTAAAACTCAAAACACTGTGAAAATGGGAAAGTTGCAAACATAGGTCCTCGAACCATGAGGACTCACCAGCTGAAGAATGTAGACAATTGTACTCGAGACTCACAGTCACTGCTGAGACTGAGCACCTGAACCTATATTACGAGATAATGTAGCACACAGATGTTTATGTGGATCAATACTTTGGGAATGTATTGAGTATATAGGGGTGTATGTATTTACTTAAACAATATCAATACTCTTTAATAAAATCATGCATGCAAATAGGAATGACTCATATAGCTTGAATAAGTCTAAAATATAAAACTCATAAATCATGAATAGTGAAATATGTAACACTAATCTAATGATTCATTATGGTTAACTTTAAAATCTATACTCTCCTCTTATTCTCAGTACTTGAAGGCTAAAGAAAGATTTAAACAATACTTTCAAACTCATGCTTTTATCTTGTGGAGAGTAGAAATTCTTTAAAACTTAAGGACTTTGAACTTTTAGGAAAATTGAACATTTGGGAACTCTAGCACTCTTTTCGACGCGGGAGTTTATTCTAACCGGCATTAACCATGTGAGGTACATGGAGTCCAACGTCTTTCCCACATTGGGAGAAGCTATTCTATGCTTGCAATCGGAATAGAACCTTAACTTAAGTGATCTCTATCTTGGCATCAGGCCAATAAACCTCAATCCTACGGTGGCATGTAGTTCTGTGGCATGAAAACTTGCAATCACACCCAACATAGTGCTAAATACTACTCCCATACTCAGCTCAGAACTTTTAGGAAATCCACCTCAAAATAACTCAAGGGTTTATAATGTAGACCAAAATATATTCCTCTTTGCTTTAAATTATAATCAAATATGGATTCCTATCTTAGATTAGACTCAAGGGTTCAAATCTTTACTTAAAATCTGAAAATAGCTTAGTTATGGTGTACTCAAGACCCAAATAGTCTTGAACAATAAATCTTAACATGGGGGTCTATTGAACCAAATAGTTAATCTAAAGTCAACATCTCAAAATTCATTCTTAAGAATACAATTACTCATAAGGTATCTTGAAATATGTAATTCTTATCAAGAAGAATAGAAATATATGCAAAATCATGCTATTTGACTTTCAATTCATGGGAAGTATCAAAGCATTTACAGCTAATAATAATGGGTGGAAAACCCTAACTTAATTTCACGTAAAAACTCATAAATTGTAGAAAACTCGTAATTTAAAATAAGCCTTTATAAACAAGGGTGAGAGGATTACCCTTGTTCAAACCCCACATACCTTAGATTGTAAAATTTGATGAACAAGTTTACTTGAGACTCTTTTTGGAACTCTTGAGAGAGGGTTCTTGAAGCCTTTCACTTGGGAACCTTGAATCTTAACTCAATTTGTAAAATCTATGGTGAGTTCTTGAATTTCTTGGAGAGAGATTTGGATTTTCTCTAGAGGGTTAATCTAGAGAGAAAATCCTAGGATGAACTGAAGTCAACTGGTTCGTTTGGGTATATTATGATTTAAAAAGGGTGGAAAAAAAATCAAAAAACCACTTTTAAAAATGACTTAAAATCACTGTATGAAATATACGATGGTGGGTGCGATGGTACATCACTTGGTCAACGGTCCATCGGACCTCTCTATCGCACTTGGGCAGTTTCGGCTGCTTTCTGTAAAACATCCATAACTTTCTCTTCCGATGTTTGATTTTGATGAAATGGGTATCGTTGGAAAGATAATTCTATATGGTTTAAACATTAATCACTTTGGAAGTCATTGCTAAATCTTTTAGACACGGAATACAACTTCACTTGACATATTCTAAAGGCTTAGGCTATGAGGGAACTTTAGAGACGAAATCTTTTCGGGACTCATTTCAAAATTCAAAGCAAAAGACATGGAGCTTACTAGTAACAATGTGTGGTGAATTATTCTTCTCTCGATGGGATAGAAAGGCATCAAAACTATTCTGGAGCTGACCGTCAGCAGTACTAGATTAAGCACCCCGAGGAGGGGCTGGACGGGCTAAAGTACTTGGGGCACTAGTAGCTTGGGTCTGAGGTTGGATATCTCTACTCCCCTTCCTAGCATATGGGCAATCTCTAAGTCTATGGCCTAACTTGCTACAACCAAAGCAACCCCTCTGTTCGGCCAAACACTCAATGGGATGGGTCCTACCACACTTAGCATAAAAAGGATAACTGGGCCTGTTACTCACACTATTCTAGGATCTGGACATAGAAGAATTATTCCCTTGTTCCTTCCTAGTTTTGGGTGTGGGAGCACTAGCTGACAAAGGCACTGAAATAGATGAATGAATCTTAAACTAGGGACGGTTCCCTCCATGGGATCTAGTCTGACCATGCTCAAAATGCCGCGATCTAGCCCTTTTATTTCCCCTTATTTTATTTCTCTCCCTTATCTTATTAGCCTCAATCTACTTAGCATACATCATCAAATTGGATAGATCCATCTCTCTATTGAGCATAGTAGTCCTACACTCTTTAAGTACCAAACCAGACACACCGGTCACAAACTTGCTCATATTAGATCGGGTGTCATCTACCATGTAAGGAGCATACTTGGCTAACTAGTTTAACTTAAGGTAATAATATTTTATAGTCATAGATCCTTGCCTCAAGTTCAAAAATTTCTCTATCTTTGCCTCCCTTATCTCAAGTTGGAAGAATTTGTCTAGGAATGCATCTTGAAACTCCTACCAAGTCGTAGGAGTAGTATTCTCCCCTGTATTTTTCCTCTACGCCACAACCCAGTCATAAGCAATATCTTTCAGCCTATAAAAGGCTAGCTCTACACTCTTCTTTTTAGAAATATGCATGACTTGGGTTATTTTCTTCACCTCCTTAAGATACAACTACAGGTCCTCACCAGCCTTAGATCCATAGAACTCTGGCAGTTTTGTCCATATAAAATCATGGATCCTAGTAGTAGCTAATTCACCTCCCTGATAATGTAGAACTGTGGCCTTGTTATTGGCCTAGACATTTACAGTGACTGCTTAGGCTAACCCTTAGAAGGCCACCTGAAACTCAGTATAAGACACAGTCGCATTCAAGGAATCAACAGGCTGAGGTTGCTCTTTATTGTTTCTGTGGGTATTCACTCTTCAGGGAGGTATTTTCTGAAATAAAAAATCATGAATTAATAGTTCAGAGAGACAACTATAAGCACGATAGATTCTGAATGAAAGAGATGACTTTTACCTAAAATGTCTTGTAGCCTCTTACTCATAGATATGGTGAGCTACACACCAATGATAAAGACTCTACTTAACATGGCTTGTCAGACTCCTAAGGACTCCATAAACCTTAGGCTCTAATACCCAGTTTGTAACGCCCCAAAATATCATCCCGAGATGTCACAAGGTTCTTAAGGCTACAAGTAGCCCTATGCTAACCATTTAAGCCTTTTACTATTCTAACACTTGCTTTAGGATAAATAAGCCAAACAAAGATACTTTATTCAGTCAACTATTATCTGAAATAACTAGAAATAATGTCTGAGTTGAAAAAATACTAATAATCTGGAACACAACTTCAACTGACAGTCTATTCTGTCAAAGCCTCTACTACTAAAACTGGAGAGCCATTTAGACAGATCCCCAACTGCTTCACAATGAACTAAAAGTAAAACTCAAAACACTGTGATAATGGAAAAGCTAGAAATATAGGTCCTCGAACCATGAGGACTCACCAAATAGAGAATGTAGATAAAGGTACTCGGGAATTACGCTCATTGCTGAGAATGAGCATCTTAACTTATATTATAAGACAATGTAGCACACAGATGTATATGTCGATCAGCACTTTGGGAATGTACTGAGTATATGGGGGTGTATGTATTTACATAAATAATATCAATACTTTTTAATAAAATCATGCATGCAAATAAGAATGACACACATGGCATAAATAAGTCTAAAATATATAACTCATAAATCATGAATAGTTAAACATGTAACACAAATTTTGTGAGTCATTATGCTTAACTTTAAAATCTATACTCTCCTATTATTCTCAGTATTTGAAGCCTAAATGAATCTTTAACCAATACTTTCAAACTCATGCTTTTATCTTGTGGATGGTAAAACTTCTTTAAAATTTAAAGTTTTTTAACTTTTAGGAACTTTTTATAGTCGGGAACTCTGGAACTCTTTTAGACTTGGGAGTTTCTTCTAACCCATATAAACTATGTGAGATACATGGATTCCAACATCCTGCCCACGTTGGGGAGATCTATTCTATAGTTGTAATTAGTATAGAACTTAACTTAAGTGATCACTATCTTGGCCTCAAGCCTATATATCTTAATCCTATGGTGGCACGTAGTTCTGGGGCATGAAAACTTGGAATCATACCCAACTTAGTGGTAAATACTACTCCCATAATTAGCTTAGAACTTTTAGGATATCCACTTTAAAATAAATCAAGGGTCTATAATATAGACCAAAATATATTCCTCTTTGCTTTAAATCATAATCAAATGTGGAGACCTATCTTAGCTTAGACCCAAGGGGCAAATCTTTACTTAAAATCTAAAAATAACTTAGTTATGGGGTACTCATAACCCCAATAGTCTTGAATAATAAATCTTAAAATGGGGGTCGATTGACCCAAACAGAAAATCACAAGTCAACATCTCAAAATTCATACTTAAGAATGAAATTACTCATAAGGTATCTTGAAATCTATAAGTCTCATCAATAAGCATAGAAACATATGCAAAATTATGCTATTTGACTTTCAATTCAAGAAAAGTATCAAAGCCTTTGCAGCTAATAATAATGGGTGAAAACCCCTAACTCAATTTCATGTAAAAACTCATAAATTGTAGAAAGGTCAAAATTTAAGGTAAGCCTTTGGGTACAAGGGTTAAAGAATTACCCTTGTTCAAATCCCAAATACCTTAGATTGTGAAATTTTATGAACAAGCTTGCTTGAGACTCTTTTTGGAACTCTTGAGAGAGGGTTCTTGAATCCTTTGACTTGGGAACCCTGAATCTTAACTCAATTTATAAAATCTATGGTGAGTTCTTAAATTTCTTGCAGGGAGATTTGGATTTTCTCTAGAGGATTAATCTTTAGAGAATACCGTATCTTTGAGATATTTTTGGATAAACTGAAGTAATCTGGTTAATTTGGGTATATTAAGATATAAAAAGGGTGGAAAAAGACCAAAAAGCCACGTTTAAAAACTACTAAAAATCACTGTACAAAATATGAAATAGTGGGTGTGATGGTCCATTACTGGGTCGACGGTCAATCGGACCTCTTTGTCGTAGGGCAGTTTCGACTGCTTTCTGTAAAACATCAATAACTTTCTCTTCTGATGTTTGATTTTGATGAACTGGTATCATTAGAAAGATAATTCAATTTTCCATATGATAAAATGTCAAAATTAAGAAAATTTCATATGTTTTAAACATTAATCACTTTGGAAGTTATTCCTAAATCTTTTAAAGATGGAATACGACTTCACTTGAGATGTTCTGAAGGCTTAGACTATGGGGAAACGTTACGAGGTCTTATAGTAACATGCTTGGAGGTCTTGTACTATAAATGTAATTTTACTCCTTTTCAAGTGAGAACTTTTCTTTTACTATTTTTAGATAAGATTTCCAGTTAGTGTTTAGGGTTTTGTTTTTGACTTCGAATGTTATCGCCATTCAATGTATATAGATATTTCTATATTTTTTCATGTGACATATGTTTCCTGTAGTCATTTTTTTAAGTTGCATGATTTTTATGCTTCTAGTTACTTGTCACAAATTAGGTTTCTTAAATTGTTATCTCAAATGAAAGACTTATTTTTCCAACATTTATTTCATTTTTTTCTTTGTCTTTCGATTGTTAGGTATGTCATAGTTTGATATATTTATGTTTATTAGGTATATGATATTTTATTTTAAAAGTGTTTTTTTATTTCTTTATGGTGTTGCATTCTCTATGTGGTCCCTATCCCTTTACCCTTTATCATTGTTTGGACATAAAATACTTAAAGATTCCCTATTTTGACTTTCCTTATTGATTTCTAATGTGTCACTTTCTCTTTATTTTATGTTTGACTTGTGAATCTTTCAAAGAATGGTTGAAAAGTTTTATGTGGTCTTTAGCAATGGGAGAGAGTAGGTCCTTACTTCTCTACTTTCCTACTTAAAGAAAATGAATCATATTTGGGAAGGGTATGATCCAGATTTACTATCATACATAGATATATGTTAGAGTACTCTGAAAAGTTAGGTTTTAGTAAGTTGAAACAATTGCTATGTATAGGGTCATTTGGTGGGTATTATCTAATCGGCAGTGATGTAGGAATCAGAACTTTGCAAACTGCATTGTCTACTAAATTTGATTTGCTTAACATTCAACTGTTTGCTGTTGAAGAGGGTGAAAATATTATCCCAACTCCTGATATTAGTCAACATAGTGGACCTTTCCTTGGATTATCTACTCAATCTAATTTTCTTAATCTTTAACTATTTACTTTTGATTAGGGTAAAAATATTGTCCCGATTTCTGATATTAGTCAATATAATTTACCTTTCCCTTCAATAGTTGATGCATTAATTGATGCTGAATCAAATGAGGATGATGGGCATGAAAATGATCTTATAGACAGTGATTACAATAGTGATGAGTTAAAATTCCCCGAGAAGGAAAAGAAAAGAGAATTCAATTAGAGTCTAGACAACTTCTTAGAGCTGTAAAAGGGAATGAGCTTTAGGAATATTGATGAAGCAAAAATGTTTGTGAGCTTTTACCCAATTTTTAGAAAGAAGGGCCTTGAAGTTACTAAGAGTGACCCTATTAGAGTTAGATATAGGTGCGATGTTGGCTGTCTTTTTGTATTTTTTATATGAGAAGTAGATAAAGGCCAATTTTTTTTAGTTAAAACCTTGGAAATAGAACATCCATGTCATCCATACTTCAAAAATATAAGAGCCACACAACAAGCTTTAACACACTATTTCAAGAACAAAATCCAGAATAACCCTCAATATAAAGTGACTGAAATGAGGAAGAATGTAAAGGATATATTTTCACTTAATGTTAGCTATACAAAGATGAATAGAGTTAAGAGAATTATCTTAAAGAAACTGCAAGATATGTTTATTGATGATTTAAACAAGTTGGAAGCTTATGCTCAAGAGTTTAGGCAAACTAATTTTGGTTCTAATGTGGTGATAAACATATATAAAGATGCATTAGAACAAGGTAAAATAATATTTTTAAGAATGTATGTGTGCTTTGAAGCTTTGAAAAGTTGTTGGAGAAATGGTCTGAGACCATTCATAGCGTTGGACAGGACATTATAAAGGGAAAATATAAGGCAATTTTACTGGTGGCACTTGGATAAGATTCAATGAATAATTTCTATCCACTTGCATGGGAGATGGTGGACAAATAAACATCTAGAACTTTAAAGGGGTTTATTGAATTATGGAGAAGTTTGTTAGGTTTAGCAGATGGTAAAGGATTAACACTTAGTTATGATATGCAAAAGGTAATTATTTGTCACTTTAATTATTTCATTCCAGTTTTTATTTTGTATACACTTGATCTACTTTTATTTATGTTGTTAATTTGAACTATTTTTTCTTTTGTTGTTGATTGTTTCATTATTTCAAGGGTTGATTGATTTTATTGGTTAATTGCTTCCCAAAGCACACCATGGATAGTGTGTAAGGCAAATAGAATTCAATTGGTCCAAGACATGGAGAGGTGGAGAGATGAATAAGTTAATATGCTCGTCTTCTTGGAGTACATATACAGAAGAATTTAAAGATCAACTGAAGATCATAGGTTCTGTGTCTGAACAAGAAACCAAAGATCTGTTATGGTACCCTCCAAAACACTGGTGCAGGACCTATTTTGACAGAGTGTGCAAGGACTTCACATGTGAAAATAATTTCACCGAGTCATTCAACAAATGTATTTTGGTGGCAAGGGTAAAATCAATTATTATGATGCTGGAGGATATTAGAATCAAGGTATTGCCTCTATGTTTAATCTCATGTTATATATAGATTATGAGAAATTTTCCATATCTTAATATTATATCAATATCCTTGTCTTATTGCTAATATTTTGTATAGGTAATGGGTTGGTTGAAAGATCTTGAAGATGAGGGTGAAAAGTTGACCAAAAATTTTTGTGCATATGCCATGGAGTTGTATAATCATTTCAAAATTATTGCACAAAGTTGTCATGTTCAAGCTAATAGAGACTTAGGATATGAGGTAGGTGAGGGTAATGATAGGCATGTTTTGAGTCTTGCTAGTAAGAGATGCACATGTAGGACATGGGAGTTGATAGGAATACCATGTCCTCATGCAATTAAAGCTCATGAAAATAATAAACAAGAACCTGAGAATGAGATATACCAGTGGTATTCAAAATAGACTTACAGGTTGCTTTACCAACATACAATTCAACCAGTTATAGGTGAGAAGTTCTAGAATGTTAATCCTTCACATGCTATGGAACCACCAAAAATACGTAAGATAGTTGGTAGACCAAAACTTAAGAGAGTAAGTAGGAAAAATAAGGGAAGGAAGAGAGAGGGATTGTAGTCAAGCATTAGAAAGGGGCTAAAAATGACATGTGGTCACAGTAGTGCAAGAGATCACAATCAAAGGACATGTCCTCTGGTAAATTCATTGATTAATGGTTAGAATTTACACTTTTGTCTATTTACTTATATAATCATTTTTCAAATTTGTATCTTCAAAATAGAATAGAAGTCCTAAAATTGTTTGCATATTTTACTCAATAGATAAGCTTACCAATTGATGCTGCTGGTCCATCCAACAAGAAGACAAAATCCATGGATAAACCTATTGTATCTTCAAAAAAGTCTGTAAAAAATAATACTACTACTTGTAGCCAAGATCAGAAGTCTGTTGTACCTTTAACAGAACTCGATGATGAAGATTAAACTTAAGATGTGCTTAAAAGTGAAGATAAGCAACCCTTACTTCGGCCTAGGGCTTTATCTGAAGCTAAAACTAGGATTAAAACAAAGATGTTGCAGCAAAACTAATTGCTACAAGGAAGATTAACTTCGTACGTGATGATCATGGTGTTAGTATGCCTACTAATCTACATTATTCACCAAGAAAGATGACTTGGAAAGGTAAATATAATGTTACATCAAGTCATTTTGCAATAAAAAAGGAGAAAAAGATTGGCAAACTGAAAGGCGAAAAGGGGCAAACACTAGATGATGACAATTATTTATTATGTACTGGTTTTAAGTTTTTGAGGATGTTATCTAATGCCATGACCAAATGAAGTTTCTTGTTTTGACGTTATATTGTGAATCACTCTTAAACTTGACTATATTAGCTCAATTGAAAATATTTGAGTGCTTATTACCTTGATTGTTTTGATGTTTTGAATCACTCTTTGAGTTGTGTAAAGTACAGATTTGTTAAATGCAGAATTTTGTTAGCGCCTGGAGCAAAATGCAGTAATGAGTGTACAATTCTTATGAATGTAGAACACAGAATGCAAAATATGTCTTGTGACTGTGTCTCTTGCTACTTCTTATTTTAGAAGTAGAGTTATATGTTTCATCTCTTATTTTAAAAGATTTTTTCAAATTTAAATTAAGTTTTATTTAGGATTACTTTGAATGACTGACTGACTGGTAATTTGTCCTACTATGTTTCTTTTTTTTAATCTCAAAAGAAAATTTAATACAAAATTAATTTTATGCAACATGAACATCTGTTATTTTATATATCCATTAAAATAACAATTTAGATTCAGATCATCAATAACTTTTTTATCCTTTGGACATATGTGGTAAAGATGTCTTGACATAAGATATCCTATGTCGACCTAAATTAAGTATTGGCTGAATGCAATGGTGTTTGCTGGTGTCAAGTTCCGTGTGTGTGAATAAAACACCAGATGCACGAGATGCAGGTGATAGGACACATACAACTAATACTTATTGAAGTTTAGGTTATAAT
Source organism: Capsicum baccatum var. pendulum (assembly GCA_030864225.1). Lineage (NCBI taxonomy): Eukaryota > Viridiplantae > Streptophyta > Magnoliopsida > Solanales > Solanaceae > Capsicum > Capsicum baccatum. The sequence goes on from CM061560.1 coordinate 139,456,940, forward strand.
TAATGTGTATATATCTATTTTGAATTCATTAATTAAACTAATTTTTGGAGTTAACTTTTTGCTTTTCTTCCGTATAACATAACCTATCACTCTTTGGGATTACACTAGGTATGTTGTTGGTATTATTGTGATAAAAAATAAATTATCAGCATTTTTAGTCTGAATAATAGTAATGATACATTAATATTGATATTTTAAAAGTTCGCATTGAAGCAGCAGAACAAGTAATGTTTATCAGAACTAGACACTGACCTCACAACAAGACATAGACGCTAATATTTTTTCCTATGCAATCAGGTATTTCAATTGAGATTCTCGTTTAGTCAAAGAAATTTTTTATTACAATTACTTAATATTATGTAAAGTGGGATTCAGGAAGTGTTAGATCTGGTAGAGAATATTATTACTTCTACTTGAATTCTAAGAGGAGTGTAGGTCAAAGTATGTGGTTATATAATTGTTGGGTGTTTGGTACTTTCTTCTGAGATCATTATGTACATGGACATAAATGTGTAGCTCCTTATTTATGATTTGGTTGGATTAGTTGAGTTATGATCCATTGCTACTCTATATTGAACTAACCCACTTTGTTGCAAGCCAAATAATGGATGTGTAGGCCGTCGGGTTGATCAGTTTATTTAACCTTCCTATTTAACCCCATCACATTGGCACCTTAGTCAAAAACATCTCCAATCCTTTAAGAATTTGGTTCCTCTCTCCTAACATTCATGACACCCCTTGCTTATCACATGAACAGATTCAATTTACTTACTTGTGCTTGCCGGTACCTATTTTATTACCTCTCTATTTATTTTCTTCTTTTTTAAATCCCTTTCGGGAGGTGAGTATGAATATTGTCATTTTTGTTTTATTCATTATTGTTTTAACAGTCACTTTTCTCGTTCTTTTCTTATATCTGATGGATATAATTATGTTGGGATTTAAGTTATATAAACCAACACAAACAAAGGGAAAAAAGTGAAAGAATATAGAATGATACAATATTAGAGTTTTAGAGCTTTTGGTATGTTTCATCAAATTTGGTTCCATTTGCTATTTACTAATGATTCTTGTGTACAAAAGATATAAGCATTACAGTTTCTTAAAGTGCCGATTACACTAAACATTGAAGCATATGATGTCTATGCTTGAGATATCTAATAAGACCTTTATTCTGAAAATTAATAGAAAACCATATACTAGAACATTGTAGAGAAATTTTAAGAAAACTATCGCATGTGTTTCCATGTCAAGCATGACAAAATCTATCCAGTTTCCAGGATCTTAAAACTTCCATTTCCTAATTGGATTAAAGAAGGGTTGTTCGAAACACTATGCATAAACATTAACTATTATTGTAAAAAAAACTGTTTGTTTCATGATCATCTATGGTAAGCGTGTTCTTTAGTCCAACTTATGCACACCTCGAATAACTTCATGTGATAACTGTCTTCACTCTCCAGGCAACTCTATCTCCTAAAAGAAATCACCAATTTTTTTTTAATTTATTGAAATTTGGATTCTTTCTAATAATGTACAGTATAACCCCGAACACTGAGTTCAGCCCCAACATAAAAATGGTTACAGAAGAAGGACGTTAATGTCCTATTAAATTTAACCATCTCCTATAGGAATAGGAGAATTGTATTAAGTTCTATGGATTTAGAATAGGCAGGTTTGAAAAAAAAGGTACAACTTTTTAAAGAAAGAAGAGTCGACTGTGAAAAGAGATGAGAAGAGAGGAGATGAACAAATTATGATTGATGAATAGGGATTCTTTTTTGTTAAATGAATTGGAGCAGTTTATATTAGTTTTGTCAGGTTATTTGGCTCAGTGGGTTGGGCATTTAGAGGATAAAATTAATTAGTTTAATTAAATATTAATAGTCCAATAGAAACATGCAATGTCATAAATAAATTGGACCCAATATTCATGTAACGCCCCGAGTTTGTACCACGGATGCTACATGGTGCTCATAATCCCGAAGGACCACAAGCTAACCCATGACTGGTACCTACTGTATTAACTGAATAATAATACGGTATAATGCAGAATAATAGGATGAAATGCCATAAGGTTCAAATAACTAGAATGAAACTGAAATAAGGTATCTCAATACAAAAACTAAACAACTGTCTGAACATCTAGTCTGAAAAGCATCTAACAGAACTGTCTTAACTATGGAGTTGATGGAAAATTCCCCAACTAACTCCATCTACTGAAATATTAAATGTAATGAGATAGTGAATTAAAAAAATATCCTTGAATGATGAGGACTCACTGCTAGTCTACTGCTGCTGGCTGAATCTGAATCTATCTATGCGTAATTAGGAACCTGAACGTTCGAACCTGTAGTATAAAATACCATAGCGTAAGTGAAAAGTATGCATCAGTATGTGTGAATGTACTGGCATGCAAAGTGAGGTAGACTGAATGCAAGCGTTCACATGCATGAACTATAATAAACTAAATAATATAAAAATGGCTGAGTGAGAAACATATACATGAATACAGGAGTTGTAACTGAAGTCATAATAATACAGGATACTGAGTTTACTAGTTTTATGGATTACTGATAACAAATATACTATTACTAAGTAACTATTCCTAACAATCCTGATTCTGATGGAACTAGATGAGTTTTGAACTGAGCTGAGTGACTGTATTTGATGATCCTGAAATCTATAAAACTATCTGAGTTCTTTACTAATGACTGATACTGATACTGTGGGAGGCAATCATCTAACCAATATACCCCTTTTTAACAGATTTGGGGTCCAACCTGTAACCTAGTTGGAAGGGTGTCAATATCGTGCCACGGGTAACGACAAGCTGAGAGTTACCCTCATCTGTCAGGTACTCTAATGAGAATAGTGGACCCTCAACTGACAGGTTAAGCCACCTCATCAACCCTCTTCTGGCAGGTTTGATGTCTCAACCTATGCTGGCTTCATAGTTTAGAAGACAAAGACCGCTTCTAACGATCACACCCTCTATTCGTAGGTGAGCCTTCATCCCTGGATTCACTCGGTGCTGAATCCTACTCCCAACTGAACAAACACTGAGCTGAGTATACTGAACTAATCTAGAATGACTTTATAGAGTTTCGTTAAGTAACAGAACACTACTGAACTCTATTGACTAGCTGAGTTTACTAAGGTCTGAACTAAATACTACTGATTTGTTCCTGAGTTCTAAGACTGGGTGAGAGTACTAATGATCTGACATGGCTGAGATGGATTTGGTAACTAACACTGGCTCTAGGCACACAGCTAATTTTTCAGGTATTAAATACCTCAGGACTCTATAGCATGAAAGTAACAAGACATGACAATTGTTGAATACTTGACAATGGTCAACAACTCACAATACAATTTATGAGGCCTTTCATCAAACACTTGAAAGTCATGAACTTGCATATAAATAGGAATGCATGATAACATGTCATAATTTTGTTAAACTAATCTCATGAACATTCCATCAAACACTTACAAGGCATTGCTTTATACTTGGGCATGAACAACAATGCTAATACATCATGACTACCATATTAGTTCATATTTCTGGGGGTTTCTACATAAGATAATCAAAGTTCAACTTACATGCCACCATAATATCAAGAAATACAATAAAAACTTCAACTTGGCATACATACCACAACATCAACATGAATACATCCAAAATCACAACATGACATCCCAATTTTATATTTTTAAAAGAAGTTTCTTCAACTCCAGGGGTGGAAGGGACCGTTGGATGAACACTTTACATACCTTATTTCTTGAATTTTGAAAGATCGATGGTGAAATCTTTTCAATTTAATTCTTTTATTGATAGCCCTAGGGTTTTGTTCTTGAGAATTTTATGAATAATGATTGCATTATGCCTATAAAGGGGCTAAATTTCATGTTATAGGGGCAAAAGGGCGAGGGAAAAAGACCCAATTACCCCTTGAGTCAAACTTTTTAAATAACCAAAAACAGGATTATCGATGCCCAGGTTGACGTGGCACGTCAATGATATTTATGCAATATCCAATGTGTTGTACCAATTTAGCATCAACTCACTAGAATTTGATACTGGTAGCTGGGAAAAATATAAACTCATGCGGTAGTCGATGCGACGCGCCAAGATCCCGGTGGCTCACTATTTTGGGATTTCAAAGGAGCTTCAAACAAAGTCCAAAAAATCTAAAACTTGCGCGGGTTCACCTATTGACCTTCCTGATCATAAATTAACTCAAATATATAAATTTATAGGACAATAAGGTTGTAAAGCAAGAGAACCAACTTCTGAAGGCTAAAATCTAACTAAGTCGGATTACTTAGCTAAATATTCTAAGTTAGGGACCCCTTGACAAACTTAAAGGACTGAATTAAGCAAGAATTTTCTTAAGGGGTCTTATAATATATACCCCTTGGGAACATTTGTCCTTGAATGGGTTAGAATTAACTAAGAGTACATGCAGGTTGAATCTACTTACTGGACATGGACGTTAGGGACATGGCTATAGGACTGATATTATTGATATACTTAATTACCACACTGAACATGCATATCTGATGCATGTGTACATAACTGAGATGATTCATGAGTACATGTAACACCTCGAATCTGGTACCCAGAAGGCTACACGGTGTTCACGATCCCAAAGGACCACATGCTAATCCATGACTGATATTTGTACCTATATACTACATAAAATACTTTATAATGCAGAAACATGAACTGAAAGGCCATAAGGTTCAAAACTAAGATATAATATCTGACAAAATATGTAACATCTGGGTGGGGTTTGAAATACCAAAAACAACTACAATAAACTGACTGAACATGATAGTTTGAAAAGCCTCTAACTGACTGAGCTGTCTGAATAAGGAGTCGATAGGACATGTCCCCAACTAACACTAACTAATAAACTAATTAATTAGATAAATAAGAAATGATCATGTCCTCGAAGGATGAGGACTCACCGCTAACTCTGTCTTCTAATACCTGGAATCTACTAATGGTCTAGAGCTCGTGTCTCTGAACCTATGGTATACGACACCATAGCGCTAATGTTTCGGTACTTTGAATATACTGGTATGCATGTGAGGTACGCTGAATGCATGGTGTTCATATACATGAACAATACTAGCTAACTGACTAATATGAACATGAGAATACATACATGAATACATAGTAACTATGACTGAGATCATGATAATATGAATCTATTGATAACTATCAAGACTGATACTGAGTTCTGATGACTGATATAACTGATAACATGAGTTACTGTATCTGATAGTTCTAAATCTGATTGAACTAGCTAATTTCTGTACTATTCTGAGTTAACTATATCTGATAGTCCTAAATTCTGTAGCTAAAAATGTGGGAAGTTGTTATCTAACCGAAATGCCCCAAATAATGCATTATATCTTAGTTGGGGTCTAATCTATAACCCTAATTAGAATAGTGTCAAATCCATGCCACCAGTAAGGACAAGCTGTGGGTAACGCTCATCTTATAGTATCCCCTATAAGAGAATAGTGGGACCCTCATCTGACAGTGTTTATCCACCTCATCAGCCCTCATCAGACATTGTTGATGTCTCAACCTATGTTGGATGCATCGTTCTGGAACACAAGGATGGCTTCTAAGAATTACACCCTCATCTGACAGAGCGTGTCCCCATCATTGGGTTCACTAGATACTAATTCATACTCCCATCATATTAGACTCAGAACATGATTAATTGAACTATACATCGACTAGGTTTACTGAGTTCTATGACTGATGGAATACTACTGATATCTGATAACTGACTAAGTTCATGAGTTTACTGAGTGTACTGAGATTTCCTGAGTTAGATGACTGACTGGATTCTACTGAACGTGGCTTGACTAAGAGTATCATGAAAACATGACACTTGATCTAGGCGTACAACTATATTTTTTAGGTATATGTACCGCCAAGACTCATTAGAAAGAAACTAACAAAGCATCACTTTCTTAAACACATCATTAACATCATAATCCATAATTCATTTATTGAAGCATTTCATCAAACATATGATATGCATAAACTTGAACATACATGGGTATTTGATAATATCATTCTAGTTAGGCACGTTTTCTTCATATAGGCATTTAATTAAACACATGGTAGGCATAGTACATGTAGATAACATTATACAATAATTAAAAATCATGGTTCAACTCTAATTTCACCATTCAAGGGTTTAATAATGGATTCACAAAAGGCTACACTTATAATAATTTCCCCTTAAGATTTTATCCTTAAAACATGGAATAGAATTCAATTGGTCATTATCAACATGAACAAAATAGACCCAACATGAAATTCACATAGATTCTTTACTTGAACTTTCAAAAGGAGATTCTTGGGCTTTATGGATGAAAGGAGTCCATGAATGAATAATATGAATACTTGGTAATGAGATTCTTAAAATTCTTGAACTTAAAGTATTAGAATCTCTTATTTCTTGAATAATACTTGGATTTTTTTTCTTGAGAATTGCTCTTAGGGAGAAAACACTAATTTTAATATTGTAGATAAATAATAAATATAGGATCCTCGACCAGATATTACTAGGTATATAAACGGGTGGTAAGAGACCAAAATTCCCATTTAAAAAGGACTTAAAAATAACTGAACGGAACCGGCGATGGCTCATGCGATGGTCCATCGCTGGATTGACGGTCCATCGCAAGTTCGACAGTCTGTCAACCTATTCGTCGCACCTTATCCAGAAGGTTTCCTCACTGCCTTGGCTGCAATGGTCAAGGTGGTGGTCCATCGCTAGGTCGATAATCTATCAACCTAGCCATCGCACCTGGGCAATTTTGGAAGCTCTGAGTAAAACGTCCATAACTTTTTACTCTGTTACTAGATTTGGATAAAATGGGTATCATTGGAAAGCTTATGCAATTTACCATGTGATAAAAAGGGAAAATATTAAAAATTACATGTGTACAAAAGTGGATTCATATTTCAAGAAAAGCTTCTAACATTCTTAGAACAATTTAAAGCTAGGAAAAAGTATGAGGTATTACAATATCTCCCCCTTGAGAACATTCATCCTCGAATGAGACTGAGAATGAGAGGAGAAGATAAAACAATGTACACTCTAAACATGAATGACAGAAAAATGTTTTCATGACTGACATAACTGATAACTGAATATATCATACTGAGCATGCATATCTGATGCTTGTGTAACTGATTTATTTATGCATGGCTGAGAGTTCTGATGAAGCAAGGTTCTCACAATGAGAATGCATGTCTGATGCATGATTATATAACTGAACTGATATATGAATGCACGACTAAATATGCAATTGTATTTAATACTAAGATTGTGACGAAATTCTAAACATGAACTGTATACCAAGCTTGTAACTAAAGTATGAACATGAACTTGAAAAGCTTAAAAAGAACTATTACCTTGAGCTTGATCTGAGTTGGCAGAGAAGAGGTGAGGATACTTTGTTCACATATCATCTTCTGCTTCCCACGTTTCTCCCTCAATGGACCAATTTCACCAAAGAACTGTGACCAAAGGGACTTCTTTGTTCTTCAGTCTACAAGTCTGATACTCTAGGATTTCAACTGGAATCTTCTTATAAAAAAGACTGTTCTGAACATCAATGCTCTGAATAGGGACTACCACTGATGGGTCACCTATGCACTTCTTGATCAAGGAGATATGAAAGCTGGATGAACTGAGGCTAGATCTAAAGGCAACTCAAACTCATAAGCTACTTTGCCAAAGTTACAAAGAATCTTGAAGAAACAGACATATCGGGGACAGATCTTTCTGTTCTTGCCAAACCACTTCACTGCCTTCATGGGAGAGATCTTTAGATAGACATAGTCACCAATCATGAACTCAAGATCCTTTCTACAAATATCTGCATAGGACTTCTGTCAGCTCTGGGCAGCCCGGGGTCTTTCTCTGATCAACTAGACTTTTTCTAAGGCATCAAATACTAAGTTAGCCCGTATAACTGAGTCCTCTATAAATTCAAACCAATGAACTGGAGATCTGCATCTCCTACCATAGAGAGCTTCGAATAGATCCATCTAAATACAATAATGATAGCTATTGTTGTACGCAAACTCAATCAAAGGCAAGTGGTCATCCCAACTACCTTTAAAACCAATTGTACATCCCCTTAGCATATCTTCTAAGGTCTGAATGGTCCTTTCTTCTTGACCATCTATTTGAGGATGAAAGGGTGTATTGAGATGAACTTGGGTACAAAGATCCTTTTAGAATGCCTTCCAAAAATGGGAGGTGAACTGGGTACCTCTGTCTAAGATAATAGATAAAGGAACACTATGTAATCTGACCAACTCTCTGATATAGAATTTGGCATAATCCTGGGTTGAATAGGAGGAATGGACTGGAAGAAAATGAGTTGATTTGGTTATCCTATCTACAATGACCCAAATTGAATCATGCTGGCAACGAGTACGAGGAAAACCCATCACAAAGTACATGCTCACTTCTTCCCACTTCTTAGTATGAATACTAAACTATTGCATGGGCACACTAGGCTTCTGATGCTTTATCTTAACCGGCTAACATGTATATAAGTTACCCACAAACTCTACAATATCTCTCTTTATCCTACTCCACCAATAGATTTATCGTAAGTCACGATACATCTTTGTGGCCCCTGGATGAATAGAGTAGCGTACACCATGCGCTTCTGTAAGAATTTCCTACCTTAAGTAATCTACACCTGGAACACACAGACGACCATAACAATGCAAAACACTATCTCCCCCTTGGGAGTAAACCTCTACTTTCTAATCTTTGACTGACTCTTTCAACTTGACAAAGCTAGGATCTCTATCTTGCTTTTCCTTTTCCTTAAAAACTAGAGATGTTTGTGAACTACTCTAGACCCATATATCACCTTTTTCTATATCGACTGATTGAACACCTAGTCTTGTAAGCTGATGGGCTTCCTGAGCTAACTTCTTCTTACTGTCCTCGACATGAGCAACACTACCCATAAACAGTCTACTCAGAGCATCGGCCATGACATTGGCCTTGCCTAGATGATAAAGGACACTCTTGCCATAATTTTTCAAGATCTCTAACCACCTTCTCTGATGAAGATTGAGATCTTTCTAATAAAAGACATACTAATGTCTCTTATGATCTGTGAACACATATATATGAACATCGTATAGATAATGCCTCTAAATTTTCATGTCAAAAACAACAACAGGATCATAAGTAGGATAATTCTTCTCATGGGGTTTAAGCTATCTAGAGGCGTAGACTATGACCTTACCATGATGCATGAGGACATAACCCAAACCTACTTTGGATGCATCACTGTACACTACGAAACCATCTGAACCATTTGGAAGAGCTAAGACAGTAGCTGAGGAAAGCCGAGTCTTCAACTCCTAAAAACTCTTCTCGCAAGGATTTGACCACTGAAACTTGACTTTCATCTGTGTCAATCTAGACATAAGGGATGCAATAGAAGAAAATCCCTCAACAAATCATCCATAATTGCCGGCCAAACCCAAGAAAGTCCTAATGTCTGACGGAGAGATAGGTCTGGGCTAGTTTCTTACCGCTTTGGTCTTTTGAGAATCTACTCTAATTCCATCATCGGAAATGATATGACCAAGGAATGCTACTGACCTTAACCAAAATATGCACTTCCTGAATTTGGCAAACAGCTGATGATCTGTCAGAGTTAGAAGTATGATTCTGTAATGGTCTGCATGATCACGTTCACTGTAGGAATAGACTAGAATATCATCTATAAAGACTATGATGAACATGTCCAAGTACTACTTGAACACACAGTTCATCAGGTCCGTGAAAGCTACTGCAGCATTAGTAAGACCAAAGAACATAACCAAAAACAAGAAGTGACCATACCGAGTATGAAAAGATATTTTTAGAATGTCACATTTTCTGACTCTTCGCTCATGATAGCAGAATTTGAGGTCTATCTTAGAGAAATAACTGGCACCTTGAAGTTGGTCAAATAAGTCATCGATTTTGGGAAGAGGATACTTGGTCTTGATTGTGACTTTATTGAGCTAATAGTAATCATTACATATTCTGAGATAATCGTCTTTCTTGCGCACGAATAAAAATGCTGCACCCCATGGGGATATGTTGGGCATGATGAATCCCTTATTTAAGAGATCCTACAACTGATTTTTCAATTCAATGAGTTTTGCTGGTGCCATTCTATATGGAAGAATAGATATAGGCTGAATAACTGGAAGAAAATCGATGCTGAAGTCTATTTCTCTGTCATAAGAAATTCCTGGAAGATCTTCAGGAAAGACATCTAAATATTCATTCACTAGTAGGACTAATTCAAGAATAAGAGTTTTAAAACTAGTGTCCTCAACTCAAATAAGATGATAGACATATCCTTTAGATATCATTTTCCATGCTCGAAGGTAGAAAATAAGTTGACCTCTAAAAGCGGATACACTACCCTTCCACTTTAGGACAGGTTTTCTCAAAAAATAAAACTAAACTATTTTGTTTCTGCAGTCGACTGTGGCATAGCAGGAATGAAGCCAATCCATATCGAGAATGACGTCAAAATTTGTCATCTCTAATTCGACTAAGTCTGCTAGAGTGACTTTCTGAAATATGATAATCAGGTAGTTCCTGTATACCCACAGAGCTATGATGGTTTTACCTACTGGGGTAGAAACTAAAAAGGGCTCTGCAAGAATTTCAGGAATGACTACAAAATCAACTGCTTTATAGGGAGTAACAAAAGACAAAGAATCTCTTGGATCTAGAAAAGCATAAACATAATCATGAAAGTTCTGTAACATACCAGTAACCATATCAGGAGAGTTTTCCTAATCTTATCAGGACTAGAGAGCACAAAGTCTGTTTGGGCGTTGCCCCCTAGTAGTGCTATATATGGCACCTTGCTGATTCAGGAGACCAGACTGAGCTGAGAAACGGAGATGACTCTAATAACCTGACTAAGGGCAGTCTCTAACTCTATAGCCTGCCTTGCCACAACCAAAATAGATATCACTGCCAACTCTACAAACACACTTGTGGTTCTTACCATAGGCCTAACAAAGGGGATTAGTTTGGGCACTGCGATACTGCCCTAAGACGTTGAGCCTGGTGCTCTATCTCTGATGCCATCTCTGAACTTTGAAGCTGGACTACTACCAGAAAAAGGAGCTGGAACTGATGACTTAGGAAGAAACTGAGAATAGTTTCCTCCTTCTAATTTGGGCTGAGCAAAGTTGGAACTACCTATCTTTGCTTTCTTATTCTGCTTCTGCCTCTACTTAATCTTTCGCTCCTCTATCTGCTGATCATCAGTCATAAGCCTAGAAAAAGTTATGTCACTATTTAGCATCACCAACCTACACTTGTTGACCACACTATCATTCACCCCAGAAACAAACTTACTCATCTAGGCCCTGCTGTCTGCAACTATATGAGGGGCATATCTGGCTAATTGAGTAAAGCTAAGAGAATAATCTTTCACCATTAGTTTGCCCTGCCTGAGTTTGATAAATTCTAACGCCTTAGCTTCTCTGAGCTCTAGGGGAAAAAACATCTCAGAGAATATGGTGACAAACCCCTCCCACTCAATAGGCCCTATATCATCTGGCCTTTCTGACTTCTACTACTTATACCAGATGTGAGGAACATCCTACAATAGATATGTAGATAGATCAACACTCTCAACAGCTAACACCCCCATAACGTCAGTAACCTTCTGAACCTGATCATTGAATTCCTGAGGGTCCTCATCTGACTTAGACTCGACAAAGGATAGAGGATTCATTAAGGTAAAGTCTTGAAACCTGGCTGTAGCTGAATTGGCCACTGGGTTTACTCGAATGATAGCTGGTCGTTCATTTTGAGCAGTAACTAACTAGGCAAGAGTAGTGAATGCAGCTATGAACCCTGCATGAGAAACATGTTTGCCCAAAGGTACTTCGTGCTAAGGGGCTGACGGATTCTCGTTTCTTCTTTTTGGAGGCATATTCTATAGAAAAAAGGGAGAAATGGATTAGACTAAGAGATTGACTTGAGACTATGCCCACTGGTACACCATGAATACTAAAAGAAGGGAAACTATTCCTCAAACATCTTATAGCCTCATGTACATAAATGTGGTGCGTAACACACCAATGTATAAGACTCTACTAGATGAGACCTTAAGACTTCTTAGGACACCATTGAACCTTAGGCTCTGATACTAAGTTTGTAACGCCCTAAATTTAGTACCTAGAATGCTACATGGTGCATATGACCCCGAAGGACCACAAGCTAACCTATGACTGATATCTGTACCTATATACGTTAGAAATACTTTATCATACAAAAATATGCACTGAAATGCCATAAGATTCAAAATTGAGATATAATATTTGACAAAATATATAATATCTGGGTGGGGTGTGAAGTACCCAAAATGAGTAAAATAAAATGATTGAACATGATAGTCTGAAAAGCCTCTAACTGACTGAGCTATCTGAATAAGGAGTTGATGGGATATGTCCCCAACTAACTTAAACTAATAAAGTAATTAATGAGATAAATAAGAAATGATTATGTCATCGAAGGATGATGTCTCATCGCTAACTCTGTCATCTAGTATATGGAATCTACTGATGCATTGGAGCTCATGTCTCTAAAGCTATGGTATAAGACACCATAGCACAAATGTGTTAGTACTTTGAATGTACTAGTATTCATGTGAGGTAGGATGAATGCATGGGGTTTATATACATGAACAATACTGGCTAACTGACTAATATGAACATGAGAATACATGAATGAATACATAATAACTATGACTGAGATTACGATAAACACGAATATATAGATTATTATCATGACTGATACTGAGTTCCAATGACTGATATAATAGATAACATGAGTGACTGTATCTAGCAGTCCTGAATCTAATGGAACTAGCTGCGTTCGATACTATTATGAGTTAACTGTATCTAACAGGCCTGAATTTTGTACCTAAAACTATGGTAAGTATTTATCCAACCGACATGCCCCAAATAATGCATTATAGTTGAGTTAGGGTCCAATCTGTAACCCCAGTTGGAAGGGTGTCAATACCGCGCCACCGATAAGGACAAGTTGTGGGTGACCCTCATCTTATGGTGCCACCTAAAAGAGAACAGTGGGACGCTCATCTGACAGTGTTTATCTACTTCATAAACCCTTATCAGATAGTGTTGATATATCAACCAATGCTAGCTACATAGCTTTGGAATGCAAGGATGACTTCTAAGAATCACACCCTCATCTAACAGTGCGTGTTTCCATCCTTGGGTTCACTCAGTACTAACTCCTACTCCCACCTGTTTAGACTCTGAACATGATTAACTAAACTATACATCGACTGGGTTTACTGAGTTTCATAACTGATGGAATACTACTGATATCTTATAACTGACTAAATTCATGTGTTTACTGAGAGTACTCAGATTTCCTAAGTCACATAACTGACTAAAGTCTACTGAACGTGGCTTGACTGAGAGTATTGTGAAAATATAATAGAAGATTTAGGCACACAACTATATTTTTTGGGTACAAGTACCCCCAAGACTCGTTGGAAAGAAAATGACAAAGCATGACTTTCTTGAACACATAATTAACATCATAATCTATAATTCATTTATAGAAGCATTTCATCAAACATGTGATATGCATAAAATTGTACATACATGGGGATTTCATAATATCATACTAGCTAGGCACTTTTCCATCCTATAGGCATTTAATTAAACACATATTAGGCATAGTACATGAAGATAACATTGTAGAAAAATTAAAAATCATGGTTCATCTCTAATTTCACCATTCAAGTATTTAATCATTGATTCACATAAGGCTACACCTATAATAATAAACTTTCCATTAAGATTTTATCCTAAAAACATGGAATAGAATTCAATTGGTCATTATCAATATTAAAAAATAGACCCAACATGGAATTCATATAGATTCATATACTTGAACTTTCAAAAGGACATTGTTGGGCTTCATGGAAGAAAGGAGTCCATGAATGAACACTTTGCATACCTGGGAATGAGATTCTTGAAGTTCTTGAACTTGAAGGATTGAAATCTCTTAGTTCTTGAAGAAGATTTGGATTTTGTTCTTGAGGATTGCTCTTATGGAGAAAATCCTAGTTTTAATACTGTAGATGAATAACAAATTTAGGAACCTTGGTCGGATATTAGTAGGTCTATAAACGGGTGGTAAAAGACCAAAAAGGCCCTTTAAAAATGAATTAAAAATAATTGAATGGAACCTATGACAGCTCATGCAATGGTTCGTCACTGGATCGATAGTCCGTCGTTTCGACCGTCGTAGACGGACCAGGATACGGACTCATTACGTAAGTAGCGATGGCTTGGGCGATGGTCCATCGCAAGTTCGACGGTCCATCAACCTGATCGTCACACCTTATCCAGAAGGTTTTCTCACTGCCTTGGCTGTGGCAGTCAAGGTGACGGTCCATCGTTAGGTCGACGGTCAGTCAACCTGGTCGTCTCACCTGGGCGATTCTAGCCGCTCTGAGTAAAACGTCCATAACTTTTTACTCCGATACTAGATTTGGAAGAAATAGGTATCTTTGGAAAGCTTATTTAGTTTCCCAAGTGATAAAAAGGTAAATCTTAAACATTCCACGTCTACAAAAATGGATTCATCTTTCAAAGAAAGATTCTAACATTTTTGGGACAATTTAAAGGGAGGAAAAAGTACGGAGTATTACAGTACATGACTGGGATTTTATGATACGCTAAGATTCTCATACTGAACATGCATATCTAATACATGGATGCATAACTGAACTGACTCATGAACATATGACTGAACATGCAATGGTATTTGATATCGAGTTTGTAACTGAAATTAAAACATGAAACTAAATAAGCTTAGGGAAAACTATTATTTTAGGTTGAGTCTAAGTTTATAGAGAAAATATGAGGATACTTGGTCTATATGTCTGCCTCTACTTCCCAAATATTTCCCACAACGGACTGATTTCACGAAAGAACTTTGACTAGAGGGACTTCTTTGTTCCTTAATCTGCGAGTCAGAGAGTCAAGGATTTTGACTGGAATCTCTTCAAAAGAGAGGCTGTTCTGAACATCTATGCCCTCTATAGGGAATACAATTATTGAGTCACCTATGTCGTTCTTTATCAAGGAGACATAAAACAATGGATAGACTGAAGCTAGATCTAAAGGAAATTATAGCTCATAAGCTACCTTGACGAAATGACTAAGAACTTTAAAGGGACCAACATATTGGGGACTGAGCTTTACTTTCTTGACAAACCTCTTCACTCCCATCATGGGAGAGATCTTCAAATAAATATAATCACTAAGCTCAAACTTAAGATCCTTAATGTGCATATCTGCATATGATATCTATCATCTCTGAGCTATCTTAAGCCTTTCTCTGATAAACTAAACATTTTATAAGGTATTGAATACTAGGTTAGGCCCTACAATTGCGGCCTCACCCACCTCGAACTAAGCAATTGGAGATCTGCATATTCTACTATAGATAAGTTCAAATGGAGCCATTTTAATGCTGGAGTGATAGCTGTTGTTGTGTTCAAAATCAAATAAAGGCAAGTGTTCATCCCAACTACCTTTAAAATCTAACCGACATGCCCCTTCTCTAGTTGCTTTGGGGTGTAACTTATAACCCCAGTTGGATGGGTGTTAATATCATTCCATGTGTAAGGACAAGATGTGAGTTAACCGTCCCTGATAGGAATCTCATTCGTCAACCCTCGTTGGTAGGATAACTCAGATGAAAAGTATCAACCCTCATAATGTCTGGCAGGAAGATACCTCAACCTATGTTGTCTATGTAGTTCTATAACATAGAGATTGATTCTAAGGGTCAAACGCTCTGTTGGTAGGAATGACCCATCCTATAGTTAACTCCGTGTTGAATCCTACTCCCTACAGTATAGATACAGAATTAATTTCTAGTTTATACTAGGTTTGACTGATTTGTTACTGGTATTGCTGCATAATGAAATCGAACTAAGTTCACTATGTTTTGTTAACTGACAATATACTATCGGATTTTATTATGTGATAGAGTTTACTGAGGTATGAACTAAATAGTGAGTTAGACTGAACTACTACTGAATCTACTGAGTTTTTATGACTTCTATAATTAACTGACAGTACTACTGATCGTGATGTGACTGGTACTATTCTATGACTGACCATGGCTCTAGGTAATCACCTAAATTGTTGAGTACAAGTACCCCTAAGACCCGATAGAATAAATTAAGAGACATGGCATAACATGAAACAAGTAAAGTATGAACTTGATCATCATTCATACATTAAGGCATTTTGACAGACACTTGCATGATATAACTTGCACTTAAACTAACTAGATGTGATTTAATTCTCTTAATAGTTCACATTGACACTTTATGAAGCACTTGGTAAGCATAGTATATGCACATAGTATTGAACAACAAGTGAGCATCATAATTCATCTCTAATTTCACAAATCAAGGGTTTATCATGGATTCACATGAATCTACACATATAATGATTTATTTCACATGATATATATATATATATAATCATGAATTAGGAATTTCATCCAAATAACAATCATGGATACACTTTAATTCTAACCATGGAAATCAGAAAATAAATTACTTAAAGTTCAAAGAGATTCTTGGACTCCAATGCTGGAAGGAACCCTCGGATGAACACTTCACATACATGTGTTGAAGAATTTTTGAAAGGTTATGGTTGAATCTTGAGTTCTTGATTTGAAATTGCATCTTCTAGAGTTTTGTTCTTAAGAAAATTTGAGAAAGAATGACTATTTTCTATACAAGTAATTTTATGTTTTTGGGTCTGAAAGTCGAAGGAAAAAGACCTAAATACCTCAAAGAACACAGTCTTTTAATGACTGAATACTAGGATACCAACGAGAAGGTCAACACGGCGCGTCGATGGCAACGACGTGATAGCTACCACAATGCTCCATATTCGCATCAATTCACTAGAATTTGATGTTGATAGCTGTGGAAAATTTTAATCAATATGATAGGTCATGTGGCATACCAAAATCAGATTGATCCACTATTTCGGGATTCCAATGGAGCTTTAAACGATGTCCAAAAAATTGAAAACTTTTCCGAAAACACCTACGGGCATTCGTGATCATGAATCAACCCAAACATTAACATTTAATTGATGTAAAGGTCATGAAATAGGATTTCCAACCTTCATAGAGCTAAAATGACACTAAGTCTAAGTACTTAGCTAAAATATTCTAAGTCTGGGACCCCTTGACAAGCCTAAAGTACTGAATTAAGCTTAGGATTTTGTGGGGTCTTACATTAGCTCCCCCTTGGGAACATTCATCCTCGAATGAGACTGCTGAGACTGAGAATACTGAGAGGCTGACTTACTTATTGGACATAAATATTTGGAACATGACTATATTACTGATATTATTGTTATTATGAACTATCATATTAAACATGCATATCTGCTACATGGATATAGCTGAACATGATTCTTGAATACATGAATGGGATTACTGAAAAACTGAATGTATATACTGAACATGCATATCTGATACATGGATACATGACTGAACTGGCACATGAACGTATAACTTAACATGCAATGGGAACTAATATCATGATTGTAACTGAAATCTAAACATGAAACTAATTAAGGTTAAGAAAACTGTTACCTTGAGCTGAGTTTGGATTAGTAGAGAATAGAAGAGGATACTTGGTTTGCATGTCTGCTTCTGCTTCCCAAGTTTCTCCCTCAATGGAATGATTCCACCAAAGAACTTTGACTAGAGGAACTTCTTTGTTCCTTAGTCTACAAATCTGATAGTCAAGGATTTTAACTAGGATATCTTCATGAGAGAGGCTATTCTGAATATCTATACTCTTAAAAGGGACTATGACTGATGGGTCACCTACACCTTTATTTATCAAGTAGATATGAGACACGAGATATACTGAAGATAAATCTAAAGGTAACTCAAGATCGTAAGCTACCATTCTGAAATGACTGAGAATTAGGTAAGGGCCAACATATCGGGGACTGAGTTTTCCTTTCTAGCCAAAATGCTTCACTCTTTTCATAGCAGACATCTTCAAGTACACATAGTCACTAATGTCCAACTCGAGATCCTTTATGCACACATCTGCATACATTATCTGTCGGTTCTCAGCTGCCTTAAGCCTTTCCCTGATCAATTGGCCCTTATCTAAGGGATCAAACACTATATTAGGCCCTACTAATATGGCCTTACCCACTTCAAACCAACCAATGGGAGATCTACACTTCCTCTCATAAAGCACATCAAATGAAGCCATTTAAATATTAGAGTGATAGATGTTGTTATATGTGAACTTAATCAAAGTCAAGTAGTCATCCCAACAACCTTTAAAGTCTATCGCACATGCTCGTAGCATATCTTGTAAGGTCGAATGGTCCTTTCTGCTTGACTATTTGTCTGAGGATGAAAGGTTTTACTGAGATAAACTCGGGTACCAAGACCCTTTTGGAATGCTTTCTAGAAATAGGAGGTGAAACGGGTACCTCTATCTGAGATAATAACTGCAAAACACCATGAAATCTGACCAACTCCCTAATATAGAATTTGGCATAATCCTTGGCTGAATAGGAGGTATGAACTAGAAGGAAATGAGAAGATTTGGTCATTCTGTCTACAATGACCAAAAATGAATCATGATGACGAAGAGTATGAGGCAAGCCTATCACAAAGTCCATGTTCACTTCTTCATATTTCCAGATGGAATACTGAATTCCTACATGGACCCACTAGCCTTCTGATGCTCAATCTTAACCTGCTAACATATTGAGAACTTAGCCACAAACTCTGTAATGTCTCTTTTCATCCTACTCCACCAACAGATCTCCCACAAATTCCAGTACATCTTCGTAGCCCCCTAGATAAATAGAGTAACGCGCACCATGTATTTATGAAAAAATTCACTCCCTCAAGTCATCTTACCTATCACATACAGATGACCCTAACAACGCAAAACACCATCTCCTCATTAGGAGAAAACATTTACCTTCTGATTTTTGACTGATTTCTTCAACTGGACTAGACTAGGATCCCTATCCTGTTTTTTCTTCACTTCGAAAACTAGGGATGATTTTTAGCTAATCTGCACCCACACACTACCCTCTACTAAATTAGCTAAGTGAACATCTAGTCGGGATAGTTGATGTGCTTCCTGGGCTAACTTTTTCTTTCTGTTCTCAACATGGGCAACACTACCCATAGATATTCTACTGAGAGCGTTAGCCAATGCATTAGCCTTGTCCAAATGATATAGAACACTCATGTCATAGTCTTTCAACAATTCCAACTACCTTCTCTGATGAAGGTTGAGGTCTTAATAAGAGAACACATACTGAAGGATGTTATGATCAGTTAACACATCAACATGCACACCATACAAGTAATACCTCAAAATCTTTAAGGCAAAAACTATTGCTGCTAACTCAAGATCATGAGTAGGATTGTCCTTCTCATGGGGCTTAAGATGTCTAAAGGCATAGTCTAAAACATTACCTCTCTGCATCAAAACACAACCCAATCCAACTCTGGAAGCATCACAGTACACTACAACATCATCTGAACCATCTGGTAGGGTCAAAATCAGAGATGTGGTCAGTCGAGTCTTCAACTCCCAAAAACTCTTTTAACAAGAATCTGACCACTGGAACTTGACGTTCTTTTAAGTCAATTTTGACATAGGGGATACAATATATGAAAATCCCTCAACAAACCATCGGTAATAGCCAACCAAATCTAAGAAACTCCTGATATCTGATATAGAGATGGGTCTGGGCTAGTTTCTCACTGCTTCAGTCTTTTGGGGATCAACTCTAATGCCATCACCAGAAATTTTATGGCCAAGGAATGCTACTGACCTTAGCCAAAATTTGCATTTACTTAATTTGGCTAATAACTAATGGTTTCTAAGAGTTTGGAATACTATTCTGAGATGGTCTGCATGATCGTGTTCACTACGAGAGTAAACAAGAATGTAATCTATGTAGACTATGATGAACATATCCGAGTACTACTTAAACACATGGTTCATCAAGTCCATGAAGGCTGATGTGGCATTGGTAATACAAAAGGACATGACTAAAAATTTAAAATGGTTGTACTGAGTTTAGAAAGCTGTGTTTGGGATGTCACTTTCCCTGAATCTTAGCTGATGATAGCCTAATCTGAGGTCTATCTTAGAGAAATAACTGGAACCCTAAATTGGTCAAACAAGTCATCAATTCTATGGAGTAGATACTTGTTCTTGACCATAACTTTGTTTAAGTAACAGTAATATATGCATATTCAGAGAGAACCATCTTTATAATGCACGAATAAAACTAGTGCCCCTTACGAGCACAAAATGGGTTTAATAAATCCCTTATCTAAGAGACCCTTTAACTATTCCATTAATTCATAAAGTTCTGTTGGATCTATTCCGTATGGAGGGATAGAGATAAGCTGAGTATCTGGGAGATAAGAAATTCCAAAATCAATTTCCCTTTTGGTAGGAACTCTTGGAAGATATTTGGGTAACACACCTGGGAATTCATATATTACTAATACTGATTCAAGAATAGGGGTTTCTGAACTAGAGTCTTGGACTCAAACGAGATGGAAGACACATCCGTTAGCTATCATTTTTCTACCCCAAAGGTAAGAAACAAGTTGTCCCCTATGTCCTGAAGTACTACCCTTCCACTTTAGGATGGGTTTATTCCAAAACTAAAACTAGATGATTATATTTCTATAGTCAACTGAGGGATAGCAGCAATAAAGCCAATCCATGTCGAGAATGACATCGAAATTAGTCATCTCTAATTTGACTAAATCTGCTGAAGTGACTTTTTGAGTTATCATAACCAGACAATTCCTGTATACCCATCGGGCTATGATAGATTTACCCACTGGGGTAGAAACTGAAAAGGGCTCTGCTAGAATTTTAAAACTGACTCTGAAATCAATTGCTATAGAAAGAGCAACAAAGGACAAAAAATCTCCTGGATCTAGCAAAGCGTAAACATGCTAATGAAAAACTTGTACCATATAAGTGACCATACCAAGAGAAATTTCTTGATCCTATTGGGATTAAATAGCATAAGTCTGTTTGGGTGTTGTCCACTGGTGGCATAGGAAGAGGGACCCTACTGATTTAGGCGACCGAACTGAGCTGGGGAATGGTTATGCTAACTCTATGAACCAACCTAATGACACCGTATGACCCTATGGCCTGGTTTTCAATATCCAAAATACACATTGCTGCCAGCTCTACAGACACCCCGGTAGTTTTTGCCACACTTATGGCAAAGGGGATTGGCTCGGGCACTACTTACGCAGCCATAAGGTTTAGAGACTGATGCCCTATCTCGGTTTCTATCTCTGAATTTTGGCACTGGGGCAATTGTTGAGGAAGGAACTGGAACTAATGATTTTGGGAAAAACTAAGAATGATTCCCACCATTTGACTTAGGCTGAGCGAATTTGAAACTATCTATTCTCGCCCTCTTATTCTCTTTATTCTTGGTCTCCTCTATTTGATTAGAATAGACCATGAGCCTAGCTATATTCATCTCTTTAATAATCATTATAGTCCTATACTCTTTGACCATGCTGCTAGACACTCCTTCCAAGAACTTACTCATCTTTGCTTTGCTATATGCTATAACATGCGAGGCATATCTAGCTAACTGAGTAAAATAGAAAGAATACTCCTGCACTATTATATTTCCCTGCTTTAGGTTAATAAACCCCAAAACCTTTTCTTCCCTCAGCTCTAGAGGGAAGAACCTATCAAAGAAAGTAATTGCAAACTCCTTCCTTTCATGGGCCCTGCATCTGTGGCCCTTTCTTCCTTCCACTATTTAAACCATGAGTGAGCCACATCTAGTAACTAATATGAGGCCAACTCAATGTGTTATCACCCCCATTATAATGGTAACCTTCTACACCTAATCAAGAAATTCTTGAGGGTCTTCATCTAACTTAGACCCAGTAAATAATGGAGGGCTCATTCGGGTGAAGTCTCGAATCCTAGCACTAGCAGTATTGGCCTCTAGATTTGCTGGAACCATAGCTGGATGTTTATTTTGGGTTGCCGCAAATTGGTCTATGATGGTAAAGGCTGCTCTGAACTCCTCATGGGAGACATGCTCACCTAAAGGATCTGGATGGATGGGTTGAAGGGCTGACTGATCTCCCATTAATCTTCCATGAGTCCTCTTTGAAGGCATATTATGTAAAAAAATGTGAAACTAGGATTAGAAAGAGAGTATAATTGGAGCTCATGCTCACTCACACGACATGAATATAGAAATTAGGGAAACTTTTCCTAAAAGATCTCGTAAGCTCTTGTCCATAAGTGTAGTGTGTAACACACCTATGTACAAGACTCTACTAGATATGTCTTTCAGACTTCCTAGGACTCTGTTGAACCTTAGGATCTGATACCAAGTTGGTAACACCCTAAGTCTGTACCCCGAATGCTACATGGTGCTTATAATCCCAAAGGAACACAAGCTAATGCATGACTGGTAGCTATTGCAATAATTGAGCAATAAATATTGTAATTATGTAGAAATAGTTGAAACATATGCCATAAGGTTGAAATCTATAAATAAATGAAAATACAGTATCAAAATACTAAAATTCAATAATACTAAAAAATTGAACAACTGTCTGAAAAGTTTCTAACTATCTTAACTATAGAGTTGATGGGACAAGCCTCCAACTAACTCTATTTACTTAAATAAAACTAAAGTACTGTAAATAATAAGCATGTCCTCAAACTATGAGGATTTACCACTACTCTAAAAGATGAGAATTTGAACTGCTAAAGTTGCTCTGGATCCCTTGCATCTGGACCTATGATATAAGACATCATAGGATAAAGAAAAGTTTATGTCAGTACTTTGAATGTACTAGTATGCTCAATGAGGTAGGCTGATATGCATTAGTTCATATGCATGCAAAATGATAATTGAATAACATGAGTATGACTGAGTAAGTGTACATGCATGAATACATCAACTATAACTGAGATCGTGCTAATATTGAGTACTAAATTGGAATACTAATAACTGATATCTGAGTTTATGAATATTATATTACTTATTGTCTGAAAGACTATATCTGACAGTTTTGAATACTTTGGAACCATATTGAGTTGAGTGACTATGTCTGATAGTCCTGAATCTGTAGAACTGAACTAAGTTCTATTATAAGACTAAGACTGTGGAAGGTAATCATCTAACCGACATGCCCTATATCTAGTTGCTTTTGGGTCCAACCTGTAACCCGATTTGGAAGGGTGTCAATATCGTGCCATGGGTAAGGACAAGCTGTGAGTTAACACTCTCTGAAAGGAAGCTAGTTCATAAACCCTCACTGGCAAGATAACTATGATGAGAAGTATCAACCCTCATAATGTCTGGCAGGAAGATACCTTAACCCACGCTGGCTACGTAGTTCTATAACATAGGGATTGCTGCTACGGGTCAAACCCTCTGCTGGCAGGAATGCAACACATCTCTTAGTTAACTCTAATGCCATAACTAGCATAAATTAAGAGACATTGCATAACATGAAACAAGTAAAGTATGAACTTAATCATCATTCATATATTAGGGCATTTTGATAAACACTTGCATGATATAACTTGCTCTAAGCTAACTTGACATAATTTCATTTTCTTAATAGTTCACATGGACACTTTATCAAACCCTTGGTGAGCATAGTATATGCACATAGTATTGAACAACAAGTGAGCATCATAATTCATCTCTAATTTCACAAGTCAAGGGTTTATCATGCATTCACATGAATCTACACACATAATGATCAATTACTTGAAGTTACTTTAATTCCAACCATGGAAATCATAAAATCAATTACTTGAAGTTCAAAGAGATTCTTGGGCTCCAATGGTGTAAGGAACCCATGGATGAACACTTCACATACGTGTGTTGAAGAATTTCTGAAAGTTTATGGTTGAATCTTGAGTTCTTGAATTGAAATTGGACCTTCTAGGGTTTTGTTCTTGAGCAAATTTGAGAAAAATGACAATATTTTCTCTATTGGGAGTTTTGTGTTTTGGGGCTGAAGGTTGAGGGAAAAAGACCTAAATAAACCCAAGAATGCATTTTTATAATGACAAAAAACTGGGTTACCAATGCGCAGCTCGACGTGCCGTGTCGATGCCATTGAAACGATTGCCAATGCATCATCCCATTTTTGTGTTGATTTATTGGAATTTAGCGCTAGTAGCTAGGGAAAATAGTAATCGATGCGATAGTCAATGCAGCGTGCCAAGATCGCGTTGGTCCACTATTTTAGGATTCGAACGATAGAAAAGAGCTTTAGGGTGATGCATTCCAGGAATGTGGAAAGGGTGTATTTTACTACCTAGTAGTTAAAGGATGTAGCGTAACAATGGTATGAAGAATGGGATAGGGCAAGGGGTGATGTTGTGGAATCATCTTTGTGGGAGACTTTTTCAAATACATTTCTAGATTGTTTTTTCAGAAGTTGAGGGATGTGAAAGCAGAGGAATTTGATAATATTAAATAGGGGAAGATGTCAGTCAAGGAGTATGCCTAGAAATTTCACCAGTTGTCTCAATATGCTCCAGAGATGGTGTCAAATATAAGGGATTGGATGAGAAAGTTTGCTTCAGGTCTATCTCGTGAATAGATCCTTAAAAGCAAGACTGAATTGCTGATCAATAACATAGATATTTCTACGTTAGTTGTTCATATGCAATAGGTGGACGAGGAAAAAAGAAAAAAAAGGATGAAATAGGGTAGGGGCAAGGAAAGAAGTTTACGTTCTCTCAGCAGAATAGTGATGGGAAAGAAGTTTAGGTTCTCTAAGCAGGATAATGGCCAACCAAAAAGTGGTAAGGATGATCGAAAGTGGCCAAATAAGAAGTGAGGGAGTTCTTGTTCTTTCTCCACGCCTAATACTCCTTGCCTATAGTTTTTGGGAGATAGGACTCAGTAGGGTGGTGACAACTTTATGGCAGATGGTACCTAATATTAGGCTAGTGGGGCTTATTTGGATTTCTCATGACCTTCTTACAGGTTTTGTGTTTGGTTACATCGGGGTTTCTCTGATGATGGGAGGGACAGGTACTTCAAATATGGTCTGCCAGGCTATATTCTTAGAAATTATCCAGTTGGTATGGTAGCTTTGAGGGCAAAGAAAATTCTGGTTGCCTCTTTATCTTTTCCTGCACTTAGGTGTGCTGATTCTGTATTTGTTTCTTCGTCTAGTACCAGCACTAGCCAGAATCAATTATATGCTCTTGTGTTTCGACAGGAGTTTGAGGCATTTCCTAATGTCGTGAATGGAATGTTCAATCATTTTCTCCTGACATGTATTATTTGATTAATTTAGGGTCCATAATTTATCATGCGACCCCATCTATTACTATGTATTTTGGTTTTGATCTCGAGGATATTTCAGACTCTTTTTCTATTTTTACCCCAATAAGTAACTTTTTGATTGCTAAAAGAGTCTATAGGGGTGTATAGTATCCGTTTGTAGTAAGAAGACTTTGGTAGATTTTTATCAACAAAATATGGTGGACTTTGATGTTATTCTGGGTATGGATTGGTTACACTCATGTTATGCATCCTTAGATTATCATACTTGTAAGGGTATTTTTAAGTTTCCTGGTTAATTAGTTTTCTAGTGGGAGGGTGGTTACCTAGATCCTAAGGGGAAGTTAATATCATATCTTAAAGCTCATAGATTAATCTCCAAAGGATGTCTTTATCATCTAATTTAGGTTAAAGATTCTAACTCGGAGGGTCCTACTTTGCATTCAGATCGATTGGTGAATGAGTTTCCTAAGGTCATTTCGGATGATCTTTCTGGTGTTTCCCCGTATAGGGAGATTGAGTTTGGGTATGATCTTGTTCCGAACACTCATCCAATTTTTATCCCCCTTATAGAATGGCTTCAACTAAGTTCAATGAACTCAAGGAGCAACTTAAGGATCTTTTGGAAAAGGGTTTCATCCATTCTAATGTGTCCCCGTGGGGTGCACCAATTTTATTCGTGCATAATAAGGATGGTTCCTTATGAATATGCATAAAATATCGCAAGTTAAATAAGGTGATGGTTAAGAACAAGTATCCTCTTCCTAGGATAGATGACCTATTTGACTAGTTCCAATGTGCCAAGTTCTTTTCTAAGATTGATCTTTAGTCTAGGTATTATCAGATTAAGATTAGGGAGGTGACATCCCTAAGACAGCTTTCTATACATGATATGGGCACTTTGAGTTCTTGGTTATGTCATTGGTCTGACTAATGCCCCTGTGACATTCATGGATTGTATAAATAGGGTCTTTTATTAGTTTCAGGATCTGTTTATCATTCTATTCATAGATGATATCTTATTTTACTCTAAGAGTGAGGTGGATCATGTGAATTACCTTCGTGTTGTGTTGCAGACCTTGAATGAGAAACAGTTGTACGACAAATTCTCTAAATATGAGTTTTGATTTAATGGTATTACTTTTATAGGTCATATTATTTCTAATAAGTTGATCATAGTGGATTTGCAAAAGGTCAAGGTGGTTAAGAAGTGGCCTAGACCCAAGACTCCAACTGACATTCATAGCTTCTTGGGTTTGGTTGGGTATTATAGGAGGTTTGTGGAAAGTTTCTCGACTATAGATGCCCCGTTAACTAGGTTAACTAAGAAGAAGTTAAAGTTCACTTGGTTGGATTCTTATAAGTGTAGTTTCGAGAAGCTGAAGAATAAGTTGACTTTGGCTCCAATTTTTATTTTTCATGAAGGCACTGAGAGGTTTTTGGGTTACGGTAATGCATCTTGAGTAGGACTTGGTTGTGTTCTGATGCAGCATAGAAAGGTGATAACCTATTTTTCTAGGTAGTTGAATGCGCATAAGAGAAATTATACTACTTATGATCTGGAACTGTTAGTTGTGGTCTTTATGATAAAAATCTAGCGGCACTATATGTATGGAGTGGATATGGACATATTTTCTGATCATATGATTCTACAGTATGTGTTCACGTAGAAGGAGCATAATCTCAGGCAGTGGAGATGACTTGAGCTTCTTAAAGATTATGATATAAGTCTTCACTACCTCCTAAGTAAAGCTAACATAGTTGTTGATGCTCTTGGTAAGTTGTCCATGGGGAGTTTAGCTCATGTGGGTAAAGAAAAGTGGGAGTTGGTGAAGGATATTCACTGCTTGGCAAATCTTGGAGTTCATCTTTTGGATTTTAAGAATGGTGGTGTGTTGGTACAAAAAGTGGTTCGGTCGTCTTTTAGTGCAGAGATCAAGGAGAAGAAAATGTTAGATCCTGTCTTGGTGAAAATTATGAGCGAAGTAGATGGACAAAAAGTGATGGTATTTGAGATTAGTGGTGATAGTACCTTGTGTTATAAAAGGAGGTTATGTGTTCTCGATGTTGATGGTTTTTAAGAAAGGATATTCGTGAGGTGTATGAATCACACTATGTTGTTCATCATATTTCAATGAAAATGTATCATGACCTCAAGAATATGTATAGATGGAATGGTATGATAAGGGATGTAGCTAATTTTATTTCCAAGTGCTTAGTATGTCAACAAGTGAAAGTTGAGCACATGAGGAATGGGGGATTGTATCAGCAAATAGAATTGATGAAATGGAAATGAGAAGTAATCAACATGGATTTTGTTACCGGTCTTCCTTGGTCTCAAAATCAATTTGATTTAGTTTCGGTCATCGTGGATAGATAACAAATTTGGCTCACTTTTTGCTAGTGAGGACTAACTTTTTGGCTAAGGATTATATGAGGTTGTATCTTCATGATATTGTGGAACTGCAAGGGGTACCTATTTCTATTATCTCTGATCTTGGTGCACAGTTTTCATCGAACTTCTGATGGTCGTTTCAGAAAGGATTAGGTATCACGTATTCTCTATCTTATGAAAAGATCCAGATTGAGATCTTGGATTAGTAGGTTCGTCGGCTACAGACCAAAGATATGGCCTTGGTTAAGGTTCTATCGCAGAACCACATGGTGGAAGAGTCTACATAGGAAATGAAAGAGGACATAAAGTCCAAGTATCCCTAATTTTTTCTGCTCTAGGGATTCGTGTGGAACATATTTGTCCTTTCTCATACTTTTGTTTTCTAACTTAGTTCAAGGGTAAATTAAATTCTTGCATCTTCGTTTTCTAACTTATTTAAAGGTTAGAGTAGCGGTAATGCGGTGTAAATCATTCTTGTACTAACTTGCTCCATCATTCGACGATGAATGATCCAAGTGAGGGAGAATTAAAACACCCTAGGTTTTGACCCATAGAAATTTCATAGGTGTTTAGTTTCTCGATATTATATGACTAGGAGGTACTAGTCATATAATAGGGTACGGTTTGGTGGCCTTAGAAGTATGTTAACTAGTGTGGCTTGGTTTGGTTTTTATCCAAGGTATGAATGGATCTTACTAGTTATATCTTGGGGTACTAATGTAAAGATATCAGTCGTATGTTGCTCTATGTTTAACCTAGGTGATCCTATTCTGCCTAGGGTATGGTTTCATAAAACTAATCATATGGTTAAGTATGCTTTGGCTTGGGTGGTTCTACATTGGACAGTGTTGGGGTCTAAAAGGAGTCCTAGGTTATGAGACAAGGGTACCACTTGTACATTAGGGTACAACTTGGGAAGGTGGTGGTCACACCCTCCTGCGGGAATTTTTTACAGTTTACATTGCGGGTAATCTGAACATTCTCCTCTTAACCTATTAAGTCCCCACCACATATATCACTCTTGGGAAATCATTTACCTTATTATTCTAATATTTGACACTAAAACTCTCTCTCAAATTTTATCAAAGGCTCTTGGGTTAAAGAAGGCTAAGGTTTCATCAATAGGACCAATTTCTGCTTGCAAGAAGCAGTTTCTCTCTGTCTTTTTTGTAATCTAAGGCATGTTACTCCTCTCTCATTGTTAGTTCCAGCTAAAGACATGTTTCATGAATTGTTTACATGGTATAATTTTGTTATAGTTTTGCATTTTCAAATATATGTTGGGGGGTTTGGTTATAATTTTTTGGTATGGTTTTCCCATATCTTTTACTTATAGTTTTCATATTATAACGGTGGTTTGAAATAATGGATGCATGGTAATAGTCAATTGGTACTTGGTTTTGACTTTGGAAATACTATGCTCCCAACATGTTTGATAAATGCCTATCAGAATTCTTTTACTATATTGTTGGACTTTTACTGTAACTATTATATTATATAACTTGCTAATGGAACACTAATTGGTTTGGATAGTTTTTTAAATGGTTAAATGGTAAGATCTTTGTTCATGGTTATGGTTTGATTAAATAGCTTTGAAGGGTACAAGGGAATTCCCCAAGCAAACTTTATAATGAAACTTATGTGGGTTACATCGGACTCCCTCTAAGTCAACTTAATAGTTTAATCTATGGTTACATGGGAATCTCTTCTTTTATAAAAGGTTGGCTAAGGACATTGCTTGTAAGCTATAGTCGGTATGACAATACCATAATTTATAGGTGTGGTTATTAATAAATGGAATTGGTGGTATGGTTTTGTAGTAATAGTTTTAATTTGTCAATTATGTTGGGGTGTGATAGTTAATTATGAAGTTGTGAGTCCAATGTACAGACAATGGAAACTCATGTTTGCAGATGTGAGGATTGGTCATGGAGACCATATATGTTACTTATAGGGTACACGGGAATCCCGTAAGTCACACTTGTATATATGTATCATGGATAGCGAAGGGTACACTCGAACCCTCTACTTCTATGGTATCTTTGGTTCGTGCGGCTACATGCATCAGGGCCCATTTACGGGAAACACTGGACCCATATAGCCCGTGGGTGGTTCTAGGATGGTTAAGCTACACATACCCAGGTTAAAGGTTTTAAATGCATGCTAAACCGGATTCCCTTTACCGATATGGATATGTATATATTGTGTATGGTTGTAAATGCATATGATTGTTTAATTGGTGTAATGGTCGGTATTATTTTATCCTTGTCCTTATTGTATATTGGTGTTCAACCAATAACCTCTCTTCAGGCGCTGTATCCCCACAGATACAAGAATCGGCCATTTTACTCCTCTTGCTTAGTGATCGGATTTGGGATCGACTGTTTGATATAACTGGTGAGCTTCAATATTTTTGAAGGCTCTATTTTATGTCATGGATGTATTTACATACTTTGGTAATTTTATATACTATGGTTGTGGCAATGGTCAGGGGCATGCACCGACCGGATGTTGTTTTACTTTCAATTAGAGGATTTATGGAACTACTATGGGTTGGTAAGCACGGTGTCGGTAATGGTGCAAGACTTAGTATTTTCATTGGTATTAGGGATGATACCATTTGACTGTATTTATGATTGTTCCTTCATATTATCTTATGTTATTAAAATGAATTTGGTTATTATTTCAGTTTGGTTATGGTTGTTTGTTGGCATCGGATGGTTGGGCATGTTAGGATTTGTCACGATCGTGATCGTAATCCCAAAGTATTTTTGTTGTTAAATATGCTATCTTGTTATGTGTTTGGAATTCGTCCAACTCATGGCATATTTTTGGAGGTTGGGTTGGGTATCTGGGGCGATCTCCGATCTTGGTTGGACTTGGCATGCCCATTATGACAAGGATTCAATTCAGATTGAGTCACTACACCTTGCTTGAGCATTTACATCACTCTACTAAATCAAACCTTACACTATGGCCACTTCATTTGATTCCATTTCACACATATGCCTACTTTCACTACCTTGATTCACCCGTGTCTTTTGAAAGTATTTTCTTCTTATTTATTTCTTTTGTGCCATCTATGTTTTTTCTTCTATTGGTGATTCCATTCTTTTTCACTTCTTCACTTGTGCTCTTTTCTTATCTTTTAGGCACCCACTTACAATAATATCGCTCAAGGTCATCTCTTCTAATATTTACCATCCCCAACTTAGGCTTTTTGCCTCAAATTGCATATTCAAGTTCATGGAGGGTAGGGTTCAAAAAAGTGGTAAAACTAAAATGGTTT
Source organism: Capsicum baccatum var. pendulum (assembly GCA_030864225.1). Classification (NCBI taxonomy): domain Eukaryota; kingdom Viridiplantae; phylum Streptophyta; class Magnoliopsida; order Solanales; family Solanaceae; genus Capsicum; species Capsicum baccatum. The sequence continues at coordinate 139,488,137 of CM061560.1, forward strand.
AAGGCTTGCAGTGCCTTTGCCAATTAAAGGATTGAAGGCTCAAAATGTGTAACTAGGGATAATATTCTAGGTACGAGTAGGCTATTTAGGCTAAAGTGGGTTCCTATGTTCACAAAGAAGGCCTAATATCATTTCACCAATGAAGCATAATCAAAATTACCCTTAAAGGATAACGAGCCAAGTTCTAGATAACACAAGAAAGCATGAGAGTTAAACTACTACTCTCACTGCACATGACATGCAAACTTTTCAAGAGGATCAATTGCATTCCTACTAGAGACAAAAGGAGGTGTTTACCATATACTACAAACTAAGGACTTTGGAGTCACAAAAAGAGGGAAAGCATTGTTACAAAAAATTTCATGTCTATGCCTTTGGTTTTCAAAAAAAATTAGATGGAGGGGGTGTTTTGCTTCACATTTAAACAATGAAAAATTTGTTATTTATGGCACCAAACCATGTCGTCATATCATATTTTGGCTTTCGTGAGGGCAAACCATATGGCTACTCAGACTTCACCATAGGTATAAGGGCGATCCTAAAACTCCAATGCTTTGGGTACTTACACTTTCCCCACAACTATGCTCCAAAGCCAGTCCCAGTTATTTTCTCTTAAAAATGTCATCACTCAATCTATCATAGGGAAAGACTCATCCGACATCATCATTAACAAAAAAGGGATAAAATAATAATCTAATAATGAAAACAGACAATTAATCCAAGAAAAGTAGGCACCATTAAGGTGTTCGAGTATTAAAACCCTAAAATAGAAATATAATTATCCAAATCATCCAAAAAATAACCAAAAAATATAGACCAATCAAATAACTACAACTACAAAAGAGACGGGCACCCCCAAATCTAAACTTACAATGAAATCACTACATAATCATGAAAGTATAGAAAAGGTAAAGGGTGCTACCTATAACCACATCAAGTACCCTATCACTGTCGGCCTCAACATCATTCCTAGCATCATCTGAGTACCATAAACCAGGGACCATATCATCAATCTTAGCTCGGGGAGAAAAAAGTCTCACTTTGGGTTTCAAAACCTTCCAAAGGCCCTCCATCCACTTCCACGTATTTGTGAAGAATTTGTCCCTCTTCTTCTCATTCTTTTGCATCTTATCATGCAACTACTGTAACGACTAATGGGATCGTTCCTGACAAACCCTGGATTTGAAGCCTTAGAAAATTTCCTATATTTCTTTATTCTAAACATCATACAATTTTAGTGTACTAGTCATATGATGGGGTACAGTTGGTATGTTCTTAGTCATATGCTAACCAATTTTGTTGGTGGGTTAGGTTGGTTTTTGGAATGGATATAACTTAGGTGGGTACGAGTTATATGGTTGGTGACAAGTCATAAGTTTTGGGGTTTTCCTTCACTAAATATGAGAATTAGTAACATAACTTAGATCTGAGTACCAGTGGCTCAGTATGAGCAATAAGTTAGGGTATGAGTCGTACCATTGACTCTTATGGTAGACAGTGTTCAAACTTCTTTTGATTTTATTTTGCTAGGGATACTGTTAAGGGGTACTAATCATATCCTTGATATGACTTGATTTGGGTAAGTCATATGGTGGACAGTGTTGGGTCCTGGGGTATTCCTAGGATACCAGTGCAGGGTACCATTCATATTAAAGAGTATGACTAGTATGGGGTAGTCGTACCATCTAACGAGAATTTCAAGCGGTTGAAGTTGAGGATAATCTGGACATTTATCCACTTAAGCATTTAAGTCCCAAAGACTTATATCACTATTGGGACATCATTTACCCTATTATTCTAATATTAAACACTTATAAACTCTCTCTAATTCTATCTAAGGCTTTTGGGTAAAGAAAGGATATGCTTCATCTAGCAGATTAATTTGGGGCTTGTATAGGTGATTTATCTTCATCATCTTTATAATCTAAGGCATGTACTTCTCCCTTATTGTTAGTTCAAACTAAAGGCATGTTTTATACAATTTTTTCATGGAATGATTATTGTATGGTTTTGGAGTTTTCAAATATATGTTGGGGTTTTGGTATTAAATGTTTGTTTGTGGCTTTTCCCATGTTTTAATTATGTGTTTTACAAGCTTTAAAGGTGGTTTGGACACTGTGTTGCATGGGAATGGTTAATTAGAATTTAGAATTGGTTGTGGAAAGATTATGCCCCTAACATAATTGGTAAATTACCTATGAGAATGCTTTTAGTATATTATTGGAACTATTTCATGTTGTGGTTTTGTAATGGAACCCTATGTGGTATAGATAGTTTGGAATGGTTAATTAGTAACGTTTGGTTACCATGGTTATGGATAATTAATCTTCTTTGTGGGGTATAAAGGAATTCCCCAAGTAACCATACTAATGAACAACTTGTGGGATACATGGGTTTCCCCCAAGAAAATATAATATGGAACAATTGTGGGATACATGGGATTTTCCCAAGTTAACTTGATAATCTAATCTATGGGGACATGGTAATGCCTTTACATGAGAAAGGTTAGCTAAGGACAATGCTTTCAAGCGATACTTCGTATGACAATAGCACTATTCATAGACTTGGTTAATAATAATAGAATAATAGTTTGGTTGGATGGTAATAGTTTTAAGTGGGCAATAATAGCGGGATATGATAGCTAACCTTGAAAGTGGGAATCTAATGGACGAACACTGAAAACTCATGTTTACCGACATAAGGGTTCGTCATAACGACAACATATGATACTAGAAGTTAAATGGGAATCCTCTAGGTACATTGTACATATGTATTATTTAGAATGATGGGTACTCGGGAATCACCTGCTATTATGGTATCTCTGATTCTGTGGTTACACGCATTAGGGCTAATTTAGGGGGTTATGCTAGACCCATATAGCCCATGGGTTGTTCAAGGATGGTTAAGCTATACATACCCAGGTTAATGATTTTAAAGGCATACTAAACCCAACTCTCTTTCCTGGCATGGTTATATATATGTATGGTTTATATGCATATGAATGGTTTACTCAATTTTAGTAGTTGGGATTATTTTATCCTTATCATGAGTTTATACTAGCGTTCACTCGCCAACCCATCTTCGGGTAGCTGTATTGCAACGCAATATAGGAATCGGCCATTCTACTTCTCCTAGTTAGTGATCAAATTTGGGATAAACTTTTGGATAGAAGTGGTGATCGTCCATATTTCAAAGGCTCCATTCACTATCATGGACGTCTTTACATACTATGAGTATTTTATTGATATTTGTTTTGGCTACAACTGGGGCATATCCCAACAAAATATAGTTTTTTTATTAGAGTCTTTGTGTGACTACTATGGGTTGGAATTGGAGGTTTCGGTAATGGTGTTATCCTTAGTACTGGCCTTGGTATTGAGGTTAATACCATTGGACATAATTTATGATTATTCCATCCTTTTCTATTTTATTATGGACAAAAACTTAATTTTTATATTGGTTTGGTTATGGTTGTTGGATGGTATTGGATAGTTAGACTTGTGTTGGTTGGTCATAGCTATAGACCTATCCCAAAGTCTAGAATCATAACAAACTCTATATTTTAATATGTTTAGAATTCATCTAACTCAGGGTATGCATATTTGGAGATTGGGCTGCTTAACAAAGGTTTGGTCCTGAATGGACTTGGAATGCCCATTATGAAAGGGTCCTGATTTGGGTCGTGTCAAGTTGGTATCAAAGCTTTCAGTTCATGGTTAATTTTGAGTCTACAAAGCTGAGTTGAGTAGAGTCTCTTTTAAGGGTAAGTAGTACACCACACTCATAAGAGAGAGGCTACACGGCATTTTGAAATGTTCCACTTTTTTGTTATTTTATTTTCAAGCTTAGAGTCTAAGTCTTGGAAACTTTTCTAATCTTAGTTTGTTCTCTTTTTAGATCATGGCTCAATGATCTGAGATCCAAGAAAACTCCTACGTCCCCACTAGGGATAATAATGATAGGACATAATCTACTCAGGGGATCCATATTTAGTCTAGGGGTCCAGTCCCTGATATTTCTAGAGTTCTACTGGTTACAAATAGTCCTCCTCAGGGTGAGGTGACGAATACAAAATTTCATCAATTGATTCATGGTATAACTCAGTTGGTTTGTTCTTAAGATGAGCGGGATGAATTGGGTGAGGCCACAAGGGTTGGATAGTCTTTAAAGATGAATCCTCCTTCTTTTACTTATGTAAAGGTTGAGAAGGATCCTCAGGGTTTCTTGGATGAGATAGTGAAAATTTTTAGGGTGATACAGGCCAAGAATGTGGAAGGGGTGAATTTTTCTACTTATAAGCTTAAGGATGTGGTGTAGCAATGGTAGAAGGAGTAGGATCGGGCGAAAGATGATGTTGGGAAGTCGTCCTTATGGGAAACTTTCTCTAATGCTTTTTTGGATCGCTTCTTTCTTAAGAGTTGAAGGAGGAGAAGGCGAAGGAATTTGGCAATATGAGATAAGGGAAAATATTGATCAAGGAATATGCCTTTACACTAGCTGTCTAGGTATGCTTTGGAATTGGTGTTTGATATGAGGGCAAGGATGAGAAAGTTCACTTCTGGACTTTCTCGAGATTTTATCCTTGAAAGCAAGACTATATTACAGATCAAGGATATGGACATTTCTAGGTTGGTAGTTCATTTGCAACAAGTGGAAGAGGAAAAAAAAATAGGCAAAGTTTGGCAAAGTCAGGGTAACAAGTTTAGGTCAATAGAATAGGGTAGTGCTCAACAGCAAAGTGGTCAGGATGGCAGTACGTGGACAAACAAGATGTATGGGAGATTCGGTTCTTTCTCCATAGCTAGTGCTCCTTACTTGAAGTAGTCAAGTGATAGGCTTAAGTAGGGTGGCGATAACTTCAGGGCACAAGGATCCCAATCTCAAGTGAGTGGGGCTCGATTGGCCTCATCAAGCCCTCTTCGCGGTGTTATGGTAGGTTGCATAGGGTTTTTTGTTATTAGGGGAGGGATAAATATTTCAAATATAGTTAGCCAGGCCATATGCTTAGAAACTGTCCAGTTGGTAAGGGTGCTTTGGGAGCGAGTAAGGCTTAAGTTTCTTCATCTTCTACTCATACATCAATTGGTTCTATTTTTCCATCAGTTTCTCTTTCTAGTATTGGTGTTGGTCAGAATAGGTTAAATGCTCTTGTAACTCAATAGGAATCTAAGACATTACCTGATGTCGTTACTGGTACATTATGACTTTTTTCTTGTGAGGTGTATTGTTTTATTGATCTGGGTTCACTCTCTCTTATCTAACCCTATTTATGGCTACATATTTTGGATTTTATCTAGAGGTTATTTTGGATCCTTTTTCAATTTTTACCTTTGTAGGTGACTCTATTATTGCTAAAAGAGTCTATAGCGGGGTGTGGTATCTATTGGTAGAAGGTAGACTTTGGTAGATTTTTTGAACTTGATATGGTGGATTTTGATGTCATTCTGGGAATTGATTGGTTGCACTCATGTTATACGTCCTTATATTTTTGGAACCATAAGGTTCTCTTTAAGTTTCCTTGTGAACCAGTTATTAAGTGGGAGGGTGGTTTCCTAGCTCCTAAGGGGAGGTTTATTTCATATCTTAAGGCTTAGAGGTTAATCTCTAAAGGGTGTCTCTATCATCTAGTCTGGGTTAAAGATTCTAACTCAGAATGTCCTTCTTTAAATTCAATTATAGTGGTAAATAAGTTTCCTGAGGTCTTTTCGGATGATCTTCTTGGTGTTTCTCTGGGAAGGGACATTGAGTTTGGTATTTAGGAAGTTTCTAGATCTTTTTGTCATTGTGTTCATTGATGACATTCTGGTATATTCTAAGAGTGTGGTGGAATCAAGTTAATCGACCACATGTGGTGTTGTAGACCTTGAAAAAGTAGCAGTTCTATGCCAAATTCTCTAATTGTGAATTTTGGTTGAACGCTGTAACTTATCTTGGTTATATTATTTCTTTTGAGGGGACCATGGTGGATCTGCAAAAGGTGGCAGTGGTTAATAGGTGCCCATGACCCACAACTCCAGTGACATTTGGATTTTTTTGGGTTTGGCTGGGTATTATAGGCAGTTCATGTAAAGTTTCTATATGATATCTACCCCTTTGAGTAAGTTGACTTAGATGAGGGTAAAGTTTTCATGGTCGATTGCTTATGAAGGGAGTTTCGAAAAGATAAAGGACAAGCTAACTTTGGCTCTAGTTTTGACATTGCCTGAAGATAATAAGGCGTTTTTGGTTTATTATGATACATATCAAGTTGGACTGGGTTGTGTTTTGATGCAGCATGGGAAGGTGATTTCCTACACTTCCAAAAAGTTGAAGGTGTATGAGAGAAATTATTCTTCTTATGATTTGGAGCTTTTGGCAGTTGTTTTTTCTGTTAAAATCTTGTGGAATTATTTATATAGAGTGAATATGTATATCTTTTCTAATCATAAGAGTCTACAGTATGTGTTCACTCAAAAGGAGCTAATCCCCAGGTAGAGAAGATGGTTGGAGCTTCTCAGGGACTATGATATAATTCATCACTATAATCCAAGTAAAACTAACATTGTTAATAATACACTTAGAAGGTTGTCCAAGGAGAGGTTTGTTGAAGTGGATAAGGAGAAGCCAAAATTGATGAAGTATGTTCACCACTTAGCTAATCTCGAAGTTCATCTCGTGGACTCCAATGATGGTGGTGTAATGGTACAAGAAGTGGTTTGGTCATCTCTTTGTGCAGATATCATAAAAAAACAATGCTAGATCCCTTCTTAATGATAATCAGGAGTGATATTGGTGGGCAAAGCATAATGGTGTTTGAGATTAGCGGTGATGGTACCTTGAGGTATCAACGGAGGTTATATATTCCTGACGTCGATAGTTTGTGATAAAGAAGTTTTACTAAGGAGCATGAATCGTGCTATGTTTTTCATCTCGGTTCAACAAAAATGTATCGCGATCTCAAGGAGATGTACTGGTGAAGTGGTATGAAAGGAGATGTGGCTGATTTTAACGCCAAATGTATGGTATGCCAACAAATTAAAGTTGAGCACATGAGGCCTGGGGTTTGTATTAGGAAATTTAATTCGACACATTAGGGCTAGGGTTCATCAAAGGTGTTTGTCTTGAGGCTTAAGAGTCAAGTTTCTTACTTGAATTTTCTTGAATAAGGTATGTGAATCTTCCCTCATTGTTAGTTGATAAATATCATGCATTTTAAAGTATGATTATGATTCTTAAATGGTGGTTTGAAAAATCAAAATTGAGGGTTTTATTGCATATGATTGAGTATTGTTTACTCTTGGTTAAACTTGTATTTATACATGTTTTCTATCATTTGTACATGTGGATGCTTGGTAATTGTGGTTTAACAAATGGGTCATGGATTACCTAAACTTGATGGGTTTTTTCATTGTTTTGGCATTGATAATAATATGCCCTGAAAGTGTTTGTGAAAATGCTTAAAAGTATAAACTAATCACATGTTAATCATGTTTTGAACTAAGGAATTAGCCTAATAAATATGAAAGGTTGGTAAATAGTTGGCCATGTAATGAGGTAAAGGGTAACCTTGGTGGTTTAAATTGTTAAATGGGTTTGTGTCCCTAAATAATAACTTGATTTATGTCTTTGTTAGGCAATGGGTTCGAGTCCCTAAACTTTAGATTGAACAAATGTCTTTGTTAGATGATGGGTTCGACTGCCAAAGTCTAATGAATGCATTGTTGATTTATAATGGTAATGGCATATGATATACTTTCAAGTAGTGTTGGTATGATGATACCACTAGATTGTCTTTAGTAAGTAATTGACATAATGGTTGTGTATGTCAAATTATGGTTTTTAATAGTCCTTTAAAGTGAGATGTGTAGCTAGGCCGTGAAAGTAGAGTCTGAATGACTAACACTAGAAATTGCACTAGCCGGTGCGAGTGTCTTTTTATCGGGTGGTTTGAGTCCACTGAATGAACATATTAAAGGAAGGTTTGAGTTCCCTTTACTACATGCATTGCTGCTTAAGTCACCTTAATTATGCCGCAAGGTTCCAGTCACCCATAAAAGCATATGTAGCTATGGATATTCTCTTTTTAGTGTAGCTATGCGCATTGGGGCCTATCCATCTAGGGAAGAGCTAGGGCCATATAGCCCATGGATGATATTTTCTATGATGGTCTTGCTACGTAACCCAGAATAATGATTTTAAAGTTCATGTTTATGTTGTTTTATATCCCGACATGGTATAAATATATATGTATATACATGTATTGCATTGGAATATGCATTAATTAATTGGTTTTAAATTGTTGGTAGTATTTTATCCTTATTCTTGAGTTACATGCTAGAACTCCAACCGCTAACCATCTTCGATGATGTATCCTCACTCGAAGTAGGTGTTGGTTATACTATACCTCCTACTCAGTGATTAGATTTTAGGAATAACTTGTTATAACATGTAGTGGTGAGCTTCCATACTTTATGAGGCTCCACTTTTAGTTTAAGTCTCTTATGTTTTCATTCGTTTGTCTTGGATATTGGTTTTAGCTATGGTTGGGGGCATATCCTGACTGGATGTTGGTTTTATTATGGAAAAAGGCATTGTGAGACTACTCCAGGTCAGTATGGGCGGTGTTGGTAATGATATCAGCCTTGGAATTAGTATTGGTATTAGGTCTGATACTATTTGACTTTATTTGGTTTGTGATTGTTTAATTTATTATGGTATAGATATTGACTTGGTTATTATTTTTGTTTTGGTTATGGTTTTTGGTTGGCATTGGATGGTTAGATTTGTTCGGGTTGGCCGTGGTCATGGACCTATACCAAAAAATTTGAGTTGATAATTAGTCTATCTTGTTATATGTTCAAAACTCATCTGACTCAGGGTAACTGATTATAGGTTGGATTGGGTATTGGGGGTTGTCTGCAGTCTTTATTAGACCTGGGATGCCCAATACGATAAGGCCCTAGTTTGGGTCGTGTCAAGTTGGTATCATATCTTTAGGTTGAAGTACAATTAGGAGTCCACAAAGCCGTGTTAAGTGTAGTCTCTTTTAAGCATATGAAATGCGCCACACTCAGAAGTGAGAGGCTATATGGCATTTTGGAATATTCTACTTTCTTGTTGTCTTATTTTCTGCTACAGAGTCTATGGTCTTTGATTCTTCTAATTTTCATTTGCTTGTCTTTCAAATCATGCCTTAATTATTTAAAGCTCACAAAAAACTCTTTTGTCCCAACTGAGGATAATGTTGATGGAACACACTCTACTCATAGGATCCATATATGGTCTAGGGGTCCAGTCCTTAATTGTCTTGGAGTTCTACCAGTTTCTCTAGTCCTCCACAGGCTAATATGATGAATGCTGAGTTTCGTTAGTCAATTCACATGATTGCTCAATGGGTAGCTTCTCTGGCTGAGCGTGGTGCATCTGCTACTCCATCTTCTGAGGACACAATGGTTGGCCAGTTCATGAGGTTAAATCTTTTGACTTTTATGTGTTTTAAGGTGGAGGAGGAACCTCAGGGTTTTCTTGATGATTTTGAAAATATTTTCAGGATTATGCATGTCACAATTATGGATGGAGTAGAGTTTGTTTCCTACCAGCTGAAGGATGTGGCATACCAATGATACAAAGAATTAGACCGATCAAGGGGTAATAATGATGGTTCATCTCTATGGGAGAATTTCTCTAATGCATTTTAAGACTACTTCTCCTGAGGAGTTGATGGAAACAAAAGCAGATGAGTTTATTAATCTCAAACAAGGAAGGATCTAAGTCAAGGAGTGTGCATTGAAATTTCTTTGGGTTCCTCAGTATATTCTAGATATAGTGTCTGATATGAAGGCATGGATAAGGATGTTTTCTTCAACATTATCTCGTGAGTTGATCCTTAAAAGTAAGGCTGCCTTGGTGATCTAGGAAAAAGATATCTCTAGTTTGTTTGTTTATATGCAGCAAGTAGAGGAAGAGAAAAAAGGTAGTCAAAATTTATTGAGAGATAGGGGAAGAAGTTTAGGCCTTCTAAGCATATTGGTAGAGATGTTAATAACTGGCAAAGAAGAAGTAAGGGAGTTTTGGTTCTTTATCCATATCAGGTACTCCTAACCCAAAGCAGTTGAATGATCATCGGTCTCAGCATGATAATAGATCCCAGGCACACGGTGCCCAATCTCAAGCTAGTGGGGCTCAGTCGACTCTATCTCACCCTTTTTGTAGATTTTGAAGATGGTCGCACCATAGGTTTTATAACGAAGGGAATAACATGTGTTTTTATTGTGGTCAGACTTGTAATATAGAGTGTGACTGTCGTGCTAGAATGTGTTCTAGGGATAACAAGGTTCTAGTTGCCTTATCATCTGCTCCTGCACAAAAGGATGCTGCTTCTACATCTGTTTTTGCTTTTTGTACCATCACTGCCAGAATCGGTTATATTCTTATGTTTCTTTCCAGGATGTTGAGGCATCTCTCGATGTAGTCATGGGTATGTTGAAACTTTTCTTCCGAGATGTGTATTGTTTACTTGATCAGGGTCCACTCTTTCTTATGTGGCCTCATTTGTGGCTGTATATTTTGGCTATGGTCCTAAATGTATTTTTGATTGTTTTTCTGTATCTACCCCTTTTGGTGACTTTGTGATTACAAAAAGAGTCTATAAGTGGTGTGTGGTATCTATTATGGGTAGAGAAACTCATATGAATTTATAGAGTTAGATGTGGTTAACTTTGATGTTATATTGGGTATTGGTTGGTTACATTCGTGTTATGCTTTTTTAAATTGTCGTACCCATAAGGTCATGTTCAAATTACCTAATGAGCCATTCATTGTATGGGAATAAGGTTATTTAGTGTCGTAACGGAGGTTCATCTCATATCTTAGAGCCTAAAAGTTGATCTCCAAAGGGTGTTTGTATCATTTGGCATAGGTTAAAGAATCTAACTCAGAAAGTCCTTCTCTAAAATTTGTTCCGATGGTTAGTGAGAATCCTAAGGTTTTCCCTAATAATCTTCCTGGTGTACCCATAATAGGGAAATTGATTTTGGGATTGATATTGTTTTGGACTCTCACCTAATTTCTATCCTTCCATATAGAATGGCTCCAGCTGAGTTGAAGGAGCTTAAGGAGGAATCAAAGGATCTCTTAGATAAAGGTTTTATTCATTCTAGTCTGTCTCTTATGTTAATTATTCATAAGAAAGATGGTTCCCTTAAGATGTGCATTGACTATAGTCAGTTGAATAAGGTGACCATAAATAATAAGTATCATTTTCCTAGGATCGACGACTTGTTTGATCTGCCAAAAGGTGCAAAGTGATTTTCTAAGATTAATTCCTAGGATTGACGACTTGTTTGATCTGCCAAAAGGTGCAAAGTGATTTTCTAAGATTGATCTTAGGTCGGATTATCAGAAGCTTAAGATTAGGGATGTGGATATCCTTAATACTATCTTTAGGACCCGATATAGTCACTATGAGTTCCTACTCATGTCTTTTGTGTTAACCAATGCTCCAGCAACATTTTTGGATTTGATGAATAAGGTTTTTTGTCGGATCCTAGATTTCTTTGTCCTTGTCTTCATTGATGAAATCTTGGTCTATTCTACGAGTGAGGAGGGTCTTCTTTATCACCTTTGTGCTGTGTTGCAGACCTTAAAGGATCTGTGTTTGTATGCCAAGTTCTCCAAGTGCAAGTTTTTGTTGAAGGCTGACTTTTTTAAGTCATGTTATCTCTTGTGAGGGCATCATAGTAGACCCACAATAGCTTGCGGTGGTTAAGAAGTGGCCTATACCTACAACTCCAACCAGTATTCGGAGCTTCTTGGGTTTGGCTAATTAATATAGGAGATTTATGGAAAGTTTTTTTACTATAGCTACCCCACTGACTAAGTTGACTCAAAAGAAGGTCAAGTTCTTGTGGTAGGATGCGCTGATAGTAGTTTTGAGATATTGATGGACAAGTTGACTTTAACTCCAATTTTGATAGGTTTGAGAAGTTGAAGGATAAGTTGGCTTTAACTCTAGTTTTGATCATGCCCGAAGTTTTCGTAGTGTATTATGGTGCTTATAGTGTTGGGCTGGGTTGTGTGTTGATACAGCATGGTAGGGGTGGTGGCTTATGCTTCTAGGCAGTTAAAAGTTCATGAAAAGAACTACCTTAATTATGACTTGGAGTTATTAGTGGTGGTAGTTGCGCTGAAGATTTAGCATCACTATCTCTTTGGGGTTTATACTGATATTTTTCTGATCATTAAATCCTACCGTATATGTTTATTCATAAAGAGCTAAATCTCAGGAAAAGGAGGTGGCTTGAGTTATTGAAGGACTATGATATGAGTCTTCAATACCATCTAGGTAAGTCTAACATTGTTTTTAATGCTCTTAGCAGGTTATCGATGGGATTCATGGTTATTTAGATGAGGATAATTAGGAGTTGGTGATTAACATTCATCGTTTGTGTAGTCTTAGAGTGTGTCTTACGAACTTCGAAGATGGTGGTGTGCTTGTGCATCCGGTATCACCGTTATCTCTTGTTGTTGAGATAAAGAAAAACAGATGTTAGATCCAGATTTGATGAAGATTAGAGAAAATGTAGATCAGTAAAAGGTTATTGACTTTGTGATTAGTGGTGATGGTATCCTGAGTTACCAAGGTAAGTTATGTTTTCCCGACGTCGATGAGTTAACGGAAAGGATTCTAGCCAAAGATCATGAATCTCATTATGCTATTCAACCTAGTACTACAAGGATGTATCATGATCTCAGGGTGTTCTATTGGTGGAAGAATATGAAAAGAGATGTGGCTAGATATGTGGCTACATATATGGTGTGTCAACAAGTTAAAGTTAAACCCATGTGACCCAACGGTTTATACCAAGAGATTGATCTGCCTAAATAAAAGTAAAAAGTAATTAACAAAGATTTCGTTACCAATCATCCTCGGTCTTAGAATTAGTGTGATTCGATTTGGGTCATTAGGGATAGGATTACCAAGTCCGCTCACTTCTTGCTAGTGAGGACTAGTTATTCAATAGAGGATTATGCTAAGTTGTATCTTGCGGAGATTGTGAAATTGCATGGTGCTATGGTTTCTATCATTTTAGATTGTGGTGCTTTGTTCTCATCTTATTTTTAGAAGTCATTTCAAAAACTTTTGAGAGCAAAGGTGTGCCTTAGTATCATTTTCCACCCATAGTCGGCTGGATAAGAAGAGTGGACCATTCAGACATTGGATGATATACTTCGTGCTTACATAATCGACTATGGTGGTAGATGGTTTGACCATTTGCCTTTTATTGAATAAGCTTATGATAATAGTTATCGCTCTAGTATCGGTATGGCCTTTTTTAGGCATTTTATGGTAGAAGAAGTCATTCTCCTATTAGGTGGTATGAAGTTTGTGAGGGTATATTCTTTGGCCCTGATTTGGTTCACCAAGCCTTGGAAAAGTTGAAGGTGATTCGTGATAGATTTGAAAACCGCTCAAATTCGCAAAAGTCCTTAGCAGATTTAAGTCGTAGGGATTTGTAGTTCAATATTGGCAATTGGGTATTCTTAAAGGTATCTCTCATTAAAGGCGTGATACGGTTCGGTAAGACGGGAATATTAAGTCCTTGGCATGTTGGTCCCTACTTGAGTTTGAAGAGGGTTGGCAAAGTTGCCTATGAAGTAGAGTTGTATTTTATTTTGATCTTCATTCATCTAGTTTTCCACGTCTCTATGTTGAGGATATGTGTGGGTGATCATTCATCGGTTGTTTCTTTAGATATGTTGGGTATTTCAAACTCCTTATCTTATGAGGTAGTCCCAATTGATATCTTGGATTTTCAAGTTTGTCGCTTGAGAACAAAGAATGTGGCTTCGGTAAAGGTCCTTTAGACGAACCATAATATTGAAAAGGCTACTTGGGAAGAAGAAGAGGAAATGAAGTCAAAGTATTCATTCGTATTTACTACTCATGAAATTCGTGCGGAAGGTATGTGTTCTTAATCATACTTTCATTGTAAAACTTTGTTAAAGGAAAGGTTGATTTCCTTGCATCATTGTTTTCTAACTTAGTTAAAGGTTAGAATCAAGGAGTTGGTATGTTAAGTCGTTCTTGTGCTTTCCTTACCCATCATTCGAGAATGAATGATCCAAGTGGGGAGAATTAAAACACCTTTGTTTTGACCGTTGGACAATTCCTAAACATTGAGCTTATGGACATCATACAACTTATGGTACTAGTTGTATGATGTTATACGGGTTACGGTCCCTTCTCTTACATGTAAATCATTATGGATTGTTTCATTTTTGTCCAAGGTATGATAGACAACTTATCTCTCAAAGTATAGGGTACGAGGTTTACATGGTGAGGTCGTATGATGCCCTAAACTTAGCCTAGTGCATTTTTTCCAATGTTTGGGTTAGATAGTACTTCTAGTATGCTAGGATACGAGTTAGACCTATGACGTCATATGTTGGTCAGTATGGAGGTCTAAGATGATGCTTGGGTACGTGATTAGGGTACTATTTGTACCCTAGGGTACGATCTAGGGAGATGGGTCGTACAATCCAGCAACCAAGTTTTTAACTTATAAGCTGAGGGTATTTTGGACATTTCCCACCTCAAAACCCTTAAGTCCCTATGTATTAAAAGATTTTGTTTCCGCTCCTAACCTACTATTGAAAGATCAAACATTCTGAAAACACTCTTTAAACTCTCTCTTGAAGATTGGGGCTATACTTCTTCAAAGGTGTTTATCTTAAGGCTTAAGAGTCAAGCTTCTTCCATGAATCTTCTTGAATAAGGAATATGACTCTTCCCTCTTTGTTAGTTGATAAATATCATGTGTCTTACAGAGTGGTTATTATTCATAAATGGTGGTTTGGAAAACCAACATTGATGGTTTTCTTTCATATGATTGAGTATTGTTTACTCTTGGTTAACTTATGTTTATACATGTTTTTAATCATGGTTTGCACATATGAGTTCTGTGTACTTGTGGATTAACAACAGGATGTTGCTCACACATGGTACAAGTAGTGGAAGTCAGAAAGGCCAGATGATGCATGGCCTATTGTGTAGGAGGAGTTTGTCACCGCATTCTTTGAGAGGTTCTTTCCCCTAGAGCTAAGAGAAGCTAAGGTGTTAGAATTCATCAACCACAGGTAGGGAAACATGACGGTGAAAGAGTATTCTCTTAGGTTTACTCAATTATCAAGATATGCCCCTCATGTGGTTGTAGACAGCTGTGACAAGATGAGTAAGTTTATTTCTGGGGTGAATGATAGTGTGGTCAATGAGTGTAGGTTGTCGATGCTGAATAGTGACATGACTTTAGCCAGGCTTATGACTCATGCTCAGCAGATGGTGAAAAAGAAGATTTAGCACAGGGAGAAGCAGAATAAGTGAGCAAGGACAGGTAGTTTCAACTTTGCTCATCCCAAATCAGAAAGAGGAAACCGTTCTCAGTTTCATCCCAAGTCATCAGTTGTAGCTCCTTCTTTAGCTAATACTCCATCTTCAAAGTTCAGAGATGGCAACAGAGATAGAGTGCCAGGCTCTAAATCTCAGGGCAGTGTTAGCAGTTCCCAAACCAATCCCCTTTGCAGAGCTGGCAACGATGTCTGTTTTGGTTGTGGCAAGCTAGGTCACATTGTCAGAAACTACCCTCAGTCAGGTTATCTAAGTCATCTCCGCTCCTCAGCGTAGTCTGGTCGCTCGAATCAGCACAGTGCCACCTTCAGTGCTACTAGTGGGCAACGCCCAAACAGACTTTATTCTCTCTAGTCCCGATAATATTAGGAAAATTCTCCTGATATGGTTACTGGTACATTACAGATATTTTATGTTCATGTTTACGCTTTTTTAGATCCAAGAACTTCATTGTCTTTTGTTACTCCCTATATAGCAGTTGATTTTAGAGTCAGTCCCAAAATTTTATCAGAGCCCTATTTAGTTTCTACCTAGTAGGAAAAACCATCATAGCTCAGCGGGTATACAGGAACTGCCCGGTTATGATATTTTTTGAATGTCAATTCAGCAGACTTAATCGAATTAGAGATGACTGATTTTGTTGTCATTCTCATCATGGATTGGCTTCATTCCTGCTATACCACAGTCGATTGCAGAAATAAAATAGATCAGTTTTAGTTTTTGAGCAAACCTATCCTAGAGTGGAACGGTAGTGTATCCGCTTTAAGTGGTCAGCTTATTTCCTACCATTGAGGATGGAAAATGATATCTTAAGGATGTGTTTATCATCCTGTTTGAGTTAAGGACACTAGTTTCGAAACTCCCAGTCTTGAATTAGTCGTAGTAGTTAATGAATATTCAGATGTCTTTCCTGAAGATCTTCCAGGAATTCCTCCCGAAAGGGAAATAGACTTCAGCATTGATCTTCTTCCAGATACTTATCCTATATCTATTTCTCCATACAAAATGGCACCAGTAGAACTCAGAGAATTGAAAGAGCAGTTGAAAGATCTCTTAAATAAGGTATTTATCAGGCCCAGCGTGTCCCCGTGGGGTGCACCAGTTTTATTCATTTGCAAGAAAGATTGTTCTCTTAAAATGTGTATTGATTACCACTAGCTAAATAAATTTACGATAAAAAAAGTATCATCTTCCTAGAATCGATGACTTATTTGACCAACTTAAGGCTGCCAGTTATTTCTCTAAGATAGACCTCAGATCTGGCTATCATCAGCTCAGAGTCATAGAATGTGACATTGTGAAAATAGATTTTCGTACTCGATATGGTCACTTTGAGTTTCTGGTAATGTCCTATGGTCGTACTAATGCCCCAGCAGCTTTCATGGACCTGATGAATCTTGTGTTCAAGAAATACTTGGACATGTTTGTCATAGTCTTTATAGATGATATTCTGGTCTATTCCCGCAGTAAGCAAGATCATGCAGATTATCTCAGAATTGTAATTCAGACTCTTAGAGATCATCATCTAATGTCCAAATTCAGTATATGTGAATTTTGGCTAAGGTCAGTAGCATTCCTTGGTTATGTCATTTCCGGTGATGGCATTAGAGTAGATCCTCAGAAGACCGAAGTGGTAAGAAACTGACCTAGACCTGTCTCTCCATCAGACATCAGGAGTTTCTTGGGTTTGGCTGGATATTAAAGATGGTTTGTTGAGGTATTTTCTTTTAATGCATCCCCTATGTCAAGATTTACTCAGAAGAAAGTCAAGTTTCAGTGGTTAGATTCTTGCGAGAAGAGTTTTCAAGAGTTGAAGACTCGACTCACCTCAGCTCTAGTCTTAGCTCGTCCAGATAGTTCAGATGGTTTCATAGCATATTGTAATGCATCCAGAGTAGGTTTGGGTTATTTTCGCATGCAGCATGGTAAGTTCATAACCTTTACCTCCAGACAGCTTAAACCCCATGAGAAGAATTATACTACTCATGATCTTGAGTTAGTAGCCGCAATTTTTTCCTTGAAGATTTGGAGGCATTATCTATATGGTGTTCACATAGATGTGTTCACAGATCATAAGATCCTTCAGTATGTCTTTTCTCAGAAGGATCTCAATCTTTGTCAGATAAGGTGGTTAGAGCTCTTGAAAGACTATGACATGAGTTTTCTTTATCATCAGGCAAGGCCAACGTTGTGGCCAATGCTCTCAGTAGACTATCTCTGGGTAGTTTTGCTCATGTTGAGGACAGTAAGAAGAAGTTGGCTCATGAAATCCATCAGCTTGCCAGACTAGGCATTATCTTAGTTGATATAAAAGAAGGTGATATATGGGTCCAGAGTAGTTCAGAATCTTCTCTACTTTCTGAGGAGAAAAAAAACAAGATAGATATCCTAGCCTGTCAAGTTGAAAGAGTCATTAAAAGATTAGAAGGTAGAGGTTTTATCCCAAGGAGGAGATGGTATTTTGCATTTTCAGGGTCGTTTGTGTGTTCTAGGTGTAGATGAATTATGGGTGTGAATTCTTGTTGAAGGACATGGTATGCGCTACTCTATTTATCCAGGGGACACAAAGATGTACCTCAACTTATGAGAAATCTATTGGTGGAGTGGGATGAAGAAAGATGTTGCAGAGTTTGTGGCTAAGTGCTTTATATGTCAACGAGTTAAGATAGAGCATCAGAAGCCTAGTGGGTCCATACAGGAGTTCAATATTCCTACTTGGAAGTGGAAAGAAGTAAACATGGACTTTGTGATGGGTTTGCCTTGTACTTGTCACCAACATGATTCAGTTTGGGTCATTGTAGATAGGATAACCAAATCAACTCATTTTTTCTAGTCCATACCTCCTATTCAGTCGAGGATTATGCCAAACTCTACATCAGAGAGTTGGTCAGATTTCACGATATTCCGTTATCTATTATCTCAGACAGAGGTAACCAGTTCAGCTCTCACTTCTGGAAACCATTCCAAAAGGGTCTTGGTACCCAAGTTCATCTCAGTACAACCTTTTATCCTTAGACAAATGGTCAAGTAGAAAGGACCATTCAGACCCTAGAAAATATGCTAAGGGCGTGTGCAATTTATTTCAGTGGTAGTTAGGATGACCACTTGCCTTTGATCGAGTTTGCATACAATAATAGTTATTATTTTAGTATTCGAATGGCTCTATTCAAAGTTCTCTATAGTAGGAGATCCAGATCTCCAGTTGGTTGGTTCAAATTTAGAGAGGACTCAATTATAGGGCTTGTCTTAGTATTTGATGCCTTAGAAAAAGTCTAGTTGATCAGAGAAAAACTCTGAGCTACCTAGAGTGGACAGCAGTCTTATGAAGATATTCGTAGAAAGGATCTCGATTTTGAGATTAGTGATTATGTATATCTAAATATCACTCCCATAAAACGAGTGAAGAGGTTCGGAAAAAAGGGAAAGTTCAGTCCACGATATGTTGGTCCCTTCAAGATTCTCAGTTGCTTTGGCAAAGTAGCTTATGAGCTCGAGTTTTCTTCAGATCTAGCCTTGGTTCATCTAGTCTTCCATATCTCCTTGCTTAAGAAGTCCATAGATGACCCATCAGTGGTAGTCCCTATTCAAAGCATTGATGTTTAGAACAGTCTCTCTTATGGGGAGATTCTAGTCGAAATCCTAGACTATCAGACTCATAGACTAAGGAACAAAAAAGACCCTTTAGTCAATGTTCTTTGGCGAAATCAGTACGTTGAGGGAGCTACTTGGGAAGTAGAAGCAGGTATGCAAACCAACTATCCTCACCTCTTCTCTGGCAACTCAGATCAAGCTCAAGGTAATAATTCTTCTTAAGCTTTTCAGTTTCATGTTCAGACTTAGTTACAAGCTTGGTATACTGCTCATGTTAAGAATTTCGTCAGAAACTTGGTATTAAATACCATTGCATATTCATACATGAATTCATGTATCAGTTCAGTTATATAATCATGCATTAGACATGCATTCTCATTGTCAGAACCTTGGTTTATCTGAACTCTCAGCAATACATTCATTAACTAGTTACACAAGCATCATATATTCATGCTTAGTATGATATATTCAGTTATCAGTCAAGTCATTCATGAAATCTTTTGTCAGTGATTCATGTTTAGTATGTACATCGGTTTATCTTCTCCTCTCATTCTCAGTCTCATTCGAGGATGAATGTTCTCATGGGGGAGATATTGTAATACCCCATACTTTTTTCTAGCTTGAAATCATCCTAAGAATATTAGAAGCTTTCTTTGAAATACGAATCTACTTTTGTATAATGTGGAATTTTGAATAAGCTTTCCAACTATACCAATTTCGTCTAAATCCATTATCAAAGTAAAAAGTTATAGATGTTTTACTCAGAGCTGCTAGAATCACCCAGGTGTGATGGCCAGGCTAATGGACTATCGACCTAGCGACGGACCGTCACCTTGATTGTCATGGCCAAGGCAGTGACGCAATCTGGAGAAGGTGCGATGGATAGGTTGATGGACCGTCGAACTTGTGATGGACCGTCGCCTAAGCTGTCGCTACTTAGGAAGTGAGTCCCTATCCTGGTCTACCTATGACGGTCGAAATGACAGACCATCGATCCAGCGACGGGCCATCACATGAGCTGACACAGGTTCCGTTCATTTATTTTTAAAGGGACATTTTGGTCTTTTACCACCCGTTTATATACCTAGTAATATCCAACCAAGGGTCCTAAATTCATTATTCATCTATGACATTAAAAATAGGGTTTTCTAATTAAGAGAAATCTTCCGGAATAAAATCCAAATCTTTTTCAAGAACTAAGAGATTCCCATTATTCAAGTTCAAGAACTTTAAGAATCTCATTACCAGGTATGCATAGTATTCATTCATGGACTCCTTTCATCCATGAAGCCCGAGATTCTTATTTTCAAAGTTAAAGTATATGAATCTGTATGAATTCCATGTTGGGTCTATGTTGTGCAAGTTGATAAAGACCAATTGAATTCTATTCCATGTGTTAAGGATAAAATATGAAGGGGAATCTTATTATTTTAGGTGTAGCCTCATATGAATCCATGATTAAACCCTTGAATGTTGAAATTATAGATGAACCATAATTTTTAATTGTTGTATAATGTTATCTACATGTACTATGTCTACCATGTGTTTGATTAAATGCCTATATGAAGGAAAAGTGCCCAACTAGTATGATATTATGAAATCCCCAAGTATGTACAAGTTTATGCATACCTCATGTTTGATGAAATGCTTCAATAAATGAATTATGGATAATGATGTTAATTATGTGTTCAAGAAAGTCATGCTTTGTCAGTTTCTTTCCAACGAGTCCTGGGGGTACTTGTACCCAAAAATTATAGTTGTGATCCTAGAGCCAGTGTTATTTTTTCATGATACTCTCAGTCAAGCCACGTTCAGTGGAATTCAGTCAGTCATGTGACTAAAGAAATCTCAGTACTCTCAGTAAACTCATGAGCCCAGTCAGTTATTAGATATCAGTAGTATTTTGTTCGTCACGAAACTCAGTAAGCCCAGTTGATGTATAGTTAAGTTAATCATGTTCAAAGTCTAATCAGATGGGCGTAGGAATTAGTACCGAGTGAACCCAAGGATGGGGACACACACTGTCAGATGAGGGTTTGATTCTTTGAAGTCATCCTTGCATTCCTGAACTATGTAGCCAGCATCGGTTAAGACATCAACACTATCCGATGAGGGTTGACGAGGTGTATAAACACGGTTAGATGAATTTTCTATGATTCTCTTTTAGGGTACACTATCAGATGAGGGTCACCCACAGCTCTTCTTTACTTGTGGCACGGTATTGACATCCTTCCAAATAGGGTTACAGATTGGACCCCAACTCAGCTATAATGCATTATTTGGGGCATGTCAGTTAGATAACTACTTTCCACAGTTTTAGCTATTGAATTTAGGACTGTCAGATACAGTCAATCATGTTATCAGTCATATCAGTCATTAGAACTCAGTATCAGTCATGATAGTTATCAGTAGATTCATGTTATCACGATCTCAATCATAGTTGCTACGTATTTATGTATATATTATAACAATTATATTAATTAGTTAACTAGTATTTTTTATGCATATAAACCCCATGCATTCAGCCTACCTCACATACATACCAGTACATTTAAAGTATTGATGCATTTGTGCTATGGTATCTTATACCATAGGATCAGATACACGAGCTCCAAGGCATCAGTAGATTCCAGATATCAGTAGACAAAGTTAGCAGTGAGTCCTCATCCTTTGAGGACATGATCATTTCTTATTTATCTCATTAATTAGTTTATTAGTACAAGTTATTTATGGACATGTCCCATCAACTCTTTATTTAGACAACTCAGTCAGTTAGAGGCTTTTTAGACCATCATGTTCAGTCGATTAATTTCAGTCATTTTGGGTATTTTATACCCCACCCAGATGTTTTATATTTTGTCAAATATTATATCTCAGTTTTGAACCTTATAGACTTTCAGTTCATGTTTCTGCATTATAGAGTATTTTATGAAATATACAGGTACAGATATCGTTCATGTGTTAGCTTGTGGTCTTTTCAGGTCATGAGCATCGTGTAGCATTTTGGGTACCAAATTCGGGGCGTTACAATCACTTACTTAAACTATTGGACCGAATTAAGGACTATATTATTGGACATATTTAAGGCCCAAGTTCAGTGAAATAAAAAACATAGGGTGACCAGCCTAACACCTAATCTATTTAAGGCTTAAATGTCTAGCCTAATACCTAATCTATTTAAGGTCCAATATGGTGTAATCCAATTAGAAAACAACCAAGTAGGTGCATCACCTACTTGTACTATTTTGACAAATATGTGGCTGAGAATAGGCTAAAAAAAGGCGGTCAAGTTAGGAATTTATAAGGTACCAAGTAGGTTCATCACCTACTTGTACTATTTTGACAAATATGTGGCTGAGAATAGGCTAAAAAAAGGCGGTCAAGTGGGGGATTTATAAGGTCCAAATTAGTTCATTTTTCACTTCATTCTTACTTTCAAAATTAGATGATATTTAGATCCCTCTCTCTTTTCTCTCCAACCTAAAATAGCCACCTATTTTCTCTCCCAGGGTTCTTGAAGAAACCCTCCCCTTGCAAGCAAAGGTAAGTAAAAATACTTATTGTTTTGTTCGACTCATACTTAAAAGATTGTAGAAATGATGTTTGTTGTATTTAAAAGTGTAGGAAAGCCCTCTCAAAACATGGTAGTCCAACTTTTTCTTATTTTCTAAGCGATTTATAATCTTCTTTGGTTCAAACATAAAGAGAGGTTTAAAGTCGTGAAAAGCCAATGTTAACAGGATAAAATTCCAAAATTTTGAGGTAAGGATCTTCCCCAATTTTGTCCCTCCTTGTGTATGTTTTGATACAGGATTTTGTATGTGATTTTATTTAGTATTCATAGGGTGGTGATTGGAAATCTCCTATAACACAAAAATGAATTTTGGGACTGTTTTAGGATATTTGGTATGTACTATCGTGGGGAACAGTTGGATGGCCTTAAATAGTGGTTATACTAAGGTGGGAATGAAGGATGTGATCTTAGGGGGATGGTCTGGTGATTTTGTAATGTTAGGACAGTCACAAAGTTCTCCCTTCAGCTTTAATTGTGAGATTATTTGAGCATTTTAAATATAATATGGATGAAACTCGCATACCGATAGCTATGTAATAATCCATGAGTTCATATCGCAGGATATTTATGAGGTACTATTTTTTATCACTAGAACAAATGGGGGTATATCCAAAAAGGTGGATAAGTAATGGAATCCTCATAAATGATAGAAACATTAATAGATGTGGTGGTACACCACTAATTAGATATTGCATGAGCTTACTACCCACACACTCTTGTACATTATTTTACATGTCATGAAGTCAAAGAAGTGTTGAAGAACTTTATAAGAAGGTTTTATGGCTTATAGATGAAATTATAAGAGAAGAGGCTGAAAGAAGCACCCTTGATTTGATAAATAGGGGCTTACCGCCCGGTTACTATTCATTGTGGCTAGGTATCCCAAAAATTATTAATTAGCTACTAATACTAGTTTTAAAACTTACCTTATTGTATATAAGTAATTTGAAATGGTAATATCCAAATACACGACAAGGTATATAAGGCTATTTGATTTTTCTATTTCTTTGGCATAAATCCAACACACTATGTTATAAAGGAAGCTTTCTAAATATTCTTGGTAGGAAATGATAAGTAGTGTTTGTATATGATTAACCTATGTATCTAATGATCTTTTTCCCATTCCTTTGTCCATTAAATTACTTCAACATGAGTTTATTACTAGATATATGCACTTACTCCACCAAGTGTTAGAATGTAAGGCTTAAACTGTTTCACCATTAAAACATAAACTCTTGTCACATGTATCCCTTATGTTAGTCAATAGGATCTAAGAATACACATGGTAGGTATGTTTATTTATTGAGCACACACTTAGCCTACTTTTCTCCAACTTACATCAATTGGTCTATCTAATCATACACCTCATTGTCTCGTATATTTAACTGTTCCCTTTACATCACTTCCATTGTCATTCTCTACAATCCTATCTCACACTCTCCTTAATTGTTTGATTGAATAGTTTAGATGTCCTAACTTGAGGTGTATATTTTTCCTATGTTAAATCAATCTATGTGCTTTATTAGCTCCCATGTCCATGTAACCCTTTCATTTGATATCATTTACTAAGTATTTTATCATCATATCATGGAATAAAGTCCATATCTCTTGTCTTGATAAGTTAAATGTATCCACTTGATATGTGTTTTAATTTAAGCTATCACAAACGTATTATGTCATATAAAATCCTAAGTATTACATTGATGTTACAATAGATTTCCATGTCATGTTACTACCATAAGCCGATAATCACATGTCTCCTACTATATGGTTGGTTGTCCTAAAGTTAACACTATGACCACCAAAATAACAATCTCAATGATTAAAGAAATCATGTAAAGTAAATATACTTATATATGGCTGGTAGCTCAGGGAAAAAGCCTAGCATGGGCCGATCCTAATTTATGAATTTATGGGTGGTATCCTAAGGAACACCAAGTATGGGTCTATCCTATTATCAAGTGGTATCCCAGGGGTGAAAGAAAATCCTAGCATGGGTCGATCTCAATTTGTATATTGATGAGGAACGTATCCCGGGAGTATAATGCCTAGCATGGGTCATCATCTTTTACCATAATCAACTGGTCATATCTATCACATAGCTGATGATAGGAGAATTTACACGCCTATAGCACTAGACTTTGCCCATATTTTAGCCAAGTTTTGAGAACAAATTATATATTTCATGCACTTTTAGTCCTTTTTCCAGTAAGTGAGCTAACGAACATGATTAGCAAGTTTTCAGGTATAAATGATGCAGATTTCAGCATTTTATGGATAGCTTGATGCCAAAGGAAGCTTCACGAAAGAAGCAGAGCAGCGTTTGGGCGCCTATGGACTGAAAGTGATGCATGGAAAACCTGTTTCGGGCAAAAACAACATTTCTGAAGACTTTGGGGACCAGAAGTAACCTATTAGGAGTAGGATAATAATGCAGTAATTCATTAGGATTAGGATAATGATACATTAACCTAGTAGGATTGGGTTAAGTAATGCATTAGCTTAGTAGGAATAGGATAGGAGTATTATAAATACCCTATTTTGCTAGAGATTTTTACTACTCTCATTCTAGTTCTAATTTTCATTCTACTCCTAATTCCACAACTTACAACTCGGATTCTAATTCTTCCATTAATTCTACTTTTTATTCTTCTTCTGTTCATCTATTCAATTCTTATTTTTCCACAATAAGAGAAACATTACTTTGCAAGGGAGTTCACGCCTAACGCCTACCACACTCTACTATACGGGATCTTTATTGTGGTACAATTATAATGTCTATTGTGATTTCCTTCGCACTCATGGGTAACTAAACTTCTCTGTTGGGGTTATGGAAGCCTTATGAGATACTATCTAAGGCTATGAGTTTGTGAATTCGTGACACGTGTGTTGCTTATATCATTATTCTCTTCATCTTAATGCAAATTCTTGTGGCTGCAGACGCATAGAATACGCCAGTATAGCATTAACTTGTTCGAAAGAAAAGTTATATGTCTGGAAAAGAGATAATGTCAAGGTAATAGGGTCTCATCCCCTATTAAAAAGTTAGTGCCGTAACTGGATTAACCTCTTGGAGAATTTGTACCGTTAGATACGCTTTAAGCTTTAAGAGTTAAAGTGAAATAGTCCTTGTTTAGGTCGAAAAATACTTGGATTTACCATCGAATACAATTCTCTATAAGCACATACATGTCTGAATTCCGCACAACTCATAGCCAATAGAGACGTACAACTCATAAGGTGAACATAACCCCAACTTCTCAATTCTCATTGTTTTACATCTTACTAAACATTCTTTCTTTTTACTTTGCTATTTTCCGTTTTTACCTTATTACTTTGGTTATATTACTTGCACGACAAAACTCCGCCCTTTTTTACGAGACTTGCACCAAAAGTCTAGTAATCTTTGCTTACTTGTTGACCAAGCTATTCCCTGTGGGATCGATACCCAACCCAGTTGGGTTATATATTTGACAACGACCGCTTTACACTCTTACAAGAGCTGTAGATTGAGTGTTATCAAAAATTAGCGTCGTTGCCGTGGAATACGAGTGTCAATTAAGTTTGTGATAATTACTAGACCCTTTGGTCAAAGATTCTCGTCCTTTTACTTTTAGTTTTTGTTTTTGTTCTCTGCAGGTTTTTATTCAGTACATGCCCCATACTCGAAGTTCTGGTCAACCGTTATTACCTATCAATCCTGAACCACAACGTATTGACAGAATGGAGGCACAACACAAAATTGAAAGGATGGCTGCTCAACCGGAATAGGCGAGACTAGCTGCTCTAGCCGCTGCTCAAGTACATCAATAGAATATTGATAATACTGGGCGAGCAATAAGTCCTGACGACGAGGACCTAGGCGATGACGAGTTACTAAACCCTAGGCATGCTGCTGATATCGTAACACCTTCCAACAGAAGAGATCGTCAAGCAAGGTTTAGGCATGAAAGCCGACCTGTACAACCAGCTTTCGACGATGATGATGATGATTTTGATGGAGCCGGAGCCACAGGAGCCATTATTCCTCCACCATTGGCACCCGAAGCCAAGTTCAACATCAAAAGCACCATGATTCAATTATTGAAACTCAAGGGATTATTTTGTGGACTAGCAGGCGATGATCCGAATATGCATCTCATCAACTTTATTTCTACATGCAAGTCGTTTGACAATCCTGGCGTTGGTTAGAATGCAATTCGATTACGCCTATTTCTATTGTCTCTGTCTGGGGAGGCAACTCTATGGTTGAATGAGCTGACTCCTGATTCTATTAAAAATTAGAGGCAATTGAGAGACGCTTTCCTAGAAAGATTCTTTCCGCCATCCAAAAGAGCACAATTAAGAGAGGAAATCAGAAACTTTCGATAGCTTCCAACCGAAGCTCTTCATGAAACATGGGAGAGGTTCAAAACGAAGCTTATGAGATGCCCGAACCATCACATGACCAATGTCCACCTAATGGAGATACTATACAGAGCCTTGAATTCAATAACAAAACCAGTGGTGGATAATGCGGTTGGAGGATCATTTATGGACCTCACCTTCGGGCAAGCAAGCAATATGCTAGATCGGATGACGAAGCAGAGTAGATCTTGGCATACCAGGGATTCTGATTTATCCATCCCTACTATACCTATTGGCATGACTGCTGAACAAAGGAGAAGAGAAGAAGAACGTGATCAAGATATGGCGCACATAAAAACACAAGTGGATCTTCTTACAAAGCATCTATTATCAGTGAAGACCAAAAAAGTCAAAGCTGTTGCGTCAAAAGAAAGAGACGAATCTGATTCGGAAGAAGAAGCCAACTACTTAAACAATCAGGGGGGTTTTCGAGGCAATGCCCAAGGAAACCATGGTCGGAACTACTATGGAAAATCTGGAAACAAGGACCAAGGTAGTTGAAAGAACAAGAATAAAAAGAGTGGTTTGTATGTTCCCCCAGGAAGACGTGACACCACCACATCTAGTTCTGGAAATATGGAAGAGATGATGGCTAAACTATTGAAAGGAGTGGAAGCAACGAGCGCTGGAGTAACGGAGGTAATAAATGATTTGTCCTCTGTGAAGCAATTAGTTGATTCTCATTCCACTTCAATCAAGCAAATAGAGCAGCAATTGAGCCAACTTTCAGCAGCACTCAATCAAAGAATGTCTGGCACTTTACCTAGCGACACTGTGCAAAACCCAAGGAATGATGGGTCATGCATGTCTGTTACTACCCGAAGTGGTAAGGTTCTGGAAACTTCATCAAAAGGCAAGCAAGTGGTTGACGAAGTAGCAGACATTGATGATAACGCAAAAGGAGAGGAATCAGCGGAAGCCACCCACGATGTCCATGACGTCACACCGAGTATGTTGCAGCCTGAAAATGCTGAAAAACGAAAGCAAGAGGAGAAGAAAGCCATGGAGAGAACAATTCCCTATCCACCACTACCTTTTCCTCAAAGATTGAAGAAGGTGGCGGATGATACAAAGTTCAGCAAATTCATGACTATGTTAAAGCAGCTGACCATTAATGTTCCATTGGTAGAGGCACTTGAACAAATGCCTAGGTATGCAAAATTTATGAAGGATCTTTTGACAAAGAAGCGGGCAGCCAGCTATGAGTTGAAAGATGACGTTCATCACTGCAGCACAATCGCTACCCGATCACTAGTTCAGAAGAAGGCTGACCCCGGTGCTTTCACTATTCCTTGCACCGTTGGATCTTTGAATTTTGCCAAGGAATTATGTGATTTAGGAGGCAGCATCAATTTGATGCCATTATCTATCTATAAAAAGTTGGGGCTGGGAGATCCTACTCCAACCAATATGAGGCTCGTAATGGCGGATAGGTTGGTAAAACGACCTGTTGGTATTCTATGTGATGTATTGGTAAAGGTTTCTTCATTCATCTTTCCGACAGACTTAGTTATTTTGGATTGTGAGGCAGACTCAGAAGTCCCCTTAATCTTGGGGATCCCTTTCCTTGCTACGGGAAGTGTGCTTATTGATTTGAGAGCTAATGAGCTTTCATTCCGAATAAATGACGAAGTAGTTCGCTTTGATGTGTGCAAAGTAATGAAGCAACCCAAAGAGCTGAATGTATTCTCGGTGGATGATGTTTACTTTGATGAGGAAGAATTACTTAAAGAAGAACAAATTATTGAAGACCCATTGGCGATTGTGCTCATGAATGGAGAGAGTAAGGATGCCAAAAATTGTGAAGAAGCTAGTTGTGCTCTATCAGGATTAGGGACATATCGCCATGCTCCCAAGAAGCTGGACCTTGATCTCAAAAATTGACCCACACCACCAGCTAAGCCATCTATTGAATAGCCACCCACGTTAGAATTGAAGGAGCTGCCTAGTCATTTAAAGTATGCATTCTTAGGAAACGGAAACACACTTCCAATCATTGTGGCAGCAAATTTGGGTGAGCAACAAGTTGCAGCTCTCATTACTATTGTACGGAAGTATATAAGAGCCATTGGTTGGACCATTGCTGATATTATTGGTATTCCACCTGGGATTTGTACACACAAGATTCAGCTTGAAGAAAATTGCACACCCACCATTGAACACCAAAGACGTCTCAATCCACCTATGCAAGAAGTAGTCAAGGAAGAAATAATTAAGTAGTTAGACACAGGAGTTGTGTATCCAATCTCTGACAGTACATGGGTAAGCCCGGTACAATGTGTTCTTATGAAAGGAGGAATGACGGTAGTCGCGAATGAAAAGAATGAGCTTATTCCACTCAGACCCGTCACCGGATGGAGAATGGACTACCGAAAGCTGAATTCATGGACGCTCAAAGATCACTTTCTAATGCCATTCATGGACCAAATGCTAGATCGATTAGCGGGGAAAGGATGGTTTTGTTTCTTAGACGGTTATTCAGGCTATAATTAGATTTGAATTGCCCTCGAAGACCAAGAGAAGACAACATTCACATGGCCATATGGCATGTTTTCCTTCAAACGTATGCCATTCGGGCTATGTAACGTACCAGCCACCTTTCAGCATTGTATGATGTCCATTTTTTCTGATATGGTTGAAGATACTTTGGAGGTATTCATGAATGACTTTTTAGTTGTTGGCAAATCGTTTGAAGCGTGTTTGGCAAACCTATGTATGGCGTTGCAAAGATGTGTAAAATTCAACCTAGTGCTAAATTGGGAAAAGTGCCACTTCATGGTAAAAGAAGGAATCGTTCTTGGGCATAAAATCTCCAAAAATTAAGGTTGATCAAGCAAAAATTGAAGTCATCGAGAAGCTACCTCCCCCAATTTCAGTGAAGGGAGTTCGTAGTTTCCTCGGTCATGCAGGTTTCTATCGGCGGTTCATCAAAGACTTCTCCAAAATTGCGAGTCCATTATGCAAACTCTTGGAGAAAGATGCAAAGTATGACTTCAATGAAGATTTTTTGAAGGCATTCGAATGCCTCAAAAGAAAACTCATTGAAGCCCCTATCATGGTAGCACCAGATTGGTCTCTACCGTTCGAAGTCATGTGTGATGCTAGTGGGGTTGCTGTTGGCGCTGTACTTGGCCAGAGGAAGGAGAAATTATTTCATCCTATCTACTATGCTAGCAAGGTCCTAAACGAAGCCCAAAAGAACTATACTGTCACAGAACCAGAGCTCCTAGAAGTTGTATATGCTTTTGAGAAGTTTCGGGCGTATCTGTTGGGAACCAAAGTGATCGTTCATACAGACCATGCAGCTCTGAGGTATCTAATAACAAAGAAGGATGCAAAACCAAGACGTATTCGATGGGTTTTGCTGCTGCAAGAATTTGATTTCGAGGTTAAAGATAGAAGAGGTTGCGAGAACCAAGTGGCTGATCATCTATCTAGACTCGAGAACGAGCATGTGGTGCAGCCTGAAATCGAGATTGATGATGCATTCCCTGACGAGGAGATCTTAGCGACAATAATAGAAGGACTACCATGGTATGCCGACATTGCAAATTTTGTGGTGATAAATGTGATACCTGCAAACTTATCTTACCATCAAAAGAGGAAGTTTATGCATGATGTAAAACACGACTTTTGGGATGAGCCATATTTGTTTCGATGATGCACGGATGGTGTTATCTGACGATGTATATCCCATGTAGAGGTGCCTGATATATTGGAAGCATGACACACTTTCCAAGTTGGGGGACATCACGCAAGTAATCGGACAGCAAGGAAGGTATTGCAAAGTGGATATTATTGGCCTTCGATATTCAGAGATGCCTACGACTTTGTGAGAAGATGCGACCAGTGTCAACGACAAGGTGCTATTTCAAAACACCATGAGATGCCCATGTTGAAAATCCTTGAAGTAGAGCTCTTTGACATATGGGGTATTGATTTCATGGGTCCATTCATAAATTCGTTTGGAATGAAGTACATCCTAGTTGCTGTAGATTATGTCTCAAAATGGGTTGAAGCTGTAGCGTTGGCTGACAATGAGGGAAAGCGTGTTGTAGCATTCTTAAAGAGAAATATCTTCTCTCGCTTTGGAGTACCACGTACTATCATAAGCGATGGAGGATCTCACTTCTACAACAAGCAATTTAAATCTGTGTTGGCAAAATATGGTGTCAAGCAACATAAGGTAGCCACGCCTTATCACCCACAAACTAGCGGCCAGGTAGAGGTTTCCAACCGAGAGATCAAGTAAATCCTTGCTAAAACGATAAATGGTAATAGGACAGATTGGTCTCGGAAGTTGGACGATGCACTATGGGCTTATAGGACTGCATTCAAAACATCAATTGGCATGTCCCCGTACCAACTAGTTTATGGGAAGGCCTGTCACTTGTCCATTGAGCTTGAGCATAAGGAATTGTGGGCTTTGAAACGTTTAAATTTGAACTGGGATGATGCAATGAATCTGATATTGGAGCAACTGAACGAGATGGATGAATTCCGTCTACATGCTTATGAAAGATCGGATCTCTACAAGGAGCGGATGAAAAAGTATCATGATTAGCAGATTGTTCGACGAAACTTTCAAAAGGATGATATGGTACTTCTCTTCAATTCCAGACTGAAGTTATTCCCAGGTAAGTTAAAGTCCAAGTGGTCTGGTCCATACAAAGTTAACCAAGTCTACTCGTCTGGAGTAGTTGAGTTGGAAGACTGTAATGGTGTTGTCTTCAAGGTGAATGGCCAACGAGTAAAACCATATATCGGTCCTCTTGATTCGATAAAATATATGGCCATCACTTATCTCGACGAAGTCTAAGTACTCAAGATAGCCATGTCGTGCTGCGACAATAAATCAAGCGCTAGATGGGAGGCAACCCATCATTTTTCATTTTTTGTCTTATTACGTGTTTTCTTTTGTTAAATAAAAATCCAAAAAGAAGAGTCATGCCATGACCAAAACTAAGGCGCTTGATGGGAGGCAACCCATCGTTTCTAATCGTCTTTATTGTTTTTGAGTAAATGTAGGTGCAAAGAGGTGTAAAACGAGGAGGTCGGTTTCAAATTTTGATTTGGACATATTGCATGTTAAAGGTAGTAAGTTAGGAATGAAGAAGCAAAAGGCTATGGATTGAGCATTGCTCATGAAAATATAGGCATCGAACAAGGCTAGGCCTAGGTAAAACTAGGCCACGAACAAGGCAAGGCCTATACTATGGCCTAAGGTCTCGGAATCTAGTGTGCCATAGCATAGGCGCCGCCTATGCTAATGCCTTTTGTCTCTGAATTTCATATGCCATGCTAAAGGCGCCTCCTATGCCTAGGAATGCCATGGCATAGGCGCCGCCTATGCTAGACAATACTTTGCAAAAGGCGCCGCCTATGCCAAGCATAGGCAAAGCAAAAGGCGCCGCCTATGGTCACTTCTTGTCTCAAAATCCGATTTTAAATGGGTCAAAACCCGACCCAACCTTTTCCTATAAATATGAGATTTAGTCTTGAACCAAAAACACATTGGAAACCTAGCTTATGCGCCGCCTATAGCCTCCAAATCCTCTCAAAAATTTTCCTTTTACTCTTTTTCTTCACAAGAACATCATCCAAAGGCATCAATCAAGTAAGTACTACTTTGTTCTTTATTTATATTCCGTAAGTACTACACTACTATGCCCATTATGAATTGTTGAATCTTGAAAGTAGTATTAATGATTTGAATGTGATTGAATTATTGTGATACAACCAACTGGGTGAATAAATACGTAAGGATAATCTTAACTTATTTCCAACTTGAATTTGATTTTGATGCACTATCATACTTCTGTGGAATTGATATGGTCACAAAAATTTCATAATCTTGTCACTTGAATACTTAATGTTGGAATGACTTGTTCATCGGAATAAGAATTATAGTTTCCTACCGACATAGGAGGTGTGATTATTGTTAGATGCTATACCTTGATTCAATCCCTATGTAGTAGTCTTGATATATCAAACATGAAAGTATTGCCAAGATTACAAGAAGTATGACTGCTCTGATTTTATTGTTGGAATATAGCACCTAAAACCTATGTCGATGAAGTCTGAATAATCGACCACTTTCACTTCACTAGTCTGTACCAACAAACTAAGTGTGGGGTGGTGCCCCTACTTCTTGTTTATAGATTGTATCCATCGAGATGATGCTAACATGAACATTGTTTTAGTCTCAGGTACAATGGCACCCAAAGCAAGACAAGGCAAAGATAAGGCAACCACTTCCCAAAAAGGCATGAAAAGAGGACACAAAGAGTAAGGAGAGTCCTCCTCGATACAAATACCACGCCACATGTTCGGAATTAAATGGGTTTTAGAAGAGGAAGCGAAGGAATTATATAGGAACAACAAAGAGAAGAAATATGTTCATGTGGACTTGATAAACAAGGAAAGCCTAGCGAAGAAGGAACCACGCATGTTGGCCAAGATCATGGCATTACATCTTAATTCCATCTTCCGAGACATGGGAGAATGTAATCTCGATTTGACAAGAGAACATTATGCCAACTGGTCACCGAAAACCACAGGAAGTGAGGTCAAGATTCGGGGCCAAGTTTTACAACTCAATGCGGATTTCTTCAACTCCTTTCTTGGCTTGCCTGCTGTTGATCCATCACCATTCAAAGAGCTGTACATTAGACCTTGACATAGAGCCATTCGACACACACTCTGTGGAACAAGGTCCATGGCACGGTGGAGTAGACGCAAAGACACCGGTCGACACAACACCTTCCCATATGCTCCTTTGAATAGGGAAGCAAGGATATGGTTGCACATAGTCAACACTTGCCTTATCCCAGGGATGCAATACACCAAGATAACAAGAGATAGAGTGTTCCTGGTATATGCATTGATGACGAATGTCCCTATCAACATCGGGGCAATCATTCACTCCACAATGCGGAAAGCTAGGCTACACAAGCGGTCCCACTTCAGCTTTGGCAATCTGTTGAAAGCAATCTTGAGGAAGGAAGACATCGAAGAGGAACCGGCTAATCATAGACTCCCACACAACCCGAAGAAGGTTGACCTCACAAAGGTCAAAGATGCTGAATCAACACATAGTGTCAAACTTACTACAGCAGAGAGACATGCTCGGGATGAGAGTTTCTTTTGCCATCTTTATCGCATGACTCGGTTTACAATGATGAGCGGAGGTCGTGTTCCAACTGTTGCAGAGCTCCAACAGTTGGATCATGAATATCCAATGAATGTGCATGCAAGGGAGATGTGTGGAGTAGGTACATATTTTGAGGAACCTCTTGATGATGATGTGTCGACCGATGATGATCGACGAACGCCAGACTCTGACGTGGAGGAGAATTTTGATGACGACGACTCCTATGATGATTCCGACGAAGGGGGTATGACCCCCGACATAGAGGAGGAGTCCGACTGACCAGGTTCTTTGTATTTATTTTCCACTGAGGGCAGTGTGTCCCATCTAAGTGTGGGGTGGTGGTATTTGCATGCTATACTTCTCTATCCGCATTTGCATTTATGTTTGCTTTAGTTTTTTTTCGTTTTTTGTTTTAGTTTTTTTCGTTTTTCATTTTTTTTAGTAGTTAATTTTTTTATTTTTTTTTACTTAACTTCACATGAAATTATTCTAATAGGCAGCATGAGATTAACAAGAGTTTGTGCTAAAATCATGACTATTGAGACGTTTAGGCTCTAATTGTGACTCACTAAGTGATATTGTGTGGATCAATTCCTTCATCTGTTGGGTCGAGAGTCTATACTACTCCCAATAAAGTCGACCATGTGCCTTGTATGGGTGAGATAATAGTATATTCTGTGTTTGTGGCTGATGCTAGAACTTGCCTGGTATATATGTAAAGCGAAAATAAGGAGTGCAAGTTTAGGAGATGATTTAGGGATTTCTTTGGCAACCTACACTTGTTTACCTTCTTTTTACCTACCTGTGGACATTATCCTAGATAACCATTTTAAGCCTTGAGCCTATTTTCTTTGACAACCTCATATGTAAGCCTAATCCATTTTTTCTAGACCATAATTTGATCCAAATTCCTAAGTGCTTTAAATTATAAAGTTATGTGACGAAATAAGAGGAAAATGGGTGAGTATGATGCTTTAGAATGTATTGGTGCTTGAATTTATTATGAAAAAGAAGTGCTATCATAAGAGGTATGTTATGAAAAGAAAAAGAAAAGAAAAAAATAAAACTGAAAAGTTAGTTATGTTCAAAATTGAAAAACAAAAGAGGAGAAAAGGGGTGGTAGA
Source organism: Capsicum baccatum var. pendulum (assembly GCA_030864225.1). Classification (NCBI taxonomy): domain Eukaryota; kingdom Viridiplantae; phylum Streptophyta; class Magnoliopsida; order Solanales; family Solanaceae; genus Capsicum; species Capsicum baccatum. The sequence goes on from CM061560.1 coordinate 139,523,371, forward strand.
ATAAATAAAAGTAGAAAGGTTATTTGAAAGAAAAGTGTTAATGATACAATGTGATGTATTAAAGCGCTTAGGAACATAGTCACTATTTCTGGCCAAAATAGTCCGACCCGTCCCTTAGCCTACATTACAACCATCAAAAGACCTATTTGATCCTAAGCTTAGCATTCTGACATTTAGTGGAGCATTACACTAAGGGCAAGCCTATGGACATCAGTTGCAGCATATGAATTCGTTGTGAGAGCGAGAGCAAGGATACTTTTATACCCATGTTTGAAAAATATGTTATACTTATGAGTGATTATGGGTAATATATTGTGAGACACACATGGTTGATGAGTTTTGGGTAGTTGTGTATGATTCTTTGTGCCTTATCTTTTGAATATGAGTTGGCCACCATCACGAATCTATGCTAGAGGTTAAATTGTTTCTACTAATGATCAGAAAACTACTCTTTGTTAATGATTGATGTGCTTGTCTTGACGAATATGTTGTGTTGATACTGTGAAACCCTAAGTTGATGTTTAGACGGACATGATATTTTGTTCGAGGACGAACAAAGCTTCAAGTGTGGGGTGTTGATGATAGGCGAATTTACACGCCTATAGCACTAGACTTTGCCCATATTTTAGCCAAGTTTTGAGAACAAATTATATATTTCATGCACTTTTATTCCTTTTTCCTGTAAGTGAGCTAACGAACATGATTAGCAAGTTTTCAGGTATAAATGATGCAGATTTCATCATTTTATGGATAACTTGACGCCAAAGGAAGCTTCACGAAAAAAGCAGAGCAGCGTTTGGGTGCCTATGGACTGAAAGTGATGCATGGAAAACCTGTTCCGGGCAAAAACAGCATTTCTGAAGACTTTGGGGACCAGCAGTAACCTATTAGGAGTAGGATAATAATGCAGTAATTCATTAGGATTAGGATAATGATACATTAACCTAGTAGGATTGGGTTAAGTAATGCATTAGCTTAGTAGGAATAGGATAGGAGTATTATAAATACCCTATTTTGCTAGAGATTTTTATTACTCTCATTCTAGTTCTAATTTTCATTCTACTCCTTATTCCACAACTTACAACTCGGATTCTAATTCTTCCATTAATTCTACTTTTTATTCTTCTTCTGTTCATCTATTCAATTCTTATTTTTCCACAACAAGAGAAACGTTACTTTGCAAGGGATTTCACGCCGAACACCTACCACACTCTACTACACGAGATCTTTATTGTGGTAGAATGATAATGTCTATTGTGATTTTCTTCGCACTCATGGGTAACTAAACTTCTCTGTTGGGGTTATGGAAGCCTTATGAGATACTATCTAAGGCTATGAGTTTGTGAATTCATGACACGTGTGTTGCTTATATCATTATTCTCTTCATCTTAATGCAAATTCTTGTGGCTGCAGACGCGTAGAATACGTCAGTATAGCATTAACTTGTTCGAAAGAAAAGTTATATGTCTGGAAAAGAGATAATGTCAAGGTAATAGGGTCCCGTCCCCTATTAAAAAGTTAGTGTCGTAACTAGATTAACCTCTTGGAGAATTTGTACCGTTAGATACGCTTTAAGATCAAAAGAGTTAAAGTGAAATAGTCCTTGTTTAGGTCGAAAGACGCTTGGATTTACCATCGAATACAATTCTCTATAAGCACATACATGTCTGAATTCCGCACAACTCATAGCCAATAGTGACATACAACTCATAAGGTGAACATAACCCCAACTTATCAATTCTCATTGTTTTACATCTTACTAAAAATTCTTTCTTTTTACTTTGCTATTTTCCGTTTTTACCTTATTACTTTGGTTACATTACTTGCACGACAAAACTCCCCCCTTTTTTACGAGACTTGCACCAAAAGTCTAGTAATCTTTGCTTACTTGTTGACCAAGCTATTCCCTGTGGGATCGATACCCAACCCAGTTGGGTTATATATTTGACAACGACCACTTTACACTCTTACAAGAGCTGTAGATTGAGCGTTATCAATAACTTATAAAGATTATAATGCAAAGAAAAGTAAGTAAAGAAAAGCATGTAACGTATAGTCTTTCACCAGTGTAAGTAAAGGTGGTCGTTCATCCTTATCTATATATTTATGTATTGATCCCTGATTTCATTGATTTCTTATTTCACGTATGGTTGATCCCTAATTTTATTGATTTCTTATTTCACATACGATCCCTGACGTCAATGTTCCATGTTTCAGGCATAGGTTCTTAGGTAGTAGATCTCCTCAATAGAATCCTAAAGTACCCATCGTCTTTTTGTGATGTCCAAGTTGATCCAAGGCCTTTCTGAGTCTTTAGAATATATATTTCAATAGTTTTCTAGACATGGATTCCATTAGAGGCTCTGTAGATATTTTAAAGCAGTCATATGTATTCTAGATTCGCATGTCATCTATATCAGTTTGGATAATATATTGGTAACTTTTATACAGCTTCTTATCAATAATTTTACATGTATAGCCATTAATTTTCTCATCTAGTTAATTTTTATAGTATGTGTTTCTTTAGCTATTGTCTGCCTCATCCAGTATTAGGGTGTGACAACTAGGGAGGCCACATTTGGGACTATCGTTGAGTGTAGGTGAGATTTGACCAATTTGGGTCTCTAATTGAATGATTTTAGGGGTGTGATACAACCATTTATTTTATTTGAGAAAAGTCTCCTTTTAATTCTTGGAAAATCATGTCTCCTCTTTTTGCTCTCATCAAGATTCTAGCACGCACATCCTCGACTTTGAGCTTTTTGGCATCCATGGGATTTGACTCCTTGCACTTCACTCGGTCATGGGGTTCACATATAAATCATACTCCCTTTACTTCTTCCTTTATTCACTATCTCTATCTCTATCACTCTATTCTATTTCTTATTCACGATCGTTCTAACTTTGGTTCCCACTTTGACTTTGGAAGTCTAGGGGAAACCCCCCGAGTAGTTTTGCCAAGTATCTAATTTCTTCATCCAGGGGTTTTGTCACATCTTCATCATATACTTTTGATGTTATGGAATTTACCTTTTTGTAGGTTTACCCATCACATGTTTTGTAGGGAGGCCTAACTGTGCCATTATTTTTTCCATATTTTCCTCCCTCCCTTCTTCTTTCTTTCTTTGCTCTATATTCATGATTGAGGCAATGGGAGAGCCTGTGGCTATCTTGGTATACTGAGTATGAAACCCCCTATTTTTCTTTGTGATTTGATCAAGTAAATTTGAAGCCAAACCATATGACAACCTCATAAGTGATCAGTTGTATTGTCTACCACGTTCTTGTTGAGTTGGTCCAATGCCCTATAAACTATTTGTACGAGCATCTTATCCAGTACTTCGTGGTTAGGACATTGCATAATATTTTTATAAATCCTCCCCCAAACTATATATAGAGGCTCTACATTGAGTAGTCGAATATGGATGATTTCATCCCGCAATTGCAACATCTTTGATGGTGCAAAATAAAGATCTAAGAAAGCATCGATAATCTAAACCCATAATGTGGTAGACCCAGTAGGAAGAGACCTCAACCACAACACCACCTCCCCCATTAGATAAAATGGGAAGAGACATAAGAAGGTAGACTCTTGTGAGACATACGGGTCACACACTTTTAACTATTTTTCAACATTATTCTTGGTGAATGTGATGGAAATCAGAGCAACCATGAAAATGAGAAATCTTAAAAATGAGGGATGAAGTCTCTACATTCTTGAGTTTTTCATTTCAAGAGGGAAAAATGACATACCTCACTTAAAGGATAAGAAGTGTAAGAAATGGTGCTAAAAAGTTGCCCATTGATCTTCTCACCAATACCTTATGAGCCTAAATGAATTTTTGATATGAAGTTGGGTAAAATATTCAAGTATACAAAGTGGAGAGAGTTGGCTTGATAACTTACTTATATTTGTCCCACAAGATTCATCAAAACTTTGATGTGATGTTAGGTCAAAGGTTTAAATCCTCAAAGTAGAGAGATAAATGGTAAGGTTATGTGTATCGTGTGGCAATATTAAATCAAGCGCGTGATGGGTGACACCCCATCGTTATAAAAAAAATGCATTTACTTTTGAATTTTAATTTTTACAATATTTATTTTGACTAATATTAAAATTTTTATTATTTTTGGAAGTGATTTGAACAGGTTAGGTTGTAAAAAGTTGATTAGGATGACATTCAGGATTGAACTAAATTATAGATGGGAGTTTGAACACTTTTTCAAAGTGTTTGGATAGCCAAAATTGATGGGTTATTACAAAAATTGGACTAGGCATCACAAAAAATAATAGAATAAACTCAGGTTTGAGAAGCTTCAGATACCGTTAATGTGGAGGGCACTAAAGAAGCCCTAACCATTAAAGCGGAAGTTAATACAATAGGTCAAGGCCACCAAAGCAGCGCACATACTACTAAAGCAGTGAGTTAAAGCTTGGGCCATGACTTTTAAAGCAGTCAAAAGTCCATTTTAGGAGCTCTAAACATTCAAAATACCTGGCTAAAAGTGAAGAGGTGGATAAATAATGTATAACTCCCCAAAAGAATGATTTCCTCTGCGTTGTTCTCTCATTTGCTTTAAAAATTTTCTTTCAATTTCACCAAATCTTACATGAAATTAGGTATGTCTCTTAACCTCTCATACTCTTTGGTTGGTAAACATCTCATTCTCTTCTCACTTAATTCTCTAGAATTATAGGATACTTGGTTGATAATTTGTCTTTGAGTGCATTTATTTGTGAATTTATCCCTTATTTGAGCTTAATTTTGAATTGGTAGTGATCATCTTGGTGATCAAACCTTAGGGAAAAATTGAGTACTCATGGGTTGTGTAAATATTTTGGAAAATATTGTCATTCACCAAGTGTTTGATCATTTGTTTGAAAAAGAGTTTGTGAATTGTTCTTCATCTTTGCATGAAATGATAAAGAAAATTAATTATATTGCATATATCAATGAATATAGACTGGTTGTTGGTGTTTATACAAAAAAAAATTGTTGAAAATCTTAAGTTTTGGTTGGTTGGTAATGAAGGACCCACTAAAGTGGTGTTCTACGACTAAAGCATCCCCTGCCGCTAAAGTGGATGTCCGCTAAAGTGGCCTTTCCTACTAAAGGGATGATCACTAAAGTGACCTAGGACTACTAGATCATACCTGAGACCTAGTTCATGTGGGGTCTAAAAAATTATAACTTGATGTGTAAGTCCTAAATTGGTTTCTAACTCATTTCTTTGGCTCCTATGAATTTCATTTTTATATGCTAATTTTACGCATCAACCTTATGTAATGTTGTTAGGTTCTCAAAAAGCTAAGAATGGAGAAAAGTATAGGTTAATTTATAAAGTTGAAGGTGAGGGGGAGTATGATTAGAATCACATTCTCTCTCTTGATTGTCAGGATACCTACTATGCAAAGTTGGCTAGAAAGAAGTTATTCCCTGAGAGGTGGATATCACTTGATCGGGTCCCCATGACTCTCCCAAAATTTTATCAAAGATTGAAGACATCAATATTCATTTATTTCATATCTAAATAATGCAAGGATAATAAAAATTAGGTGAAAGATCTTTATGCTAATCTTAAGGCTGTCAATCTAAACAATCTAGTTACAAAAATTAGAGGGAATACTATCAATCTGTGGGCCGAAGTTATTAATGGGATATATGTGCTTCCATGTATTGACCCCTCAAAATTCTTTACCAAAATTGGACATTAGGTAGATAGTTGGTCTCAAAGCTATGTCTAAGAAAGAATATATCTTTGGGTGTGACAAAGGCAAGGATTGTAGCTAAAGAGTTTATGACTGGGGGTAGGAACTAGATATCCATTATTTATAGTCGGGTTTTTCCATATAATAACATATTTACTATCTCTTTATTTAGGACCTACATGGTAACTTTCTTTTGGATATTATTTGAGTGAATCTTTGTGATATGTTCATTCTGGAGCTGAAGGAATATAAGGTACAAGATAGATTGACTTTCATATTCCCTTTATTAATAATAAGTTATGTATACGAGTTGGGGTATATTAGTTCCCAATAGATAATTGGGTTGAGCCAACAACATTTATCTTTTCATTGAAGAAGCATGGTTAAGGTACTATTACAAAGAGCAAGAAAAGGAAGACTACTTCAAGGAAGTCACCTCATTTAGAGAAAGGTTCTTGTAGGCCATCTTCTTTGGGATTGTTTGAGATATTGATAGATTAGTTGTGGATGGTTAGAGACTTATTGTCTAGATTGTCAACTGGGTTGAGTGATTCATCTGAACGACCTATCAGTTATGTGCCAAAGAAAGATTTTAATAAGTCCCTAGATAACCAGGAGAAGTATGAGCCCATCACACAATATTGGAGAAGGCTTAAACTGATCTAACCATGTCACTTAGAAATTTGAGTGATTCTTATTACAAGATGAAGAAGAGCGAGAAAAAAAAAGATAAATTCTTCTCCCAAATATGAAAGGATGAGAAAGGGTTGTCGAAGATCCACAAGCCTAAGAATCAAGTTCCCTCCTCAAGGACAAAGGAAAATAATGAGGTTATCATACCATGGTCTAGAAATAATGATGTTGATGTTGAGGGGGAAGATTATAAGGGGACTAAGTGTGATGGGAGTGCATTGTATCAATTAGTAATCCCCTTTACCTCTCACTTCTATGATGTAATGCAGAGATAACATTTCCATTTCTTTTAGTTAGGGGTGGATCTTCTTGATATTTATCCTATGTGGTGTTATTTTGATATATTTGTTCCCTCGTCGGGCTTGATGTGTTGATTTGGATATTTGTGTGCCCTCGTAGGGCCTTTGGATTCTATTTTGGGGACTAGTGCACCCTTGTCAGATTTTTGTTTAATGTATGTATATTTTATTCTCTTATAGTTCTTGATCATTATGTATATTATTGTTCACCCTTGTTGGGCTTGTGCTTAATTTTGATTTTGTTGGAATAGTCACTTTTTTGTTGTTTTTAATTTCTCGATAAGTTAATTTATTGGGTAGCTTCTTGTAGTTCTTATTTTGATAGTGATATTTTAGCGTTGGTTCAATATGTAGGGGAAGTCCGAGCAATCGTAGCCATTATTAATTGGGGTCATGATTGTTTTTATGAAAAAGTATGAGTAACCAAATGTCATGGTGAAGTTTTACTATCTGTGGCATTATTTCACTTGTTTGAGTCAAAATGTAAAATTGTGGCTTGTTTGTTACCAATAGAGTTTGTCTTGCATTTTTAAATATTAAAATTTGCGTACCCTTCCAAAAATTATTGTGAAAGCAAGTCTATAGATGTGAATGATGTTTCTAAAAAAACTTTGACACTTTTTGTGACTTCATATTCATTAGGTGATATTATATGGTAAATCACTCCTTTGTTCATGTTTAGGAAGTGAAATCAATCGTTCTAGAATATTCTGCATGCCACGTGTGGTGTGTTTTGTTGAATAATTTTGGTGCTTATTAGTGTAATTTAGAACTTGACCTATTGGTATTTAAATGTTAGTCTTGATTGTATTTTTTGGTAAAATAAGCTTAGGCCTTCTTTGTGACTTTTGGAAACTACTTTAGCCTTAAAAGCCTACCCATGCATAACTATTAAAACTAGTTACACCCTTTGAGCCTAGTAACATTTGTTTGGCAACCATATACAAGCTTTGAACCTTTTGAAATTTTCCCTCTCTTGAACCCTACTCTCCTTGAACTTGAAATTGCCAACTTGAGATTAAAAAATTATGTTAAGGCTATGGTGGAACTTGAAAGAGGTGATCATGTATCATGGTTTTGTAATTTAGTTCCTTAAGAGAAAATCAATGATTGAAAAAAGAGAAATATTTTAAAAAACAAAAAATAAGAAAATAAAATAAAAAATGAAAGTTTCCAATAAGGTAATGAACTGGAATGAAAAAGGTAGACACAATGTTTTATGAAAATGAAGAAGTCAATAGTCAAAGTTTGATTTGTAAAATACTTCGTCAATTTCAATTAGGGTGTAGTCACTTTTATCCTAAATTCTTTTCCTATCCTTACCCAAACCTACATTAGAATATGGAAAAACTCCTTCAGGATCTCCAACTGATGCTTTTGAGTTAGTGGCGACTGTAAATAAGGGCAAACCTATGGTATAATACTTGTTTGCATTAGAATATCTTTGTTGAGTGAGAGTGTTTTTGGATTTGTCCCTTGTACTAATGATTTAAATGTTGTACATTTTTGGACTTTTTTTATTTTAAGGGCATATATATTAGGATAAATAGCAGAAGTTGATAAACTTTGTAAATTAGATAAAGGAGCATGTTTGGTTGAATATTGATTGCAAGTTACTTCTCGAGAGTTCGTTTTTGTTACTTGACCATTCTTAAAACTCCATTGTATTTTTGAAAGTGTATTTAAATTTGAAGAAGTTTGTTATGTAAGACTCACCCGATTGTTGACTAATTGTTAGTACCAACCAAAGTCATATTCATTGTGCCTAATTGATAAGTGTGAATTCAAAGTGTAGGCTTTAGTTTTTAAGCATAAATTTATATCCTCATTGCATTTTGATTTTGTGTTACTCAAGCAAAAAAAAAGACTTTTAATTTTGTGATGTTGATAAATTCAGATTTCTTCACTTATTTGTCTCTCTTTTCTTATGATTTTGAGTTGTTAACCTATAATATAAGGCTAATTATCATCTGAATTATGTTTATTTTAGGCATTTCTAGATGACAAAGAGTTTTGATGGAAAAATATGGAAGTGCTAAAAGAAAGTGCTTAAAAAAAGGGAGCCAAAAGCAAATCTCCAAAACTGCCTCGGGTACTACCTAAGTGGCCCGAGGTTCACTATAATGAATGGTGAAACGCAAGTCAAAGCTTCTTTAGCAGTCTATTTTACAACTTTATTAGACCAGTAAACCATGTCAAATCATCTTTAGCAGCCAATGTGACCACATTAGCATTTCAGTTAAAGATGGTCAAGAGATGCTTTAGCGGCCAATTTAACTGCTTTAGCGGCTCAAGGTCAACACTACCACTTTAGTATTCATCAGGAACATAGCATAGGCAAAGTTGGTATTACACTATTTTGGATCCCAACTTGTCAAAAACTCAATCTCTATACACTACAACACGTCTTTGGCATATGTCTCAATCTGAGAGGTTTGTGTTCTTAATCTAACACCCTTGGATTCGAATAATGGAAACTTTGTATTGGTAAATTCTCAAACCTTTCTTATTTTCCTATCTTTGTTTAGAATATCAGGGTGTAGTTAAATTTGGTTCTTGAGTATTTGTTGTTAGCGATACTGTAATACATATGTTTTAAATTTGGGTTTTGCTTCTATCTCATACTTTTGTATTGATTGAGTACTCTTAATTTCTAAATGGGTTTTGTTTGTCTAAATCAGTCTCATGCTTTAGCAATTTCTTTTGTAGTTGAGTTTGAAAGAGGAGATAAGAGTTGGCATTACTCATTCACTTGAAAGATCTAATTGAGTTTGGGAAAAATAAATTTAGCATGTTATGAGATGTATGACCCATCTTCTGGAATTTTTTTTGCTAGATATAGTCAAATATTTTGTAGCCATTGATTGCAACTCTTTGTATTGGCACTTGGCTAGTTTTTTAAAGAATCTAGCAAAGAAATATTCGTCAATTGGTTGAATGTCAAGGTGGATACTTGATGTTCGTAGGCTAATTTTCTAAATCCATGATTAAATTATGAGTGGATTATTGAGTACAATGGATCTTTGATAGAATTGATTCCCCTCTTATTTTTTCCTATCATTGTGAAATCCATTGATCAACTTGTTCATATTTTAATTGGTTATATCCTTGTTTCTTTTTTATATATCAAAATCCCCAAAAATACTTTGTTCTTTCTTTGTATTTTAGGGAGTTGCTTTAATTCCTTGCTCTCTTGATCAATAGTCATATAATCCTCATGGATTCAACCCTGAGTCTAAGTTTGGTAAATAAATTCCTAACAATCACACACATTCTATTCCTAGTATCTATTTGAATATCATCACCTGGGTCTACATTCTTCTATGTGCCTAAGTATTTTGCTACTAGATTTGATTATTGCATGTGAGTCCCTTATTATGCCTATTAGTGCTCTTTCCCTATAGGAGATTCTTTAGTGGTTGATCGAGTGTATTGATCAGGTGTAGTGATTTTCATAGGGCATGAGACATAGGTAGACTTGATTATCCTAGATATTGTTGATTTTTATATTATCTTGGGTATGGATTATTTGGACCCTCATCATGTGATTTTGGATTATTCTTTCAAGATTGTGACTTTAGCTACTCTACATATGCCAAGGTTAGCATATAATGGTACTTCTAGTTTGGGTTTGAAGGGGGTTATATTTTTTGTATGTGCCCATTACATAGTATAAAAAGGGTGTTTTTCTTATTTAGCCTATGTGCGCAATATTAGTGTTTATTCACTAGCTTTCTTGCTTTCTTTTCGAGTTGGTGGAGTGGTCTAGGATGTTTTTCCTATGAACTTGCCTCATATGCCTCCAGATCAATATATTGATTTTTCCATTGATGTTGAGCCAAGAACTAAGCCTATTTCCATTCCTCCTTATTAGATGACCAGATTGAGTTGAAGGAATAAAAAGAGCAACTGTTTGACATGTTAGGTAAGGGTTTGGTATACCTAGTATGTCTTGTTGTAGTGCTCCAATTTAATTTGTGAAGAAGAAGAAATGAGCTATGCACATATGTATTAACTATAGGAAACTGAACAAGGTGACCATTGATAACACTCAAATTACACCTCTCTTTCGAGAGAGTAAACGGTCGTTGTCAAATATATAACCCAACTAGATTGGGGTCAAATCCCATAGGGAATATGGTGCTAATTAAGTTGTTTGCAGATTAGTTGACTTTTAATCATTTGTTTCCATAAAATAAATAGGGGGTATTTGACTTAGTTCACAAATTAATGGTTTCAGTTTAACTAGTTGAAATATGTGTAGTAGTATTCAAATTCAGAGAATTAGCAAGTTAGGGTTATGTCCACCTTGTAGTTTTCAATACTTTCTAATTATGGGCTTTACGAATTCATACACGCATGGTGCTTATAGAGAAACGTATTGTACTTAATAACATAATCCTAGTGTTTCTCAACCATCAAGGACTAATTCACTTTAATTCTCTCGAATCAAAAGCGTTTACCAAAAACAATCCGAAATCTCCAAGTAGTTAATCCTTCTAAGGCATTAACATATGAAATAGGGATTAGAAATCCTATTTTCTTGTCACTACTCTTTTTTTCGAACAACAACCTTTCTCTCAAACAAGTTATGTTTTGAGGCACATCCTCTATGTTTGCAACCACGAGAATTCAAGATAAGCGAAGATAGTATGATATAAACAAGTTAATGCATAATGAATTCAATACCCAAAGTAATAGATTGTATGCTAGAAGGCTTCCATAACCCTAACTAATAAACTTAGCTACTCATGAATAAAATAAAAAGCATCATAAATATATTCATCATACCAAAAACTAAAAGACGATCTTGGTGTGCGAATACTGAAAACAAGAGAGAAAAACGTTTCTCTCCCTCTCCTCAAGCTATGCCACCTTTTTCCTATCTCATAATAATATAAAATAATGAATAATGAATAATGAATAAAAATTCAGCATTAAGCCTTTTAATAATCTTTTCTCTCATAATTGCCTTCTAAGTCCCTGAACTAATTATAAATGACAAACTAGTCTTGGACATAGTTTCTAGGCGCCATATTTGGTCCAGATTGCTACTCTCTCTTGTATCATATGCCATCCATAATCTATAGTCTCATAATGTCTTCATCTACCTCATTAATACCTGAAATAATGCTCATCACATCGGTTAGCTCAATTACATAGAAGTATAGTAAAAACATAAGAAACTAGGCACTTTGTTCTCTAAACATAGCTAAAATATGGATAAATTATGGTGCTTAGGCTTATAAAAACACCCAAGATCACCCATCAAGATCAAGTATCCTTTTTCTCATATTGATGATTTATTTGATTATCTTCAGTGAGACCCGATGTTTTCAAAGATTGATGTAAGTTCTAGTTAAAATTAATAGTGGATTAAATCTTTAGATGTTCCAAAGAAATTTTTTTAGATGCGGTATTGTAATGACCCTTCCGGTCATTTATCATATATACTCTTATCTTTGTCGTTAGAGATTCTCCATAGCTGCCCCAAGTCATTTATGACTATCTAGGACTAATAGTTTGGTTATCTGGTCGTTTGTATTGTTTTTAGAACCAATTCCCCGTTAAGAATTCTTCGTTGGATCCAAATGGCCATTAGGCTAAAACACCAGTAAGGTGATCTCAGATGCAAATCCGATAATGTGAATAGATTCATAATATTTATTTTAGGCCAATTAGACCTTTGTTTTAGGTCCTAATGCACCCTATCTCATTTTGAGCTATTGGTCGAAAAGTTTAAAAATCAAAATATATGGGTGTAGGGTCAAACATTGGTCTAAACGACATTTGATATAAAATCCGACTTTGCCAACACATCTAGAATATCAAATTTAGTGGGTTTACACAGTCCATTTATGAAAACCAGAGTCTGAATAAGGTCCGAGGGTCAAAAATAAGTTTTTGACTTATCTTGTGCTAGTGCATGTGCGATCGCACAAGGACCTATTGTGATTTACATTAGTGATAACATGGTCCCTAGGACTTCGATAGCGATACGTTGGTACCTGAAGGGCTATAAATAGACCTCAGTGTCATGATTTTGGCTATTTCTTACTCATTCTTGTGAGCCAAAGAACCTAAAAGAAAGTGGTAAATCAAAATTGAGTCTTTGGGTGACTTGGGAGCTTGCTAAAAATTTATAATCATGATTATCATCCTATTTAAGGTAATATTGCATCAAATTCTTTGTGAATTTCCTTAGTTTTGATCCAAAATACCAATATAGCTTAGGGCTTGATTTTATTCCAAAGTTTTGTTGGTTTTCACCCATTTCTTAAGGGTTATGATTCCTTGTTAATGTATGAACGTTGGGTTGACCATGAAAATGTGATTTCCATAATTGAGACCCCCTCGGGTTTTTTGTTATCATTTTTGGACCCAATGCACAATGGTGCAATACATGTATCGTTATTCTCTTATTAATGAGTTGATTATGATTTTTACAGTGTGATGGCATCTTGGCATTTTGAAGTAAAGTAGACATTGGTGAAAGATATAAGAATTTGCGGTTCGACTTTGAAGTAGGATATCTTCCACTCTTCTTTTAAGATGATGCATGTTATATAGTCAATGTTAATGTGAATGTTATGATTGATTATCGGTAGAATGACTTAGTAATGAATAATGAAGTTAGGGATTAGATGATGTTTTTTACCCATAAGTTGAAATACTTAATACCCTTTTTGGAACCTATTGCTTTGTCCCTAGATTGGACTAAATTGTAGTATGGATATGTTATACTTTTAGGTTTGGGATGTGGTTATGTGTTGGAATTGTGGTTTGTATGATTAACCTTAGTTGGGCTACTCCAGAGATCTTAAAAGTGTAATTTGGGTAGAATTGACAAAAATACCTCTGTTTCTAGACAAATTTTCTGTCTTAGAAATGGTTGTGGCTTACATGACATCTAGAAGTTGAACTAGATACCTTAGCCTAGTTTGGGTTATAAGTTACCTAAATATGAAAATTGAGGATTAGAAGTTGGATCATCTGACCCACCTTAGCTAATACTTATGTTATCCTTTGTGGTCTTATTTATGGATGTTAGGCATAGTTGAGACTAGTAATCTTAGTTTAAGGTTACTTGGTGGTTTGACGAATAGTGATGATATTTTCCCCCATATAACGTAGAATGAATCATGGCCATGATATTCTTTATAGAAAATAAATTGGGCTATTAAAGATGCTATTTACTCTTAGATATGATATTGGGCCATTAGAGATGCAATTTTCTCTTAAACATAATATTGGACCATTAGAGATGCTATTTCCTCTTAAAGGTGATAATGGCCCTTAAGGGATATTATCCCTCTTAGATATGATTATTGGCCTTTGAAGATGATAATCCTCATGGTATGATACATGGCCTATAGATACGAGATGCCTCATAGATATGATATGATATGCTTATTGATGCGTGATGCCTTCTAGAAGTGAGATGCCTTTTATATGTGGGATGATTATAGATATTATTAATAGCTTATAGAATTGTTATGCCTCATAAATAAGCTATGGCCTATACTTATGAGATGATTTATACATACATAATTATTGATATGAGATTCGGAAATGTATTTAGGCCTAAGTCCATGATTATTATGTTATGATTATTTTGGACAAATTATTGCACCAACGACCACGTTATGATATTAGTTGAAAATCCATAAAGTGCTGATCCATGTAAGGGATATATCTATAGTTAATGAAAATATGTACGTATTTAAATGTACTTCTCTCTGTTATGGGATGGAGGAAGATACAGTATGATGCTTATGGTTTAATTGATTTGTATATTGTGATGACATACATAGATTAGATACATTCATGATCATTATATCTGCAAATGATGGGATTCTAGTTAAACTATGACCTTATGACTATTCTTCCTAAATAAAATATTAAAATCCACTTTTCATCTTAAAAACAGATTTCTTTACAATAATGACTGTCTAACTAAATGGCTAATTTATATGCTTAAAAGATGATAATAATGATGATTTACAGAATTGACTGGGACCAATTTTGGTCTATGATTTGACACTATTATTTACTCCGACTATGTGATATTCCAACCCTTTATAAATTTTTATAATGATTCAGTCCAAAAGTTAACTTCGGGCAATGGAATTAGGGATTTACACTCTTTTAGACATGACTTGAGTCTATGCACCTATTATATATATACATTACTTCTTAGGATGGTATGCTTATATTACTTGGCAAGGCTAAAGGATATTGCGATGATTATTTTTATACCTTTAAGGGTAGAGGATATTGTGATGATAATATATATACCCGACAAGGCCGGAGGATATTGTGATGATTATATTGAAACTTGGCAAGTACCGAGGATATTGTGATAATGATATTGATACCTTGCAAGTCTGCAGGATGTTGAGATAATAATTTTGATACATGACAAGGCCAGAGGATGATTATATTGATGTGACTATATGTATATCTACAGGTTTGATTCTGGCTGGCTCTATGTATGGCATCTATATATTATATACTCGGCAAGGCCGGAGGTTGATTATGCTGATGATGGGTATGATAATAATGGATATGACAATGATGGTTATAGTGATGGTATTATAATATTGTCGATTCTGTTAAATTAATACTTGCATGCACATCACCAATCACCAATATGCACCTATGTCTATTAGCTCATATAGGAGGGCTGCATAGATATAGGTGATGACTATGCCTTGTGTTATTGTATAATGATTTAACCTTCTAAGCCTAGAGCGGTGGGGGTACGCATAGGATCAGCTAGATATTTGGTTGTCTGGACAGCTGTTTTCTAAGATGTTATTGATATTGTTATACCATTTTTCTAATCATTTTTATGTTTAGATTATGATAGAATGGTCATTGATCCAGTATTGAGATTTAAGGTACGATCTTAGCATTTTCTATGTTATAATTTCATTATTATGAATGACTAACTCATGATGAGACATATAGATTAGAACCCTAAGCATATTAGCACTAGATCCAGATAGGATTATAATAGGGTCTTAAAGTGAAGATATAGTGATTTAGGTTTTGCCATGAGGTGACCTTACATCTATACGCACATATATATGTACATCTAGCTATATGTAGCTATGGTATTATCATATATTGTAATTCCCCAAGTGTGGTACCCTGAATGCTACACAGTGCTAATAATCCTAAAAGACCACTAGCTAACCCAAGAATAATATCTGTTGTGAGATCTGCATAACAACAATACTGTAATACCAATATAATTGAGATAAATGCAGAAATCTGGCGGAAAATCTTCCATAAGGTTCATAACTGAATAATACCGAATAAAACAATGTCTAAACAAGGTATAACATTACCCAAAACTTATAACAACTCTCTGAATTACTCTAGTTTGAAAGCCTCTAAATCTGTCTAAACTATCTGAATAAGGAGTTGATGGGACATTTCCCCAACTAACTCTATCTATTGACATGGTAAATCTAATAAGGAAATGAAATAGAAGAATATCCTAAATGATGAGGACTCACTACTAGTCTCCTACTGCTGGCTGAATGTCTGAACCTCTAAGAATGCTCTGGGGGCCTTCGTCTAAACCTATGGTATAAAACACCATAGCGCAAAGAAATGTAAGCGTTAGTACGTGTGAATGTACTGGTATGCAAAGTGAGGTAAGACTGAATGCAAGAGTTCATATGTATGAACTATAACTAACTGAATAACATGAACATAACTGCGTGAGAAAACATGCATAAATACATAACTGTAAATGAAGTCATAAGGATTTTGAATACTGATTGTACTGATAATATAGATTACTGATAACAAATATAATAGATAACAGATGTACTGTTTACTAAGTCAATGTGTTTGACAGTCCTATTTCTTATGGAACTAACTGAGTTTCATACTGATTTGGGTGACTGTATTTGACAGTCCTGAAATCTATAGAAATATTTGAGTTCTTTACTAAAGACTGAGATTGAGACTGGGACTGTGGGAGGTAATCATCTAACCGGCATGCCTCTTTTTCTGTATAGATTTGAGGTCCAACCTGTAATGCAATTGGAAGGGTGTCAATACCGTGCCACGGATAAAGACAACTGAAAAGATACCCTCATCTAGTAGGTTCTCAAACAAGAATGGTGGGACCCTCAACTAACAGGTTAAGACACCTCATCAATCCTCATCTAATAGGTTTTGATGTCTCAACATACGCTGGCTATGTAGTTCTGGAATGCAAGGACTGCTTCTAAGAATCACACCCTCTACTGACAAGTGAGTTCCCATCCTTGGATTCACTCGGTGTTTAATCCTGCTCCTATCTGAATAGATACTGAACTGGTTATACTGGACAGAACTGGGCTGAGATCATTGTGATTACTGAGTTTTCCTGAGCTCTGTAACTGACTGAGTTCTACTAAGTTCTAAAACGGGCTGAGAGAGTACCACTGTTCAAGTTAAGGCAAAGATTTTCTCTGTAACTGACACTAGCTATAGGCACATAAATAAATTTTTTTCTATTAAATACCCCAGGACTTGATAGCATGAATATTAATAGGACATTGCAATTCCATAACACATGACCATAGTCAACAATTTATAATACAATCACTGAGGGATTTCATGAAGCACTTGTTAATCACAATCTTGTACCTGTATAGGAATACATTTTAATATATCACAATTCTAATCATATGAGTATTCCATCAAACAAATACAAGGCATATCTTTATCAAGGGAGTCATTCTAAACATGAGAGTATAGCATGGATTCACCATTTAGGTCACAATTGAGTCATAATGCATAAGTTTGCTCATTTAGGCATTTGGACAAACACATAGGATGCATAACTTTAGGCTTAGGCATGAACATTAAACCAATACATCATGATTACATTAATCAACTAAATTCATAGATTTAAACCCACATGCTAACATAATTTTATAAAACACATTAAAATTTCAACTTGGGAATCATACAACACCTCAATATGGATTTAATTCACCCCACAACATGGAAATCATAATTCAATTGTTTTGAAAGAAGGTTCTTGAAATCCAAGGGTGGAAAGGTCCCTTGGATGAACACCTTAAATACCTTGGTTGACAATTTCTTGAAGATTAATGGAGGAAATCTTGAGTTCTTGAATAGAAATTAATCACCTAGGGTTTTCTTATTCTTGAGTAATTGTGAAATAATGAATATGATTAGCCTAAAGAGGGCTAAATTTCGTGTTATGAGGGCTGAAGGTTGGGGGAAAAGATCTAATTACCCTTAAGGACATTGCTTTAAAAGATAGAAAAACATGCCCAGTGACGCTACAGCTGAAGCGGAGGGCCGAGGGTACCAATGCGATAACCGATGCGAAGCACCCATATTAAGTTGGTTCACTGGAAATTACCTTGAGCTAAGGAAAATTTCACCTGTCGATGCGATGGACAATGCGATGCACCAACATCGCATTGAATAACTATTTTGGTCAATCAAACATGGTCTAAATGAGGTTTGAAAAATTGGAAACTCATTCGGGAACACCTATTGACCTTTTGGATCATAAATTCACTAAAATATGGACCATTAAATGAAATTAAGGTTGCAAAATGAGATTTCTAACATTCGAATGCTAAAAAATAAACTAAGTCTTGAAACTTAGCTAGAATTTTCTAAGTCTAGGACCCTTTGACAAGCTTAAAGGATTGAATTAAGCTAGAAATTTTATGGGGTCTCACAATATCTCCTCCTTGGCAATATTTGTCCTCAAACAAGATTAACTTAACTGAGAGTACTAGTAGGCTGAATCTAATTACTGTACACGAACATCTGAGATATTATTATTGGACTGATATTACTGACATGCTAAATTTCTTACTAAACATGCATATCTGATGCATGAATACATGACTGTGCTGATTCATGAATGCATGACTTAGAGTACTGATAAGCTGACCATGCATATCTAATGCATGAATACATGACTAAACTTATTCATGAATTCATGACTGAGAGTACTGATAAGCTGACCATGCATATCTGATGCATTAATACATGACTGAACTGACTCATGAACATACAAATGAACATGAAATGGTAACTGATACTAAGTTTAAAAGGGTAAACTAAGCATGAAACTAAATAAGCTTAAGAAAATCCATTTCCTTAGGTTGATTCTGGATTAGCGGAGAAAAAAATGAGGATACTTTGTCTGCATTTCTTATTCTACTTCCTAAGTAGCTCCCTCAACGGACTAATTCCGCTAAAGACTTTGACTAGAGAGACTTCTTTATTCGTCAATCTGCGATTCTAATAATCAAGGATTTCGACTGAAATCTCTCTGAAAGAGATGTTGTTCTTAATATCTAGGCTATCTATAGGGACTACGACTGTTGGGTCCCCTATTCTCTTCTTAAGCACGGACACGTGGAACACTGGGTGGACTGAAGATAAAAATTAAGGCAATTCAAGCTCATAAGCTACTTTGCTAAAGCGGTTGAGAATTTTGAAGGGACTAACGTATCGGGGACTGAGCTTTCCCATCTTACCGAACCTCTACACTCCCTTCATGGGAGAGATTTTCAGATACACATAGTCAGCAATTTCAAACTTGAGATCCTTTCTACGCACATCAATGTACGAATTCTGTCTGCTTTGAGCTATCTTAAGCCTTTCCTAATCAACTAAACTTTATCCAAGGTATCGAATACCAAGTTAGGCCCTTCTACTATAGCCTCCCCACTTCAAATCAACTAATGGGAGATCTGCATCTCCTACCATTGAGAGCTTCAAATAGAGCCATCTTAATATTGGAATGATAGTTGTTATTGTATTCAAACTCAATTAAAGGCAAGTGGTCATCCCAACTACCTTTAAAATCTATTGCACACACTCGTAGCATATCCTTTAAAGTATGAAGGGTCCTTTCTACTTGACCATCTATTTGCGGGTGAAAAGTTGTACTGAGGTGAACTCGGGTGCCAAGACCCTTTTGGAAGACTTTCCAAATATAAGAGATGAACTGGGTATCTCTATCTGGTATAATAGATAGTGGAACACCTTACAATCTGACCAACTATCTAATGTAGAGTTTTACGTAATCCTCGATTAAAAAAGAGGTATGGACTGGAAGGAAGTGAGTTGATTTATCATTTTATCTACGATGACTCAAAATGAATCATGCTGATGACGAGTATGTGGCAAACCCATCACAAAGTTCATGTTCCCTTCTTCCCACTTCCAAGTAGGAATACTGAACTCCTTCATGCACCTATTTGGTTTCTGATGCTCAATCTTAACCTGCTGATATGTTGGCTCTTAGCGAAAAACTCTACAATATCCCTCTTCATCCCACTTCACCAGTAAATCTCCCGCAAGTCCTGTTACATCTTAATTGCCCCTAGATGAATTGAGTAACGCGCACCATGTGGTTCTATAAGAATTTTCTATCTTAAGTCATCAACACCTGGAACACATAGACGACTCTAACAATGCAGAACACCATCTCCCCCTTAGGAAAAAATCTCTACTTTTTGATCCTTGACTGATTTTTTCAGCTTTACTAAGCTTGGATCTCTATCTTGCTTTTCCTTCACCTCGGAAACTAGAGATGATTCTGAACTAATCTGCACCAATACACTATGTTCTGTTGAATCGACTAAGGAGAAACCTAGTCGGGCTATTTGATGTACTTCCTAGGCTAACTTCTTCTTACTTTGCTCAACATGAGCAACACAACCCAACCATTTGTCTACTAAATGCATCAACCACTACATTGGCCTTGCCCGAATGATAAAGGACACTCATGTCATAGTTTTTCAACAATTCTAACCACCTTCTCAGACAGAGATTTAGATCCTTCTGAGAAAACACATATTGGAGGCTCTTATGGTCAGTGAACACGTCATCGTACACCTCATACAAATAGTACCTAAAAATATTTAAGGCAAAGACTACTTCTACTAAATCGAGGTCATGAGTGGGATAATTCTTCTCATGGAACTTAATATACCTGGAGGCATAGGCTATGGCCTTATCATTCTGTATGAGTACACAACCCAAACCTACTCTGGAGGCATCGCAGTACACAACAAAGCCATCTTAACTATTTTGTAAAGACAAGACTGACTGAGCTGAGTTAAGTCTTTAACTCCTAAAAACTCTTCTCGTAAGTATTTGACCACTGAAACTTGACTTTCTTCTGAGTCAATCTGGACATAGGGGATGTGATAGATTAAAATACCTCAACTAACCATTAGTAATAACAAGCCAAACCTAAGAAACTCTTGATAGCTAATGGAGAGATAGGTCTGGTCTAGTTTCTCACAGCTTTGGCCTTTTGGGGATCAACTCTAATGTCATTATCGGAAAGGATATGGACAAGGAATGCTACTGACCTTAGCCAAAATTTGCACTTACTAAATTTGGCAAATAACTGATGATTTCTAAGGATCTGCAATACCATTCTGAGATGGTATGCATGATTATGTTCACTATGGAAATAGACAAGGATGTCATCTATCAAGACTATGATGAACATTGAGTTTGAATGAGTTTTGAGGGTCAAAAACAAGTTGTTGATTTTGCTAGTGCTAGTACATGTGCGATTGTACAAGGACATATTACAATTGCAATAGTGTGACCGTTGCTCCTAAGACTGTGATAGAAATACCTTTGCAACCGAAAGGTCTATAAATGGAACCTAATGTCTCAATTTTGGCCATTTTCACTTATTATTGAGAGCCAAAGACCCTAAATGAGTATGTTAACTCAAAAATGAGTCTTGTGGGTGACTTGGGAGCTTGCTAAACATCTATTATCATTATTATCATTCTATTTAAGGTAAGATTCCACCAAATTCTTGGTGAATTCCCTTAGTTATGACATAAAGCCCAATATAGCTTAGGTCTTGATTTTAGCAAAATTTTTCTTAGTTTTCACTCATTTATTAAGGGTTATGACTCCTTGTTCATTTACGAATGTTAGGCTAACCTCAAAAATATGATTTTCATAAGTGGAATCCACTTGGAGTTTTTGATGTCATTTTTGTATCCAAAGCACAATGGCGTAATCTGTGTATCATTATTTTCATATTGATAAGTAGATTATGATGTTTATAATGTGATGACATTTTATGATTTATAAGTGAAAATAGATGTTAGTGAATGATGTATGGATTAGTGGTTTAGCTTTGAGGTAGGCTTCTATCCATTCTTTTTCATAAGATGATGCATGTTATATATTCCTTGTTAATGTGAATATTATGATTGATTATGGGTAAAATGACTTAGTATTAAATATTAAAGTTAGCGGTTAGATGATGGTTTTGAACCCTAAGTTAAAATGCCTAATAACCTTTTTGGATCCTATTGCTTTCTTACTAGATAGGGCTAAATTTTAGCATGGATATGATATAATGCTATGTTTGGGATGTGGTTTATGTGTTGGAATCATAGTTAGTATGATAAACCATAGTTGGTCTAGTCTAGTGTTCTTAAAATAGTAATTTGGGTAGAATTGACATAATTGCCCATGTTTATAGGCAAAGTTTCTATATTATGATTAGTTGTGGCTTACTTGACATCTACAACTTGAACTAGATACCGTAGCCTAATTTGGGGTATAAGTTGCCTAAATATGGAAATTAAGGATTAGAAGGTGGATCCTGCGACCCACCTTAGGCCAAGACTTGTATTAGACTTTATGGACTTATTTATGGATGTTAGGCATAGTTGAGACTAGTAAACCTTAGTGTAAGGTTACTTGGTAGTTCGACGAATAGTGATGGCCTTTTACCCTGGGTAATGGCTAATGGCTTATGCCCATGATATTCCTTATAGAAAGGATACCGGGCCTTTAGAGATGCAAATTCCCATTAGATATGATATTGGTCCATTAAAGATGATATTACCTCTTAGACATGATATTGGGCCATTAGAGATGCTATTTCCTATTAGATATGATATTGGGCCTTTAGAGATATCATTCCTATTATATATGATAATTGGCCTATAGTGATGATATTTCACAAAGTCATGATACATGACCTATAGATATAAGATGCATCATAGATGTGATATGCCACATAGTTATGAGATATGCTTATTGGTGAATTATGCCTCCTATATAAGAGATAATTTTATATATACTTCATAGCTTATAGATATGTTATAACTCGTGAATATGCTATGGCTTATAGTTATGATATGATTTAATATACATGATTATTGTTATGAGATTCAGATACGTTTGTGGGCCTAAGGCCTTGATTATGATGTTATGATTATTCTAGAGACATTAATGATCCAAAGGCCATGTTATGATATTGGTTGGATATCCGTGAAGTTTTTATCCTTGTAAGGGATATGGGTTGACTAATGCCCCAACAACATTCATGGAGTTGATGAACTGAGTATTTTGACCTTATCTTGATTCTTTTGAGTTTTTATTAATTGAGAATATCTTGTATTATTGAGGCTGACCATGTAAGGCATTTGAGGACTATGCTTCAGAGGATGCAAGATAAGAAGTTGTATGTGATGTTCTATGAATGCAAGTTTTGGTTGGATTTTATTTCCTTTTAGGTCATATAGTGACCAAGGATGGTATTATAGTTGATCTATCCAAGATAGTGGTAGCTCATGATTAGTATAGGCCTACTTTTCCTACTAAAATTTAGTGTTTTGTTGGATTTGAAGGCTATTAGCGGTGTTTTATGAATGGATTGTCCATATTAGCAGCTCCTTTAACCAAGTTGTCTTAAAAAGGTTGTTTTTCAGTGGTAGGATGGGTGTGATAAAATCTTTTATAGCTTAAGGAGTTGTTGACTTTAACTTTTATCTTGACCCTACCTATAGAGGGCGTGGGATTTATCATATTTTGTGATGCTTCTAGAGTTGTCATGGGTGTTGTGGTTATGCAGAAAGGAAAGTTGATTCCTTATGCTTCTCGATAGTTGAGGCCTTAGAAGAAGTATTACCCTATCCACGAGTGGGAGTTGGTCGTGGTTGTATTTGTGTTGATGTTATTACAAAACTATTTTTATTTGATTCGTTGAGTGATTTTTTCTAATCATTGTAGCCTCAAGTATTTCTTTACAAAGTGAGACCTTATTATGATACAATGTAGATGGCTTGATTTTCTTATGGACTATGATCTCATGATTCTGTATTATCTATGTAAGGCTAAAGTGGTAGTGGATGATTTGAGCTAGAAGGTGAAAAATATGGTGAGTTTAGCTCATCTTTTGAATCAGGAGATACCTTTGGACATTTAGGTGTAGTCCTTAGCTAATTAGTTGGTTAGTCATGTTATTTTAGTACCCTAGCATATTTTGTCCTTTGTGGAGCCTAGTTCTTCTTTTATGGAGTAGATAGGAGCTAATCAGTTTGTTGAAAAGAGGTTGAGGGTGATTTAGGACAAGATGTTGTGTCGCAAGGTTAAGATACTGTCTCTTGATACCAAGGGAATTTTAAGGATTAATGGTAACATTTGTTTCCCTAGAGTTGGTGTCTTAGGTTGATCTTGAAGCATGCTTATTATTTGAGGTATTTTATTTATCCAGGAGTGTCTAAGATATATAATGACCTAAAATAACACTATTGGCGGAGTGGTATAAAAAAGGACAGCGTACAGTTTGCATTAAGTTTTTGAATTACCAAAAAGTTAAGTATGAGTATTAGTGACCGGGTGGTATGATGAAGAAGATACCCATTCTTGAGTGAAAGTGGGAGTGGGTCACCATGGATTTTATAGTTGACCTATCCCTGACCTTGGGGAAGTTTGATTCTGTTTTGATAATTATGGATAAATTGACCAAATTAACATATTTGATACTCGTAAGAGCAAATTATAATACTGAGAATTTCTCCACGATCTACATTTAAGATCTTATTCGAATGTATGGTATTCATTTTTCTATTTTTTTAGATAGAGGTACTTAATTAACCTCAATTTTTTTGAGTACTATGCTAAGTGAGTTGGTTATTCAACTCAATTTGAGCATAATTTTTCATCCTTAGATGAATGGTCAGGCTGAGAGGACTATTCAGATGCTATAGGACATGCTTAGATCATATGTTATATATTTTTGTGGTCATTAGGACTAATGTTTTCCCTGAGTAGAGATTGCCTACTATAATAGTTACCATACAAGAATTAAGGTGATTCCTTTTGAGGATTTGTATAGGCGAAGGTATAGATCAATCATTGGATGGTTCGATTCACTTGAAGTTAGACCTTAGGGCATAAATTTACTTAAAGATTTGATAAATCAGGTGAGATTGATTCAATAGAGGCTTATGGCTTCCTCGAGTCAAATTTAGAGTTATGTCGATCATCGAGACGGAAAAGTGGTATTCATAATTTTGGGGTAGGTATTATAGAAATTTTCTCACATGAAGGATGTGATAAGGTTTGGACAAAAAAAGAAGCTGAATTAGAGAATTATTGGCCCTTTTGATATCCTTGAGAAGTATGCACATGTGCATATAGCTAGCTTTTCCTCCATAATTGTAAATTGTTTATATGATATTCCTCATTTCCATGTTAAAGAGATACCACCCAGATGATGCTCACGTGATCTGGTGGGATTCTATTGTACTATCATATAATTTATCCTAGGAGAAGAAGCTTATTGCTATCCTAGATAGGTATAATAGAAAGTTGAGGACTAGGATTATGGATTTAGTGAAGGTCCAGTGGACACATCTCCCTATTCAGGAGGCTACATTCGACATTGAGTTTGATATAAGGTGTACATACTCCCAGTTTTTTACCGCATTAGGTACTTTTTTTGGTTTTTAGGTTGATGATAAACTTGTACTTTAGTGGTGGATAATTTAACAACCATGGTTGTAACTCCCTCCTTTTATGTGTTTTGACTATTTTACCCTTCACTATAATTGTTATATGCTATTTGTGAGTTATGGGGTTTCTTGTCTATATCCATGATGCATTCGGGAGTGATTTGAGGGAGTTGGGATCCTTATAGGCTTTTAAAAATGGTTAGTTTGACTTTGATCAATTTTTTGTGATCTGACTGTTGGATGGTGATTACCCTCTTGGTCATTTTCTACATTTCGACACATTTTCTCCATTTAGAGCTTTCCTATAGATCCCCTAAGTCATTCATGATTTTTGGAGCTAGTAGTTTAATTATCGAGCAGTTCATTTGGATTTTAGAGCCAATTCCCTATTTTGAAGTCCTTATCAGTAAAGATTGGCCATCCATCATAAGCTTTAATTTAATAACCTCGTATAAAATTTTTGATAGTTCCATCAACTCCAAAACATTGATTTTAGGCTACGTGGTCCTTTGGTTTGGGTCCTAAGGCTTTTGGAATCATTTTGGGCTATTGGTAGAAAACTGATAAAAATGACCCATGAGTGTAGGGCCCACTTTTTATTGAAACATCCTTGTATGGAAAATTAGTTGGCACCATTGGGTCCAGAATGTGAAAATTGATATGGTAACATAATTTGTTTGTGTTCACGGTATTTTGGATAATCTCGAAGGACCGGTGGAGACTTGCAAAGTTTTAGTTGGTACACTTTCTTAAGCGGACATAGATGTTTTTAAGTAAAGGCTACATAAGTGGCCAACTGGTCACTTTAGAGTCCTTGGATTGAACAGATGAGTTGTGTAAGCTGTGTCTGTCCACTTAAGTGGATGCTACTTAAGCGGCAGCCCATCCCCTAGGTGGAAAGGCCAGACCGGTCAGGTACCGCTTAAGCAGTACTTAGCTATTTTAGTGATGACCGCTTAAGTAGCACCTTTGAGGTGATTAAATTGACTCCTTGAGTAATTTTTCTCCCCATTTTACACAAGTCTCAAAGAGGCAAAAGACCTATAGAGTGTGAAAAGAGGGAGAGTGATTATCAGAAGATTATGGGATCGTTGTGACCTCGGCTTACACATTTTCTCACAAAAATCCCTGTAAGTTTCTATTTAATTCATTATTTAATTCTTTAATTTAGATCTAAATATCTAGATTATTGTTGGGTCAATCTAGTATTGTTTGAGCTTGAAATTTACTCATTTTTATAGTTAAATGACCCATGAGCATAAAGGGATGTATTGAAAGTTTTGAAAGTGCGATTCCACAAGCGGTCCCCATAAAGGATTAAGTTAAGTTTTGACCCAATGCATAAAAACCTAATATGGGTACCATTGTTTTAAAATTAATGAGTGTACTGCTATTTTGATAGCGTGGCATCACCCAAAAACATCTAAGAAGGGGAACTCATTGATTTAGCAGATTTTATCCGGCTTTCTTCAGTGTCTAAGTAGGATAGGCTTACCTTTTTCCTAGATTTTTCTTGATTATAGTACGAATATGACATTATGCTAGTTTTGGGATAGGTATTAGGCCTTGGAAGCATGATTAGCGTGAGTTGGATTATTTAGCCAATTAAGGGACCATAATTAGGCATAATTGGTTTAACTATTCATTCTTTAGAGAGAATTGATATCCTAGGACTAAAATATAAATTATTTTGTGTCAAGTAGTGAAATTAGATACCTTTTCCTAGATCAATAGAATTTTCCTTAAAATGGACTTTTGGGGTTAGAAGTGGGCACTCCAGCCTACCCTAGGCAAAGATTGCTATAAGATCCTTGTAGACTCAATAGGCCTTGCGCATTACTTTAATAATATTCTTTAGATGGGGAGATTTAAATGCATGATACCCTACTATAGATTTGTACATTAAAGATAGTATTATTTTTGGTCCGAGTCTGATGATTTATGATGTCAAGACCCGTTCAATTTTTGTATTATTCATGATATAAGTTTGTGTTCTAGTCTGAAAAGTGATGATACGAGTTTAGATTGAAGTTTGCAAGTGATGGTATGGGTTTTAGTTCAATCCAGCATTGAGAGGTTAATTATGATAATTATGGAACAAGTTCGAGTCTGGTGTTTTATGGTATGGTAGGATCTACGGTTATGATTTCAGGGCATGGTTAGTTAGCAAATGTCTTGATACTACTTCTCCTTGATTGCACCTGTTGGGACTATGGGGGACCATGTTAGGTTATTTACTTATTCATACCTTCTAGCTTATGAGGGCCAACTATGCAGTGATAGTTTTGTTTTTACTTATTATTATTATTACGGATGCCTATTTCTATCATTTGGAGCTTTATTCCAGGTTTCCACTTTTTCCTTGACTTAACTTATTTAACTCGCATGTTAATATATTAATATTATGATTTAGCTTGGTTAATGATGATGCCTACTGAGTACCCATGGCTTTTTGCTCATATTACACTTCGATACCTTTTTTGTGAGGATTTGAGTAATAGTTGATGTCATTGACATCGAGATTGTGCTAGTCAGAGTTCATAGATAGAGTGGGGTCTCAGATTTGGAGTTTACCTTTTCTCCATCTAATATTTGTCCTGGTGTTTCTATTTACGAGTCTATAATATATTGACTTGATAGTACTTGTATTCTTTTGGATTAGAGGCTGTTGTATCTACATTACTAGGTCATGGAATGTTATTATTCTCTTTATCTCTCTCTTTCTTTATAAATTTTTTTATGATTTGTGGCTTCTAATTCTTTTACTTGTATATTGTTGGAATTTATGCTATTTTCTACAAATTAGCCCATTACTTATAGTTTTGGGATATGGTTTGGCTTATCTACTGGTTGGGTAAAGTAGGTGCCTTCTTGACTGGGGAAATTAGGTCATGACAAAATGGTATTAGAGTTAGGTTCACCAGTATTGTTTGTACAAAAGCAAGTGTCTAGTCGAATCCTGTGGATCAGAACGATAATGTCTGTTTATTATCTTTAGGAGGCTATAGGATATTCTTAGGAGATCTTCACTTTCTTCACTCATTTTGTGCTAAGAGTATATGATGGGTTCTAAGATTCGTTAGTTTCACTCTATCGTAGATGGCTATGATGCATGCTACCGCTACTATAGATGAAGACCCTAAGTCTATTGCTAGGGATACTACTCGAGGATATGGGCGACCTAGAGGTCAGGGATAGGTGAGGGATTCAACCTCGACTAGAGGTCAGGATAGGAAGCCTTCACTAGATCCTATCCTCCCTTCAGCATGAGAGATTCCTCAACCCTAGCTAGTAGTGAGCCAGGCGGCACCTAGGCTCTAATGGGGTTTATTTCTTTATCACTTCTTAGGTATGGATTGGTTCATCTTTCAAGTTTTGCTGGTTGTGCACAAACTGGTGGTGCTCAGTCTTCGAATTAAAATAGTATAGAGGCAAGATTGTATCTTATAGCTATGACTCCCAGAGTTAAGATTCCTTCAATCCCGATATTTGCTTAGCCGATAATTTTCCAACCTGCTATGTTTGTTGAATAATAGAAGATGTTAGGTAGATTCTTAATATTGACTCCATTGAGGTTTTTTGAGGCACCGGGTAAGGATGCATATATGAGTTCATGGTTGCTTCTAAGAATAAGCTCTGTAATGGAGAGTTGTGGTGTCAACTATACTACTTTCCAGTTAGATTTGGCATCTCAATTTTGGAAGAGAGGATATCATGATTTTAGGCATGCTGGATCCTATATTTACATGGACTCAGTTCGCCGATATTTCTTAGAGAAGTATATGCCTCATAGGCTTAGATATTGTCTTAGAGATCAATTTTTGAAGTTAAAGTATAGGGCTCAATTTTTTGGAGCGAGGCTCTATAAGTGTGGTGGAGTGTAAGGCTCAATTTTATGAGGCAGGAAAATATGCTACGTCTATCATTCCTACGAAGTATAAGTGGGTTGGGTGATTTATTTTGGGATTAAGACTTCTTATTTGCATTGCCACGTAGAGTTTGGTTGCGGCTGGTAGGTCCTTTGTTGAGTTTTTTAAGCATTCCTAGGTTATGGAGGATATGCAATACAAGACCCTAGTATACAATGATAAGAGGTTGCATTATCAAGATTGTTGCAGTGGGATCCAAAGTTATTCACAGTTTAGAGGTAGTAGTTTTTAAGGTAGGCTCCATCCACGCCATCCTTATAAACATCGGGGTCAATCTAGTCATCCTATTTATGATGTATGTCAGATTACTGATGATGGTCAATCTAGCTTAAACGATCATCCTAGAGAGAGTGTTGGCAAATCTCAAGAGGTTTATATTTTAGGTTTCTACTTGAGATGGTTATCTGGGTCATCTAAATTTTCTAATTACAATGGAACGGTCGGAGCGTGTTATTATTTGGGGGACTTCATCCATTTTGTCTCAAGAGTGTTTCTCTCGTGATCCGTTATGCTTATAGAACAAAGTATTTAGACTATTAGGGCAGTGCCATCCTAAGTTAGAGGGTGGCATCCATGGGCATCGTGGTTGTCCCTATTCATGGAGGTCCTCAAGCAGGTAGGATAAGTGTTTGATCAGGAGCCCAGCTAAGTGGCGGGCGAGGTCATTTATAAGTTGTACCTAGTAAACTGGAGGTGGAGTATTCAAATTTTGTTATTACAGGTACGATCTTTGTGTGCCAGCAGCTGGCTTTTTCCTTGTTTGATCTAGGATCAACTTATTATTATGTGTCTTCTTATTATGCACCACAGTTAGAGTTGTCTTGAGATTTTTCATCTATTCCATTATGTGTATATACTCTCATGGGTGATTCAGAAGTGGATCATGTTTTTAGATTACATGTTGTAACTGTTCGAGTGTTTGATACTCAGTCTAATATTATTTATTATTTATGGTGGATTTTCATTTAACTGGGGCATGGACTAATTATCCCTATATCGTGCAATCTATGATTGTTTTGCTAAGATCATTCCCTTAGCCATGGCCTGCAAACCCCCGATTGTGTGGTAGAAATCGTTCAGACACAAAATGATGGGAATTATTTTGTATATTTAGGCTAGGATACGTATATAGAAGGGTTGCGAGTCTTACATCACTTATATTCATGTTGATAGTTTAGAGAGTACGTCTCTTGACTCTGTTCATATAGTTAGTGACTTTTCTGATTTTTTTCTACCGATCTACCTGGTCTTCTTCCGGAGGGTGATATTGAGTTTATTATTGATCTTGATCTGGTTGACCAACCTACTTCTAGAGCACCTTATCGTATGTATCCTACCAAACTTAAGGAGATAAATTCCTAGCTGACAGTGCCCAAGCACACACGCAAGTGTATGTGTTCTAATAAAGTATTAAAGTAGCATTCAAGAACCAAGTATCAATCCCATAGAGACTTGATTTAGCAATGATTCAATTTCAGTTCACAATTTAGATTCAATTTATGCGAGATTAACCAAAAGAGAGTTTGTAATTTGTAAGTGAAGTAAACAATTCGGAAAGTAAAGATCTTGAAACAATCAAAGGGAGAAAAACTAGGGTTAAATTACTTCGACAATCATACTATGTCTTGAATTTCGTTCATTAACTCACTTATCTTGTTTGTAGATTCATAGGGTTAACTTCATGATTATGGACTCCCAAACTCTAACCATTTACCTAATTTGGATATTTCAACAACATCGTTGAGCGGCTATGCAATAATCCAATTAAGTGATTTAAACCTATCATCCTATGTGTGAATCAAGTAAGGCTCCTAAGTACGTCCCTGTCCTAGGTGCAAAGTTTAATTCTTTATTTTATAAAAGAATAAAACCCTTACTTTGTTCATCTCCTTATTCTATTTCCCTATTTCATCTCCCAAGATCAAAAGTTATACAATTGATGTATTCTAAGGGTTGCAAATCCTTAAAATAGTTAAATCAAAGATGAACGCACAACCAATAATGATAACAGAAATTAATGAACTTAATTCAAAACAAAAGTATCATGTCTTTGGCTTTAATCCCAAAAAAGGGTATTTAGCCTTGAATAGTCATAATCGTAATCATAAAATAGTAATTAATGACTAAAAACATGAATGAACTAAATAAAAATAATAAAAACGTAATGAAGAAGTTGTAGCAGCCCTTTGCTCTCCAAAATATGCTAAAAGATGTGTAAAATGTGAGACAACATGTATTTATAGTATAGGAGTAAGCACATTCTATGTTGGATAAGAAAACCTTCAGGTATTGATCCTGGGAGTAGGTGAGGCATCTCTCTAGGAATATACCCACTCCAGGTGAGGTGTCGCCTCTAAATCACCCTACCTCTCTAAAATTTGTTGTTCAGAATATTACTAAGGCATGGGAGCACTGAAATGATCTCGTGTAGCGGGATAATTGAGGTTAGGACACCCAAACGACATTTTTTTACTTTTTTAGTCCTCTTATGAATCCATTTTTATTTTGCACACGTCCATTTTCCACTCCTTCCGGCTATACGCACCCAAAACATTACAGGGGTCAAAAAGTGCATCAATTTGTGCATTGTGCCTTCGTTGAGCAATTTAGAGCCTTTTTGAGTTGTTCCAACTTAATTTGAATCTTTTATATCCTTCATATATCATCATAATGCATTCAATAAGAATCCTATAGCATTAAAGACAACAATTTAAAGCCCAAAACAACACAACATCCAACACGATGAACTTGACACACGAGCTAAGCATAGGCTACTTTCACTTTGATCTTTAACTCATTGTTTTGACCCTTGGCTTGATCCAATTGACCCTTGAGAATTATAGGCAAGTTGTTTCACATATTATTACTCATAAAACCCATTTTAAAAACTTTAAACACAATAGAATCCACCGGAATCAACTAGGCAAACACCTAGCTCAAGCTATTAACGCTAGTTTTCCGTGTTGAACTCTAAGTGAATATTTTAAGTACAAAATTGTTTGGAACTCAGTTTAAACATCATAAAAATATTATTTAATACGTATATTCATATTTATCTCATTATCAACCCATATATCACATGAATCATCCTCAGGACAAGGCTAAAAAGGCTAGAATAGTGATGCTAGAATGCATAAATACACCCAACATCACCACCCCACACTTAAAGCCTTATTCATCCTCAAAAAAATATTTACTAGAAACCACATGAGATTGAGGTTCTACTCTTCTACTACATGTAAGACAATCAAACTAGTACTACAATGACTACACAGAATGCAAGTTACTATACTAAGTATGTTACAAATGCAATTGAAAGCTTATGAACAGTACTCTAAAACATCCTAGCCTCAAGAATATACTCACCTAGTTGGGAAAATCATGCACATCATTTTATCAAAGACATCATAAAAATCACCCATATTCATCAAACATGTGCCCTCATAACAAGAGAGTTACCCATAATTACTCATAATTAAGCAACTTAGAACATGATGGGTACAAGAATCAAATTACGCTCACTCTCAAAAAGTATTCACAATTTACACTCAATGAACCATAGGATTTCCTTTAGTGTAATGCACCACTAATTGTAATATCCCGCAAATTTCCCTCGTAGTATGAGCCTTGGAGCGTGTTAAGTGAAGTATAATTCCGGCCTTAAAATATTGAAAAGTTACTTCCTAAGTGAGTATCATGTCAACCATATGGAATTTCCCTAATTTTGACTTTTAAACACATGGAAAATTTGATAAGCTTTCCATCGATATATGATTCGCCCAAATCCGATACTCGGGTAAAAAGTTATGGCTAATTTATGTCCTAGTCATAAAACAACGTCATTTTGCTGCTTGGTGCATCACGGAGAGGGTTATTTGACAATTGTCAATTTCCAGTGAAACTCCGCAATAATGGAGGACCTCAATTTCCTAATAGTCAACTTCCAGTGGCCAAGCGCGACTGTGATGCATCACACTGAAGTTCCAGGTCCCTACTTGTGGGACAAACCGATGAATCTACATTGCGATGACTACCAATTTTCCATTTGTCAATTTTCAGTGAGCCACCGCAATAGTGGCGCGTCGCGGTGGCCTATGAAATCGGGTTCCTAGTACAATATTTTTCCAGCTTTGTACAAAAGATAAAAAGGGAACTTTGGTCTTTTTCCAAGCCTCTTAAACCGTGCAAACACCAAATCAAAGTCATTTACAAGCATTCTATAAAGTTTTTCTCAAGTTCTCTCTCAATAAAAACCTTTAGTATCCAAAACCTCTTCCAAAAATCTGAAGAATCCATCATAGATTTTGTAAATTAAGTTAAGATTCAAGGTTCCCAAGTCAAGGGCTTCAAGAACCCTCATTCAAAAGTATGAATAGAATTCTAAAAGTGAGAGTTCATCCAAAGTTTCTAATTCAAGATATGTAGGGTTTTGAACAAGGGTAATTCTTTCACCCTTGTGCCCAAAATCTTATTTAAACTATAATTCTCTGCAATTTATGAGATTTTACATAAAATTGAATTGGGTTTTTTCACCCATTGTTATTGGTTGCAAGATTTTGATGTTTCCCTTGAATTGAGAATCTAATGGAATGATTTTATATGTTTTCTTGAGAAATTGCAGCTGGGTCTATACCCCATGATTTTAATCCTTGAGAAGTTGATAGTTGAAATGTTTGAAACATTGAAGTATATGAGTATATTGAGATTTTGAAATAAATTACTAAAATTTCATGGTTTCCACATGAGTTATGAATCTATATGCTATCTATTATGCTTTTGATAAGTTGTAACTTGAGATTTAATTATGGGTTATTAATCCCTACACGAGGCTTGAGATTTTATAAACACTTGTGCAATAAGCACCCATGATTTGAGTCTTCTGAGATTGTTGAGAAATGTTTTGACCTAATGTTCATTGAGTTTTGAAATCCACTCTACTATATGAGATTATAGATTTGATTATTGGGTTCTTATTGAACCATGAGATTATTCTAAAGTAGATTTTCATGAGATGAGCGAGTTAAATTAAAGAGAGTAGTATTTAGCATCGAGCAGGTATGTACTATGGTTTCTTACCCCAAAACTATGTGCCATCGTAGGTTGTGTCTGAAGCTGAGTTTATGATTATTATTGGGCCTACGACCGAGTTAATATTGGGCCCGAGGCTGAATTTGTTTAGTGATCACTGGACCTAGGAAGGACAAAATGTTGGAAAGAGTATGATGTCTCTCCTCAACGTGAGGCCTCTTCCTTGGAAGGACAAAATGTTGGATTATATGTAGCTCACCTGGTTTATTTCGGTTAAGAGAAACTCCCTAAACTAAAGTATTTTCCATTGAGATAAGAAATTTTCCTTTAAAACTAAAATACTTTCCCTTGATATGAGTATTTTTCCCTAAATCTTGAAATGAGATATTTTCCTAACGTGAATGAAATGCCTTCAAGTATGTTCCAAAGTTATATGATTTTGAATTCCAAGTATTTAAGTTTAAAAGAGTTATGAGTTCTTGAGCATTGAAGAAGTTTTACTCTCCATGAGACATATGCATGAGTTGAAAGTATTGCTTTAAGTTTTATTTTGCCTTGAGTAATGAGAATAAGAGAAGAGTACAAATTTTAAAGATGAAAGTATAATGACTCACGAGATTGTGTTACATATTCCATTTTACATGAAGCATGAGCTTCGTATTTTACAGTTATTCAAGCTATGTGAGTCATTACATATTACATGCATGATTTGATTAAAGAGTATTGATGTTATTTTATATAACTGCACGCACTCCCACATACTCAGTACATTCTCAAGTGTTGATCCACATATATGTCTATGTGTTACATTGTCTTATAATGTAGGTTCAGGTGCTCAGTCCTAACCTCGTTAGTGATTTTTGAGTACCTCTATCTACATTCCTATGGTGGTGAGTCTTCTTGGTTCAAGGACCTATATTCAGACATCTTCACATTTTGAGAGACTATATTGTTATTTCTAGTTCATTTCAAGTCAGTTGGGGACCTGTCCCAATGCTCTCTAGCTCATGCAATAGAAGAGGCTTTGTCAAACTAGTTATCAGATTGTGGTTTTGTTGAGCTTTCCAGTATTGTGGACATTTGGACTAAGCATTTTCTCTGTATTTCCTTTCATATGATATGACTTTGCAAGTGTTTGAATTATTTAATCTTGAATTGAGCATTATTAGTAAAAATAGGCTCAAAGCATTAGCTTAGGGCTACTTGTAGCCTTAAGCATCGTGTGACATCCGAGAAGGTGATTTTGGGTCGTTATAAACTTGGTATCAGAGCCTAAGGTTTAAAGGAGTCCTAGGGAGTCTGACAAGCGGTGTTGATTAGATTCTTGATCATCGGTGTATATCATGCCATAATTATGAGCAAGAGGCCAGAAGACATTTTAGGAAAAAGTTTTTTCATTCTTTTAGATTCCATCATGCCTGCAGTTGTCTCTCTCATCTAATAATTTGTGCTCTTCTATTTCAGAAATGCCTCTCCAAAGAGTGTATACCCGCAAAAACAATAATGAGCAACCCCAGCCTGTTGATCTTTTGAATGAGATGGTGTTTTATGCTTAGTTTTGAGCAGCCTATTAGGAATTAGCCCAAGTAGTCATAGCTAGTATTTGGGCCAATAACCAGGCTACAATTTCTAATCAATAGGGAGGTGATGTAGCCACAGCTAGGATCCATGATTTCATGCGGAATAATTCGCCAGAGTTTTATGGGTCTAAGGCAGATGAGGACCTATAGTTATACCTTGAGGAGGTGAGAAAGACCATGCAGGTGATGCATGTTTTAGAGGAAGAAAGTGTTGAGTTTGCATCTTACAGGTTGAAGGACATAGCTTATGACTGGGTTGTATCATGGATGAAGGATAGAGGTAAGAATGTTGCTCCTATGACTTAGAAGGTGTTCCAAGATATATAATTGGACAAGTTCTTTCCATTTTAGATAAGAGAAGAAAATATTGAGGAGCTTATGAACTTGAGGAAGGTCTCCATTATTGTTAAGGAGTACTACTTGAAGTTCAATCAGTTGGCCAAGTATGCTCCTCATTTGATTTCTGACACTCGAGCTAGTATGAGCAAGTTTATGACCAGTGTTTCTGGGTTAGTAGTGACGGAGTGTAGCACTGTGATGCTGCATAGGGATATGGATCTTTCTAGGTTAATGATGCATACCCAACAGATAGATGTAGATATGCTTAGGGAGAGAGATCAAGTGAGGGGTAACAAGAGGGCTAGATATGAACAGTATGACTATAGCAAACCTAGGTTCTTTGGAGGGAACCGCCCTCAGTTTTAGAGCCATCCTTCTATGCCAGCATCTTTATTAGCTAGTGATCTCACGCCTAGAAGAAGGTAAGAGCAAAGGGGGTAGATCTTTTATGTCTAGGTCACAGAACAGTATTGGCAATAGGCCCCGCTATCCTCCTTGTTCTAAGTATGGTAAGAGTCATTTTGGGAAGTTTTTTCTAAATCTGATGGGTTGTTCTGGTTGTGGTAAGCAGGGCTACTGACTTAGAGATTTTCCTCATGCTACATAGGGTAATAGAGATGCCCGACCTCAAGCACAGGCTACTAGTGCACCAACTCCTATACTCTGTCCTGCCCCTTCTTAGGGCACTTCATCTAGCATTATTGGTAGTCAGCACCAGAACAGATTCTACGCCTTACCATCCCATCAGGAGCAAAAGGACCCTCCCGATGTTGTTACTGGTATGCTCTACATCTTTTTTTTTTTATGTATATGTATTTTTGGACCCCAGGTCAAGTCTCTTTTATGTGACACCCTTGTATCTGTGAATTTCAAAATAAATCCCAAAAAGATTCTTGAGCCTTTCCTAGTCTCCACACTAGTAGAGGCATCAATTGTTGCTAAATAAGTGTATAGAGATTGTCCTATTACTATTCTTCATAGGGTCATACTTACGGATTTGATAAAGTTAGACATGGTGGATTTTGACCTTATTTTAGGTATGGATTGGCTTTATTTTTGTTATGCATCTATAGACTATCTTACCCATATGTTCAAGTTTTAGTTTCCTGTTGAACTAGTGTTTGAGTAGTCCAGGAGTTTGGTATCTCCCAAGAGTCATTTTATCTCCTATCTCAAAGACAGAAAGCTAATATCCAAAGGTTGCATCTATCACCTAGTTAGAGTCAAAGAAACTAAGTCCAAGGCTCTAACTATTTAGTCAGTCCATATTGTTAATGAGTTTCCAGTTGTTTTCCCTGAAGATCTCTCAGGGGTACATCCTGATAGAGAGATAGAATTCGAGATTGAGCTTCTTCCCAACACTCGTCCCATTTTTATTCTTCCATATTGTATGGCACCTGCTGAGCTTAAGGAGTTGAAAGAGCAACTCAAATATCTTTTAGACTAAAGTTTCATTAGGCCCAGTATTTCTCCTTGGGGAGCACCAGTCTTATTTGTGCTAAAAAAGATGGTTCTTTATGTATGTACATTGACTATCGTCAGCTTAACAAGGTAACAGTCAAAAATAAGTATCCTCTTCCGAGAATTGATGACCTGTTTGATCATTTGCAAGGTGCAAGTTATTTCTCCATGATAGACCTTAGATTCGGCTATCATCAACATAAAGTGAGGGAGTGTGATGTTCCAAGGACAGCCTTCTGAACCTGCTGTGGTCACTTTGAGTTTCTAGTCATGTCCTTCAGGTAACCAATGCCCCAGCAGCTTTTATGGACCTTATGAATCGAGTGTTTAAGCAATATCTTGATATGTTTGTCATTATTTTTATAGATGATATCCTTGTGTACTCCCGTAATGAGAATAATCATGAATATCATCTTAGAATTATCTTGAAACCCACAGAGATCACCAGTTGTTCGCCAAATTCAGTAAGTGTGTATTTTGTCTAAGGTCTGTATCCTTTCTAGGTCATATCATTTCAGCCGAAGGTATTAGAGTTGATCCCCAAAAGATAGAAGCTATAAGAAATTCGCCTAGACCTATCTCTCCGTCTGACATTAGTGGTTTCTTGGGTCTAGCTAGCTTCTACCACCATTTTGTTGAGGGTTTCTCTTCTATTGAATCTCCCATGACCCGGTTGACCCAAAAGAAAGTTAAGTTCCCATGGTCAGATTCCTGTGAGAAGAGTTTTTAAGAGTTGAAGACTCGACTTACTTCAGTCCCTATGTTGACTTTGCCTGATGGTACAGATGGTTTTATGGTGTATTATGATGCCTCTAGAAATTGTTTGGGTTGTGTATTGATGTAAAGAGGTAAGGTTATAGACTATGCCTCTAGACAGTTAAAGCCATAGAAGAATTACCCAACCTATGATCTTGAGTTAGCTGTTGTGGTCTTTGCTTTGAAAATCTGGAGACACTATCTTTATGGTGTTCATGTTGATGTGTTTACTGATCATAAGAGCTTATAGTATGTGTTTACTCAGAGGGGGTTGAATCTTAGGAAGAGGAGGTGGTTAGAGTTGTTAAAAGATATGATATGAGTGTTTTTATCACTCAGGCAAGGCCAACATAGTAGCGGATGCCTATAGCAGATTGTTTATGGGTAGTGTTGCCCATGTAGAGGAAGGTATGAAAGAGTTATCTCAGGATACACATTATTTCGCTAGATTGGGTGTTAGGTTGCTTGATTCAGCTGAGGGAAGTACTTTGGTGCAAAGTAGTTCTGAATCTTCTTTAGTTTTGAAAGTGAAGGAGAAGCAAGATAGAGATCCTAGTTTGGTCAGACTGAAGAAGTTAGTTAAGGACCAAAAGGTAGAGTTTTTCTCCCAAGGGGGAGATTGAGTGTTGAGAGTGCAAGGTAGATTGTGTGTTCCGTGTGTTGATGATCTGAGGTAGAGGATTATGGCTGAAGCGCATGGCGTGCGGTATTCTATTCATCCCGGCACTACCAAGATATACCGTGACTTGCGGGAAATCTATTATTGGAAGGGTATGAAAAATGATATAGCCGAGTTCATAGGAAAGTGTGCAACGTGCCAACAGGTTAAGGCAGATCACCAAAGACCTGGTGGTGTGATGCAAGAGTTTAGTATACCCACTTGGAAGTGAGAGGTGGTGAATATGGACTTCGTGACCGGGTTGCCTCTTTCTCTTGGTCATCATGATTCTATTTGGGTTGTTGTGGATAGGCTGACGAAGTCCGCACATTTATTGCCCGTGCTCACATCTGATTTAGCTAAGGATTATGCTAGATTGTATATCTGGGAGTTAGTCAGGGTACATGGAGTCCTGTCATCCATCATTTCGGATAGAAGCACTTAATATACTTCTCATTTATAGAGGGCATTTTAGTAGGGTCTTGGTACCTAAGTTCAGTTGAGTTCCGCTTTTCATCCACAGATAGATGGTCAGTCTGAGTAGACTATTCAGACCCTAGAAGATATGTTGAGGGCGTGTTCTCTTGATTTCAAGGGTAGTTGGGATGAGCAATTGCCAGTGATAGAGTTTGACTATAACAATAGTTACCATGCTAGCATCGAGATGGCACCATTTGAGGCCTTGTATGGTAGGAGATGTAGATCACCCATAGGTTGGTTTAAAGTGGGTGAAGCTACATTGGTTGGACCTGATGCAGTATTTGAGGCTATGGAGAAGGTGAAGTTGATTAGAGAAATGTTGAAGATAGCTCAGAGTCATCAAAAGTCATATGCCAATATGAGGAGAAGGGATATTGAGTTTGAGGTGGGTGATTTGGTGTACCTAAAGATTTTACCCGTGAAAGGGGTGAAGAGGTTTGGTAGAAAGGTAAAGCTTAGCCCCCGTTATGTTGGCCCCTATAAAGTCTTGAGCCGTGTTGGTAAAGTAGCCTATGAAGTTGAGTTTCTCTCAAAGTTGTCAGTCATTCATCCTATATTTCATGTCTCCATACTTAAGAAGCACATTGGTGATTCTGTTGTAGTATATCCTTCAGAGAATGTTGATATTCAGAACAGTCTTTCCTTCGATGAGATTCCTATTGAGATCCTAGATTTTCAGATCCATAGATTAAGGAAGAAAGAAGTTTCCTTGGTCAAAGTTTTGTGGAGGAACCAGTCTATTAAGGGTGCTACTTGGTAGGTAGAAGCGGACATACGAGCCAAATACCCGTACCTCTTTTTCGTGAGTTCAGATCAATCTAAAGGTATTATTCTTTCTTAATTCAGCCATTCTAATCTAAAGTTCAGCTATATATCTATTCTTGCATGAGTTCTTGCAAGTTCTGAGGTATTCCAGATTTTAGAGAGATGTTTGATCCGTTTAGCAAATTTTCTTCAGCTATGTGTACTCTATTTTTTCTGTGTTCCTAGTCCATATAGCGACATTCGAGGACGAATGTTTCCAAGGGTGAGATATTGTAAGACCCCATAAAGTTCCCTCGTAGTTTAAGCCTTAGAGCGTGTTAATTAAAGTGTGATTTTGGCCCTAAAAGATTGAGAAATGACTTCCTAAGTGAGTATCATTTTAACCATATGGAATTTCCCTAATTTCTAAATTTTATCATATGGGAAATTTGATAAGCTTTCCATCGAAATAAGATTCGCCCAAATCGGACACCAGGGTAAGAAGTTATGGCTAATTTAAGTCCTAGTCGTAAAAAAGTGTCATTTTGGTGCTTAGCGCGTCGCGGAGAGGGTTTATTTGACAATTGTCAATTTCCAGTGGAACTCCATGATAGTGGCACATCGCGGAGGATCCCTATATCCAAATAGTCAATTTCCAGTGGCCTGGCACGATTGTGACGCGTCTCGCTAATGTTCCAGGTCCCAACTAGTGGAACAAAGCAATGTCTCAACGTCGCGGTGACTACAAATTTCCCATTTGTCAATTTTCAGTGAGCCACCGAGATAGTGGAGCATCGCTGTGGCCCATGAAATCGGGTTCCCAATTCAATATTTTTCCAGCTTCGTACAGAAGATAAAAAGGGAACTTTGGACTTTTTCCAAGCCTCATAAACTGTGAAAACACCAAATCAAAGTCATTTACAAGCATTCTATGATGTTTTTCTAAAGCTCTTTCTCAACAAAAACCCTTAGTATCAATAACCTCTTCCAAGAGTCTCAAGAATCCACCATAGATTTTCTAAATTGAGTAAAGATTCAAGGTTCCCAAGTCAAGAGTGTCAAGAACCCTCACTCAAGAGTACGACTAGAGTTCCAAAAGCGAGAGTTCATCAAAATCTCCTAATTCAAGGTATGTGGGGTTTTGAAAAAGGGTAATCCTTTCACCCTTGTGCCCAAAAGCTTATTTAAACTACAATTCTCTGCAATTTATGAGACTTTACATAAAATTGAATTGGGGTTTTTCACCCATCGTTATTGGTTTCAAGCTTTTGATGTTTTCCTTGAATTGAGAGTCTAATGGCATGATTTTTACATGTTTTCTTGAGAAATTGCAGCAGGGTCTATACCCCATGATTTTAATCCTTGAGAAGTTAATAGTTTAAATGTTTGAAACATTGAAGTATGTGAGTATGTTGAGATTTTGAAATAAATTGCTAAAATTTCCTGATTTCCACATAAGTTACGAATCTATATGCTATCTATTATGCTTTTGATGAGTTGTAACTTGAGATTGAATTATGGGTTATTAATCCCTATATGAGACTTGTGATTTTATGAACTCTTGTACTATAAGCACCCATGATTTGAGTATTCTGAGATTGTTGAGAAATATTTTGACCTAATGGTCATTAAGTTTTGAAATCCACTCTACTACATGGGATTATCGATTTGATTATTGGGTTCTTATTGAACCATGAGATTATTCTAAAGTGGATTTTCATGAGATGAACGAGATAAACTAAAGGGAGTAATATTTTGCACCGAGCATGTTAGTTACTATGGTTTCTTACCTCAAAACTACATGCCACTGTAGGTTGGGCCTGAATTCGAGTTTATGATTATTATTAGCCCTAAGGCTGAGTTGAT
Source organism: Capsicum baccatum var. pendulum (assembly GCA_030864225.1). Taxonomy (NCBI): domain Eukaryota; kingdom Viridiplantae; phylum Streptophyta; class Magnoliopsida; order Solanales; family Solanaceae; genus Capsicum; species Capsicum baccatum. The sequence continues at coordinate 139,565,711 of CM061560.1, forward strand.
ATTTGGCCCAAGGCCGAGTTAGCTTAGTGATCACTAGACTATGGTTATACTCTCTTGCAAGAGTATGACGCCTCTCCCCAATGTGAGGTTTTTTCTTTAGGAGGACAAAACGTTTGACTCCAAGTAGCTCGCATGGTTTATTTCGATTAAGAGAAACTCCCTAAACTAAAGTATTTACCATTGATATAAGATATTTTCCTTTAAAACTAAAATACTTTCCCTTGATATGCGTATTTTTCCCTAAAGCTTGAAATAATATATTTTTCTAACGTGAACGAAATGCCTTCAAGTATGTTCCAAAGTAATATGATTTTGAATTCAAAGTATTTGAGTTCAAAAGAGTTATGAGTTCTTGAGCATTGAAGAAATTTTACTCTCCATGAGACATATGATAATGAACAAAGGGTAGGACAACTACAAGGTATAAAACAATGCTATCAAAGAAATTCCTAAATCATCTCCTAAACCCACATTCTTTATTTCGTTTTACACACACACTGGGGAAGTTCTACACATCACATGCAACAAGGAATATACAAAAATATTGCACGCACATGGCACATGCTCACTCAATAGGATCATCATCGACTCCCAACAAAACAATAGAACAAATTAAAATTTACGCCAAAAAGTACAAGAGTCATAAACATGAACATAAGAGTCTCAAAAATAGCAATTCACTCAATCAACATGCTTTTACAAACAAACCCATTTGCATCATGTAATCAAAAATAGCACCAACAAGAATATCTCACACAAAATTTTTTAAATTGAGTAAAAATTTGGAAATTCCCCCCCCCCCCACCACCACACATACACATACTTAAAAATCTTCTTTATCCCCAAAGTGAATTTTAAACGTAAGGGATAGAAATACTCTCTGAGGTCTCTAGGCCTAGCTAGTCACATCTTTAAATGTAAATGAGATCTATGGGACCCAACACTTAGGTTTTACCATGCTTCTTAGCTTAATTTTATGGTACTCAGACTTTTCATTTACCTGCAACTCAACCAAAAACAAAAACTGCGAGAATAAAAAATAAAAACTAAAAACTAAAAAGAAAACATCCCTAATTAACTTGGGTTGCCTCCCACGCAGCACCTAATTTAGTGTCGCGACATGACCAAACTCAACTCAACCTTATTCCTTCACCCTTTTACTCCCTTTTGGGAACCAATATTTTATTCATTTCTGACCTTTTGATTTTTACTCTCAAGGTCAATATCTCTCTTTTCTTTTTCCTTCATCATGTTGGTAAATGGTGGTTTCATCTTACGTCGCTCAATCAGGCAGTCAGAAGAGGTCTTTGGTGGCTTGAGCACCCACATGCATCCCTTTTAATTACATTGATCATGCATAAATCTTTATATTGGGAATTTTCAATGGGTGCTTTGTAAACATCAAATACCACCTCTTCATCACCTACCCTGATCTTGAGCGTACTTCTCTAACATCAATCAAGGCCCCTCTAGTTACTAAGAGTGGATGCCCCAAGATAATTGGTACCTGTTTATCTACCTCAAAATTAAGAACAATAAAGTTAGCAGGTATAATTAATTTATCAACCTTAATAAGGACATCCTCAATTATTCCATCTAAATAAGAAAATGTCCCATCTGCCAGCTGCAACAACACGGTGGTCGGTCGTACTTCTCCTAGTCCCAATATTTTAAATAGTGATAGGGACATCAAATTTGTACTTTCCCCTAAGCCACTCAGTGCATGAACCTCTTTACTCCCAATTTGAATAAGGATGGCAGACTTACATTGATCTTTTAATTTCTTAGGGATTTTTTGTGTTATTACCATACTACACTATTTGGTGAGTTTTAATGCTCCCATATCTTGTAATTTCACCTTTTTCTCTACCACATCCCTCAAGTACTTAGGCATACTCTGCAAAATATCTAGCAATGGTAAGTTAATATGAAGAACTTTGAATGTATCAATGAACTTTTTGAATAGGGCATCCTCATTTGCTTTTATTTGCCTTTGAGGGAAGGGTAGTGGCAGTGTCTTCTTCACTTCTGATTCAGCAAATTTTTCTTTGAAGTACTCAGACTTTCTTGAATTTTTAGCAACTCTGTTATTTACCAATTGGGTTACCATATCAACATCAATCTCCTTTGTTACCTTTGGAGGTTCTAGTTGAAGCTCTTTTCCACTTCTTAAGGTGATTGCCATAACCTACTTTGGATTTTCAGTATTTGCTGGCAACCCACCTTTTAGTCTTATATTGAGTACCTGTGATAATTGGCTCACTTGCAACTCTAAACTTCTTATGACTGCTTGTTGATTCTGTAAATCTTCCTTTAGACTATTTATATCTGCAAGCAATTGTGTTTGACAAGCTAAGATTTTTTCAATATTTCTTCCATGTTGCTCGTTGATTGATTTGATTGGGTCCATGGCTGTGGGGCATTCCATGACTGATTTGGTGGATGATTTTGCACTTTATGTTGTAGGCATTACCATAATTAGGCCTTTGAGCATTGCATACATACATCATATATCCCGAATTTGAAGCACACATGGTAGCTGCATGACCACTATTTCTGCATACTTTACGCCAACCTACAGCTTGTTAGATGACATTGACTGTGGCTACAGGTTATTCTACTCCTAACATCATGCTGCTGAAATGAGTGTTGATTAACTCTGTCATTCAGATAAGGCTTTGATTTGGTCCACCTCCAATATTCTCATAATTATTTTTATGGAACTTCTAGAATCGGAATACCACTATAGACTCCCTTGCACTATGTAGTTTAGCAATGTGTACAACTCATCATAAGTCAATTCCAGCGCTTGACCACCTACGGCTGAATCTAGCAAAATTTTTGTATTGTGATCAAGAGCTTTTACAAAAGTATGAACAAGTACCTCATTGAACTGTTGGTAGTGTGGACACTCCCGAAGAAGATCCTTGAAGCGTTCACAAGCATGATAAAAGTTTTTACTAGGCTTCTATGTGAATCTCACTAGTTCACTGCGAAGTCTCATAGTCTTACCTGATGGAAAGAAACTGATAAGGAACTTTTTGGCTAAGTTATCCCATGATGTGATTGAATTGGCTGGCTCCACATTCAACCACCTTTTAGCTTCCCCCAATAGTTAATAGGGGAAGAGTTTGAGCCTCACATAATCAACATTTATACCAAAGAGAATAAATATAGCAGTAAGCTCAATGAAATTCAGCAAGTGAGCATATAGATCCTCGTGTGAAAGCCCTGAAAATTGTCCACTTCTAATAAATAGTTGCACCATCTTGTGCTTAAGCTAAAAATTTCCCCCAGTAGCCAGTCTTTGAATGGGGGAAGTCAAATTTGTCGAACGTGGGACTGCCACTTCCCAAATAATCGTGTGCGCTACGTGTTGTTCCTCAGCCATTTGCACAGGATTTTCTTGGTCTTATTGGATTTTAAGAATTTGTGGGAGAAGGATTGCTTCTCTTCTCATTGATTGTAAAGTTGCTCCGGTTTGGAGCTTGGTTCAACTAACTCCTTATCCCTTGCCAGCTTACCTCCTTAAAAACCTATTTCCTACAATAACAAAACCAACACAAAGCGTAAAAACACTAAATAAATCTAAAAGTAAAACTAAAATAAATAATTGCCAAAATACAAGTCTCCGACAACGACGCCATAAACTTGACAGCGTCCAAGAGCTCACACAAGTGTACGCAGTCTAATCAAGTAGTAAAGTGGCCTTTAAGAAGCCAAGTATTGATCCCACATAGACTAGATTTAGTAACAATTTGAATTCAGTTCACAATTTAGATTCAATTGATGCAAGAGTAACAAAAAGAGAGTTTGGAATTTGTAAGTAAATTAAACAATTCAGAAAGTAATGATCTTGTAACAATCAATGGGAGAAAGCCCAAGGTTATAGCACTTCGACAATCATACTATGTCTTGAATTTCATTCATTAACTCTCTTATCTTGGTTGTAGATTCATTGGATTAATTGCATGATTATGGTCTCCCGACCTCTAATCGTTTACCTAATTTGGATATTACAACTACATCGTTAAGTAGGGATGCAATAATCTAATTAAGTGTTTTAAAGTTATCATCCTCTATGTGAATCAAGTAAGGCTCCTAAGTACATCTCTGTCCTGGGTTCTAAGTTTAATTCTTTATTTTATAAAAGAATAAAACCCCTACTTTGTTCATCTCCTTATTCTAACCCTATTCCCTTTCTCGAGATCTAAAGGTAGGCAATTTATGTATTCTATGAGTCACAAATCCTCAAAATAGTTAAATCAAAGATAAATACCCAACCAATAATGATAAGCAAAATTAATGAACTTAAATCAAAACAAAAGTAATCATGTCTTTGGCTTTAACCCCGGAAAAGGGTCTTTAGCCATGCATAGTCTTAATCATAATCACAAAATAGTAATTAATGACTAAAAATATGAATGAACTAAATAAAAATAATAAAAACATAATGAAGAAGTTGTAGCATCCCTTTTCTCTCCAAAATATGCTAAAAATGCATAAAAACGTGATACGACATATATTTATAGTATAAGAGTGACCCAATTCCGTGTTGAACAAGAAAACATTTAGGTATTGAGACCAAGAATATATGGGGATTCTCCCTAGGTATAACTCCTCTCCAGGTGAGGCTTTGCCTCTAAATCACCTGACCTATATGGAATTTGTCGTTTAGAATTTTTCTAAGGCACGGGAGTACCGAAATGAGTCCGCGACGCTGGATAATCGCCGTTAGGACCACCACGCACATATGGGTTAATAGTTTGGTCCTATTATGAATCCATTTTCACGTGTCCATTGGCCACTTCTACAGTCCACACCCCCAACACATTCCAGGGGTCCAAAAGTGCGTCAATCTGTGTATTGTGCCTTCATTGAGACATTCTGAGCCTTATTGAGTTGTTCCCACTTGATTTGAAGCTTGTATATACTTCATATATCATAATAATACATTAAAAAAGCATCATATATCATCAAACACAACAATTTAAAACTCAAAATAACACAACATCCAACACAACGAACTAGAAACACGAGATAAGCATAGGCTAATTTCACTTTGATCTTTAACTCATTGTTTTGACCCTTGGACTGATCCAATTGACCCTTGAGCATTATAAAAAAGTTTTTTCACTTATAATTACACATAAAAATGATTTGGAATACTTTAAACACAATAGAATCTACCGAAATCAACTAGACAAGCACCTAGCTCAAACTAGTAATGCTAGTTTTCCGGGTTGAACTCTAAATGAATTTTTTAACTACAAACTTATTTGGAACTCACTTTAAACATCATAAAATCATGATTTAACACATATATGTACGTTTATCTTATTATCAACCCATATATCAATTGAATCATCCTCAAAACAAGGATGAAAAGGCTAGAATAGTGATGCTAGAATACATAAATACACCTAACATCACTAGCTTTTGGATCTTATCGGTTAGGGTTTCATTAGTCCTAGTGTGTTATCTTGTGGTACTCCTATATTTTTTCATAAAGAACAAGGATGGTTCCTTGCATATGTGTTTGGTTACAGACAGGTTAATAAAGTGATGGTGAAGAACTAAAATCCTATGCCTCGTATTGATGATTTATTTAACTAGCCTCAGTGAGAAATGATTTTATATAAGATTGAATTGAGTTTTGTTTACCATCAAATAAGGATTCGGGTAGAGGACATCTCAAAGACAACCTTTAGGACTCATTATGTCCATTATGAGTTCCTGCTGATGTCTTATAGGTTGTGCCACCAACTACATTTATGTATTTGATGAATTGCATGTTCAGGACTTATTTGGATCCTTTGTGATTGTTTACATTGATGACATTCTTGTGTATTCGACGAGTAGGGAGGAGCATATGCAACATTTGAAGATTATGCTCTAAATATTTAGAGATTGTGGGCTTTTTGCTAGATTCTCAAAGTGTCAGTTCTGGTTTGAGTCAGTGAAATTTCTAGAGCATGTGTTGTCTAAATATGTAATTATAATGGATCCAACAAATATTGAGGAAAGTCTTGATTGGGCTACGATCTGAGGTAGATTTATGCACCTTAGAGTTTTAATCCAGGCTTATTTGTCTTTGTTTTAAGGACCTCTTGTTTGCTTAATGTGTTAATAATGATATAATGAACATCTAAGTGTTAAAGTACTTGAATACAATGTTTAAGTTGTTTTTCAAACAATATTGGACTAAAATTTCTCACTTAGAGTTTACACAAGAAAACTAGTCTTACTAGCTTGAGCTACGTGTTATTCTAGTTGATCCCGATGGACTCTATAGTATTTAGTTAGTTACTAATGGTATTATTGTTTAAAAATGTTTGTAAAAACTTGTTTATAGTGTTTAAATTTAAATTTAATCAATCCTTTATAAAAACTAAGTTAAAGATCAAAAAGACAAAACTAGCATTCATACCTTAAGTTTCTAGTTCACCGTCTTGGATGTTATGTTGTTTTGAGCTCTAATGTGTGGTATTTGATGCTATAGTATGATTGGTAAGATTATTATTATTATATAATGATGATACACAAGCTTTAAATCAATTGTAAACAACACCCCCAGTTTTGGAATGGATGGACAATAGCACGGGTCAAGTCTTGACATAGAAATGACACTTTGGGAGTCCTTGGTACATTGTGGACCCAATACACTACTACGGTTCGAATTATACAGATTTAGGGCTTCATAATGGACCAAAAGTAGTTTTTATGTAATATTATGAAATTTACCACACCCTAGGTACAGCGCTAAGAGTCCTGATGTGGAGGTATGCCATTTTTAGCTAGTTTTGTCCTCCTATAAATAGGACACTTCTGCATTATGCTAAACACCTTGTACGACCTTGAAAATTTTAGGGAGGATGTATAACACTTAAAATATGGTTTTTATTCCTATAAATTAGTTTTTTATATATTTTATGATGTATTCTTCTATCGTGATTATGGTTATGTCCATGAGCAGCTAAAAACCCCTTTTTCGGTGTTAAGGCCACAAACATGATTACTATAGCTACTAATTGATTTTGTTTTGATGATTTATCATATTTTGTTGTTTTTTTATCCTTTTTAACACTATTTTAAGGTTCTCAACCCTTATAATATACCCATTTTTATCTTTTAAGCCCGAAAGGAGAAACAAGAGGATAGAATGTGGGGTAAATAGAGTAGGATTATAATCTTCTATAGAATGATGTTGTAATTTTCACTTAGTATAGGAATATACATAAATGACCTATTTTTTCACTTACGGGTATAAATATGAATGAACTTAACATAGTTCTTGCATCCTCACTCAATGATATAGTTGTGGGTCTAAGTTAGATAGGTGACTAGAGACTTAGAAGATGATAGTCATAATATCTACCCCATAAATAAGCAACCAAGATAAGTAATCTAACCAATGAATTTCAACAACTTAGTATGATTGTTCATGGAGCCTTAACCCTGTGTTTCTCTCCATTGATTATCCAAGAACTTTACTTTTCCGCATTGTTTACTTTATGTTTAATTACAACTCTCAACTTCTTGTGGTTACGTTTGCATTAATTTCATAGCTACAGTGAACTAGAATTGAATAGTATTCAATACAAGTCTTTAAAGGATTGATACTTGGATTTTATAAGGCCACTGTATTATTTAGTGAGACTACGTACACTTCCGTGTTCTTTTGGGCTCAACAAGTTTTTGGCACAAGTGCTGGGGACTTGAAATTTGGCAACTTCTTTAGTTTTTGTTTTACTTTTTTTTCTTTGGTGCTTTTCACTTAGTCTTAGTTGTGATTCGTTAGTACAGTCTTATAAGCTAGTAAGCTGGCAAGGGACAGGGATTAAGTTTAACTAGACCTCGAGCCCGAACAAAGCTTACACCAATAGAGAACACAAGAAGTCCTTATCTACCATATCCTGCTAATCAATAAAGAACAAGATATTATTGCTCCTATAGATGAGGATCCACCATCCCGTAGGACAGTTCGTAAAATGGCAATCCCACTTGCAATAAATTTGACCTCCCCTATTCAAAAATTGGCTACTGGAGGTAGATTAGAGTTGAAGCAGAACATGGTGTAGCTTTAGAGTAGCAGTGGATAAATAACCGGGCCATCACATGAAGATCCACAATTCCACTTGCCAAACATTTTGGAAATCAATGACACATTCATCTCTATGGGTGTGTCAAGTGATTATTTAAGGCCAATACTCTACCCTATTTCACTATTGGTGGAAGTGAAGAAGTGGTTGAATGCTGAGCTAACAGATTCAATCACTACATGGGATGACTTAGCCTAGAAGATCCTCATTCACTTCATTCTATCTAGTAAGACTACGAGACTTTGTAATGAGATTTTAAACATCAAGCAGAGGCCAGGTGAGAACCTTTATTATTCTTGGGAGATATTGAAGTCTTTTTTCAGAACTGACTTTACCATGAGTAGTCCAATGAAGTATTATCTCACACCTTTGTTGAAGCACTTTGCCACAACACAAAAATTTTGCTAGATTCATCTACAGGTGGTCAGGCTCTAGAAAATACTTATGATGAGTTGTATACTTTGTTGAATTGTAATGCACAAGGAAATCCATATTGGCAAGGTGATGCCTCAAGTAACTCAATTAAAAAGGTTACAGGCATGATTGAAGATGGTAGTATTACATCCTTAGGCGCCTAACTATCATCTCTGGAGAACCAAATGATGAAATAATTCAACAAGTTGGGTGTGCAACAGTCTCAGGCTCAGGTGAATAAAGTGCAGCAGACTCCAACATGGTTTGAGGTTATAGTGGGAACTATATAGATATTAGTGGTGCAAATCCCAAGCCATTCAATTGTGTAGGTAATGCTCAAAATCCAAATTATGGTAATGCCTACAACCGAAAGTGGTAGATTCAGGCACTAAATAATTCATAGAACAATAATCAGCAAATTCAACAGCAGCAACACACACATTCATGCAACATAGAGAATATGTTAAAGAAGACATGGCCACCTAAGTATAGATGGATGCTAAAGTCAAAGATCAACAAGTACTTCAAAAGCAGATAGAGTATCAGTTACAGCAAATATAGCATGCATAAAATACCAGGCCTCAAGGTGGTTTGCAAAGTGATAATGAGCCTCCTAAACAAGTAATGAAAATCACTTTAAAGGGTGGAAAAGAGTTGATTGATAAGCCTCCAAAGACAATTAAGGAGGTAGATGAAGAGTTGATACCTCAACTGATTGCAGACAAAGTTGTTGCTTATTTGGAGAAGTCTGAGTACCTTAAGAAAAAAGTTACTGTACAATTTAAGGAAAGCCTACCACCACCATTTCAATTGATTCTAAGAAAAGCAAAAAAGGATGCATACTTCAAGAAGTTCTTTGACACATTAAGAGAGATTCACATTAACCTTTCTTTTTTAGGTTTTTCATAGAGAATGACCAACTAATCTAAGTTCTTGAAGAATTTGGTGACTAATAAAGTTAAGTTGCAGCATGTTTAGACAGTAGTACTCACTGAGGAGTGTAGCTTATGGTGATGTAGAATATGCCCAAAAACCTTAAGGACCCTGGGAAGTTCACTTTCCCCTTTCAAATAATGAGGTAGTCCATGCATTGAGCAATTTAAGAGTGGGTATCAATTTGATACCCCTGTTATTGTTTAGCACCTTAGGTTTGGGAAAACTGAGATAATGCTCTGTACAACTCCAAATGGAAGAACAAACCAGAGTCTGCCCTGAAGGAATCATTAAGGATGTTCTCATCAAGGTTAGTAAGTTTATTATCCCTGCTGATTTTATCTTTTTTTTATTATGAGGTAGATGACAGGGAGTAGATTATCTTGGGATACCTATTTTTTAGAGATGAGAGAAACATTGATAGATGTGAGGGAGAAAATGCTAAAAATAAGGTTTGATGATAAAAAGATAGTCCCAAGGAATACCATCCAGTTAACACACTATCCCATTAGAAATATTTATGCATGATTACAGTAATGGAAGTGGATATGTGTGGGATGGTGGATCCCAATCCATAAAAAAAGTCTTCGAACATTATCATTGAGCTTCCAAAGATACACATACCTAAGGCTTGATTTTGATTAATGGGCTTGGAAAGGCTATTGTTGTAAAAGTTGTTGACCTTGAAAGTTCATTCTGAAGAGGTCAGAAATGAATAAAAAGATGGCCTCCTAGTAGGAGGAAGATGATGAAGTGAAAAAAATAAGTGTGATTTTCGGTCCTTCCATGACAAATTATGTGTTGCTTGGGGGGCAACGATCTAAAATGGATTTATGTACTTTAGTGTTGTTGTCTGGGCTTATTTAGCTTTGTTTTGAGGACTTCTTGTGTTCTTTATGTGTTAATGATGATATAATTGATAATATGAGTGTTCAAGTACTTGATTATAATTTTTAAAGTGCATTTGAATCAAGCTAAAATTCAAAACTAAGTGAAAGATCAAAAGGGGTAAAACTAGTATTCTTAGCATAAGTTTCTAGTTCGTCGTATTGAATTTTGCGATGTATTGATCTCTAATATATTGTGTTTAATGTTATAGTATGCTTTGTGAGTTGATTATGATGATATATGAAGGAAATAATAGCTTCAAATAAAGTGGAAACAGCATAAAAATACTTTGAATAATGTAACAAAAGCATAAGACACAACGTGAAGCGAATAGGATGCCTGGGATGGAAAGACCGCGTCACGGAGCTAGGGGCAGAAAAATTTCCCTATATCATGGTGAGGGTTAATTATAAAGTTTCAAAATCAAGTATAGCATTACTATAAGGCTTCATCGTGGAGCTAGATGCAGAAAACTAGCCCCATGTTGCAGTGATGTGAAAAAAAACGGCACTTTTGTCCTCCTATAAATAGAATACTTGTACTTGATGCTCTACACCTTGGACGGCTTTGAAACTTGGAAAGGGGATGGAAAATAGTTCAATCAAGGTATTTCATCTTTTACTTTAGCTTTTTAATGGATTTTATCTTGTATTCAATTATCTTGATTACGACTATATCCATGAGTAGCTAAATGTCATCTTCTTACCATGGATGTCAACTTATCTTCTAATTTTAATTCTTTTTTTTATAACATTAAATATAAATGTTCATCTATTTTCTTATAGCTCTTTCCTTAATTAGAGAATACTATTTTTATTTTTAATCCTTCGTGATTTTCATATATTTTTTCATCTATTATAAATTACTAATAGACTAATCAAATAAATCCAATTATATACTACTTCCATAACTTTAATTAGCATAGGCTCTGAGACCATTTGTAGGGGGGTGCAGATAAGTGCGGATGACTTGGGTAATAAATAGATCTATTATAGCTCTAATGGATCTATTTTTATTTGTGCGTAGATATTTCTTAACTTCTCTAAACATTTTTATTTTTAGTGTATTTATTTTAATTTTATTAATGTTTATATCTTGGGGGGTGATTAGATGGTATTTGATTAAATGCTTTACTGTAATATTCTTTAGTTTTTTCTCTTAGCCTTTGTAATTCTTGTATATTATTTTGGAAGTATTATAAATATTCTATATCTTTTGTTCTAAAATATTCAATTAAATTTTCTTTCATAAGTATTTCTATTAATCTTATTTCTTCCATATCTTGGCTCCAATATTTTAAATACCCATAGTCTATCATTTTATCCTAAAGTAGTAGCGATACTGCAAATTTCTTTGTAATAATTTATTCTAATTATACTATATCTGATATTAAATTCTAGGTTATCTATTTCATTAATTATCCTGTCTTTTTCGTCTATGAATAATTCTATGTCTAAATTATATTTTAAACTGTCTTTAAATTCTAGTTGTTTCATAGTTTTATTTATCCAAATTAATCTTTCTTTTAATTGTTCTCTTCCTTTTCTAAGCTGGTTTTTATAATTAATTTCTTCGTATAGCCAACTTTGTTTTTCTCTAACTCTTTGAATATATTCTAGCATTTATTAATCTATATAATATCCATCTGAACAATTATCTAGGTAGTAATAGTGATTGTCATCACTTAAGTATATATCTCCTAACCCGTTTTCTATCTGATTTATATTTTACTCTTCATCTTTAATGTTAAATATTTTTTCCCATATAATTTTTTTTATGTCTATAATTTCTATATCTCTAAGTATGTATAAAACTAGTACTTCAAAATTATCTGTCATTTAGGTGGGTTAATTAAATGCTTTTAAATAATTTTGTTTAGTTGTTTGTTTTAATCTTATTAATTCCTCTACATTTTCATTAAGGTATTCTATATACTTTATATCTTTGGTTCTCATATATTCTTCTAAATTTGTTTTCATTATTTTTTCTATAATTGTATATTTTTCATACCTATTTTCCAATATTCTAAATATACGTAATTTATCTTGGTTAATGTGTAGGTTTGGTATGTAAGTATTTATAAGAGTAGTTAGTTAGGTGATGTATATAATTTATTCTAGTCATAAAATATTATGACCAGTTTTCTTGCCTCACCAGTTTCACCTTTAGGATGGCATAGTTTTTAGGGATTTTTCTCCTTTTTCACTTTGGTAATAAACTTCTTAACATGCTATTTTTCGAATAATTCTACTATAAAGTAAATGAACCTATTTTATCATATCATAATTGTTAGGAATTTATGAATTTAGATATTCATAATCATAAATAAATATACCTATTCTAGTAGGTTTGATAATTCTGGGCTTTGTTCATCCATAGCTTTTGCTTAGAAATATATCTGTTTTTTATTAAATATTCGAAAGTTTTTTGTTTACAAAGAAGGAGGCTTGCTTTCAACACATGAAAGTCGTGCCTCTAATTGAGCAAAATGCTCGTCTATGTATAACCTAAGAATGAAAGTCTGTATACTATTTTACTTTACACCTGTCCTTATATATCTTGACATATCTCCTACTTAATAATTACATCTTTTACAAAAAGTCATACAAAGACAAAAAAGCAATTATGGCAAGTGACAAAAAGTCAACAAAATTAAAAAGTCAATAGTTCCTATACATTATTTACGTAAAGAAAATCAAGAAAGCTATCTACATGTCGCTTTCATGATTCAATAGCCTGTCTTTTATTTTTTTTTCATTATTGCTCCGTTGTTATCTTCTAGCTGGCGTCCTTATCTTCTTAGTTGATTTTTTTTATTCTAGCTGGACTTCTGGGATAATATTATCTCCTCCATTACATCTCGAACATTGATGGTCTAGATATTTATGCCCAATTATCTTGCAATGTCTTGTTAATAATCCGCCTGAAATAAATCCTTTCCTAATTGCTCTTGCAGTAGATTATTTTTCTGGGTTAAGTAACGTCATTATCCATTGTCTGACATCTTCCATAACTGTTTTTCATAGTTCTCTTGAATTTGAATATATCATTTAATGACTTCTTGAATAATATCTCCATAATGATTTTCCATTAATATAATTATTTGCTAATTCTTGAATGATTGTAGCTATTCCAATAAGTCATTTATTTACGTAAAAATTAGGTATCTCAATTTTGGGTATCTCTAGCTGCTATACAATATCTTCCGGTATAATCATATCTCTGGTTAATCATATTTTTACAACTTGTATAACTGGTTTGATCTCGTCGTATAATATCTCTGTTGGTGCAGTATAAAACTTTATATAAAATAGATTTCCTTTGGTTACTCTTTTATAGGTGGTGAATACGTTATGTAATTCTTCTATTGCTGTTAGTTCTTCTCCATCTTGGGTATATACGATATTTAATAGTCCATAGTCGAAACAAGTTTTTATTAAGCTTTGATTGGTTTTGGGTAGTGCGATTTGCTTATTGTAACCTTGCAATTTTTGGGTTATATAGTTTGTATGTGGTTCCTGGATATTTGTAGCTTTGGGGTTAAGGTTTAGAAAAGTTTGTACTTTGTAGATATTTTCTATAAATCCTCAGGCTATATGGTTATAAGTTTTTTTATCTTAGTTCAAACTATCTCGATATGTAGTAATTTATGGGGGTTTGTATAAGGGGTCTTTTTGTGCTTTTGGTATAAATGGTTTTTGAAATATCTTATTCATGTTCATGTTTTGGTATCTTTGTCTACTAACTCATTTTCTTGTACTGGCAATTATAGATTGATAAACGTTTTGGGTTGTATGGAGTGTCCCAACGTCTCTTTTTAGCTCTGAAATTTTAATGTCTTCCGATCGATATAGATCTGCGCACTGCTGAGTTAGCTGATTTGTGGCTTTAGACTTCAGTTTAACTTCATTAGTCTCTAGTTTTTCTATTTCATTACCCATACTGTCCACTTTCATTCAAAGTGTAGTTAGGGTTTTGAGTATCTTTTCTAAAGAATCATCTTCATTTATATCAGCCTGTGTAGTCTTGTCTTGATATGTAATCTACAATAACATTTTTGTTAATTACTTCAATTGTAAATGTAAAATTTAATATATTCAATACTAGTCTCCGAATTCCTTTCGTTGTAACTAAGTTTTGTATTTTCTTTGTTAACCACCATCGAACCTGGATATTATCTGTTCTCATAATAAATTTATTATATACAATATATGGTTCAAATTCTAATAAACATTTATATATCAAACATAATTCTTTTCTATTTATTTCCCATTTTATTTCTATTTCATTAAACGTACCTGAGTAGTATCTGCAATAATGTTCTAATTTTTCATTTTGGTACCAATATTTAAGTACTCCTCCATAACTATATTCACTTGTTTCTGCTTCTACTATATATGTAAATTTTTAATTTTCGTCTGGGAATTGTAATTTTGGTAATTCTTTACAAAGTATTTTTATTTTCTGGACTTGTTTTTTATCTTCTTTGTTGTAATTAAATTCTACGTCCTTTTTTATTTTTTTCTATAAAGGCTTTAGGTTTTCTGCTAATTTTGGTATATATTCTCTTACTTGGTTTACTAATCCTAAAAATGATTGTATTTTTTTTTTGTATCTAATTCTTCTTTTGAATTTATTATTGTTTGTACTATATGTTGTTGCATTTTTACTCTACTTTTATCTATTTGTATTCCTAAAAAATCTATCTAGTTTTTCATAATTTTGGCTTTCTATTCACTTAAACTTATTCTTGATTTTTCTATTATATGTATAAATTATTCTAATAATTTTAAATGTTCTTCTTTAGGTTTTGTATATAGTAGTATATCATCAACGCTTCCTATACAATTAGGTAATTGATTAAAATAATTATCCATAAAATGTTGATATCTACCTGGTGCATTTTTATATCCAAATGGTAATACGTTCCATTCAAAAAATCCTTGTGGTACAGTAAATGCAATTAATTCTCTAGAATTTTCATCTAACTTTAAGTGGTAAAATTCTGATTTACAATCAAATTTACTAAAATAATTATATTCCTGTACTTGTCTTATTTTTAATATCTTATTTGGTATTGGATAATTATATGTCATAGTTTTTGCATTTAGGTTTCTATAATCAATAACCATTCTACTTTTTCCTCTTTTTTGTTCACTATATTTATTTACTATAAATGCTGGACTATTGTGTTTACTATTGCTTTTTTGTATATACTGTTTTCCTAATAATTCATCTCTATGCAGTTTAAATTTTTTTAAATCGTTAAAATTATATGTTAATGGTTTTTGAGTTATTATGCTGTTTTTATCTATTAATTCAATTTTTATAGTAGTTTTATGTTTTTTCTATCCTCTTAATGGATCTTCACTATATAATTGTTTTAATTTTTTCTTTATTATTTCTACCTTCTCAATTGAAAATATAGTTATTTTTTTTATTTATCGAAAATACAACTAGCTCTACTGTGTCTTCTGTATTTTCTTATATTTTCTAACTTTTGTCTAATTTTTTCACTTCCTTATATCCAATCAGTTTTCTTTCTTATTTTACTAATAACTGTTTTTGCTCTTACTTTTTGTTTACATGGTGTTGTAAACCACCAATCTGTTTTAGTTATTATATGTGGGTATAATTTATCTAAAAATGGTATTCTTAAAAGAATATCTTTTGATGTTAGTTCATAATTATAGATTTCTTCTATTGTTATTATTTTATCCCATATCTGTGTTTTTACATTTTTAGCTTTATATGTAGTTAAGCTTACTTCATTATTAAATCCTTTGACTACTATTGGTGTTTTTAATTTATCCCATTTTCTTTCTGGTAAACAGTTGTATCTACATAAGTTTGTTTCTTCTCCTGTATCTATCATAGGTGTATAATACCTATTATAATACCCTTCTACTATTATTTTTACAAGTACATATATTTTAATATCATGTTAAAGTTCTTTTTATGAATAATCTTTCTTTATTATATGTTATAGATAATTGTGTATGTTCTATATTGTATGGTTTTACTTGTTCTAACCATTTTATTCATAATATGATGTTTGCTTTTTGCATTTCTTCCTTTATTTCAAATTCTATTTTTATTTTTCCGACTCCTATTATTATTTATTTTTTTCTGTCGTATCTTCAATGTTTATTAGACTTCTTGGTAGATCTGGGCATATATCACTATTAGCTTTTATTTCTTCACTTTTTACTAGATATTTTGTTATATAATTTTCTTATTGTCTTATGTTTAAGCGTATTAAATATTCTTTTTCATTTATTGTTCCTGTTATATAATATTGATTTAAATTAACTGTTGAAGTTGTTTCATAACTTGTTCTTTTTTATGAGCTTGATGATTCTTGTTTTTCAAGTGCTCTTCTTTTTGTTGTGCTTATTCTATCATTTATTATTTCTAAATCTTACTTTATACCTGTTCTAATATATCTTTACACGTCTCCCACTTAATAATTACATCTTTTACAAAAAGTCTTACAAAGACAAAAAAGCAATTATGGCAAGTGCCAAAAAGTCAACAAAATTAAAAGCCAATAGTTCCTATACATCATTTACGTAAAGGAAATCAAGAAAGCTATCTACATGTCGCTTTCACGATTTAATAACTTGTCTTTTATTTTATTTGCTCCATTGTTATCTTCTAGCTGGCGTCCTTATCTTCTTGGTTGATTTTATATTTTATTCCAGCTGGACTTGTAGGATATCCATTACATCTCAAACATTGATTGTCTGGATATTTGTGACTAATTATCTTGCAATATCTTATTAATAATCCGTTTGAAATAAATTATTTTCTAATTGCTCTTGCAGTAGATAGTTTTTCTAGGTTAAGTAGCATCATTATCCATTGTCTGATATCTTCCATATATGTTTGTCGTAGTTCTCTTGAATTGGAATAAATCATTTGATGATCTATTGAATAATAGATCCATATTCGGTTTCCATTGATATAATTATTTACTAATTATTAAATAATTGTAGCTATTCCAATAAGTCATTTATTTGCGTAAAAATCAGGTATCTTAATTTTGGATATGTCTGGCTGCTGTTTAATATTTTTCGGTATAATCAGATCTCTGGTTAGTCCTATTTTTACAACTTGTATAACTGGTTTGATCTCATCGTATCATATCTCTGCTGGTGCAGCATAAAACTTTAGATAAAATAGATGTCCTTTGGTTACTCTTTTATAGGTGGTGAATACTTTATGTAATTCTTCTATAGCTGTTAGTTCTTCTCCATCTTGGGTATATACGGTATTTAATAATCCATAGTTAAAACATATTTTTTATTAAGCTTGGATTGGTTTTGGGTAGTGCGATTAGCTTGTTGTAACCTTGCAATTTTTGGGTTATATAATTTGTGTTAGGTTCTGAGATATTTGTATCTCTGGGGTTAAGATTTAGAAAAGTTTGTACTTTGTAGATATTTTCTAAATATCCTCGGGCTATATGATTATAAGTTTTTTTATCTTAATTCAAACTATCTCAATATGTGGTAATTTGTGAGGATATGTATTAGGGTTCTTTTTGTATTTTTGGTATAAATGGTTTTTTAAATATCTTATTCATGTTCATGTTCTGATATCTTTGTCCACTAACTCCTTTGCTTGTACTTGCAATTATAGATTGGTAAATGTTATGGGTTTTATGGAATGTCCCAACATCTCCTTTTTGCTCTGAAATTTTAATGTCTTCCAATCGATATAGCTCTGCACACTGCTGAGTTAGCTGATTTTTAGATTTAGACTTTAGTTTAACTTTATTAGTCTTTAGCTTTTCTATTTCATTAACCATACTGTCCACTTTTATTGAAAGCGTAGTTAGGGTTTTGAGTATCTTTTCTAAAGCATCATCTTCTATTATATAAGTCTGTGTAGCTTCGTCTTGATATGTAATCTGCAATAACATTTTTGTTAGTACTAATTACTTCAATTGTTAATGTAAAATTTAATATATTCAATACTAGTCTCCGAATCTCTTTTGTTGTAACTGAATTTTGTATTTTCTTTGATAGCCACCAGCGAACCTGGGTATTATCTGTTCTCACAATAAATTTGTTATATACAATATATGGTTCAAATGCTTATAAAAATTTATATAACGAACATAATTCTTTTCTATTTATTTGCCATTTTATTTCTGTTTCATTAAATGTACCTGAGTAGTATCCGCAATGATGTTCTAATTTTTCATTTTCGTACCTATATTTAAGTACTCCTCCATAACTATATTCACTTGCATCTGCTTCTACTATATATATAAATTTTTTATCATCGTCTAGGAATTGTAATTTATGTAATTCTTTATAAAGTATTTTTATTTTCTGGACTTGTTTTTTATCTTCTTCGTTATAATTATATTCTACGTCCTTTTTAAATTTTTTAAGTAAAGGTTTTAGGTTTTCTGCTAATTTTGGTGTATATTCTCTTACTTGGTTTACTAATCATAAAAATGATTGTAATTTCTTTTTTATATCTAATTATTCTTTTGAATTTATTATTTTTTGTACTATATGTTGTTGCATTTTTACTCCACTTTTATCTATTTTTATTCCTAAAAACTCTATCTAGTTTTTCATAATTTCGGCTTTCTTTTCTCTTAAACTTATTCTGGATTTTTCTATTATATTTGTAAATTGTTCTAATAATTTTAAATATTCTTCTTTAGTTTTTGTACATAGTAGTACATGATATATGTATACTATACAATAAGGTATTTGTTTAAAAAAACTAATTTTAAAATGTTGATATCTACCTGGTGCATTTTTATATCCAAATGGTAATACCTTCCATTCGTAAAATCCTTGTGGTACCGTATATGCGGTTAATTCCTTAGATTCTTCGTCTAACTTCAAGTGGTAAAATCCTGATTTACAGTCAAATTTACTAAAATAGTTATATCCTTGTATTTTTCTTATTTTTAATATCTTATTTGGTATTGGATAATTATATGTCATAGTTTTTGCATTTAAATTTCTGTAATCAGTAACCATTCTACTTTTACCTCTTTTTTGTTCACTATGTTTATTTACTATAAATGTTGGACTATTGTGTTTACTATTGTTTTTTTGCATATACTGTTTTTCTAATAATTCATCTATATGTATTTTAAATTCTTTTAAATCGTCAAAATTATATGTTAATGGTTTTTGAGTTATTATGCTGTTTTTATCTATTAATTCAATTTTTATAGTAGTTTTATGTTTTTCCCATCCTTTTAATGGATCTTCACTATATAACTGTCTTAATTTTTTTTTATTATTATTTCCACCTTATCTATTGAAAATATAGTTATTTCTTTTTTATTTATTGAAAATATAACTACTTCTACAGTGTCTTCTGTATTTTTTATATTTTCTAACTTTTGTCTAATTTTTTCACTTCCTTCTATCCAATCAGTTTTCTTTCTTATTTTATTAATAACTCTTTTTTGCTCTTAATTTTTGTTTACATCGTGTTGTAAAACACCAATCTATTTTAGTTATTATATATAGGTATAATCTATCTAAAAATGACATTCCTAAAAGCATATCTTTTGATGTTAGTTCATAATTATAGATTTCTTCTATTGTTATTATTTTATTCCATATCTGTGTTTTTACATTTTTAGCTTTATATGTAGTTAAGCTTACTTCATTATTAAATCCTTTGACTACTATTGGTGTTTTTAATTTATCTCATTTACTTTCTGGTAAACAGTTGTATCTACATAAGTTTTTTCCTTCTCCTGTATCTATCATAGGTGTATAATACCTATTATAATACCCTTCTACTATTATTTTTACAAGTACATATATTTTAATATCATGTTAAATTTCTTTTTATGAATAATCTTTCTTTATTATATGTTATAGATAATTGTGTATGTTCTATATTGTATGGTTTTACTTGTTCTAACCATTTTATTCATAATATGATGTTTGCTTTTTGCATTTCTTCCTTTATTTCAAATTCTATTTTTTTTTCCGACTCCTATTATTATTTATTTTTTTTCTGTCGTATCTTCAATGTTTATTAGACTTCTTGGTAGATCTGGGCATATATCACTATTAGCTTTTATTTCTTCACTTTTTACTAGATATTTTGCTATATAATTTTCTTATTGTCTTATGTTTAAGCGTATTAAATATTCTTTTTCATTTATTGTTCCTGTTATATAATATTGATTTAAATTAACTGTTGAAGTTGTTTCATAACTTGTTCTTTTTGATGAGCTTGATGATTCTGGTTTTTCAAGTGCTCTTCTTTTTGTTGTGCTTATTCTATCATTTATTATTTCTAAATCTTCTTCTATATCTATGTCTTGGTAATTGTAATCATTATTATAAATTTTTTTTACAAATTGTTCAAAAGGACTTTCTATTTGTATTTTATTAATTTTACTTTTTTCCTGTTATTTTATGTTTTGTTGTTAATACATATAGATTTTTACATCTTGCTGTAAATATTTTTCTTCCTGGGGTTAGTTCTATTTCTAATATTTTCCAATATAATACTAATGATTTATCTATATTTTTATCTGTTATTTCTACTGAATAATTCGCACTTATTATAAATTTAAATTTTTGGTATATTAAATTTCCTTTTATGGTTGTTATTACACTTTTTCTATAGGTTTTATAATTCTATCATCTGCTAAATATAATACGATTGGTGTATCTATTCCTTCTCTAAAACATATTTTTATTAATATCTCTATCCCTCCAAGGTGTACATATTTTATTGGGTCTTTGCTTTTCATATCGTTTATTTCTTTATTAATTATTCTTTTTGTTACTAGTGGTATACTAGCTCTTCCTTTTGCATATCTACAATCTATTACAGGTTTTTTTTTGGCTTACTACGTAGTATTCATCCTTTTTTTCTACTAAATATATTTTTTACTATTGGTATTTTAAATATTTTTTCTACACTTAAGTCCAACTCTTTTTCTTTTATTTCGTTAAATATATTACTGTCAAATATTATTTTTTGATTTGTTCCTTGTTCATATAAATATTATTCCTTTGTTATTATTTTTATATCTTCTTCAGTTATTTGGTTCATTTTTATATCTTCTTCAGTTATTTGATTTATCTATTTCACTATCTATTTCATTATCTCTTTCATTCTACGAAATTTTATATATACTATCTTCATATTTCTAATTCATAATCTATATAATCTATCTGCATATATTCTGTATTTACTATTTTTATTTTTGATATTTGTTTATTTTTTGGGTTTTTTGGTAATTACAATCTGTAGCTAAATGTCCTAGTTTTCCACAATTATAACAAGTACATTCTTTTATAGATTTATTTTTTCTACACGGACTCTTATGTTTATAATTTTTTACATAATATCTTTTTCTTGGTTTCTTATATTTACATTTTGATTTTTTGTATTGCTTATATTTCTTATGTCTTTTTCTTTTCTTATAATATCTTTCTTCATATCCAAATTGAGGTGCTATTTTATCTTTGCAACATGCTAAATTTCTTATTAATGTTTTGTCCATTTTTATTTCTACTCTATATTTTTCACATAGATTTCTATACCATTATTGTAAAAATTTCATTCTTGCTCCTAGGGTATCTACTATTTTTGCTTCATCCCAACTTTTTATTATTTTTGAACTAAATAGTTCAGGTAATTTACTAAAATATAATCTTCTTATTTCTTTACTTTCTTCTACATTATATGTTCCTTTATAATAATATTCTTTAAATGCGCACGTATACTCATATATATAGCACATATTACATATTGATAATTTTAACATTAAATTCATATTCGTATCTTTCTCTTTATTTTGCTCCTCTTCTTCTGTTGTTATACTACTAAATTCTTCTCTTATAGCTATTTCATATTTTTTCAATATTTCTGTTGGTAGTAGTTTAGTAGGTATTGATGTTCCTTCTGTTTTATTACCAGATCTTAGTACTTTTTTTACTTGCTTCGGCTAGGTTTAAAAACCCTAATTTTACTGTTCCTATTAATGTCTTTTCTATATATTCTGGTGTGTTTGTTGTATCTATTTTATTATTTAATAATTGTTTTGACATGTATCCTACCCATAGTCGTATTTTTTTATTTGTGTCTATTATACAGTCTAAATCTAAAAAGTTGTGATTAATTATTTGTTTTGGTGTCCATTTATTATATTCATCCTTTGGATTATATCTTTTAAACTTACCTTTGTAATTATAGGTTGGTTTTGATGTCCTAGGCATTATATTTTTATCTAGAGTATTTAATTCTGTATTTATTAGTTCTAGATTTTCTTTATTAATTACTTCTTATTTCTCATTAATTTCTAGTTTTACTATTTTTTCTAGAATTTATGTATATGTTTCACTATCTCCCGAATCATAATTATTTGTTTCTTCAGCATCTATTGTTTTTATTTCTAATTCACTGATTTCTGGTTCTTTATTTTTATTTCTAATTTTTCTTTAAATTGATTTATCTCATTTAATAATTTTTGTTCTTTATCTTTTTCTTCTTTTTCTTTCTGTCTCTTTTCATATAAATCTTTTAGCATTTGTAGTTCTTTTTCTAATTCAACAATCCTACTATTTCTAGTTTCTTCTATTTTTCATATTTCTTCTGTGGTTTGTTGTTTTATTTTATCTATTTCTTTTTTTTGTCTATCTCTCCATTTTCTCTTTCTATTCTTGCCATGGTTGCCAACTTATATTCTAATTTTAATTCTTCCTTTTCTAACATTAAATATAAAGGTTCACCTATTTTCTTATATCTCCTTCGTAAATTTGAGAATACTATTTTTGTTTTTAATCCTTCATAATTTTCATATGTTTATTCATCTATTATAAATTCTTCTTTGTTTATTTTATTTAAATGTATATAGGCTATGTTGATATATGTATTCTAGACTATCTATTGTTGATTCTAAATTTGATGTTTCTTCTATTTGTGCATTTATTGAGTTTTTACTAACTCCGGTAATTATGTTATATTGTAGTCTTTCTATCCTTATTTTTAGTTCTTTACGTTTTTCAGATATTATTTTTTTTAATTCCTTATATTTTTATAATTTTTGTACATTATTCATCAAAAAAATATTTATAATAATTTGGTGTATATCTTAATCTAATTTTATCATAACTAATAAATTAATCAAATAAATCCAATTATATACTACTTTCATAACTTTAATTAGCATAGACTTTGATACCAAGTTATAATATATCTATTTATTACCCAAGTTATCAAATATAATCAAATAAATCCAATTATATACTACTTCCGTAATTTTAATTAGCATAGGCTCTAATATCATTTGTAGGGGGTGCGGATAACTTGAGTAATTAATAGATTTATTATAGTTCTAATGGATCTATTTTTATTTGTGCATAGATATTTTTAACTTCTCTAAACAGTTTTATTATTAGTGTATTTATTTTAATTTTATTAATGTTCATATCTTGGGGGGTGACTAGATGGTATTTGATTAAATGCTTTACCATAATATTCTTTTGTTTTTTTCTCTTAGCCTTTGTAATTCTTGTATATTATTTTGGAGGTATACTAAATACTCTACATCTTTTGTTCTAAAATATTCAATTAAATTTTTTTTCATAAGTATTTCTGTCAATCTTATTTCTTTCATATCTTGTCTCCAATATTTTAATTACTCATAGTCTATCATTTTATCCTAAAGTAGTTGCGATACTGCAAATTTCTTTGTAATAATTTATTCTAATTGTACTATATCTGATATTAAATTCTAGGTTATCTATTTTATTAATTATCCTGTCTTTTTCATCTACAAATAATTCTATGTCTAAATCATATTCTAAATTGTCTTTTAGTTCTCCTTGTTTTATGGTTTTATTTATCCAAATTAATCTTTCTTTTAATTGTTCTCTTCCTTTTCTA
Organism: Capsicum baccatum var. pendulum; assembly: GCA_030864225.1. NCBI lineage: Eukaryota > Viridiplantae > Streptophyta > Magnoliopsida > Solanales > Solanaceae > Capsicum > Capsicum baccatum. Next base: position 139,589,950 of record CM061560.1, read on the forward strand.
AGTTGGTTTCTATAATTAATTTCTTCATATAACCAACTTTGTTTTTATCTAACTCTTTGAATATATTCTAGCATTTCTTAATCTGTACAATATCCATCTGAATAATTATCTAGGTAGTAATAGTGATTGTCATCACTTAAGTATATTTCTCCTAACTCGTCTTCTATCTTATTTATATCTAACTCTTTATCTTCAATGTTAAATATTTTTTCCCATATAATATTTTTTCTGTCTATAATTTCTATATCTCTAAATATGTATAAAACTAGTACCTCAAAATTATTTGTCATTTAGGTGGGTTAATTAAATGCTTTTTCATAATTTTCTTTAGTTGTTTGTTTTAATCTTATTAATTCCTCTATATTTTCATTAAGGGATTCTATATATTTTATATCTTTGGTTCTCATATATTTTTCTAAATTTGTTTTCATTGGTTTTTCTATTAATTGTATATTTTTTATATCCATTTTCAAATTTTCTAAATATACGTAATTTATCATGGTTGATGTGTAGGTTTGGTATGCAAGTATTTATAAGAATAGTTAGGTTGGTGAGGTATGTAATTTATTCTAGTCATAAAATATTTATCAAATATTTTCTTCACTATGATTTTTCTTATATCTACAATTTCTATATCCTTAAGTACATACAAAACAAGTATTTTAAATTTATCTATCATTTCGTCAGATAAATAAGTATTCATTTTTCATAGGATTCTTTTTCAAAATATTCCCTTCAATCATACATAACAAAATATGATCATTTTAGATTACCATATACTAGATTATTCTTAAATAACATGTTCTTCGGTTACACTATTAGAATGGTAATCTGGATACTTTTCTCTTAAACAGTGCCTCTACTCTGGCTACTCCCCTATCACGGTTTTCTTGCCTCACCGGTTTCACCTTTAGGATGACATAACTCTTAGGGATTTTTCTCCTTTTCTACTTTGCTAATAAACTTCTTAACATGCTATTTTTTTTTTTGAATAATTCTACTATAAAGTAACTAACATGAACTTATTTTATCATATCATGATTGTTAGGAATTTATGAATTCAGCTATTCATAATCATAAATAAATATATCTTTTCTGGTAGGTTTGATAATTCTGGGCTTTATTCATCCTAGAATTTTCTTAGAAATATATCTTCTTTTTATTAAATATTCAAAAGTTTTTTGTTTACAAAGAAGGAGGCTTGCTTCAACACATGAAGACTTGCCTTTAACTGAGCAAAATGCTCATCTATTTATAAACTAAGAATAAAAGTGTGTATACTATTTTACTTTATACCTGTTCTAATATATCTTTACACGTCTCCCACTTAATAATTACATCTTTTACAAAAAGTCTTACAAAGACAAAAAAGCAATTATGGCAAGTGCCAAAAAGTCAACAAAATTAAAAGCCAATAGTTCCTATACATCATTTACGTAAAGGAAATCAAGAAAGCTATCTACATGTCGCTTTCACGATTTAATAGCTTGTCTTTTATTTTATTTGCTCCATTGTTATCTTCTAGCTGGCGTCCTTATCTTCTTGGTTGATTTTATATTTTATTCCAGCTGGACTTCTAGGATATCCATTACATCTCAAACATTGATTGTCTGGATATTTGTGACTAATTATCTTGCAATATCTTATTAATAATCCGTTTGAAATAAATCATTTTCTAATTGCTCTTGCAGTAGATAGTTTTTCTAGGTTAAGTAGCATCATTATCCATTGTCTGATATCTTCCATATCTGTTTGTCGTAGTTCTCTTGAATTGGAATAAATCATTTGATGATCTATTGAATAATAGATCCATATTCGGTTTCCATTGATATAATTATTTACTAATTATTAAATAATTGTAGCTATTCCAATAAGTCATTTATTTGCGTAAAAATCAGGTATCTTAATTTTGGATATGTCTGGCTGCTGTTTAATATTTTTCGGTATAATCAGATCTTTCGTTAGTCCTATTTTTACAACTTGTATAACTGGTTTGATCTCATCGTATCATATCTTTGCTGGTGCAGCATAAAACTTTAGATAAAATAGATGTCCTTTGGTTACTCTTTTATAGGTGGTGAATACTTTATGTAATTCTTCTATAGCTGTTAGTTCTTCTCCATCTTGGGTATATACGATATTTAATAATCCATAGTTAAAACATATTTTTACTAAGCTTGGATTGGTTTTGGGTAGTGCGATTAGCTTGTTGTAACCTTGCAATTTTTGGGTTATATAATTTGTGTTAGGTTCTGAGATATTTGTATCTCTGGGGTTAAGATTTAGAAAAGTTTGTACTTTGTAGATATTTTCTATATATCCTCGGGCTATATGGTTATAAGTTTTTTTATCTTAATTCAAACTATCTCAATATGTGGTAATTTGTGAGGATATGTATTAGGGTTCTTTTTGTATTTTTGGTATAAATGGTTTTTTAAATATCTTATTCATGTTCATGTTCTGATATCTTTGTCCACTAACTCCTTTGCTTGTACTTGCAATTGTAGATTGGTAAATGTTATGGGTTTTATGGAATGTCCCAACATCTCCTTTTTGCTCTGAAATTTTAATGTCTTCCAATCGATATAGCTCTACACACTGCTGAGTTAGCTGATTTTTAGATTTAGACTTTAGTTTAACTTTATTAGTCTTTAGCTTTTCTATTTCATTACCCATACTGTCCACTTTCATTGAAAGCGTAGTTAGGGTTTTGAGTATCTTTTCTAAAGCATCATCTTCTATTATATAAGTCTGTGTAGCTTCCTCTTGATATGTAATCTGCAATAACATTTTTGTTAGTACTAATTACTTCAATTGTTAATGTAAAATTTAATATATTCAATACTAGTCTCCGAATCTCTTTTGTTGTAACTAAATTTTGTATTTTCTTTGTTAGCCACCAGCGAACCTGGGTATTATCTGTTCTCACAATAAATTTGTTATATACAATATATGGTTCAAATGCTTACAAAAATTTATATAACGAACATAATTCTTTTCTATTTATTTGCCATTTTATTTCTGTTTCATTGAATGTACCTGAGTAGTATCTGCAATGATGTTCTAATTTTTCATTTTCGTACCTATATTTAAGTACTCCTCCATAACTATATTCACTTGCATCTACTTCTACTATATATATAAATTTTTTATCATCGTCTAGGAATTGTAATTTATGTAATTCTTTATAAAGTATTTTTATTTTCTGGACTTGTTTTTTATCTTCTTCGTTATAATTATATTCTACGTCCTTTTTAAATTTTTTAAGTAAAGGTTTTAGGTTTTCTGCTAATTTTGGTGTATATTCTCTTACTTGGTTTACTAATCATAAAAATGATTGTAATTTCTTTTTTATATCTAATTATTCTTTTGAATTTATTATTTTTTGTACTATATGTTGTTGCATTTTTACTCCACTTTTATCTATTTTTATTCCTAAAAACTCTATCTAGTTTTTCATAATTTCGGCTTTCTTTTCTCTTAAACTTATTCTGGATTTTTCTATTATATTTGTAAATTGTTCTAATAATTTTAAATATTCTTCTTTAGTTTTTGTACATAGTAGTACATGATATATGTATACTATACAATAAGGTATTTGTTTAAAAAAACTAATTTTAAAATGTTGATATCTACCTGGTGCATTTTTATATCCAAATGGTAATATCTTCCATTCGTAAAATCCTTGTGGTACCGTATATGCGGTTAATTCCTTAGATTCTTCGTCTAACTTCAAGTGGTAAAATCCTGATTTACAGTCAAATTTACTAAAATAGTTATATTCTTGTATTTTTCTTATTTTTAATATCTTATTTGGTATTGGATAATTATATGTCATAGTTTTTGCATTTAAATTTCTGTAATCAGTAACCATTCTACTTTTACCTCTTTTTTGTTCACTATGTTTATTTACTATAAATGTTGGACTATTGTGTTTACTATTGTTTTTTTGCATATACTGTTTTTCTAATAATTCATCTATATGTATTTTAAATTCTTTTAAATCGTCAAAATTATATGTTAATGGTTTTTGAGTTATTATGCTGTTTTTATCTATTAATTCAATTTTTATAGTAGTTTTATGTTTTTCCCATCCTTTTAATGGATCTTCACTATATAACTGTCTTAATTTTTTTTTATTATTATTTCCACCTTATCTATTGAAAATATAGTTATTTCTTTTTTATTTATTGAAAATATAACTACTTCTACAGTGTCTTCTGTATTTTTTATATTTTCTAACTTTTGTCTAATTTTTTCACTTCCTTCTATCCAATCAGTTTTCTTTCTTATTTTATTAATAACTCTTTTTTGCTCTTAATTTTTGTTTACATCGTGTTGTAAAACACCAATCTATTTTAGTTATTATATATAGGTATAATCTATCTAAAAATGACATTCCTAAAAGCATATCTTTTGATGTTAGTTCATAATTATAGATTTCTTCTATTGTTATTATTTTATTCCATATCTGTGTTTTTACATTTTTAGCTTTATATGTAGTTAAGCTTACTTCATTATTAAATCCTTTGACTACTATTGGTGTTTTTAATTTATCTCATTTACTTTCTGGTAAACAGTTGTATCTACATAAGTTTTTTCCTTCTCCTGTATCTATCATAGGTGTATAATACCTATTATAATACCCTTCTACTATTATTTTTACAAGTACATATATTTTAATATCATGTTAAATTTCTTTTTATGAATAATCTTTCTTTATTATATGTTATAGATAATTGTGTATGTTCTATATTGTATGGTTTTACTTGTTCTAACCATTTTATTCATAATATGATGTTTGCTTTTTGCATTTCTTCCTTTATTTCAAATTCTATTTTTTTTTCCGACTCCTATTATTATTTATTTTTTTCTGTCGTATCTTCAATGTTTATTAGACTTCTTGGTAGATCTGGGCATATATCACTATTAGCTTTTATTTCTTCACTTTTTACTAGATATTTTGCTATATAATTTTCTTATTGTCTTATGTTTAAGCGTATTAAATATTCTTTTTCATTTATTGTTCCTGTTATATAATATTGATTTAAATTAACTGTTGAAGTTGTTTCATAACTTGTTCTTTTTGATGAGCTTGATGATTCTGGTTTTTCAAGTGCTCTTCTTTTTGTTGTGCTTATTCTATCATTTATTATTTCTAAATCTTCTTCTATATCTATGTCTTGGTAATTGTAATCATTATTATAAATTTTTTTTACAAATTGTTCAAAAGGACTTTCTATTTGTATTTTATTAATTTTACTTTTTTCCTGTTATTTTATGTTTTGTTGTTAATACATATAGATTTTTACATCTTGCTGTAAATATTTTTCTTCCTGGGGTTAGTTCTATTTCTAATATTTTCCAATATAATACTAATGATTTATCTATATTTTTATCTGTTATTTCTACTGAATAATTCGCACTTATTATAAATTTAAATTTTTGGTATATTAAATTTCCTTTTATGGTTGTTATTACACTTTTTCTATAGGTTTTATAATTCTATCATCTGCTAAATATAATACGATTGGTGTATCTATTCCTTCTCTAAAACATGTTTTTATTAATATCTCTATCCCTCCAAGGTGTACATATTTTATTGGGTCTTTGCTTTTCATATCGTTTATTTCTTTATTAATTATTCTTTTTGTTACTAGTGGTATACTAGCTCTTCCTTTTGCATATCTACAATCTATTACAGGTTTTTTTTTGGCTTACTACGTAGTATTCATCCTTTTTTTCTACTAAATATATTTTTTACTATTGGTATTTTAAATATTTTTTCTACACTTAAGTCCAACTCTTTTTCTTTTATTTCGTTAAATATATTACTGTCAAATATTATTTTTTGATTTGTTCCTTGTTCATATAAATATTATTCCTTTGTTATTATTTTTATATCTTCTTCAGTTATTTGGTTCATTTTTATATCTTCTTCAGTTATTTGATTTATCTATTTCACTATCTATTTCATTATCTCTTTCATTCTACGAAATTTTATATATACTATCTTCATATTTCTAATTCATAATCTATATAATCTATCTGCATATATTCTGTATTTACTATTTTTATTTTTGATATTTGTTTATTTTTTGGGTTTTTTGGTAATTACAATCTGTAGCTAAATGTCCTAGTTTTCCACAATTATAACAAGTACATTCTTTTATAGATTTATTTTTTCTACACGGACTCTTATGTTTATAATTTTTTACATAATATCTTTTTCTTGGTTTCTTATATTTACATTTTGATTTTTTGTATTGCTTATATTTCTTATGTCTTTTTCTTTTCTTATAATATCTTTCTTCATATCCAAATTGAGGTGCTATTTTATCTTTGCAACATGCTAAATTTCTTATTAATGTTTTGTCCATTTTTATTTCTACTCTATATTTTTCACATAGATTTCTATACCATTATTGTAAAAATTTCATTCTTGCTCCTAGGGTATCTACTATTTTTGCTTCATCCCAACTTTTTATTATTTTTGAACTAAATGGTTCAGGTAATTTACTAAAATATAATCTTCTTATTTCTTTACTTTCTTCTACATTATATGTTCCTTTATAATAATATTCTTTAAATGCGCACGTATACTCATATATATAGCACATATTACATATTGCTAATTTTAACATTAAATTCATATTCGTATCTTTCTCTTTATTTTGCTCCTCTTCTTTTGTTGTTATACTACTAAATTCTTCTCTTATAGCTATTTCATATTTTTTCAATATTTTTGTTGGTAGTAGTTTAGTAGGTATTGATGTTCCTTCTGTTTTATTACCAGATCTTAGTACTTTTTTTACTTGCTTCGGCTAGGTTTAAAAACCCTAATTTTACTGTTCCTATTAATGTCTTTTCTATATATTCTGGTGTGTTTGTTGTATCTATTTTATTATTTAATAATTGTTTTGACATGTATCCTACCCATAGTCGTATTTTTTTATTTGTGTCTATTATACAGTCTAAATCTAAAAAGTTGTGATTAATTATTTGTTTTGGTGTCCATTTATTATATTCATCCTTTGGATTATATCTTTTAAACTTACCTTTGTAATTATAGGTTGGTTTTGATGTCCTAGGCATTATATTTTTATCTAGAGTATTTAATTCTATATTTATTAGTTCTAGATTTTCTTTATTAATTACTTCTTATTTCTCATTAATTTCTAGTTTTACTATTTTTTCTAGAATTTATGTATATGTTTCACTATCTCCCGAATCATAATTATTTGTTTCTTCAGCATCTATTGTATTTATTTCTAATTCACTGGTTTCTGGTTCTTTATTTTTTATTTCTAATTTTTATTTAAATTTATTTATCTCGTTTAATAATCTTTGTTCTTTATCTTTTTCTTCTTTTTCTTTCTTTCTCTTTTCATATAAATCTTTTAGCATTTGCAGTTCTTTTTCTAATTCAGCAATCCTACTATTTTTAGTTTCTTCTATTTTTTGTATTTCTTCTATGGTTTGTTGTTTTATTTTATCTATTTCTTTTTTTCTGTCTATCTCTTCTTTTTCTCTTTCTATTCTTACCATGGCTGCCAACTTATTTTCTAATTTTAATTCTTCCTTTTCTAACATTAAATATAAATGTTCACATATTTTCTTATATCTCCTTCCTAAATTATAGAATACTATTTTTATTTTTAATCCTTCGTAATTTTCATATTTTTTTTCATCTAATATAAATTCTTCTTTGTTCATTTTATTTAAATGTATATAGGTTATGTTGATATATATATTCTAGACTATCTATTGTTGATTCTAAATTTGATAGTTCTTCTTTTTGTGCATTTATTGAGTTTTTACTAACTCCAAAAATTTTGTTATACTGTAGTCTTTCTATCCTTATTTTTAATTCTTTACATTTTTCAGATATTATTTGTTTTAATTCTTTATATTTTTGTAATTTCTATACGTTGTTCATCTAAACAATATTTATAATATTTTGGTGGATATCTTAATCTAATTTTATCATAACTAATAAATTAATCAAATAAATCCAATTACATACTACTTTCGTAACTTTAATTAGCATAGGGTCTGATACCATTTGTAAGGGGATGCGGATAACTTGGGTAATAAATAGATCCATTGAACATGTTTACTTTTGCTTTGAATTTAGTTTGTTTGGATTTTTTATAATATTTGGTTGTTTTTTTTCCTTTTTAAAACTGTTTGAAGGAGTATCTAACCTTAGAATACATATATTATCAACCATGTGATCTTGGGAGGGGGAATAGAAAGATAGAACGTGCGGATAGATAGAACAAGGTTCTTATTCTTTTATAAAATAAGGAATTTGAATTAACAACTAGGATAGGGATATAACTAGAAGCATTGTTTGGTTCACTTGTAGTATGATAGCTTCATTCATCTAATTGGATTATTACATCCCCACTAAATGATGTAGTTATAATGTCCAACTTAGGTTGACGATTAGATGTTGGGAGACCATGCTCATACGATAAGTCCTATGAATAAAAAATAAAGATAAGCAATCTAATGAATGACGTTCAATAGCATAGTTTTATTGTTCGTTGTGCTTTAACCCCGGGTTTTCATCCATTGATTTTCCAAAGTCTTTACTTTTCCATATTATCTAATTTATAAACGTTCAAAACTCTTTTGGTTACGATTGCACTAATTTAAATCTCAATTGTGAACTAGAATTTTATAGTTGTATAACATAAGTCTCTGAGGTATCAATATTTGGCCTTGTAAAAGGCCACTATATTACTTGATGAAACCATGTACACTTGTGTGTGTTCTGGGGCGCAAAAAGTGTTTGGCGCTATTGTCGGGGACTTGTAAATTGGCAACTATTTTAGTTTTAGTTTTACTTTTTAGATTTCTTTGGTGCTTTACTCTTGGTATTGGGATTGATTTTGCAGGAAATAGGTTTACATGCTAGTAAGCCGACAATTGATTAGGAATTGGTTGAACCAAACCCTGAACCCAAACAATACTTCTATCAACAAATGAGGGAAGCAATCTTTCTCCCTGTATGCCACAATCTCAAGAGGAACAAGACGATCCTGCTCTAATGTTTGAAGATCAACTAGCCCGAAGGACAGTTCCTGAAGTGGTAATTCCACTTTCAATAAATTTGACCTCCCCTTTTCAAAAACCAACTGCTGGAGGTAACTTTGAGCTGAAACAAAACATGGTACAACTTTTGATCAATAGTGGACATTTTTCAGGGCTTTCATATGAAGCTCCTCAAGTCCATCTATGGAACTTTTTGGAGATTAGTAAAACGTTCATCCCTACAGGTGTATCAACTGACTATGTTAGGCTGACACCATTCCTCGAAATACCTCATCCAATTCTTTCCATCTGGTAAGACTGCAAAACTATGTAGTGAAATTGTGAGATTCAAACATAGGGCAGATGAGAACTTATATTATTATTAGGAGAGATATAAAGCTCTTCTTTGGGACTATCCACATCATCATCAGTCTAATGAGGTAATAGGTCACATTTTTATTGAAGCACTTGATTACAACACGAAAATTATGTTAGATTCAGTAATAGGTCGTAAAGCTTTTGAATTGACGTATGATGAGTTATAGACCTTATTGAACAAAATTGTACAAGGAAATCCTAAGTGGAATTCTGATTCAAGAAATGCCACAAAAAAGATTGCAGGCGTATTTGAGGTGGATCCATTTACCACTATATCTACTCAGATTTCTGCATTATAGAATCAGTTAATAACTTAATTCATCAATATAAAGTTGGGAGCTACACAACCTGTAACAACTGTGAATGCGATTCGGCAGATAAGTACTTGGTGCATGGTTTGTGGCAATAGTGTGCATTCTGCATATATGTGTTCTGAAAATCTTGAGTCAGTAATGTTTGTGGGAAATATTCAAAGTTCGAATTATGGGAATGCCTACAACCTGAAGTGGTAAAATCAGCCACCAAATAAATAATAGAATACCCAAAAGCTATAGTTTTAACAATAATAGGCTCAAGTAAATCAGGCCACTAGCAATATGAAAGAGATGTTAAACATATCATAGCTGCTCAAACACTATTAGTAGCAGATATAAAGAGACAACAAGCTACTACAAGGAGCTTGGAGTTGCAGATAAGTTAGATAACATCAGCGCAGAATACTGGGCCTCTAGGTGGGTTGCCAAGTGATACTAAAAATCCTAAACAAGTTATGACAATCACTTTGATGAGTGGTAAGGATCTCAATACAGAACCTCCAAAGAAAACTAATGAGGTAGATGCTGAGTTGGTTCCTAAATAAGAAGAAGATGGAGTTGTTTAAAATTCAAGGAAGTCTGAGTCCTCAAAAACCAAAGTTGCTGAATAGGTGAAGTTGAGACCACCAATACCTATCCCACAAAAACATATAAAGGTAAAGGAGGATGCATGCTTCAGAAAATTCTTTGACGCATTCAGAGATATCCATATTAACTCACCTCTTTTAGATATTTGGTAGGGAATACCCAAGTACTTTAAGTACTTGAAAGATGTGGTCACTAATAAAATTAAGTTGTAGGATTTTGAGACCGTAGCACTCACTGAGGAGTGTAGTTCTGTGGTGACGCAATAAATACCCAAAAAGGTCAAAGACCCTAGGTTGATCACCCTCCCCATTAAAATTAGAAATTATTAGGTGGTTCACAGACTTATTGACTTAGGGGCAAGAATCAATTTTATGCCCCTTTCTTTGTTTAACACTTTGGGCTTGGGGAAGTCAAGACCAAGCTCTGTGTTACTGCAACTGGCATACGCGACCATAGCCTGTCCTGAATGAGTCATAAAGAATGTTCTTATCAAGGTTGGTAAGTTTATTATTCTTGTTGACTTTATTATTTTAAATTTTTAAGCAGATAAGAAAGACCACTTATCTTAGGACGTCCATTCTTGGTGATGGGAGGAGCCTTGATAGATGTAAGAAAAGACACACTCATAATGAGGCAAGATGATAAAGAGGCGGTTTTCAAGGTTTATAAACCACTCAACACACTATCCTATTACAAATATTTATGCATGAGTATAGTGATTGAAAGGGATACGTGTGTGGTAGTGGAGTCTATTTCACAAAAGGCCTTTTTGGACTTCCACATTGAGCAGCCCAAGCCACTAATACCTAAACTTGGCATGATGAAAATTGATGAGCCTGAAAAGGATATTGTTGAGAAAGTTTTTGACTTGGAGAATTTACACTCTAGAGGTAAAAAATGAGTAACAAAATGGCATCTGAGTGTGAGGTAGAGGATAAAGGAATATAGATGATTCAAAAGATTGGGTCATGCCGTGACATTAAATCTGGAACTTCTTGGGAGGCAACCAAGTAAAAGTAGATTTTAGTTTTAGTATTTTGATTCTTTATATTACTAGTTTTTGTTTTTGTTGAGTCACAGGTTAATAGGAAGTCTAATTAACAAAAACCAAAGCTAAGAAGCATGGCGAAGATATAATGTGGGGTTCCCGGACCATCCTAATATATAAAAATGCTACTAGCTAGGACTAGGGGCCTAGGAGAGTATCTCTATTTCTACTTTAGGGTATACTTTGGGGACAATGCAGATTTTTAAGTGTGGGTTAGGAAATTCCTAGTTTTAGTGTAAATTTAAAAATTTTGGTGCTATATTTTATTGTATGATAAAAGTGTTTTGATGGTAAAAAGCATATTAATTGTGTGAATTACTTTTTTTGACACTCTTAGGCTCATGATTATGGCTCTTGTACTTTTGGATTAATGTTGAATTCAAGTGGTTGTTTGGTTGAGAGTCTATGATGATCCCACTTGAGTTGAGCATGTTCCATATGTGTGTGTAGTGTTTGTATATTACTTTTTGCATGTGTACGAAAGATATTCACCGCTTGGCTAATCTTAGAGTTTGTCTTTTGTACTCCGAGGTTGGTGGGGTAATGGTATAGGAAGTGGTTCGGTCGTCTCTTTGTGCAAAGATTAAGAAGAACAAGTGCTAGATCCTATCTTGATTAAAATCAAGAGTACTATGGATATGCAGAAGGTAATGGTATTTGAAATCAGTGGCGGCGGTACTTTACTGTACCAAGGGAGGTTGTATGTTTCTGATATCGACGGGTTGCGACAAAGGATCTTGGCTGAGGTTCATGAATCGCATTACAATATACTAATTATCTCGATGAAGTTGTATCATGATCTCAAGGATATGTATTGGTGGAATGGTATGAAAAGGGTCGTGTCCGATTTTATGGCCAAGTGCTTAGTGTGTCAACAAGGTAAAGTTGAGTACACGAGACAAGGTGGGTTATATCAAGATATTGATTTTCCTAAATGGAAATATGAGGTAATCATTATGGATTTTGTTATCTGTCGTCCTCAGTCTCAAAATCAATATAATTTGATTTGGGTCATTGTGGATAGAGTGACAAAGTCTGCTCACTTTTTGCCAGTGAGGACTACTTTTTCGGCGGAAGATTATATGAAGTTATATCTTCAAGGGATTGTAAAGCTGCATGGGGTACCTATTTGGATTATCTCTAATTGTGGTACGCACTTTTCATCTTATTTCTAGCGGTCTTTTCACTAGGGATTGGTTACTAAGGTGATTCTAAGTACTACTTTTCATCCTCAGATGGATGAGCAAGCAAAAAGGACTATTTAGATATTAGAGAATATGCTTCGGGCTTGCATGGTTGATTATGGTTGAGAATATACCTTTATTAGAGTTTTCTTACAACAATATCTATCAATTTAGTATTAGTATTGCCTTTCTTAAGTTATTATATTGTACGAGGTATAATCTCCCATTAGTTGGTTCGAGCTTGGTGAGGCGGATATGTTTGGTCTGGATTTGGTTTGTCTGGCTATGGATAAGGTGAAAGTGATTTGGGATAGGCTTAAGGCTGCCCAAAGTTACCAAAAGTACTATGCAGATGTAAAGCTTAGAGACGTAGAGTTTGAGGTTTGGGATAAGGTGTTCCTAAAGGTATCTCCCATGATGGGAGTAATACAGTTTGGCAAAAAGAGAAAGCTCAGTCCCGAGTATATTGATCCTTATGCGATTTGGTGGTGGGTTGGAAATTTTGCTTACGATTTGGAGTTGTCTTGTAGTTTAAACTCCATTCATCCGGTATTTCAAGTTTCCATGTTAAGGAATTATATTAGTGATCCTTCTTCGATTGTTCCTTTGAAGTGGTTAGGTATCTCTAATTATTGTCTTATGAAGAGTTTCTGGTTAAGATCTGGTATAGGAAGGTTCATTGGTTATGGACTAAGGGTATGGCTTTGGTTATTGTTCTGTGGTGGAACCATAAGGTGGAAGAGGCTACATGGAAAGCGGAGGAGGATATAAAGTCCAAGTATCCACATCTATTTTCTACTCCTGGGATTCATGCGGAAGGTATGTGTCTTCAACACATCTTTATTTTCTATGTTTGTTAAAGGAAAGATTAATATCTTTGCCTCTTTGTTTTCTAACTCTTTTAAAGATTGAAAATATATTTGATAATTCAAATGACTCGTTCATGTGATTACCCCTACCTTGTCCTTTATTAGGGGATGAATGTTCCTACTGGGGGAGACTTAAACACCCTGGTTTTTTTAACTTAGAAACCATCCTTGATTTCTGGTTAATGAGAAAGATACAACTTAGGGGAACAAGTCGTACACATGGGTATGGGTCATATGGTCCAGTCGTATGCTGACTAATGTTGGCTGGTGGGATAGAAGTAGTTACTGGAATGCGTATGGTACGAGTTGTTTAGTTGGATATAGGTTTTTTGGTTACTTTACTTAACCTTAGACTTGGTAACTTAAGTTTGATCCGAGTACGAGTGGCTCGCCATGAGCTGTAAGCCAGGGTATGAGTCATGCCTAGGACTCGTATGGTGGTCAGTATTCAAACCTCCTAGATTCTATTCCACCAGGGGTACGATTTATAGGTACTAGTAGTACATTTGAATAAAAATAGGGTTTAGGTCTGTCATACCTTAGTTAGTATTGGGTCTAAGACGAAAAGACTAGGATACGAGAGGTAGGTACCACTCGTAAATGATGGGTACGACTCGTATGGGTCAGTCATAACTTATGACATGACTTTAATGTATTTTAAGTGAGGGAAATCTGGACATTTGCACACTTATCCTAATAAGGTCCAACGACTAATATTGCACTTGGGAGATTATTTTCCCTATTATTCTATCCTTAAAAACTTGGAAAACACTCTTAAATCCTCTCTAGAGTTCTTGGGCAAAAGAAGCTAGGGTTTCATCTTATTGAGTAAATTAGGGATTGTCTTGGTTTTTTTTCTCCATTATCATCTTTGTTTAAGGCATGTTCTCTTCCCTCATTGTTATTTCCATCTAAAGGCATGGTTTTACATAATGTTTTCATGATTTGAATGTTGTATGATTTTGGGTTTTAAAATATGAATTGGGGGTTTTGATTATAAATGCTTGCTTATGATTTTCCCATATTTTTAATTATGATTTTATATGCGTTAATGGTGGTTTTTTATAATTGGTTGCATTGGAATAGTTTATTTGTAATGGAATTTTGTTTTGGAAATACTACGCCCCCAAAGAGTTTGATAAAAGGCCTATAACAATGTTTTCACTATAATATTGGTTTTTCAATGGAACTTATACACGGTTTAAATCATTTAATGGAACCCTAAATGATATGAATGGTTTAAATGGTTTTGAATGGATTGAAAAGGCCTTGATGACCATGGTTTTTGTTAATTAGAAATTATGTGAGGTACATGGGAATCCCCTAATGATTGGCTAACGACAATACTTGAAAGTTATAGTTGGTATGATGATACCACTACTAAAAGCCTTAGTTAACAATAATGGAATAATAGTTTGGTTGGAAAATGGTTTTACTTGGGATTAAAAGAGAGGGGTGTGTAGCAAATTCGTAGAAGGTTGAGGTCCCAAGAGGATCAAAATTGGAAACTCCTATTTGCCAATGTAAGATTTGGTCCTAGTAACCGTGTGCATGATGTCACACTTTATATTTTGGGGGATGTACTAGTCATCTCGGGTTTTCTTCCTTAGTAGTGCGGCTTCACTCACTGGGGCCCTTTCTGCAGGGGAGCTAACCTATATAGCCCATGGGTGGTTTAGGACAAGAAAGCTACATAGCCCAGGTAAAGGTTTTAAATGTCATGCTAAACCCAATTCCTTTTCCCAGCATTATTATATATATATAAGTATGGTTTGTGTGCATATGGATGGTTTTACTTGGTTTTATAAATGGCATTATTTTATCCTTATCCCGAGTTCATGCTAGCGTTCACCCCTAACCCATCTTCGATTTGAAAAATCCACACGTGATGTAGGAACCGACCTTTCTACTCCTTGGCATTCATACATTTGGGGGTCACCATTGGATTGAAATGTTGAGCTTCCATCAATTTGGAAGACACCATTTCATGGTTGTCATTTTAGACTTTGCATTATTTATGAATATTATTTTGGACTATGGTTGGGGGCATGTCTGAACCGAATATTTGTATTCTTTTGGTTAGAAGCTTTTATGGAACTACTATAGGTTGGAATGGGAGGGATCGGTATTGGTGTCAACCATAACATTGTTCATGGTATTTAGGCTGATACTTATAGACGATATTGTTGGTTGTTCAATCCACTTTTATCTTAACATTATATATTTAATTATTAATGGAACTTATTTGTTTATGGTTGGATCTATGGTTTGGTTTTGCATTGGGTGGTTGGACGGTGGGTATGGGACTGTTAGACTCGGTTTGGTCGGTCTTGGTAATAGACCTATGCCAGAATCTGTAATTTAGATAGTTACACTAGATTGTTATATGTTCGAAATTCAGCCAACTCAGGTTAGGCGGCTGGAGGTTGGGTTGGGTAATAGTGGTGGTCTCCGATCCCAATCGTACTTGGGATACCCATTACGATAATACCTCGGATCCGGTCGTGTCACTTCCCATACTGAAAAGGCCCAAGTGAGTGTTAGCCAAATGAACCAAAGGTATTAATGATGACCAGAGAATGCCCTAAACCCACGTGAGTCCAAGATACAAATATATCAAAATAGAGTAAACTATGCACATAGGTCATCAAAACTAAACCTCACGTCCGTAAACATGAATTTCAAGTACAAGTCATCTAAGAGCCACATCTTCATGGCTTCACCACATAACCCCTATTAAGCCTAATTTAAAGCAAGTTTCACATAACCCATTTATTAACTAATGAACCAACCGTTAGGCATACCATGGGTATCGTCATACCTACACTTGTAAACTTATCTATATGCCATAACAATCACAGTATCTTGGGGGAATGCATCGACCCCTCTGTTTATTAAATAAAATCATAGCTAATAAGGATTTCAAATTCCATGTTCATTGTTTAATCATTAATGCAATGCAATATCATAGGTGAGCAAGTCAAACCAATTGGAAATTTCACAATCCAAAAACATTTACACAAGTGTGTTGAGGGGGCACAATTATTCAAAACCCACTCTTTTAAGAACACCAATTTTGGGGGAAACCATGACACTTTTTATTAACCAATCCCATGCACCCCATAAGTTCAAAACCACCAATAAAATATAAACAATGCATAGTACATCATGGGAAAATAATTTAATAATCAACCATATAAAAACCCTTACCCACATAAAAAACCACATTAAAAACAATCCAATTAAACATTTAAATATATTTTTTTCATAAAGTAATAATTGGGGAATAGTAACATCCTGAAATATTAAGAGTTATGGAGAGAATTTGTCCTTGAGAGCTTAAATTGATGAACTTCTTGGAAACCCTAAGTATCTTGCTTGAGAGAATTTAGAGATTTTAAGAGTGTTTTTTATTGTGTTATAAATGATAAATAACCCCTTAAAGTGCTTTATGGTCATTGGGTTACAGTAAGGAAAAAGGGGAATTGACCAGAATGCCTTTAATGAAAAGATTGAAAAATCTTTGCCCAGTCACTACGGTGGACCTTGTGACTCGTAGGGTCACCTTATGACTTATAAGGTCCCACTCATAGTCTGGACAGTCTCCAAGATAAAAAACACTAACTTGGTTATGATTCATATTTTATGACTCGTACTCAGTCATTACAACAAGCATAGTCCAGTCGTCGTTAAAGTAGAAACAATTGGGCATCACATTAGTTAGGCTATGAAAGGCACCATATGACTCATTTTGAGTCCTTATGTCTGGTTATAAGTCATTTATACTTAGGATAGAAAACTTAGAAACACACACTATTCAGGCAATGATTGGGTCCATAAGATCAGTCAAGACACCTAACGACTCTTAAAGGGAGTCATAGTCTAGGCAGTGAGGATCAAATTTAAGAAAGTTTCAAGAAAAAAAATCTAGTGTGTTACATTAAGGTTCATTGAAGGCGTCTCCCAGTAGAGGAGGTTACATAAGAGGTCAGGAGAGAGATATGCACCTAGTATCCTTACATATTCGATCCTTCAAGTACATCCTACCCCATTACTTTTGCAGAAGAAAGGTATTTTCGTAGTTGATATTGTAATGATCCTCCAGATCATTTTTTAAATTTCTACATATTTTTTCCACTTAGAGATTTCCTATAGATTCCTTAACTGATTTGATTTGCTAGAGCTTTAACTATAATTGCTAGGCAGTTTGTTTTGTTTTAGAGACAATTCCCTATTTTAAAGTGGTCACTTGTCAGGAGTGGCTATCGAGATTAAATTCTTGTTTAACGACCTTGTATGATATTTCTAAAAATTCTATCAGCTCCGACACATTGATCTTAATCTAAGGGGACCTTTGGTTTGGGTCCAATGTCTTCCAAACTTATCTTGGGCCATTAGCAAGAAATTAATAAATATAGCCCACGGGTGTGGGGCTCACTATACATTGGAATAACCCCACATGAAAATTTCAATGACGCAGTAAGTTTGGAATGTCTAAATTGATAAGGAAACATAGTTCGTTTGCATTCACAGGATTTCAGATGAATCCCGAGGGTTCGGTGGATACCTGGAAATTTTTCAAGTCTCAGCTAGTGCGTCACTTAGCTTATGATCCACTTAAGTGGACAAATTTCTCTTAAGTAGAGGTTGTTTAAATGGTGAGATGGTTACTTTAGCGACCTTGCCTTTCCCATTTGAGTCACATAAGTGGTGGTTTTTCCTCTTAAGAAAAAACCTTTCCTCTAAAGCAGGAGGTCCAAACCAGTAAAATAATACTTAAGCAGATGCCACTTAAGTGGTAGCCCATCCTTTAAAGTAAAAGGGAAAGGCCCATCAAGTATAGCCTTACTGGTACTTAGCTGCTTTAGCGATGACCGTTTAAGCGGCACCTAGGAGGTCATTGGATTGATTTCTTGGCCAATTTTTCTCCCTAGTTTCCACATATTGTTAAAGAGACAAAATACCTATAGAGTTTGAAAAGAGGGAGAGTGATTATTAGGAGAATGTGGGCTGGTTGTGATATTGGATTACTTGTTTCCTCATCGAAATCCTTGGATGTTTCCATTTTATTCAATGTTTAATTCTTCAAATTTGACCCAAATCCCTAGATTATTATTAGGTCAATTGTAATATCATTTTAGATTGAGATTTACCCATTCTTTAGGGTAAATGACCATTGATCATAGAGGGATATGTTGGCGATTTTGAAAGTGCGATTCCACAAGGAGGCCCTATATGGGATTTTGACTTGATTTTTGACTCGAAGCATAAAAATACAGTATTATCGTTGTTCTCAAATTAATGATTAGATTACTATTTTTAGTGTGTGGCATTGTGTAGGAGCTTCTAGGAAGGGAAAATAGTTAATTTAGCAGACATTATCTTTCATTCTTCAGCATCCAAGCAGGCTAGGCTTATATTATCCTAGATTCGACTTGATTACAGTATGAATGTGATATTATGCAAGTTTTGGGATGGGAACTAGGCCTTGGAAGTATGATTAGTCTGAGTTGGTTTATTTAATCGATTAAGGGACTATAATTGTGCATAATTGGTTTAACTATTTATTTTATTGTTAGAATTGCTATCCTATGACTAAAGGTGGCTTATTTAATATCCATTAGTGAAATTGATACCTTATCCTAGCTTGAGGTAGAATTTTTCTTTGAACAGAATTCCAAAGTTAGAAAGTGAGCCCTCCGGCCTACCTAAGGCAAAGATTGCTATAGGTTCCTAGTAGACTCAATAGACCTTACACATTTCTATAATTATATTATTTAGCTGAGAAGATTTAGATACATGATACCTTACTCTAGAACGGTATTTGGGAGATGGTATTAGTTTCGGCTTGAGTATGGAAATTTATGATGTTAAGACTTGTTTGATTCTAGCTTTATTTATGATATGAGTTCAGGTTTAAGTCCTATAAATGATGCTATATGTTTTGGTTCATGTTTGGCAGGTGATGATATGGGTTCTAGTTCAAGTCCAGCATTGAGAGGTTACTTAATACGATTATGATATTAATTCGACTTAGATGTTTTACGAAATGGAAGGATCTATGGTTATGATTTTGGGGCATAATTATTTAGCATAATTCTTATTACTCTTTGTCCCTTATTTCACCTTCTGGGCTTATGGTCCCCAATTATGTAGAGATAGTTGTGCTTTTCAGTATTATTAGTGTTATTATTATTATTATTATTATTATTATTACGGTTAACTACTGTCAGCATTTGGAGTGATATTCCAAGTTTCCACATTTTCCTTGAATTATCTTATTTAAATCCCATGTTATTATATTTATATTTTGATTTAGCTCAGTCTATCGATGATGCCTGTTTAGCTCAGTTGTCGATGATGTCTACTAGGTACCTATGGCTTTAGTACTCAAACTACACTAATGTACCTTTTATGTGTAGATTTGAGTACTAGTTGTCGTCATTGACACTAAGATCATGGCGGTCAAAGTTCAGAAACATGGAGAGCTCTCAGAATTGGAGTTGAACTTTTCTACTTCTTCTATATTTGTTAGTCTTTAATTGTTGAGACTATTGTATATTCACTTGATAGCACTTGTATTCTTTTGGATTAAAGGCTCTTGTACCGAGATTATTAGGTAGTGGAATGTTATATTTCTCTTTACCTCTATTCCATTTTATTATTTTCTATGATTAGTGGTTTGTAATTGGTTTACTTGTATATTTTCAACATTAATGCCATTTTCTAACAACTAGCCCATTTTTTTATTATTTTGGGCTCGGATTGGCTTACCTACTAGTAGGGTAAAGTTGGTGCCATCATGCCTTGAGAAATCAGATCGTGCAGTTCCATTAGATCTAAAATATCTATTTTGTGTTTGTATCATAGTTAGTTCAGAACCTAAGCCATTATTTTACATTTTGTCCTCTTAAAGAGAAACTATTTATAATAAGCTTAAAAGGTGTCTTAGGGCGGTAAATTGTTGTAAATGGTCATATTTCAAATATTTGATGGCTCCATTAAGTTTGAAACATAAAAATTAGCCTAGTAGCATATTTAGTTTATTTTTGTAGTGTACCAAACAAATCCCATGGGTCCGTTCAGAGACATTTTGTGACTTTTAAGATTACTAGTTTTTCCACATTCTGGTTTAGCTAAATCTTTCATTGTGAACACGGGTCGTGTTCATGAACTCAGAGAAGGAAAATGTCCTTAATTGTGAATGCGATAATGGAACCATATTTGCAAAAGGTTACTTTATGTATCAACCCATACCTTCCAACACACAAACAATTAGTGAAGTTGATAAAAAATATTTAAATTCAAAATAGTATTATAACATTCTATATTTTGCATATACTAGTTCTTTCCATATGGAACTTGATGTAACCTTGTTATATAGGTTAGGGACAAAGTTACCAAAGTAATCAGTAATGGTTTTGTCACGACCCAAACTAGGGCTTGGCCGTGACGAACATCCCAAACCCTGACGGCCCGGAACGTCTCTCTCGATCTGGTAAGTATGCACACATTCATATAAATAAAGAAGATGCGGAAACATAATCTGCTATGGAAACATGGTCAATTCTAAATTCAGCATAAGTATGAAAATTGAAAATCAACTACATCTAATAACATCTAACCCAGTCTGGGAAATCTCTACTATAGGAAAATCTGACAACTATCTGAAAACTGGGACAAGGCCCCCAGTAGACCAAAATAATAATAAGGGACATAATCTAAAAGACGGGCCTTCCGAAATAGAGAAGGCTAACCAACTAATCACTGCACTCTGTCTGACGAATCTACTGCCTTTTTGGACCCCTAGACTGAGCCTCAAAACCTGGAGGAAGGAGGGGGGGGGGGGGTCAATACAGATGTACTGGTACATAAAGAAATCCAAAATAAAGCTTGTATGCAAATAAATAGTTTGGGAAACAACTTTGTCAAAACATTATACATCAAGTTGCTTTCGAAACACATGGGTGCATTTCTAAAAAACATGTAACCTGCCTGTCAATGCAAGTTCTGATCTATATATTACTTCTGAGTTAGGTGGCACTCCCCTACAATAATGATATTCCATGGGCAGTATAGAATCCACCATTGCCTCGGCGGGGAAGCCCCCAACCCAAGTGTGCCGCAAGGTTTGGAGTTCCTGAATATGATACGCCACAGGGCTCTAGGATAGCATAGTAAATAAACTCGGATCGGCAAATCACAGTTTTGGGCGATGTGTTGTTTAATACTCACGCCTTCTTCGAGGAACTACCTAAACTCTCTTTATGCCCAATTATATCCTGTGCTAAATCGTGCATGTTTCTAGTTTCAACATCTGAAAATTCTGATTTCAAACATGCATTAAATCTGTTCTAAATTATCATGGCATATTATGAATTAGTGTTATCACAAAAAGACTTGAAAGTCCTATTTCTGAGCCATAATGCATCATGCATAATTCTTTCATTAAAACATAGTTCAGACCACCTAAACATGCAAATAATATAAAAGATTTCATGTTCTGAGAACACAAGTCAAAACTATGCTGAGATTATTCAAACATATGGTGGTCATGTGCTTTTGGCAAAATCATGCACTCTTTCATTATATGAATATTTTCAACATTTATCAATATGCACAACCCTCTCTTTTGAATTCAAAACCATAAATCAATTTGTAGCATTAATCAAGATACTTCATATCATGCTTTTCAAGATACATTCAAAACAATCTATATCATAAGAAAATTGGGAAAAGCATACCAAGAGAGGGATTCATGTGTTTCATGCTCTCAATTCATTCATAAATCATAAAACATATGCATACATACATATAATTTCAAATCAATTTGGGGAAGGTCAAAATACAAAAACAATACCGTCAAGATTTCTAAAATATGAATGTATTCATAAATCTGAGAGCCCCTTTCTTAAAATCATGATTTCTATGCCCATGAGATTTTTAGAAAAACCCTGCATACCACAAAATAGGAAAACAATGGGTGTTTCTTGAAGCCTATGATCCGGGAATTTCAAATCTTCAATCGATTTTGAAAACCCACGATTGAATCTTGAGTTTCTTGAAGTTCTTGTTTGAAGCTCTAGAGAGGATCCTTGATGATTTTGATGAAAGTAGGGTTAAGTTGCTCAAACATACCCTAAATCCTTTGATTGGACGGTTTTAAAGGCTAGGGAAAAGTCAAAATTATCATTAATGACTCCTAAACGGAATTGGAAATTTGAACTTAAAAACCTAATTTCGGGTGCCACCGCGATGCGCCACAATTGCGGTGGTCTACTAGAATTCGATGAGTGGAAATTAAGTACCTCCGCTATGAGCCACCATCGCGGAGCCCCACTGGAATTTGGTGATTACCAATTTGACCCTCTCTGCGATGCGCTAGAAACCAAAATGATGATGTTTATGACTGGAACTTTAATTTATTCATAACTTCTTCACCAAGGGTCCGTTTTGAACGAATCTTATATCGTTAGAAAGCTAATTCAGTCATCTACATAATGAAAGGTTGAAATATAGGATATTCTACATGAAAATTAATTTAGATCATTCTAAAAGCTAATGCTTAGTCTTTCCATGGACGGAATTTAGCTAAGAAGACATCGGGGTGTTACAGGTTTAAACTAGATTTAGAGGTTACAATAATGGCCCATGTATTTAACCATTTGTTTGGCAAGTTAAGTCAATTGATGTATTTAAGAGAGAGACAATAAGGTGGAATTCTATCTTAGAGTTTAAAGTGGCCAAGTATATATAAGTGTTAAGTTTTAGTAAAAGAGTTAAGATTTAAAATATGGAATAAAATAAGTGAGTTTCTTGCTTGACTTAAATTAAGCTAGTAGGTGAAAAATAGGTGCATGACCTACTTTGAATTGTTGACAAACATAAGAACCAAATAGGTGCATCAACTGCTAAGACTACTTCATCCAGTTTATAGGCCCAAGTACACCCACTACTCACTTAAAAATAGCCCAAATTAAGTGAATAAGAAGGAGGAGAATGGGCAGCCTAAAACCACAATCTTCCCAAGGTCCAATATTGTAAAGCCCATATAAGGGAGAAGTCTAAAATAAAACAAGTATATGCATCACCTTCTTGGAATTATAACCAGCTTGAAGTGTCCAAAAAGGTGCATCATCTACTTGACCAAGTTACTTTCAAAAAAATACTAAGAAGAGATGGCTAAAATTGGGTTCTATAAGACCAGTTTGAGCTAATTTTCCCTTCCTTTTTAACTTAGAAATATCCAACTTCTAGTCATTTCTCTCAACTTCTATCTTGGCTTTAAAAAAACATCCTAAGTTTATCCTTGGGTTCTTAAAGTGTTTCTCCTCTCTCCATCCAAGGCAAGTGAAACCATATATGGGTTTAGCATAATTCTTCCATGAGAGATTAGTATTTTATGTTAATTATGCTAAATATATGGGGTAGACCCTTCCCCAAATTGACTAACAATTTTTTTAGTTATTGAGAGTTTTTTCTCATCTTTTTTGGTTCAAGTATGAAGGGAAGTTCAATCACTTGAATATGTACAAGGGAATAAATTCCCAAATTTAAGGTAAAGTTACTGCCTATTCTTTCCCTTCTTTATATATAAATTTTGTGGAGAATTTTGTAGATCTTTGTTATTAGCTTGTGTTCTAATTATTCGAATCCTCAAATTCAATATATTGTTAGTATGTTTGGGATTGTGTAATACCCCAAACTTTTTTTAAGTCATATCTAGTCTCCAGAAGAGTTAGTAAGGACTTCCTAAAAGATTAATGTTTAATTCAAATAGTTCTCCAATTTCCAATGATACCAATTTTGTCATGTGGGAAATTGAATTATCTTTCCAATGATACCAATTTTGTCCAAATCCGGTATCAGAGTAAAAAGTTATGGACGTTTTTACAGAAAACTTTTAGAACTGCCTAGAAGCGACGGTCAGGCCGACGGACTATCAAGCTAGCGATGAACCATCTCCCAAGACATTGCAACTAAGGCAATGAACCTATATTATATCGCCAAAATCATCATAGACGAGGTAGAAATTTCAGGTTCTGGCCAAGTACGACGGGATGAACCGACGGACCATCGAGCCAGCGATGGACTGTCGCTCTAATCATCGCCACTTCCAAACAATGATTTTAAGCCATTTTTAAAAGGGTATTAGGGTATTTTTCCACCCATTTTGACCCCTAATTATACCATACTACAGCTCATAACTTCATTATATATCCACAATACCAAATTAGGGTATCTCTCAAAGATCAATCCCCAAGAACAAGAAACCCTAGGTGCCTAATCCCAAGTAAAGATTTCAAGATTTACTCCACCAATCTTCAAAAATTATTCACCCAGGTATGTCAAGTGTTGATTTATGGGTTCCTTTCACCCATGAAGCTCAAGAAAGCCTATTTGAAATTTAAACTTTGGATTCTATGGTATGAATTAAATTATATCCATGTTTATGCTGTTGTTTGATTTGCAAATTGAAGTCTTTAATAACTATCATGAAAATATGTTAGTGTGAGGTAGAAATTCTTGCATTGAAAGTATAAAATATTGCGATGGTTTACTATTTCAATTTTCATGCCTAAGCCAAAAGATATGCATGCAAGGTGTTAGATAAACTCCCTAAGAGAATAGAAATTGTGCCTTATGACTTATTTGTGACCAAAATTAATGAATCCATGTTTCTCCCTCATGTTCAATATGACTCCCACGTTATTGTTATGCTTTGTAATGGATTGATGTAATGCTCATGAGATTAGGGTTATGAAATTATGATATGTTTACATGCATTCCTATTCATGTGTAAGATTATAGCACACGAATACTTCATGAAAATACCCAATGATTGAATTATGAATTATTTTCTATTGTCATATGTTAAGAAGTAACATGTCTTATCAGTTTTTTTGCTATCAAGTACTAGGGGTAATTGTACCCAATAATTTAGCTGTGTATCTAAAGCCAGTGTAATGTTTTCCAAATACTCTCAGTCAAGCCATGATTCATAGAACTCAGTCAGTCATGTGACTCAAGAAAACTCAGTAAACACAGTAATGTTAGAAATCTTAGAAATTCAGTAATCTCAGTAGTATTTTGTCAGGCAATGGAACTCAATAAACACAGTCCAGTTCAGTTCTACTAATCATGTTTAGTATCGAATCAGATTAGAGTAAGATTCAATACTGAGTGAGCCCAAGTATGGGAACTCACCTATTATTAGAGGGTATGATTCTTAGAAGCAATGCTTGCATACTAGAACTACGTAGCCAACATAGGTTGAGACATCAAAACTTCTAGCTGAGGGTAGATGAGGTGGCTTAACCTGTTATATGAGAGTCCCACCATTCTCCTTAGAGTACCTGTTAGATGAGGGATTACTCATAGCTTATCCTTACCAGTAGTACGGTATTGAAACCCTTCCAATTGGGGATATAGATTGGACCCCGACTTAATTATATTATCTTATTTAGGGTATGTTGGTTAGATGACTACTTCCATAGTTAAGTCTTAGTAATAAAACTTAGATAGTTCTATAAAATTAAGGACAATTGGGTACAGTCACCCAGTTAAGTGCGGAACTAAGCTAGTTCCATCATAAACAGGACTATTAGACACAGTCATTCAGATAATAGTATATCAGTTATATGAAACTTATGTTATCAGTATTCAGATTTAGTGATGTCATGATATCAGTTACAGTTCACGTATTCATGCATGTATTATCACGTTCATGTTATTCACTCAGTTAGTATTGTTCATACATATAAAACCCCTTCCAATAAGCCTAGCTCACTTGCATACCAGTGCATTCAATCACACTAACACATTTGTGCTATGGTTTTTTATACCATAGGTTTAGAAGTACAAGCTCTAGAGCATCCTTAGTAGATCAGACGTTCAGCAGCCAGACTAGCAGTGAGTCTTCATCATTCGAGGATAGCATGATTATCTTATTACTTTATTATTTTAGTAGTGCAGAGTTAGTTAGGGACATGTCCCATCAACTCCACAAGTTTTTAGACAGTTTAGAGGTTTCCAAACTATAGCATGTTCAGACAGTTATTTTAGTTTTATTTTGGTATTGATATACTGTATTTTCAGATGTTATATTTTATCAGATATTTGAACCTTATGAGATTTTAGCCTTTTTCTGCATTTATACAGCATATTATGTAGTGCCTAGTTATAGATATCAGACATGGGTTGGCTTCTAGTCCTTTGAGGTTATGAGCACCGTGTAGTATTTCGGGTACCAGATTTGGGGCATTACAGATTGTTTATGAGATCTTTCATATATGTATATTAGGGTACAATTTGATTTATTTGGAAAGGGAAATGGTAGTTATGTATGGAAGTATTTGAAGGGGATACACCACATAATTGGTGTTTGTTGGATCTTGTTACCTGCCACACTTGTTGTGCATATTTTTTGTCTTGAAGCCCGAGACCTATCAGGGGATCTTTTAAAAAGTTCATATAGTATATATATATGATTAGAGGAAAAACGGTGGAATAATATGCATGATTTGAAGAATTACAGGCTACTGCTTGGTTAGTATTTTGGTGAGATCAAGTAGCATGAATTGATACTAATACTAGTTTTAACACTCATTTTATTATATATTAATAATCAAAAGAGGAGAGGGTTAATTCATAATATCTGCATTGTACGATAATATATGTAAAGCTATTCAATTCTATATTCATTGGCATGAAACCTTATTCTTTTGTTACTACAAATAAGGTAAGCTTTCTAAGTGATTCTTATTGTAAAAGATATATGTTAATGGTTTACAATCTCAATGAAGTTAATGATCTTCTTCCTATCATCCATGATTTTGCAAATGTATCAAAGTACTCTATATGTGTGTATTATCCTATATTGATGTGTTTGTACTTCAAACTACTAATTTGATAAAGTTATAAGCAACAAGTATCATGGGTCATCCTCTAAGTGAAATAAGGTTCAATAAGTAAATAAGATCCTACATTGCACGTTTTAAGGGTGTTCATATGTTGGATCCTACATATATTGTTACATTTAGTGCACCGGGTTGCCCTTATATGGAATGTTCACTTGTCCCTAATATAGATCTGACCATGGTCTATCAAGTATGTTAAAGTAAGTCTATGTATGATCCCTTGAATTTTGTTCCATGTACAGGTATGAAAAGTTATTCCAAACAAGTTCTATGAGCTATTCTATTCCCTAGGTCAAACAAGGTTCATTTTGCTGGATGAGCTCTTAATAGTTACATTGATGTTATGTTTGTTTTCAAATTCTTGTTATTATCCCAATTCTATTGTTCATAGTCTATAGATACAAAACTCAAAAATGTAATGACCACAAAAAGTAAAGTCTCAAAGATTAACAAAACAAGATAAAGTGAATTGATATAATATGGGTGGAAACTAACAGGATAAGGCCTAGCATTGGCCAATTCAAATTGAATTGATTATAGGTAAAAGCTTAGGGGTTATGTTACCTATCATGATCCAATCCCAATTTATGTATTTATGGATGGAAGCTTAGAGATTATGATACCTAGCATGGGTTGATCCCAATTTTACATTTATGAGGACCGTAACCCATGGGTTAAACTGTATAGCATTGATCATCCTTTCTACCACCGATAAGCTGGTCCTTTTTATTAAATGACTTAATTTAATAAAGTAATTAGGAGAAAGTGAAGAAAATAATTTAATGTACACAATTCCACAAATACAAGAAAATGTGGTCTTCTATTATTATTTATACATTTGAACATGGTTTAATTTGATCTCATGCTTCATGGTTATTTTCTGACTTACATATATTTACTACACTATTTTTAATGACATCACAAATGAGGGATAGTTTTTTTTACATTACAGGTATAGGTAATCGAGAGTATACATCTCCCTAGTAGAAACACAGGATAGTCAACGATTTTAAGTGAGCTCCAGGTTAATTTGGGGATTTATCGAATCTTTAACATGTATTTTGATATTTTATTAAAGTTAAGGGTATGGAGGTGTCCTGTCTTGACCTAATCTAAGTTTTCTATATTTTAGAGGCTTTGTAGAGTAATGTTAAAGTAGTGTTTATAAGGTTCTTTCCTTTTAGTAATTCATGCTTCAATGGCCTAGTCATGGACACCCATGTCAGCCTACTTATGTTTGTCTTTTATTCGGGCATCTTTCTTGTACTTTTCATAACCTTATGCTTATCACATTTACATACATTGTAAAACATAATTTATAAGCCTGCTCTTTTGTTTTTTAGGGCATCGGTTGCATGTCCATCTCAATGGAATTTGAGGCATTACATAAGTAGTATCAGAGTAGGTCATTGTAGGAAATATGCAATGTTGTGTCTAATAGAGCCTTACTGATGAATGTGTTGCCTGCCATATTTATAATTAGGTGTTACTTGGACATTTAGGAAACATGCCTTCTTCCATAATCTAATTCGTACAATAGATTTAAGTTGAGAAGCCTATCCCCACTCATTCTATGGTTTGTGTCATATAGATTATTCCAATTATCGTAGGGTAAAAGGTGGTAAATGGCATAGACTTGTGTTTCCCAAAAGCAAACCTTCAAAAAAAGGTTTCATATTACTAAAATTTAGGGTAAGGCTTTCAGAGGTTTCTGTGTTACTTGCATCTATAGTTGTTGTTGTAACACTAGTATTATTTTGGTTCATCTAAGTAGGATATAAAAAGATCATGCATATGTTACATAGAAAATTGATACTAGTTATAGAGATGGGTTGAACCAATTCCTAGTATATCTTCTTAAGAGGATGTGACTAATTCCTGATTCTGAGATTTCCTACATACGAGTCCTCCAATGGTTATAGGATGGATCTAATATTTAGTTTTATGCATGTATTAGAAATAAAAGTTGTTGATTCAGCTTTGCATTAGCTAAAATATACAGAAGTAACATTGTTCGATAGGTGAATATACCACAACGCTATTGGCTAGAGATACTCTTAGTGGGACAGTAAAGCACAAATTCTTACTCATCCTCTCAGGTTTGTTAATAACCAAAATTATAAGAATGTGCGTAGGACTAACCCAAATAGGGTAAAAAGTGTGATCCTGTGGTTAGAAAATTCAAATGTAAGTGTTTATGTTTTATATAAAGAGAATATGTATAATAGTGTCCTATTATGGCCTATGTTTTTTTTTATAGAATAGAATGAGGCTAAAGATTAGGGTTGAAAATATTGTGGAGTTAGACATAAGTTATGGTCTATTAGAGTATTAAGTGTAGAGAAATGCATTATGTTAAATAATCACTAGCAGGAGAGTATTTGGTTACATATGAAATAAGGGAGAACAACATTTGAATATCTTAGAATGGAGAGATATGTCAGACCATTTAGGGGTTTTGAGACACAAAGGTGAAGAAGAAATGGCCAAAATATGACTATGAGGTCTATTTATAGACCCCCCAAGAAACGAGATGCCGCTATTATCGAAATGTGGGCCACGTTCATGAT
Organism: Capsicum baccatum var. pendulum; assembly: GCA_030864225.1. NCBI lineage: Eukaryota > Viridiplantae > Streptophyta > Magnoliopsida > Solanales > Solanaceae > Capsicum > Capsicum baccatum. Next base: position 139,619,862 of record CM061560.1, read on the forward strand.
GTCACAATCGTTGTGGCCTTTCCGCGGTCACAGTGCTACAACCGCCTCCTCCATGCCGCGATCGCTGTCGTACCAGAACAAGCAAAACTTTGAATATTTCCAAGTTTTCAACGATGCCTCGGGATTCATCCAAAATCCAGTTTTCACAAATGAAATGCGTGACCATATTAAATTCGACGTTCTAGAGGCGTTGGTAAAGTCGTATTTTCAATTCGGGGTTGTTTTGACCAAATATAGGTCCAACACCTAACTTTTGAATTTTTAACTTTCTGATCGATAGGTCAAATGAGCTTGGGTGCATCAGGACCCGAACAAAATGTCTACCTACCCTAAAATTGATATTCCGGAGCTACTGATGCAGTCATAATTTGCATCCGAGATCGTTTCATAAAATGTTTTACTCAGTGTCCATTTGGAAGTAGCGAAAACTTCTAAATAGAGAATTGATTCTAAAAAACAAACGAACTACCTGGTAACCGAAACACCAGTCCCAACAAAAAATAAATGACTTATTGTAGCTATGGGGAAGCTCAAACAACAAACATAAGCGAAAATATGGAAAACGACCAAAAGGGTCATTATAATATCCACTACTAAAAGGACTTTTGTCCCCTAAAGTCAACGGATAGAAAAAAATCTCAAAAGCTCAAAGGGATGAGGTACTGGGTCCGAATGCTCCAAGTATGACTTCGCAAATATCCTCAGCAAAGAGAAAACTCTTCTAAGGGATTTTCACAGGTATCTCTTTTGCAACCACCACCCTCACTTTATTTCCAAACAACCAAAATTCAACTTCGACTGCGCATTGGCCTCCAATTAAACTGAAAAGGCTGATGCACGCACATATGAACCACAACACACTAATACCATGTCGATGAAAGCGTAGCCCTTCCAAGGCTGATCCAAGCCAAAGGAAAACCAAGACATGAGTCATATCATCGACTTCAAATCCAAATATAATCTTTCTTTACATTTTCCACATACAATCCACTCCAAACCTAGAAGAAAATCACCTAAGTCTCGGCCCTACCATCTCATCACGAAGATCTCAAAGAATTGAAATTGATTAGCAGAAAGTCCATATGGTAAACATAAGAATAAGCTCATATAGCACTATCTGGGCATACAATGGAGATGAAAAAGGAATGCAATACCTACCAATGCCACAACTAGCCCAGATGAAAAATCAAATTGAAATCTCAAAATCCAAGGTATAACTAGTCATCACTGACTAGTCCATTCCAAAATGTCCCATCAATCAAGAATGAAACTTTACTGAATCCATCTCGAGTATATTACTCCCACTCAGTATATCATCAAAGAATTCTAATGAAACTAGGAATTCGAGGTCAAAGCTAAAGAACAAATACTAGGTCCATGGCCTATCATTCGAACACTTATCAACTATAATCCATCAAAAATAAATAAGACTGAATAAACAACCATAGAGTAGGTTTAACCAGCCTATAAAAAAAATATAAGCTGAGATAAGTCTAAAACAAAGGTTGCACGTAAGCCCTATAACACCAATCTGAAATCTCAATACCAAAATAGAATCGCTCGTTCTTAACTACCCAAACAAAAACTAAAAATGGGTAGTCAGTTATACTCTAAATCTATCATAATATTCAAATCGCCATTCTATGGCGTCAAATAAAAAATCAAGCCAATAAGGCTATATCAAAGAAAACTATCTCAATTTTACTTTTTAGTGTCCAAATCTTACATATAAATTATGCCAAGCTACAATCAAGACATATCTGAAGAAGAAAAAATCACCATAGGATAACCACCGACTAAAAATGCAAGCAACCAACTCTATCTTAGCAAGAGTGTAAGAAATTTAGCAACAAAATAGAAATCATGCCAAGGGATAAGACACTAGATGAAAATGCAAATAACCCACTAATGATCCACTTGAGGGCATAAACTATCCAAATATGCTTAAAAACTTCCCAAGGCTGAAAACAACACAAGTATTGGCAAAAACTCTAGCAACTTGAAATAAGGAAACTTTAGTTGTCAACTAACCCATATAACACTGCATCTCATCAAAGAATAGCCACAACCACGTATCATCACAGAGAAATACTTTACCAAGCCTCATTAGGCCGTACAAACTCTGAAATGAGTTTTTCCAAATCCACCCAAGAAGGACAATCACCACTCGATCCACCCAAAAATCAAATCATCATAGGAGAAATATACCAATTTCAAAACCAAGGTCAATTTCCAAACCACAACCAAAGAACCAACAAATCAAGCTAAAGAGTTTCTTATTTGAAAACTTAAGAAGTAGTCACAGTAAAGGCTACCTGCCTTTGACCTTCCAACACCACTAGACAAAACTATGCCAAATCAAGAAAGAAGCTTTCAATCTCCACACTAATAACAAGGTTTAACTATAACAAAGAAACGAACCCCACAAATCTAAGAGATGAAACCACAATAACTCAATCTCACAACCACTATCGGTAGATTAAATAGTAATAACCAAAAATGGACCTCAAACTGGCCAATCTCATGCATGGGCTAATAGAAAGGGATAGCCAAAGATAAAAACCTTCGCAACACAGGAGGCAAGTTTAAGAGTCTCAAACTCAAGAAAGAGCAATACAACCAAATCACTAACCATAGAATCATATTAGTACCATAGAAGGTCGACTTTCTATCAATATCATAATACATCTCCAAATTAGTTTAATACAAATAACCAAGAGAGAAACTAGTTAACCTCGCTACGCTAAGGGAAAAAAGTCATCAAATCAAGCTATACCTACTCAAGCCACCAAATAATATCACAAGAAAATAAAAGTCTACCTAGATAACACTAGTCTATACAGCTACCCAACGAGGATCAACTTCATCAAGTAACAATATTAAGTAATATCAATAACCTTATGCTATGGTAACAATAACAACAACAATATTAATATCAATATACTGAAAAGATAGTATAAAAATGAACATCAATATCATGTACCACTCAATGGACATAATATGACCGATGTGCCAAGATAAAGGGGACTCAAACCAAAAACCTACACCCATAGGGGAAAATATCAATACATATTTACTCCATCCACTACTAAAATAAATAAACCATGGAGGAATAACATAATCATGACCTCAATAATAAAGTACATAATGACCGATATCAATTCATCAAGGCATATAATCATCAATGGGTATGAAAACCCCAATACACATAATAAGAGATAAATACGAGAAATAAAAGCACACCAATCATGGTGGAACCCACAATTATTTGTCTGTCGAGTATAGGGAAAAAAATATAAATGGGTCCAACTTAAATCAAATGACTAAATCATCAACTGAGGTGCCACACATACTATCTCTAACTAAAGATGCATCATATTATAAGGCTGATCTAAATGAGATAAATAACTGGAAATCCTATGTTGGGGACACTGTCTAGACTAGTAGTCGTTCTCTTATTAGTCATAGCAACTCCTGAAGCATTGCTATGGAAAAAACACAAACTGATCCCAAATGGTTGGCCAACTAAAGTTGAGAGAAATCCCTAAAATTATGTCTGTACATCCAAAATTATAGCCTATATCAAGAACTTTAGGCTGGCAGGGAATACATGCTAACTCTAGATGATCATTTATCTCATACTTAGGGCATTCTCCGAACTAGTATCTCATCACAACACCACCAAACCAATATCCTAGAATAATTAGAGATACAACCCCTCATAATTCAGAATGGTTGCTATGGCCTGAAGAACCATACCATATTCTACAAACCTAATGGGGACTCTACCCTCTATGATCATCATGACTAATCTAAGAGCTACTCATAGTATGGAATACCATCTTTGTAGAGCTAATGAGATGTAGGTGAGGCTAAACTCTACTTGAAGAACCTTCACTCTCAGACAAAATACTGATAGCACTATACTAATGGAATGCCTCTTGTCACCATTTCCATAAGTCTTAGTATTAATGATCTCTATGGTGCTCTCATAACCAACATCCTGATGGAAGGAATATTCAACTGATATCCAGTGCTCTAACACTAAATAGAGTGAAAATACTACCCCTCCAATATATCCATGCACAAATGTTCATCTCAGAAGAATGTAGCATAGGAAAATGCTTAGACAACATGAGAAATCCAATCTCATACTCAAAACTGGTAAAGAACCCTGATGAATACTAAAAGCCCAACATTTTTCTGAGAACTGCTTGATGTATCAAATGTCATACATGGAAGAAAGGAATTTACAACATAACTCAAATTCCAAATGCCTAAACTCCAAGTGATGAAGTATTCACGAGCTCAACTCAAGCCTAAGATGGCGCCAAATCCCTTTTAGATGTCACTGAAGCTATTCGATATCCATCTCTTACTCTCTAGTTTGACATTGTATTAAAACTCTGGAAATCCATGTTGAAGTCTCATCTGCATCTGTCGATAATTTTGTATCGTCCTTTTGTGGTACAATAAAATCCAAGAATAGGTTCGAGCTTCCTAGGAATACAGACACATGATAAAGAGTCAAGAAGTGAATTTCCTAAAATGTCTTTATAGCCTTCTAAATATAGGTTACAAACGTCTTTGTACTCATCTGGAAGACTCTACTAAACACTTAGCTCTTGTACTAATACACTAGTGAAACCTAGGATTTAATACCTATTTGTTAAGACAAAATTTCTCAAGTCATGATGGTGCCTACATAACCCCCTGGTAGGAAATCCAACCCATAGTCCAGAATGGCTTGTAACAAACTACTCAATAATATAGGGAAAAGAATGCAAAAGAAATAAAATAAAGACCAATAAATAATAAAATCCCAAAATATGATGGTATTAGTACAAGGGCTTCTAAATATAATAAGAGTACAAAAGTTAAATATCAAGATTAATACATAGATATGACTTATCTCTGAATACAACATAGAGACTAGTCTAGAACATAAGAGAGAGATAAGTAATACTCTAAAAGTTAGGATCCCACTGCACACATCAACGGTGATAACCCATACTATGACCTGCAGGCTACATAAATGTAGTATGAGTACCAAATGAATAATAATCAGTAGGCAACTGCCAACTGAGCTCCAAAGATAAGGCAGATATATACAACACATGATAAGTATGGAAACTACACCCACGAGTCAAAAAATCATACGACAAGTCAATGAAATAATAAGGAAAAACTATTATGTTAATGTCCAAGAGTTTAACGTAATAGGACAAAGAAAGTAGTGGGGTGAACTATCCTAATCAAGTTACATTCAATAGATGCCAATGCAATACCATATCCCAAGATAATATATGAAAAAAAGGCAAAAGAAAGATATATAACAATATACAAGGCAAGGAAATGACTATACGATTTGGACAAACTAAGTAGGGCATATACAGTAGTATTCATAAAGCTATATATATGTGTATATATTTATAAACATATACATATAAACATGAGGTCACCTCACAATATAACGTAGATTATCATATACTCATTTTAAGAACTCATTATAAAATTATTAGTGTTTAATACTTTCATACTCAGGGTTTCTAATTTGCATGGCTAGACCGATGTAATCATGCATAATAATGAAATCACAACATATAAGAGGCCGAAGACATACCTCAAATCTCATTGTCGATTCAATGGCCAATCTATTATAATCTAGCCATAATAATGATCATAACAATGGTAACAAAAATATTAATAATAGTGTGAATAACTTACTACTCTGGAACACCAAATACCTAGTCGAGCCTATGCTTACCCTCACCACCCCAAGCTTGAAAGGTTCAATCAATATACAATATCACAAGACATATTCTTCACCTATACCTATGCAAACATCTTATACTAGCTGATAGACATGTGTGCATACTAGTGATAGGTGATGCGCATGTATGTATGAATTCAATGTACACAATTAATAACATAATCTCATCATCAAAACCAACATCATCATCACAATCAATCTCTAGATTTGTTGGGTATCAACATGTAATCACAATAGTATCCTCCAGACTTGAACCGGGCCTCAATATGATCACAATAGCATCCTCTAGACTTAAACTAGGTATCAATATCATCAATGTTCAAAAATATATTAGTAATTGGTCATTATCTATGTTTCTTACACATTTCTAATCTACGACCATTCACCAACATACATAATCATCATCCATTACCACAACTAATAAATATATCATAACTATAACCATGTCACTATAAAAATATCTATCTTGTTAATATTCCCAACTACTCGTTATTAACTAACCAATGCTTATTATTATTAAATAACTAATTCTATAGTCATCACATGACATCTAATTATTAGGCTAAACATCATCCTTCACACAATCCTTATTCATGGGGTAGTAACTAACCATTATTAATTAAATAGTTCATACCTAAAATCCAGTCAAGTTTCATTACTAGATAGTAATTTCCATTTATCCACTTTTCATCATTATCAACTAATCGTACTATATCCGTAAACCATTATTAGTCAATAAATCACCATAAATCATCTAACCATCCTTTATTAACTAGCATTATTCATTAATTAACTACCATTTATTAACTACTCCTCATTGATCAATTATTCATCATTATAAACTAGTCATGTCCTATCACCTACATCTCTTATTATCTTGCCTCATTAATAATAATACCCCAAAAAATCCAAACCAATATTAGCGCCATGTTTAAAGCTCATGGATAGTACATCATGGTTATTTTATAGTTTTATGAGCAATTTAGATATATATTAAGTCATCAAATAACTCCCAGCTATCAGATAAATTAAAACATTCCTTACTGATTGAATTTTTGGGAAGGATATTGCTACAGTTAACTTTGAATGAGCATATATCTCAATATATTGTGAATTTTTGAGCTTATTACCTACCTAAAAATAGATAATTGAATTATATTTACAATGATACAGATTTTGCCTAAATCTGATAATGGGGCAAGGAGTTATGCCCATTTTACTCTAACATGTCAGGCTGGGAAACTAAGTGACGACATTCGTGACAAGATGTCACAAGCGTGATGACTTATCACTAATGTCGTCAGCCCTGGGCAGATTTCTAATCTCAGTGATAACATTTTGTGATAAGCTGTCATGCCCGTGATGACTTATCACCAATGTCGTCAACCTAAACCAGAAAATTAAGATTTCACCCTTTAATGATAATATTTTGTGACGACTTATCACCAACTTGACAATTTGTCATGAATGTCATCAGCTATTTTTAGCAATTGAGGGATGTTTTTTCAAGGGTATTTTGGTCATTTCCTTCACTTCCCATGACTTATAACCCTCAAGGAGCATATTATCTTTCATTCTGTTTAGTTAAATATCTCAAAAAGGCTCTCTCATATACTCTTAACCACAAGATTAGGTTTTTCTCTCAAGATCATCTTCTTAAGAACAAAAACATTCTCTCCTAAAGGGGTTAAACCTTAGTCAAGAAAAATCTAGAACAAGACTACGGATTTCTTTAAGAACTTTCAAGAAACATTAGATCTCTTTCAAGATCAAGCTTTAAGGTATCGTAGTATTCATCTATGGGTCCCTTTCATCCATGGAGCTCAAGAATAATGTTTTAAATTATAAATTATGATTTTGTTGTTGTTTTGTGACTATATTCATGTTGATGATTGTTGTTTAGATTCAAAGTTGTATCGTGATGAGTTTTTCATGAATCATATGAGTAGGTTAGTTAAAACCCATGAAATTGGGATGCATTAAGATTGTCAAATTGTTAAGTACACCTATGCCCAAAGTTGTGCATGTAAGGAGTTTGATAAAATGCCAAGAATGATAGAATCCATGTTTTTATAACTTGATAGAGCTTAAATGACAAGCCCATGTTCTATTCTTTATGAGTCCACATGAACTCCATATTATTGTTGTGTGTTATTGTTGTGATATGGAATGAGCATGATATTGAAGCAAAGCGAGTATATATATATTGTGTGCATCCCTTTCCATATGTAAGATGTTGAGAACCAAGTTTAGTATGAAATCGCCTACTTATGATATTGTGAATTATGGACTCTATTCTTATGATCAAGTTAGTCATGTATGTCAGTTTCCTTCCATTGAGTCCTGGGGGTACCTGTACCCAAAATAATATAGCTCTGTGCCTAGTGCCATGTCATATTATCACAATAATCTCAATAAATCCATGGTCTATGGAATTCAGTTAGTCATGTGACTCAGGAAAACTCAAAAATCTCAGCAGTCTCAGTAGTTTAGTAACCTCAGTACTCAGTAATCTTAGTGATCTCTATAACAGAAGTATTGCTAGCGATCTCTATAATTTCAGTACTCTTAGTTAGTCCTCAGAAGTCAATATATGCATGAACATTCATTGTTCATGCATATAACCCTTTGGATTTAGCCTACCTCACTCGTATACCCAGTACATTCAAACGTACTAACGCATTTGTGCTATGGTGCTTTCTTCTATGTTACACCATAGGTTTAGAGGCACGTGTTTTAAATCAATTGTAGCATTCCAGTCGCAGAGTTGCAGTGAGTTCTCATCCATTCGATAATGATATTATTTTATTTCATTTATTATTTTAGTTCAGTTTTCCTTGACCAAGTTAGTTGGAGATATATTTCTTCAACTCCTTACTCAGACAGTATTTAGAGGGTTTTAGATTTAGTTCAGATTTTATTCAGACTTCAATTGTTTTTAGCTATTTGCCACCCTTATGGATATTATGATTGTAAGATATTTTATTTAGTTGAACCTTATGGCCTATTTGTTCATGTTTTTCTACATTATTACATCATATATCATAGTGTACAGGTACAACTATCAGTCATGGGTTAGCTTATGGTCTTTCAGGGTCATAAGAATCGTGTAGCATTCCAACTCAGTAAATCTGGGTGTTATAAACTTGGTATTAGAGCCTAAGGTTCAATAGAGTCCTAGGAAGTCTGAAAGCCACATCTAGTAGAGTTTTGTACATACGTGTGTTGTGCACCACACTTATGTACAGGAGGCTATGAGATGTTTTAGGAACAGTGTCCCTTTTTTCAGTATTCATGTCGTGCCAGTGAGCATAATGTCAAGTCACTCTCGGTCTAATCCATTTATCCCTTTCTTCTATAGAACATGCCTCCTAAAAGAAGAAATAGGAACCAGTCAGCCCCTCAGCTCGAAGACCCTTTGGGCGATCATGTTTCTCATGCAATGTTTAGGACCGCATTCACTACTCTTGATCTATCAGTTGCATACAGAATGAATGACCAGTTGTTATTCTGGCAAATCCAGTTGCCAATTCAACTGTAGCTAGAATCTAAGACTTTACCTAAATGAATCCTCTTTCTTTTATGGGGTCTAAGTCAGATGAGGACCCGCAGGAATTCTTAGATCAGATTCAAAAAATGATAGATATTATGGGGGTGACTACTGTGGAAAGTGCTGAGTTAGCTGCATATCAGTTGTAGGATGTGGTGCATACTTGGTACAAACAGTGAAAGTCAAAAAGTTTAACTGATGTAGGTTCGATAGAGTGGGAAGAGTTTGCCTTTACTTCCTTAATAGATTTTTCCCACTAGTTCTTAGAGAAGCTAAGGTGCTAGAGTTTATCAACCTCAGGTAGGAAAGTATGACAATGAAAGAGTATTCTCTTAGGTTTAATAAATTAGCCAGATATTCCCCTCATGTGAATACAGACAGTAGAGCCAAGATGAGTAAGTTCGTGTCAGGGGTGAACAGTAGCATGATAAACGAGTGCAGGTCTGCCATGTTGAATAGTAATATGAATTTAGCCAGACATATAAATCATGCTCAGTAGATAGAGGAGCAAACGATTAGAATAAGAGAGAGATAGAGTAAGAGAGCAAGGGCATGTAGTTTCAGCTATGCTCAGCCTAAGTTACAGGGTGGTAACCATTCTTAGCATAGTCAAAAGTTTTCAGCCCCAGCTCCATTCTTAGCTAGTGCACCAACACCTAAGTCCAAAAATGACCTTCATGAAAGAGTGAAAGGCTTCGTGGCCCAGGGTAGTGAGAATAGAAGTCTTACTTATCCGGTTTATGAAGAGTGTGGTAAGAATCACCTAGGTGCATATAGGTTAGGTAATGATGAATTCTTTGGGTATGGCAAGCAAGGACATAGGATGCAAGAGTGTAGATTTCTAGCACAGAGGGGTAAAGAGTTGCATCAGCAAGGAACCAACAGTGGTTAGTGTCAGAATAGACTTTATGCACTCTAGAACCGTCATGATCCGAAAAGTTTCCCTAACCTAGATTTGGGTACGTTACCAGTCTTTCATGTTCATGGTATGCATTGTTAGATCTCTTTCTATGATTTAGACATACGTTTCAGCATGAGTTAGTTAGTAAAGCCAGCAAGTTAGTTTAGCAATCGAGCAGTCAGATTTGTGTAGTTTGTTTCCTCATCCTTGCATCTATTCATGCTATCCAAGATCTCAGGGAATGTAACTATTCTAAGTAGAACCTTCTAGTAGTTGCAATTTCAATTTAGTTCATGCATCATGCATTAGTCCCAGACCCCCGAGGTTTAGTTATAATCTAGTTCGTAGATGCCTTATGCATCGCCTCAACTTTCTCAATATCTTAGCAAGTCCAACATCCTTCAAGGGACATAGTTTCCCAAGGGGGAGATACACTATAGCCCCCAAACTTTCATGATTTAAACATGTCATTTTCTTTGATGAATCTATCTTGGAGGAAGTGTTACTTATGAGCCAACCCTCTAGCTCCAAAATTCAGCAGTAAGCCATGTACTCAATGGATCAGTTTAGTCCACGATATGATACTCTATCCATGTTATACATTTAAGAGTCAGTTCAGTTCATGTATCATGTTCCAAACTCAGTTAAGTTCTTATGTTTCTGCTCATGCATATTGAGTGATTAATCTCAAACTCTTAGATATTTTCAGTTCAAAGTGACAGTCTTCTTTGATATTACTCATTCCCATGTTCATATTTTAGTACCAAACTTTGTATTCTGTTCCATACTTAGTTTTTAGTTCAAACTTGGTACCTTTACCATTGCATATTCAGTCGTATATTCTTGAGCCCGTTCAGTTATATATTCACACATCAGATATATGTGATCAACTTATCAGTACTTTCTATCATGAATTTGTGTATCATGTCAGTCGTATAATCATGCATCATATATGCATGAATTCATCTCATCAATTAGGCATCATATATGCATTCTTATTATGAGAAACTCAGTTCATCAGAACACTCAGTCGTGCATTCATGAATCAGTTACTCATGCATCAGATATACATATTCAGTATGATGTATTCAGCTTATTAGTCATGTCAGTCCCAAAACCATATTTCAGTAGTGTATGTATTGTACGTACTTCAGTTGATCTCTTCTTCTATCTCTGTCTTTCTCATTCGAGGATGAATGTTCACAAGAGAGAGACATTATAATACCCCAAAAAATCCCAACCAATATTAGCACCACGTTTCAAGCTCATGCATAGTAAATAATGGTTATTTTCTAGTTTTATGAGTAAGTTAGATGTATATTAAGTTTTAAAATAACTTCCAGCAATCAGACGAATTAAAACATTCCTTACCGATTGAATACTTAGGAAGGATATTTCTATAGTCAACTTAGAATGTGCATATTTCTCGTTATACTATGAATTTTTGAGTTTATGACCTACCAAAAGATAGATAATTGAATTATCTTTCCCAAAATACAATTTTTTCCTAAATCGGATATCAGAGCAAGGAGTTATGCCCATTTTACTCCAGTATGTCAGGCTGGGAAACTGAGTGCCGACATTCGCGATAAGCTGTCACAAGCGTGATGACTTATCACCAATATCGTCAGCCTTGGGCATATTTCTAATCCCAGTGATGACATTTTATGACAATCCATCACGCCCGTGATGACTTATCACCAATGCCGTCAACCTTAACCAGAAAATTAAGATTTCACCCTTTTGTGATGACATCTCGTGACGACTTATCACCAGCTTGACGACTTGTCATGAATGTCCTCAACTATTTTTTCCACCAATTGAGGGACGTTTTTGCAAGGGTAGTTTGGTATTTTCCTTCATTTCCCACTACTTATAACCCTTAAGAAGCGTATTATCTTTCATTCTCTTTAGTTAAACATCTCAAAAAAGATCTCTCATACATTCTCAACCACAAGATTAGGGTTTTCTCTCAAGATCATCTCCTTTAGAACAAGAACATTCTCTACCAAAGGGGTTAAACCCTAGTCAAGAAAAATCAAGAACAAGCCTAAGAGTTTCTTCAAGAACCTTCAATAAATATTAAATCTCTTTCAAGATTAAGCTTTAAGGTATGCATAGTGTTCATCCATGGGTCTCTTTCATCCATGGTGCTCAAGAATCATGTTTTAAATTATAAATTGTGATTTTGTTGTTGTTTTATGACTATAATCATGTTGATGATTGTTGTTTGGATTCAAATTTGAATGTTAATGTGTTTTTCATGAAGCATGCATGTAGGTTAGTTGAAACCCATGAATTTTGGATGGATTAAGATTGCCAAATTGATAAGTACACCTATGCCCAAAGTTGTGCATGTAAGGTGTTTGATAAAATTCCAAGAATGATAGAATCCATGTTTTTATAACTTAATAGTGCTTAAATGACAAGCCCATGTTCTATTCTTTATGATTCCACATGAACTCCACATTATTGTTGCAATATGGAATGAGACTGATATTGAAGAAACATGAGTATATACATGTTGTGTGCATCTTCTTCCATGTATAAGATGTTGAGAACCAAGTGTAGTATGAAATCCCCTACTTATGATATTGTGAATTGTGGACTCTATTCTTATGATCAAGTCTGTCATGTGTGTTAGTTTCCTTCCATCGAGTCCTGGGGGTACTTGTACCCAAAATAATATAGCTGTGTGCTTAGTGCCATGTCATGTTATCACGATACTCTCAGTCAAGCCATGGTCTATAGAATTCAATTAGTCATGTGACTCAGGAAAACTCAAAAATCTCAGTAGTCTCAGTAGTTCAGTAACCTCAGTACTCAGTAATCTCAGTGATCTAAGTAAAAATAGTATTCCTAGAGATCTCAGTAATTTCAGTACTCTCAGTAAGTCCTTGGAACTCAGTACGTTTCTTTAGTCAAGGGAACTCAGTAAACTTAGTTTAGCTCCACTAAACTATACCACTAGTATCAGTTCAGTTAATCAGTATCAGTTTAGCTAATCAGTTCAGTTCAGTTATTCTGTTTAGCTCAATTATCCTATTCAGTGTCTTTAAGATAAGAGTAGGATTCTGCATCGAGTGATCCTAGGGATGGGGACTCACCCGCTAAAAAGGACAAAGATCCTTAGAAGCAATCCCTATGTTCCAGATCTACGTAGCCATCGTAGGTGCAAGATGTCACCCGTTAGATAGGACTGGTATACTCAAGGGTCACCTGTTAGAACATTTATATGTATAGGACTAATCCCAAGAGTCACCTGCTAGATTAGGACTGACTTCACAACATTTGTCTTTACTAGTTGTGCGGTACTGACACCCTTCCAGTCAGGGCATATATTGGAACCCAGTCATCTTAGCATGGGGCATGTCGGTTAGATGAATACATCCAACAGTTTCAGTTACAGTTTCAGGACTATCAGATACAGTCAACTCAGTTCAGTAGTACAGATTCAGTACTATTAGAGACAGTCAATCCTTATCATTATAAATAGATTTCAAGATCACCCATTAGGCATCAGAATCATCAGATTTAAAGATCACCCGCTATATAGGACTGATCTCAAATTTAGTTACTCCATATAGAACGGAACTTAGATAGTTCTATTAGAACTTAGAGTGTTAAATACAGTTGCTCAGTATCAGTTACATCGGTCTTGTCGATCATCACATTTCTATCAGTTATATAAGTTGTCATAGCTTATATTATCAGTATTCAGTTTCTGGACTGTTAGACACAGTAAATAAGACCAGTTCTTCATAATTCGAACTATCAGAAATAGTCATTCATCTATTTAGTATCTTAATATTAGTAAAGTCATATTGTCAGTATTTAGACTCAGTAGTCAGTATCACCAAAGGTCCAGTTATAGTTACTTTTGCATATATGTATTCTCACGTTCATATTAGTCAGCATTGTTCATGCATATAACCCTTTGCATTTAATCTACCTCACTCGTAGACTCAGTACATTCAGACGTACTAATGGATTTGTGCTATGGTTCTTTCTCTTATGTTACACCATAGGTTCAGAGGCACGCATTCCAGATCAGCAGTAGCATTTCGGTCGTAGAGTTGTAGTGAGTCCTCATCCATTCGATGACGATATTATATTATTTTATTTATTATTTCAATTTAGTTTTTCTAGATGGAGTTAGTTGGAGACATATTCCTTCAACTCCTTACTTTGACAGTATTTAGAGGTTTTCAGATTTAGTTCAGAATTGATTAAGACTTCAATTGTTTTTGGGTATTTTCCACCCATATGGATATTACATTTGTCAGATATTTTATTCTGTTGAACCTTATGGCCTATTGTTCATGTTTTTCCGTATTATTACATCATATATTGCAGTGTACAGGTACATATATCAATCATGGGTTAGCTTGTGGTCCTTCAAGATCATAAGCACCATGTAGCATTCCGGTTCAGAAAATCAGGGTGTTACATTAATGCACAACTCCTCATTTATAAACTAAACGACATTAGAGACTTAGTCAATAATATCAACTAATCTCGACCTAAGCTAAACCCGACACTATCATTAGCCACATATCAAACATCGGTATCTACCATATTTTAACTAAGGGCTCATTAACTAGTAAATTAGACTTCTAGCCATCAAGTAATATAGTCACTAAATAGATAACTAGTTCCCATATAGCCTAAACCTTATTTAGGAAGAACAGTCATAAGATCGAATTTCAGTTGGAATCTCATTAATTATAGATATAATAATCAAAAATGTACCTAATCTATGCATTCCATCACCAATATTCAATTAGAAAATAATAAGCGTCATACCATATCTTCCTCAATCCCATACTGGAGATATGTCTATATATACATATATATATATATTGATAAACTATAATTGCATCCTTTATAAGGATAAACACTTTCTAGATATCCAACTAATATCATAACACGTCCATCGACCCAATAATATGTCCTAAATAATCACAACATCATAATCATGGCCATCGGCCCATATATATATTCAGGACTTATATCGATAATTATATTTATAAGCTGTAGAATATATCTAATAATCTCACATCCAGGATACAAAATATCCATAAGTATATAATCTTACACATATAGGAGGCATCTCATATCTAGGTGACATAATATCCATAAGCATATAATTATCTCACAATAAGGAGGCATCTCATATCTTGGAGGCATAATATCCATAATCATATACTTATCTCACACATAGAAGGAATTTCACATCTAGGAGGCATAATATCCATAAGCATATAATTATCTCACATATATAGATCATACCTCGTGACTATTTGGAATGTCACCTTTCTAGGACAATCGTATATCTAAGAGAAATATCATCTAAATAGGTCTAATAATCGTAGCTAAAAGGATATAGCATCTATAAGCCAAATATCATATTTAAGAGGAAAAAAAATCTACTTAGGCCAATCATCAAGTCTAAGAGGAAGTAGCATCTCTACGGGCCAAATAACATATCTAAGAGAAATATCATCTATAAAGCCCAATATCACTTCCATAAGGAATATCATAACCATAACTCAAAAATTCATAATTTTAGGGGATGCCATCATAATTTACCCAATCACGAGGTAAGCATAATCTAAAGGCTCTCTAGTCTCAACTAGGCCTAACATCCGTAACCATGTCCACAATGATCAATACAAGTCTTGACTTAAGTGGGTCAGACTATCCCACTTCTAATCCTCAATTTCCACAATTAGGAACACCATTTACAAAACAAGGGTAAGTTATTTAGTTCAACGTCTAGCTGTCAAGTAAGCCGTATTCAAGTCTAAGATAGGAACTTTGACTAGAAACAAAGGTACTCAATTCAACTTTAGACAAATTACGACTTTAAGACTACCATACTAGCTCAATGAAGTTAAATATAATAATCATGTTTCCAATTCTAAAAACACATCATAAACCTAGGATTATATCATATCCATACTAAAAACTAATCTAAACCAGATAGAAAGGCAATAGGATTCAAAAAGGTTTTAACCTTATCATTTTACGGGTCAAAAACCGTCATCTAATCCCCAAACATCAACAATTAATGCTAAGTTATCCTACTCATAATCAAGCTTAAAATTCATGTTCACACACAATATATATCACACATCATCTACAAATAAAATTTGATCGGATCCTACCTCAAAGCTGAACTGCAAAAAATCGTACTTTATTCACCAATGTCCATCTTTACTTCACAATCCCAAAATGCCATCACACTATCAAAATCATTATAAACTCATCAATACTAGACTAACAATACCCATATTTCACTATTATGCTTTGGGTCCAAAACCAATACCAAAACCCCAAGTGGCTCCCACTGATGAAAATACATTTTCAAGACCAACCTAATGATCATACATGAATAAGAAATCATAACCCCCCAAGAGATAGGTGAAAATAAAGCTAAATTTGGGTTAAAATTATGACCTAAACTAAAATGAAATTTTTGGTCAAAACTAACAAATCCAAGTATGAATTAAAAGGATTCATACCTTAAATCGGAAGATATTCGTGTTAAAAGATGTTTTGCAAGCTTCCTAGTAATTCACAATACTCAATTTTTAGTTATTATACCCATTTAGGGTTTTTGACTATCAAAGGTGAGGAATAAATGGCCAAACTCGTGACTATGGGGTCTATTTACAGACAGCCTCCCCCCAGGCAAGTAGATGTCGCGATCACCGTCGCACTAGAAACAACAAAACATAGAAATTTTCCAAGTTCCCAACAATAACTCTATATTCATTTGGAATTAATTATTAGCAAAAAAAATAATGAAAAATGCTAAATTTGATGTTCCAGATGCATTGGTGCAGTGTAATTTTCGATCCAAGGTCATTTAATAAAATATGGGTTGCACACCAAACTTTCAAATTTTCAACTTTCCGATTAATAGGTCAAAATGACCTCGGGTACATGGTAACCTAAACCGAAGGTCTACCCAGACTAAAATCAATATTTAAGAGTTGTTGGCACCATCTAAACTGGCATCCGAGATTGTTTCACTAAAGTTTTTACCTTGTGGCCATTTAGAACCAGCGAAGACTTCTAAATAGAGAATTGGTTCTAAAAATCAAACGAACTACTCGGTAACTAAACTGTTAGTCCCAGCAAGTAATAAATGACTTGGAAATCCACACAGAATTCAAATAGTTAAAATAGGTAGAAATATGTAAATGACCGAAAGGGTCATTACATCTTTTCATCCACCTTAATTCATATCTCTCAAATCTATAAAACAAGGCTGGAATTTTTTAAAGGGACTATGGAAGGATTCGATATTATTCTTGAATACTTATTATTTTGATCTCCCCTATCTGTCACAAAGACCTTATTATTTTAATAGTCCTTAAAGATTGGGACTATAAAATATTGGATCGATTCCCCTTTAACGTGGGAAGTAGAAGCAACCATAGAGGGTTTGGAGTTGGAATCATTCTCCTCCTTTACAAAAATATCTTCATTAGAATGCTCAGTATTACATGCTTCATTTATAACTTCTTTAGATTGGGAAGGTTTATTAGGGTTGCAGCCTCGACAAAGGCAATAGATGTCGTGTCCTTGGCCATAGACTGGTGGAGAAGACCACCTCAGTCTCACTTGATCTGTCAGACTCACTCTTTGAGGTTGGAGGTGTGTCTATATGTGCCCTCTTATTTGATATTTCAATATAGCTTTGTGGTTTCATTGTACCTATATAAAAAAAGTTGGTATCAATTTTTGAAAATGTCAATAGATCTAGTAAATGTGTTAGATGAACCTTTTTATGATCATGCAATGAAGTTATGATCATTATTTCCTATCAAAGGAAGGGCTCCATAAAAGTATTAGGGGGATATGCCGTTAGATAATTAGACGCTACAATCTTGCAATGAAAGTATGATCGTACTTTCTAATCACAGAAAATCACTAAAGTACTGGAGGCATGTCACATCAGATGAGTACATACCATAATTGTTCAAAGATAGGACAATCATGGAATATGCTTGTATAATGAGCAGTTATAGGATTTTAACAAAAACACACAATAAACCAAGCTACGATTATATTTAGATACCACAATTGAAGTTTGTGTCATGGAGTGGACTGGTTTGTGATAGGTTTCTAATAGCCAAAAGGACTTTATTTTAACCATTATTGACCATACATAGAAACAAATGAGTACTTAGACTTCCCTATTGTCGGTACTCATTGAAAATGTATAATTCAAACATAGTTTTGCAATATAGGTGCAATAATGGATCAATCAATATAAAAGAAGCACACCTAGGTAATGAACTTTAATTTTCTGTTAAGAATATACATACTTTAGAGGTTAATTCGATAAGTAGTAGCTAGGGTGCACAAAATTGAGGTAAATGTTCTTTCTTTTTACTATTTTTAGCACTCCAAATAGTGTGAAGTGAGTTTGAATGAGTGTTTTGGTGAATCGACTCGAGTGTATAGGGTTCTAACATTAGTTTTATAGTTAGGTCTTCTCGGGTTTACTGACTCTTTAAAATTACTAAACCTAATAGATGAATTGAATATATAACTATGGGATATAACCATAATCATTACTTTGTCACATTTCATGAGGGATAAAATAAATCATACATGCAAACCTTCGGAGCTTATGGATAATCATGATATATTACCACTATCCTTCTTTAAACTCATAGGTTCAATCTGTATTTTGATAAACTAGAAGAGTATGATCAAAGATTTCACAACACAATCATGTCATCTAGGTATGGTCGTGGTGACCTATCATGGATACACCCCAAATTTTCGGCCTCCAGGTCTTTGATCAAGTGCGCACAGATGACTAAACTTACGACCTACCACAATTGTCCAATCCTCTTGTGGGTTAATTTGTGAATTTAGTTCAACCTCTTCTTTTCTTACACAATCTCTGCACTGATAACAAACATTACCCTATAAAACATAAAGTACAAAACATGGATTGCATCCTAAGAAGCACTTGATTTAACATCACGGAATGACATGGCTAAGTTGGTTACTCAAACTTTAAAAACAAGCCCATGGGTTGTCTCCCATGAAGCACCTGATTAAACATCATAACACAACCTATCTCCCTTGAATACTAAGAATTCATTAAGTTTCAATTTCTTACATTCCCTCATATCTTTTGTAGTTCTAACATAGTGCTTAACACGTTTACAATTCACCATGAATAGTACACCTTCATACCCATTTAAATAAATTGCACCATGAGAAATAATCACATCATCGTGAATGTTATAGAATATTTTCACCTTATCTTTCTAGGAAACAAGAGAAATCTTGAATCTTACAACAAGGTGTATTTATGCACCTAAGTGTCATTATCTACATGTATTTAGCCTAGTTTCGAGGACTTATAATGTACGTAATGAGTTTTTAATGATATGATTGATAATCTATGTGTTAAACAACTTTTTATATATTTTTTAAGGTGTGTTTCAAACAATTTTAGAATAAAATTTATTACTTAGAGTTTAGAAGAGAAAATTAGTGTTACTAGATTGAGCTAGGTGTTGTTCTAGTGTATCTCGATGAATTTTATTGGGTTGTATGAACCAATTCGTGGTTTTTGGTGTTATATGGGAACATGTAAGACATTAGGAGAATCTTCATGATTATAAAATGGTCTAATGATGTTGTAAAAACACTCACCAAGTGAAGAAATCAAAGGCCAAAGGAAGGAGTTTAAGATGGCAAAATCTGAAATTTTTGAGGCCATGGGAGTGCCGCGCCCTTGAACCCCTAAAATAAAGGTGTGTCATGCCCAAAGACACAAATATAACATGAAAAACCAGTAATCATCCATATTAATGGTGTAACACTCCCTAAATTCAATACAACATGGGCATGCCACACCCAAGGGCACTAAATGGGCTACTCCTCTCATAATATAAATAGGACACTTGGGTTTCTTTACACACACCTTTGATTGAAAACACTTGAATAAGGATACAATTAGGATCCGTTATATTTTCATTAGTTTAATTTTGTTTTTATACGTGAATTTGATTCTTGTAATTCATTGTAAGACCTTGAGATGCTAAACACCATGTTCTAGGGTTGAGGCCAAAAACCTGAATACTTATGCTTTCCATTGTGTTGGTTTATTATTGATTATCATGTTTTGTTGTTCATATAGTATTGTTATCAATTTTCTAATGATTTGTAACCCATAGGATAAACCTATATTTCTATTGTGACCCCAGAAAGAGGAAGAATAGATTACTTCATCGGGTATATGGAGTGGGATCCTGGATTTTCAAGGGATTGAAGTTAGGATTTGCATTTAGGATAAATATTCACCATATTTGGTTCATATACAACATGAAATATAAATATGTTTAACACATTTCTCACATACCTATTCAACGTGTAGTTGTGGGGCAAAGTTAGATAGATAATTGGAGGATGACCATTCCTAAATTATGTTATCAACCTTACGAATCAATAACCAAGATAATTAACAAAACCAAAGTGATTGTATACATTGGTAGAATTGTCTCAAGTACTTTACATTATCATATTTTTTACAGTTTCTTTTATATTTAAAACCTCAAACTTTATTGGTTACCATCAACACTTTTTTTAACCTTCTTAGTAATGCTAGAATTAGACTATTATTGAGAACAAGTCCCTGTAGGACTGATACTTTGGTTTTAAAGGCCAATTTACTTCTTAGGTGACCACGTACACTTGCGTGTGCACTAGGATACAACACCAATCTCAATTTTTCCATTTTACCTTATTCTAGATTTAGCATTTTAATACCCACAATACCTTATGTTAAAGTTCAACAAGCAAGTGGAATGCTTTTCCATGCCCAAGCTTATTTAGGGAAACACCTATTTAAGTCTTGAAAGCTATCTAGTAAGCCCACAATGCATCATCAAACTTTCTAGTCCAGTCTCCTATTGGCATTCACAATCTTCACCAACATAGACTTGATCTCCCAATATAAGACCTCAACTTGCCTACTCGTTTATGCATAGTAAGGTATTGCCACCTTGTGTATGAAAAAATATTTCTCATGCCAATATTTATATAGATGATTTAATAAATGCAATTCTCCATAACAACTGATAGCTCAGGGATACAAAATTTAGAGAAAATATTCTTTTTGAAAAAGCCTGTGACACTCTGCCCTTTATTGTTTGGAATCATAATTGGTTCAATCCACATGGACACATTGTCCCTAACAATAAGGATTTACATCCTCCAGTATGAGCTCACAATGGGTCCATAAAGTGAATACCTGACATATCAAACCACTCAAGCACTAAAATAGTAGTCATTGGTAGTTCGGGTCTATGAGAGATGTTCCCTTGCCTTTGGCATTATTCACAGGCCCTAGTATAATCACATGTATCTTTGTCAATGGTAGGCCAATACTAACCATATTAAAAGAGCTTGTGCATAGTCTGTACACCTCCATGATGACCCTAAATAGCTACGAGTGACATGCCTTTAAGGTACACATGATCTCAAACTTAGGAATGTAACTCCAAATCACACTATCTGCACAAACTAAAAACAAGTGTGGATCATCTAGAATGAACTTCCTTACCTTATGCATGCTTTAATTATTGAAACAATATATCTTTTGGAACTAGATCACTTGACAAATAGTTGAAAAAATCTGCAAACTAAAGGATTAAGTCTTTTGATGCTTCCAAGACCTACTCATTTGGAAAAATATAATCAATTTCAATCTCATCCCCTTATTTTAGCATTGTATCCTCCAAAAAGCATGATAAATTGTAGGCTACATGATTCTCAGTCCCCTTTTGATCCTTGATCTCAATGTTGAATTCCCGTAACAATAATACCTGTTAAATCAACCTTATCTATGAAAATTTCATCGTTATAAGTTATCTAAAAATTACATGGTCAATATGCATAGTTACTTTTGTGCCAATAAAGTAAGACTAAAATTTCTCAAATACAAACACAATAGAAAGGAACTCTTTTTGAGTCATAGTGTAATTTTTGTAAGCTAGATTAAGTGTTTTGCTAGCATAGTAAATGGGATGTAATATTTTCTCTCTTCATTATCCTAGGACTGTATCTAGCACTATGCAACTAGCATTACATATAACCTCAAATGGAAAAGTCCAATCTAAAGAACAATCATAGGGGATAAAATCAACCACTCTTTCAGACACTCAAAAGCTGTAAGTCATACCTCATTATACAAAAAATTTATGTCCTTCTCTAGCAACTTCCACAATCAATTTGCAATTTTTGAGAAGTCCTTGATGAATCATCTGTATAAACATAAAAGTCCAACAAAATTATGAAAACCTTTTATAGAAATTTGTGGAGGAAATTTCTAAATCACCTCAATATTTTCCTTGTTTAGTTTAATCCCTTCCGTAAAAGTCTAATGACCAAACACTATTCCTTCTTACACATGAAGTGGCATTTCTCCCAGTTCAGCACTATGATACATTCCTCGCATCTTATTAGAATGTCATTAAGATGTTCCAAACAATCATTAAATGAGTTACCCAAAACTAAAATTCAACCATTAAAACCTCAATAATGTCCTCAATCTTGTCAAAAAAGATGTTCATCATACAATGCTAAAAAGTAGCAAAAGCATTGCATAGGCAAAATAATATCCTCTTAAATAAAAACTTCCCATATAGACAAATGAAAGTTGTCTTCTCTTTGTATTCAGGGCAATAGAAATCATATTATTATCCAAGTAGCTATCTAGAAAATAATACCATACCCAACCAACAAGACGATCTAACATCTGGTCCATGAAAGGCATAGGAAGTTATCTTTCTCCATCCATGAATTCAACTTTCTATAGCCCATGCGAACATGCCATTTGGTGGCTAGATTCATAGGATTTAGCTCATTCTTCTCATTAGGAACCATAATAATTACACCATTCTTTGGAATACATTGAACTAGGCTTACCTATTTTCTATCACTAATCGGATAATCCATACCTGCATCCAATCACCTAATGTTCTATTTCTTCATAACCTCTAGCATGAGAAGCTTAAATATATTTTGGTGCTCAATGCTATCAATATAATCTGAATCAAGTTGAATTTTGTGAGTACAAATACCAAGTGAAATTCTAATAATATCTGCAATGGACCATTCAATGGCCTTTTAAATCTCTACAAAATAGATATTAAGGTCTTAGCCTATTACTTAAGTAAATTTGCTACAATGATAATTATAAAGGTGTTGTTGGTCTATAGAAATACATATTGCAGATGATACGGGGGCCTTGATTTCTAATATAAGAGGCTCCTTAATAGATGATTTATTCGATAGGCTTACTCTATTCTTTATATTAAGATCACACTTTTTTGTGCGTAAGTTTATGACCCCAGCCAACTAGTGCACTCACCATCTAATCATACTCGTCAATACCATCACTAGAAAAATTAATTTTTATCTTTATAAGTGCCTCAGCACAAAGTCTTTCCTTAATTTAAACTACCAACTCATCCTCATCTATGGTATCTATGATAGAGATCATACGTATTTATTTTGACTATTTCAGAGACTGGCAGACATTAAAAGTAACCAGCTTATTATCCAATCAATACTTCATATTCTCAGTCTCCATATTAACCAATTTATATCTAGCCACACGACAAAGCCTTTCTAATATAATAGACAACTTAAAATCAGTTAGAAATATGAAAGATAGTACTATTACCAACACGTCAAATAATATTTCCATCATCTTTTTAATAGAGCAATTTGCCATTAGAAGTTTCAAAGAGGTCCATTTAGGTGACCCTAATGCTAACTACTTGTAAGTGATAAATAATATCAGGTTAATTATAGCATATGAGTCATAAAAGACCGTGGAAAATTTTAAGACCTAATAGTACAAGGAATTATGAATGCTCTCGGGTCTTCTTTCTTTTTGACTAGATACTGGAAAGAAATTTCTATGATTGGGTACATTGTCTATAGGCTCAAAACTCATTTTCCTCTTTTTTTTACCATGTCCCTTTTAATAGCCTCTACAATAGAAATGTTCACAAATAACTCTTTCATTTTTGAAATATACTTTGGTTATTTTCCCTCTTCGATTTTCTTTCAATCTTTGGGGAAAAAGAAGAGGAGGTCATGGAATGGAATTAAATATTATTGTGAAATCCTTACCCTTCCCTTTGTTAGACTTAACTTATGTTTCAGAAACTTGAGGCTTTTGAGATGCTTCTTCATTCACAACTAAATTATCTGCTTCATTTTTATCCACACGATTAATGATCATAGGGTCATCCATCTTATCATCATCAACATATATAGGTGGATCAGTGGTAGCCTTACTACTCCGACTAGTGATGGCTTGGTTGTGGCTATCATTCCTAGGGGTTTGGATGGTGTTTCTCATGAGTATGACAAGTTGACGTTGATTCAATGTGAAAGACATCTACTTAAATTATTGCAGAAGCTTATTAATAGTGGTTCAATGAGATTTTACTTTTTGGCTCATCTTTGGAATGTCTTCCCTAATCTTTTTAAGGAAAATTTCATGACTTTCCAACCTCCTAACAAGTTTTAGAAGTAAAGATTCCATCCTTCAATTTCCAAACTCATCCTCATGATTCCCTAGTGGGACATAAAGGCCACTCTTGTATTTATAGTTATCTTTTCTCTTCAAATCATCATCTGTATCCCTACTACTATCTCTATACCCAGACCTATTTTAGTTATCTTTATAATAGCTATAACCTTGATTCCCTTATATAGATTCTAATTGTCTTGACTATATCCTTGACACTTGGCTCAAAACGCACCACTTTTGTATCGATATATTTAGCCACTTTATAAGAATTCAAATCTTCATATATAGAAGCCTTACCTCATGCACCCATCACATTGACCTTCTCAACTATAGCTTCAGCAAATTGCTTAGTAAGCAACCCAATCATAGTCTTCAGTTATGCCACATCTTGAGCCACTATCTCATCTAGTGTTTGCTGAACATTGGAGGCTTCGATTGCATAAATGATGGATGATTTGTTTGCCTTCTAAGTATGCCACCCTTGGTTTGTTATTGTAATATTGTCTAAGATTTTAGAAGAATGCTCCCATAGTAGACTTAAGAAGTACCCACCAGTCATAGTGTCCATTAAATGCTTAGTGTTAGCAATCAAGGTTATGTTGAAGATCTCTAGCAATTTTCAACCAGTAATCTTATGATATGGCTCATTTTGTTGCTTTTTTTAAACCTCAACCATGTTTCTTATGGTGCCTCTGAATACATCTATTGATCTCAACTCTCAATTACAATATTTTTTAAGAAAGGAAAAATTAGTCCAATAATTGAGTCCTCAACTCATTCCATGTAATAATAAATCCATTAGGGAATTTACTTATCCATAGAGTAGCTTCTCCCATTAAAGAAAATGGAAATGACCTCTGTCGAATAGCCTAATGACTTTTCCACTAGATTATATGAGGTACAAATCTCCACAAAGTTCATTACATATATATGTATGCATTATTAGTACGTAGGCCAGCAAACACTCCTTTCAAATTCAATATCTAGATCATCGCACTTATGATATCGAATTAGTACCTTGAGGCAATTCTGGTGGAATTATGAAACCAATTTAGTTGGCTCTACATAACCCAAATCTACCTCTGGATTATCATAAGTAGGTAGGTATTATTGGACTGGCTATTTGTCCCCTATTTCTTCTTATTCTATCTGTCACATCAAGTGCAATAAGATAATCTACCTTTTTATATGTCACGTATAAGTGTGGCATGCTACACACCTACAAAATCAACTCCATATAACACGACTTTGTGGACACCTAATGACCATGAACCTAGTGTCTGATACCAAGCCTGTCACGACCTAAACCAGGACTTAGTTATGACAGGTATCTTAAATCTGCTAGGGAACGGGTACTACCCCCATTAGCCTAGCCAATTAGAACACAATACAACTAGTAGCGAATGATTTTTGAATATATAACCAAATAGATAAATCAATAACCAGAGGGATCTGTTAATACATAACACAAAGTACCCACACTTTGTCCACAAAAGACTATAAGAAACCAAATATAAACCTAAGTTAGGAAATTCCCCAAAACATAGACAAAACCCACCAAAATTGTCTAAGACATAAGTAAATACAAGACCATAAAATAAGGGCCTTTTGGAGAATGGAAGCACACGGCTTCCAAGTTAATCTAGAAAAATCCAGAAATCACCTACCGCTGCTCCAGGAAACAGAAGTATCTTTGAACCCTGCATCATGTGGGGATACAACATCCGGTGATGATCAGAGGGGTAAGCGATAACATGTTACTCAACAAAGGGATAAAATGATGTGATAATCAATCGATCCAAAACTATTCAAAACTATATGCACACAATCATATACATACATATCTATATAACATATTGGGATAGGGAACAAGGTTTAGCACAAACTTTAAAACATTATACTGGACTATGTAGCTATCGCTAATCTAGGCACCCATGAGCTATATGGGTCCAGATCCCCCTGCTGAAATGACCAAGTGTGTGTTAGCCGCATGAACCAGAGATATCTAAAGAAGACATGGGAATTCCCTAACCCCATGTCATTCCAAGATACATATATATATGTGAACTATGCACACGATCATTAATACACCTATGCTGCAAATATGGTTTCCAATAATCATTCTCCTTAGGAGTTACTCCTTCATAGTAACCAAGATAATCCCTCAGTAAAACTAATTAAAACAATTTTCTCATTCCTATTCATTAACAAAGATTCATCCATTACAATATATATTGCTGGTATCGTCATATAAATTATGCTTGAAAGCTAATATCATTATGCCATTCAAAATATTCATTATCTTAGAGGAATGCCCTGACCCTCCTGAATTATCAAGTTAAATTTAGGTGAATGCCTCGACCCTCATAGTTTATAATTAACTCAACACATGACCAATTAGGCCTTCAAAACCATTTTTATCCATTTACCTATTTATGCAATGCCATAGTATAGGGGAGTAAGCCAAATCATGTGATTATCCATATTTCATTGCCAATTATGCAAGTATATTAAGAGCAATACAGTTTCAAAAACCAGTCAAAAACAAAAATCATCTATTTGGGGGAATGACACGACCCTTATCCCATATTACCATGCCTATGTACCCAATAAATTTAAAACCATCAAGCATAAAAAATCATGGAAAGCCCATTCAAATTACAACCATCTGTAACCCTCGACCCAAGTTCCAAAACCAATAATTAAAACCATATGAATATTAACCTTGTATGCCATTAATAAAATAAAACTTTGTAAGGAAGAGATACATGCCTGAGAATATCAAGAATTTGGAGAAAAAATCACACAAATTAACCTCAAGATGCTAAATTCCTTGAAAACCCAAGTTGTTCTTGCTTGGAGAATTACGGAGTGTTAAGGAATTGTTTAAAATTTTGAAAGTGATTAAAATAACTAACTTTAGATGTTTTATGGTTGTGGGTTATGATTGAGGAAAAAGGGAAATGACCAAAGCACCCTCAATTAGAAGTGCAGGAAATTAATAGCCAGTTGTTACTGGTCACATCACGAGTTGTGACGATTGGGTATGAGTTTTTGCCTTGACTCGTAGTCTGGGTAGTGACTCAGGACATCCTCACTTGTTTGGCATGAGTCACACCCTAATACTTAGTACCAGACCTTACAGTTCCTAGGTCCTTATCGTACTTAGGACAGAAAATTTAGATACTTCACTGGTTTGGTCATGAGTCCCTCCCTAAGACTCGTGACAAGAGCTTACGACACATGAGTAGCCGATTGTAGCATGGGCAATGAGCTCAAAAACTCAAAAATTTTAGAGGAAAAAATTTACGGTGTTACAATAGTGATCCATTCCCAATTTCACTTAGGAATGGATAACCTTTGGAGAAAACCTCTGGGCCTCAAATGTTCGACCTATACCTGCTAGAAAAATAGGCAACTAGACACAAAATCCTTTATAAATTTCCTTATACCACCCCATTACTAGTGTTCTTTTAAATCACAATACATCTTTGTCACTCTTTGATAAATAAAGTACCTAGAATAATAGGCCTCCCTTAAGATGATTCTAACCCAATTGCCCAATATTGGTACACAAATTTGGCCTCAAATCCTCAAAATGCCATAAAAATTAAGTGAGGTTTGTTTAGCCTTTTCAGTCAACACCTTATCCCAAATCACTCTCAAACCATCATCATATAATTAATGAGCCTGAATCTGCTCCATCAAAGAAGATCTAGACTTCACAAACACCAAAACACACCCAGATGTAAAAATATAAAGCCTAACCATCTGTTTAGCTAAAGAATTATCCTTTAAGGGTAAAGGCCTCTCTTGGGTCAACAGATGCACCAAGCTACCCATACTAGTCATCTTCTGACTCAAGGCATCCACAACCATATTAGCCTTGCCAAATGATAGAGAATATTCAGATCATAATACTTATACAACCCAAACCAAAGTCATTTCCTCATATTAAAATTTCACTTTGTAAAGAAATACTAAATACTATTGTAATTCCAGAAAATCTCACAATGGACAACATACAGATAATGTCTCCATAACATCAATGCAAACACAACCACACTCAACTACAAATTATTGGTAGGGTAATTTTTCTAATGAGGCTTCAACTATGCAATTACCTTACCCTTCTGTTTCAATAAGACACCTAACCTAATGCTAGAAGTATCACAAAAGATTGTAAAGCCCACACCTTTATTGGGCAAAGTTAAGATAGGAGCTAATGTCAATAATTTATTGAGGTTTTGAAATCTCACCTTAAAAGTATTAGCCAACTTATAAGAAATCTTCTTCAAAGTTAAATTTTCCAAAAGAGTAGCAATATATAGAAAAAAACCCTATAAAACATCAATAGTGGCCAACTAAACCAACAAAAACTTTAATCTTATTCGGAGAAGTTGTTCTGGCCCAATCACAAACTCCCGTAATCATGGATGGATCGACCATGATACCATCTTTGGTCACAACATAACCCAAGAAAGAGATACACTCCAACTCAAACTCGTAGTTGGAGAATTTAGCATATAACTTTACTTCTCTCAACCTCTAATGGACAATCCACAAATAATCCACATGGTCGACCTTACTCATAGAGTATACAAATATATCATTTTTAAATAAAATGATAAAGAGTTGAGATACAATTAAAACTCCTAGTTCATCAACTCCATAAAATAGACTGGAGAATTGGTCAACCCAAAGAACATGACATAGAACTCTTAATGACCATCTCGAGTCTAAAAAGTTATCTCTGAAATACCTAAAGCTCTAATCCTCAACGATGATGCCCAAACCTCACAGAAATGTTAAAAAAATACAAAATCACAAAAACGTTAATCAAATAAATCATTAATAGGAGGAAGAGAATACTTATTATTAATCATCCATATTGTTTAACTATTGATAATGACTACACATGCACATAAACCCATTTTTTTTCTTCACAAATAAGATAGTATCACCCCAAGTTGATAAACTAGGTTGAATAAATCATTTATCCAACAATCACTTTAATTGGTCTGTCAAAACACAATTTGTCAGGTCATACTATAATCTGCCAGTAGGCAAGACAATCCCGTAGTTTTGAACAATTGGTAAAAAACTACCCCTAAAATGAAAAAAAGAATTCGGAATAGATGAAATAAAAGACCAATATACATAAGATAATCCCCAAAACTAGTGGAATCAGTACAAGAGCCTCTAATATAAGAAAGATACAAATAAGATACGAAATGAATATACAAGTACAACCATCTCTGAAAACAATATATAGTCTAGTCTAGTATATAAGAGGGAGAAAAGTAATACTCCAGATGTCGGGAGCTCACTTGAAGTCTCAAAAATGTGGCTGCTCAGCATGATGCACAAAATAGTAGTAATAACCTATTCTATGATCTACAGGCTGCAGAAGTGTTGTATGAGTACTGAAGACATGGTACTCAGTAGAAAACTACCAATTGATCTTAAAAGATAATTTAGATAAATATAATATATAAACAAAATAAAAAGTGCACCTAATTGTCCAGCAACCATTTAAGAGAGTCAATGAGGTAATAAGGATAAACTATCCTATTCATAACCAAAAATGTAGCATAATAATCCTAAGAAAGTATTAAGGATGAACTATACTATTCCAACCATACTTAATAACCTCAACACTATATTGTATATCACTTGACAATATACAAAACAAGGGAGAAAAGAAGACATATATGAGCATACAAGGCAAACAATAAATATACATTCTAAATAAATTAAAGGAAGTGATATACGGTAACACTATAGTTACATATGGATATATATATATATATACATATATATACAAAGTCAACTTGAGGTACAACCTAAATCATTAGTCTAGCATTTTATGAATCATATTCATAGCAGGAACTAGTGTTAGAATACAACAAGATTTCTAATCCATACTTCTAATCATTAGATAGTCATGCATAATAATTTAATCCTATGATAGAATAGCTTTAATCATAACTCAAATAGCTATACCAAATCATAAATATGTCATGAAGTAGCCATAATAATAATTATAGAAATAGCAATGACAACATGAGTAATTGGATAGCCCGACAAATAATACCTAACTAAGACTTTCACAAATCGAACTGCCCCAAAATCAGAAGGTTAAATCAATATACAACACACCACAAGCCATACTCATTACCCATACATATGCAACCCCCATAAGGCTGATAGATATAGGCGTATACTGGTGATTGGCATTGCACATGTAAGAATGAATACAACAAAATCCACGATATCATAACTAATTTGAGTATCATAAAGCATATTTCAAATCAAACTTATAAGTATTATTAATATCATAATCATTATCATCATAACCATAACTGTCATAACCATCATCATAATAATCATCCGCTGACCTCGTTGGGTAAATAAGCATATAATTATAATAATCCTCTAAAATTAAACCGAATCTATATAATTAACATCATAATCATATGTCGTCCTTGCCGAGCATATAAGCATATCATAATCATCCTTCGCCCTTACAAGGTATAAAAGCATATCATCATAATCATACTCCAAAATTGAATTGAGTATCTATAATCAACATCATAATCATCCTCTAGCCTTGCCGAGCATATAATTATATCGTCATAATACTCAACACATATGTTTTACGTTAATACTATAATCTATTATTGGGTTTTACCCAAAATTTATATTATCAATACATCATCCTTCTCTATTATATATAAGAGAGATATGCGTATATATATATAACAAGAGCACTAACTCAAGCTGTGGCTAAAAGAGTTTAAATCTATAAATCCATTGCCCGAGCTAAACTTTGGGACTAAATTATTATTAACGTGTATAAAGGGTCAGAATCTCTCACAACAAAAGTAAATAGTAGTATCAAAATGATAATCCTAGAATCTACCTCAGTCAAATCTTTAAAACATTATTTTTAATCTCTTTACACTTAGGTTATTCATTAAGACATGCAATTATTGTTATGAAGAAGTCCCTTTTTAAGATGAAAAAATGAGCTTTAACCCCTATATAGGAAAAATAGTAATAGAATAATATTGTCATTGGAATTGTATCATGTATTGATTTAAAGATAATTAATGTGCCAAATCTATGCATGCCATCACTAGAATTAAAACAATGGAACCATAAGCATTAATATATTAATAACTATAACCACATCCTTTACACGGATAAACACTTCCTTGATGTCTAAATAATATAATAACACGACCTTAGGAATAATAATGAGTCCAAAATAATTACAATATCCTAATCATGTCCTTAGGCCATATACATATCCATAACCCATATCAGTAATCATATTCATAAGATATCTTATGTCTATAAGCTAGGCATATCATATCCATAAGGCATATCATATCTATAGGCTATAAATCATATATATGAGGAATATCTTGCCTATTATGCATCTCATATCTATAAGCCTTATATCATAAGTATGGGGCATATCACATGTATAAGGAATCTCATATCTATAAGCCATATACTGTAACTTTGTGTATGCTTATATTATTAAGAATGTTGATGGACCTATCATAAATCAATTCCTAAAGCCATATTATAGCTGCAACCTATTAAACATAATTCGGGAAAACCATCATCATTCACCAAGTCACAAAGTAACCTTATACTAAATGATGAATAGTCTCAACTATCTATAACATGCATAAATAAGTCCACAAGGTCTAAGATAAGTCTTGCCCTAAGGTGGATAAGAGGAACCCACTTCTAATCCTCGATTTTGATATTTTAACGATTTCTGCTTCAGACTAGGTTAAAGTATCTATATTGACCTCTAGATAATACCTATGTCTTAATAAACCCTAAATAAAAATTTCGCCTAGAACTTGAACAATTATGTCAACTCTGCCTAAATTATGGTTTTAAGGTGGAAAAATAGTCCCATTAGGATATTCATACTAATCACACTTTCAACACTTAAGCTATATCCGAATTCTAGGATAATATCACCATCATTCTGTGAATTTTAGTTCAATCTTTAGAGAAACCAATAGGGCCCTAAAGATATAAGCATTTCACCTTATGGGTAAATTCACCTATCTAATTCCCCCAAAACTTAATAATAAACTCTAAGTAACTGCGTTTTACCTATAATTAATCTTAATATTCATATTCACAGGAAATATACAAAACACATTATCTTGTGAAGAAGAGTAGACAAAAACCTACCTCGAAGTCGAACTGTAAATTCTTGAATTATCCACAAAATATCCATCTTTACTCCTGATATCAAAATGCTGCGAAGCTATCAAAATCATAATCTACACGTCATCAGGAGTCAAATGAGACCCATATTACCATATAATAAGTCAGGTAAAATTTTGGGTCAAGAACGGGCCCATGGGGCCCATCAACAAAATTCAAAATTAAACCCATCATGAGGTCCCTCAAAGGACAAAGAAGTTATGCTTAAAAGTTGAGCAAAAATAAAGTACAATTTGGTGGAGAAAATCGACCCTTAGAGTTTAAGAATTCAAAACCCTAGTTTCTAGAAATTTATCAAGAAATGAAAGAATCATACCATGAATTTAGATTACTTTTCTCATTTCATTCCATTCTATTTCATTTTTTATATAATGGTATACAATGAATACTAAGATGTCTAGATGAGGAACTGAATGGTCCCCAAATCTTTTTACTTTCGACCATAAGTCTTACTGATAGCTCCTCCACCCTAACTTAACCTTTTGGCCTTAGTTGATATTAGGCCTCATCTAAATATTTCAAGATAGCTTTTTATTAAAAGAGGGGATCACAGATGGTTTATGTTTTGAGATGAGGTTTTCCATGAAATATGTTAGAAGGAACAAATTGAGCAAAAAATGTTAGCATAGCTCACAATGAGGATGTCAATTTGAAGGCTCACTCTAACTTGATAAACTAAGGTCATTTCTCCAACATCACAATTATAAATGCTTAGTGCTAGACCTATCGAGAAAGTTCTATATGAACTCTTACAAAAATATCAAATGAA
This sequence comes from Capsicum baccatum var. pendulum, assembly GCA_030864225.1. Taxonomy (NCBI): domain Eukaryota; kingdom Viridiplantae; phylum Streptophyta; class Magnoliopsida; order Solanales; family Solanaceae; genus Capsicum; species Capsicum baccatum. Next base: position 139,653,710 of record CM061560.1, read on the forward strand.
AACCTTACCACTCATGACACTCGATCACATACTTTAGGAAATACTTTTAATTTCTCAATTGACATATAGCATTCGTAGCACATATGCAGAGAAGTAATCAAATAGTCAAAACAACATGGATTTATTTGAAAAAATGAGTGCCGAACTACTTTAACTCAACTAAAGAAATTTTTGTAAGATGGACTCATTTTTAAAGGTGGAGCAATTCACAAACCAATTTGTCAGTTATGAGTTGTGTAGGTGAGAAATCTCCTCAAAAGTGTCCTTTAAGTCAAAGTGTTACATATTGAACCATATCTCACATGATCCCAACACCAATATGAGCTAATGAAAATTAAACCAAGAATGAAATAAAATGAAATTAAGAAATATAATTAAACACAATGTCAGAACACATTATTCGATTACACAAGACAAAACATAGTCTATGCACCTAAATAATAAACAACAAAATCACAATCCATATGAATACCCACACCCCAAAAAATAGTATGTTTTGTTCTTAAATACATAAAAGAAAGAGATAAGGAAAATAATATAAATTGAGTGGGTCCCCCATAGTGTCTAAAGAAGGGCAAGCTTTTTTACCAAATTTACTATACAAGAAAGTCCTTGAATAATTCACAAAGGAACTACACGATTATGGAAGAAGAATTGTTAGCCATGATATATGATTTCGAAATGTTTCATTCCTACTTGTTAGGCACTAAAGTGGTTTTCCATACCTACCATGCCACACTTCGATACTTGATGGCCAACGAGAAAGCAAAACCACTTATAATTAATTATATATTGTTACTTCACTAATTCAAATTTGAGGTTGAGGATAGAAAAGTTTGTGAGAATCAAGTGGTAGATTATATATACTATCTTGAATCTAAATATGAGAAGTTTGAAAAACTGACTTCAACGAGGCTTTTCCCAGTGAGCTTGTCATGGATCTTTTAGGGGGCGTGGAAATATGGTATGTAGACTATACAAACTATATTGTGTGTAGTATATTTCTCAAAGACTTGACTCATTTTCAAATAAAGTATTTTGTCTATCACATAAAGATATTATTGGGACAAACACTATTTATTTAGGGAATGTAATTACCCTCCTTATCATTTTATGCATTTCCACACTTATTTTTGCTATTTAGAACTTTCGTATTACTTGCCAAAGTCATTTTTGACTTGTTGAAATTGAAAGTTTAGTTATTGAGTAGCTCATTAGGTTTATAGAGCCAATTCTCTATTTTAATGTCTTTACTGGTAAGGATTGGATCAACTGATCGATGATACCTACAGAGTACCCATGGTTATGTTACTCATACTACACTTCTCTACCTATTTGGTGTAGATATGAGTACCAGTTATCTCCGCTTATTTAAGGATTGTTTTGTGTTAGATTCTAGAGATAGGGTGATCTCTTAAAGTTAGAGTTGCTCCATTTCCCCATATATTACTTATGTCTAGTCTCTAGTTTTGACATAGGATTGTGTTGACTGTTTTAAGACATGAGTTGTTCTATTAATAGATGTTCTCATATTGTCTCTACTAAGTCATAGGATTGCTTCTTTATGATTAGATACCCTTGGACTAATTCCATTCTTTTGTTTATTTATAACTTATTGCCCTTTTGAGGTAATTTCCATTAATTTGACCCATTGCGTATAGCTTTGGGTTATGGTATGGCTTTCCTACTGATGGAACTTAGTATGTGCCATCATTCCTTGTAAATAAGGCCGTTACATAGGTTTTGTATAGTTGGAGCTTGGAAATTACACATTCTTGAGGGTAAATAATCTTTTACCATAAGGGGACTATTAATTATTTGAAAATTTCAGTTCTGCATGTGGGCCCCATTTGGAATTTTGACATGATTTTGGATCTGGAGCACAAAAATGTAATATTGGTATCAATATTCTTGTATTAATGTGTAGATTCCTATTTTATAGCATGACATCATGCAGAGACTTCTATAAAGGGCAAATCGCCACTTTAGCTGACTTTATCAGGCTTTCTTCAGTCTCTAAGTAGGCTATGCTTAACTTTCTATTAATTGAGCTTAATTATTCTAATTATATGATATTATTCTAGTTTTAGGTTGGCAACTATGACTTGGTTGAATACTAAATGCGATACTGATCATTTATCTATTTTAAAATCATGCAAATCATGATTAGGTCTATTTGACATAATTACTTATTTCATATATGGAATTACACTCCTAGTACCTAATATGGCTTGGTTAGTACCTTGAAGTAGAATTTTTAACCTTAGTCTAGTTTAGGCTAGAAGTTGTCTTAAAAATGACTTTTAGGGATTGAAGTTGGCCACTCCTACCCACCTTAGGCCAAGATGATTATGTGCTCCTTGTAGTCTTAATTGGCCTTCTTATTTGGTCATATGAATGTTCTTGAGCAAAATTATAATGTATGGATATTATGAATTATTTTTGTCTTTTAATTGGATGGAATTAAGACTTGTTCAAGTCAACAATTATGACGATATTAATATCGATTGAGTCTGATTAAGGATGATATTACTTTTTGTTAATGTCTGATGTTCATGATATTATTCCTACTACAATTATGACTGGTGGGTTACTATTTATGCTTTGAGTCCGGTATGGAGAGGTTACTCATGATGCTTACGGAACTATTTTGAGTCTGGTGTTTATAGAATGGAAAGAGCCATTATTAAGGGTTCAATGTTTAGATAGTTTGAATATTTTCTATTATTACTTTATCTTTATTGCATCCACCAAGCTTATAGGGGCTCGTGGTGGGATATTTACTTATGTTTGCATCTTCTAGGCTTACTAGGGCCTAGTTATCAATGAAATAGTTACGTTCTCTTCAATATTATTATTTTGGTTGTTTATTTTCAGTATCTATAGTATAATTTGAGGTTTTTCCTTGTTCCCTGACTTACCTTATTACCTCTTATTTTATTGTATTTATATAATGATTTAACTTAGTTAGTCGATGATGCATACTAATTACCCATTGCTATGGTACTCATACAACACTTCTCTACCTTTTTCTAGTGTAGATTAGAGTACTAGAATCTGCTATTGACTCCATTTTAGTGCTAGTTAGAGTTAAGAGATAGGGTGAGCTCTTGAAGCCGAAGTTGAGTTTCTCTCCATTTTCTATTTTTGATGGTTTTTCATTCTGAGACTATTGTATATCTGACATTTTTTGTGCTCTTATCTTTTGTTAAAGGCTCTTGTTTCAACATTAGCAGGTCGTGGGATATTGTTATTCTTCTCCGTATTTCTCTTTAGTTATTCTATTATTCATATATTTTATATTCCAAAATTTATGCTATTTTCCACCAGCTATCCCATTACTTGTCATTTTGCACTACAGATTTGCTAACCTATTGGCGGTATAAAGTAGTTGCCTTCATGAATCATAAAATTAGGTCATGACAAATTATATTAGAGCCTAGTTTAACTCATATTATTTGTAAAAGAGCAAGTATCTTGTAAAGTCCCTCAGTTAGGAACAATGGTATTTGATTATATCTTTTGGACGCTAAAGGACATCCTTAAGAGATCTTCACTTAATAACTCATTTTGTGCTAAAAGTGTGTATTGGTTTCTAAGGTTTATTTTCTTTTACTCTTTCCCATATGGCTAGGATATGAGCTACTGATATTGGAGACAAGGACCCTGAGTTTATGACAAGGGATCCTATCGAAGGCCGTGGATGACCTAGAGGTCAAGGATGGGTGGGAGTTGCATCCCGTGCTTGAGATATAGATAGGGATCCTTCGCCAGACCATATTGCTACTCTCACATTAGATATTCCTCTACCCCAACCAGTGGTAGACTAGGGGTGATAACATTCAACTTACAAGTCAATTTAAGTGAAAGACAAGCGTCATCAATATATTTACCCAATATTGGAGTCAGGGTCAAATACATGAGGAACAATGTGAATAGCGATCAAATTAATTCGAAATGATAGATAAAAGTTAAATTCAAACCAATGGTACAAAAATATAAAATGTGAGAGATAAGATGCTACACTAGTAGTTCTTTTTATGTTTTTCTAGTATAAATTTGGGGCTATGAATAATTAGAATTTTAGCAATAAAACACAGAACTTGGGATTATTCACTACTAAAGGAGTGACATGAGGTTGTTAATCATCAACATCAATTTAGTAAATAAAATATGAGTAGGCTTGGTTATAGATTTTGATGCTAGTCTTTAAACAAAACACCAAACTTTCACCCATTGATTCTTTGGAATACCTAATAGGTGTATTCAACAAATAGTAACCACAACCTCAATCTAGGCATCCCTATTTAGAGGATGATACCCATGGCATAGTCAACCTCACATTCACCATTATGTCTAAGATAGTGAAAATTTAGAAAACTACACACATAATTGTCTATCATTGCTTTGGTCTTCATATCCCTCTTTCGAGGATGATATGGATTCCTAAAGTTCACCCAAAACCCTTCTTTTGAAGATGGAATTGAAATTTCTAGAGCTTGGAGATTTAACTTATCAAACCCATGTGGGCATTTGGGCCTTTCACCTATCAAATCCTAACCAAAATAGCATAGAAATGGTAAAATGCATAATCTTAAACTTCCAAATAGATGCTAACAATAACAACCCACACACACTGAAACACCTATAAACACATGACCCTAAGAGGGAGAGTTAGCTACACATAAGATAAATAAGAATAGATATACCCATAATATGCATTGAAATAACTTGTTGAAGATCAAAGCGAATATTACTTCAAACTTGGCTCTCCCACAATATCAACAATGGAATTGAGGAAATATTTCACTTAGAAAGTCTCCAATGTATTCTTCACCTAAAATTTATACTATATTTTCTTCTCAAAAAATGAAGGATATGAAGTATAGAGATAAAACCCAAAAAAATTGGGAAGATAGAACATGATACATGATAGGGTTAGAGTCATTTTGTCAAAATTGGGGTCAGCCACTTGTATTTTTGTTTTTTCCCTTGGGCTAATCTTTTCCGCTAAGTCACGATTGCGTGAATATAGCTGCAACCACAGATACGTGACCGCGGGTAACTTATGCAATAGTGGTTGGATGACTTTTGCTTGATTTTCGCGGTCGCGGTCTGCTATACCTGAGGCCTTGCTGCTCTGAGAATTCAGTTGAACTTTTCTTGCTCCGTTTTGATTATTTTCAGATCCCATCCATATCTTTTGATCTCCTCAACTTTATACCTTCAAAGAGTAGATATTAGTGCATTTTATCACCGTTATGTCTCATTCATACATTCGCAACAAGGTAATGTGCACAAATGTTTTGTGAGAATGAGTGGTAAAATCACCACTCATCAACACCTCTAACTTAAAGCATTTGCTTGTCCTCAAGCAACACTACCTTTTACAATGAGACAACAATTCTCTAAGCCCAAAATTTATACCTTAAAGCTCATAATGACTTTAACCATAGTTTCTACAACAAATAGCTCATTTTACATGGGCTAAGATAATTTCACTACACCCCTTATCATAAGATGTGACATTCAAGGATACATAGGACTTTACAGAGCAACTAAACAACAACAACAAATACTCTAGATGTGGCTTCCTCTATACCATAACTTATCTATACTCTATTTGCCTCATACATCGTAAGGTGAAAAAATCACCCATCCTAACTTTTTCGTATGCCAATACTGACAAAAAAGAAAAATTCTACTCACCAAGATACCAAAAATGCAACAAGTAGTTTTAAGTGTAAGAACTCTCTCTCATACAAAAGAAATCTTCATGCAACAAGTGTCATACCATAGGCTTGCCCCTATTTTCCATCGCCACCACAAAGAAAGTAAATGATGAGAGATCTCAAAGGGATTTCTAAGCTTTTAATGTAGGTTCGGGTTAGAGTGGGATGTCATTAGGGAATAACATGGCTACACCCTTCCTTGATCATATACATCACACTTTTTCTATCCTCTTTTTTTACTATGGGTCACTCTTCTTTGTTATCTCTATTTTATCATTCCTACATTTTATTTTCTTTATTTACCCAACTTATTTCGTCTCATTCTCTTGCAGTTTCACACAATTCTTTCCTTTGTTTAAATCTTTCTTCTTCTATTTTGTTTTTTTCAAAGTCTAGAAATATTAGGCATATAACTACATCTTCGTGACACCAAACTTACTTCCATAAATATTTAACACCCCCAACATAGGCTTTTAGACTCGAATTATATTATCAAGTTCAAGAAGGGCATGGTTTAAAAGAGGAATAAAAAATGGTTTACGACTTATAATGTGTTTGACAAAGAAACGTCCGTCAAAGTGGGGAAATAGGGATTATATTCATGCTTGGGTAGGCTTTAAGGATAGAGTAGGCTTCAAAAATCACAAAGGTCACCTAAGATCAATTCTCCAATCAAATACAATAAATGTTAGCTTTGAAAGACTAATGGGGCAAGATATAGAAAACATAAGTGAACATGAGATGAATAGAAAAATTTCACCTTACATGGCATGCGAAATTCTCCAAGGGGGCTCAAATGTCCCTCCCGCGAAGACAAAATAGGAGTATCTATTTCTATTTATAAGTCAAGATTTATGAAGCCACAAAAAGAGAAAAAGTTTTGTTACAAAATTGCTTATGTCCATGCCCTTGATTTTGTTCTGAAAAATATTATACTCAGGGATTGTTGATTTTACATCAGCACCACACACAATTTTCTAAAATATGGCAACAACCAACATCCTTAGTCTCATATTGAGGATCAAAATGGGCAAACTACCCAATTGGATACTCTGACTTCGCCAATGGTGTACTAATTAACCCTAACTTTACAACATACAATGCAACAAGTATACATAATTCCCTTTAATTTTTTACATTTATGCTACAGATACTCAGACTTTCTCTGCACCTATGCCTCAAAACATAACCATGATGATTCACCCTTAAGAATGTCGTCAATCATTCCATCGTAAGGTAAAGCTAGTCATGCATCACCAAAATCAAAATAAAATAAAATTAGAAAAATAATAAAAATACATGAAAAACATGATAATATAAAAAACGTGGGTACTATCAGGGTACACAAACAAATAGCATCTTGAAACTAAATAAAAACAATATCCAAAACATCATCTCCAAACAATCACATAAAAAGAAATTTACAGCATCATAATTTCAAAATACTATAAATTTGGTGGTATCACCAACTAAATAAAATGCAATATTCTCACTGTATGTGCAATAAAGAAAGAGTAAGAGGGGTCTCCCTGAATCTGCCTTAAGAGATGATCTCTCATTCTGAATCTGCACTATCACCATCAGCATCATCAGCCAACCAATCACCAATAGCCTCCTCTTCATTGTCCAACCTCGGTTGAAGGTAGTCGATCATTGGGTTTGAGCACCTTAAAAGTACCCATTACGCCCTTCCACAGCTTCTCAAAGAATTTATCTCGTTTCTTATCTCTCTTCACCATCTTCTCATGTGACTCCTTGAGGTTCTTACATGATGCCACCAAAGATGAGTAGGCTCTCTCCAAATTGAAAATAGTGGCTCCCTACTTCTGCTCCCCATGATATATGTCATAATCTAACTATGTTATATATGAGTGATGAGTGGTGGATGGCTCTCCTAGTCCATAACACAATCTGGACACTAGCTCCCTAACCTCTTGTATTTTAAAGAGATGTCATCGAGGGGTTGGCTGATGAAGGTATATAAGAATTTATGCTCTCTTGGACTGATTCGCCCATGCCTAGATTTCTCTTCTTACTCTAAACTAGGGCACCCTCGCCTATGAATTTGAGTAGACCGATGATGGAGCCTAGGAACACCTAATTATCTGTTGCATACTCATCCACTCTTTCCCTATTGCATAGCTCGGTGATAAGGGAAAGGAGAAGAAGGTGTGTACCTTCATGAGTCTAGAAATACCTTCAGTCTGAAAGAACAATCTCACCCATATTGAGTGGGATTCCTGATAGAATGCAAGGCACCATCGGAGATCTCAAATATATGTCAATGGTCATATAGGTGCATAGGGATACTCAGCTGCTTATGATGTTTAACCATAGCATATCTTCTATTGTGAAATCCTTTATCGGAATATCTCTCTTGCTGATGGAACCGAGAACTGCTTTTTTAGGACATAAAATATTGTCTATCTAGGTCCCCAACACATATGTTATTACCTTGAACTGTCGTATATCAGCATCTGGGAGCCCATACACTTCATTAACCTGCTCTGCTTTAAAGTTCACCTACTTACTCTTAATTTTCATCATTGGTTTTATTATATAAACTACTCTAAGGTTTGCGTAGAACTCATGCACCCACTTCTCATTAGCATAGCAAGGTTCTGAGAAAAAACACATCCATCAGGTCGCATTAAGTCTGGCATGGAATTCTAGGAGCTTTTCCTCCACCTTTTCTAATCTAATACCCCTTTCAGGGATTAGCTTAGTCTTGTGATAATCATTGTACTAGGTGTTTTGGCATTTTGGATAAATGAATTGAGTATTATCAAAATCTCCCATTTTTAAGGTTGAGAACTAATAGACAATACAACTTAGGCCAACATTAGTATAGTCATATAAAAAATATACTGGATTATACAGGCTAGCTCATGTGGTAGTGTTTGATGGTTTTGGGGAAAATGAGGGATCTGCAGAAGTTTTAAAGTACGAAAAAAACTTCCCTCAGGTATGGAAATCTCGGAGTCTTATTCGGGACCATGGTCATGTGACCATTATCATTAGGATAGCGATTGCGATACCTAAAATCGAGTTGAAAGTTTCTGCATATTACTTCGAAATGCAATTTTAACTTCTAATCCCTCATTTAAACTAGGCATGACATCATTATATACAATTTATTAAAGTGTACAATGTGTGATTAAAACCCCTAAACTTGAAAGAATTAGGATTGGACTCCTTGGGGAATTCTATCAAACACATGGTACACACAATTCCTTTGACCATTTAAAGCATAAATTTAGGTATTCAAGACTTCCCCATTAGCATGTACACCAAATACAACTACTGATCTCAAAAATTATTACAACTAATCTTGTAGTTAGTAATGAAAACACTATTTTAGATCTTTTTTTATATTACAAGTTTTTAGCATATAATCGTATCCAAATCGAGGGGGTTAAGACAACTTACTAGATCCGATGGCATAAGGGGGAGAGTTCATGATTGAATATTCTATGTAATGCCAAATTTGGAAAGAATATTTGAGAGAATTTAAGGAAAAGTGTGGGGAAATAGGCTGTCTGACAATTTTTTTAAACTGAATTGACCACGGTTGTGGTCCCAGTTCCGCAATCGTGATCATGCGGTCTCCATGATTGTGGTTATGCAGACTCCATGATCACAGTGGCATGGACAATGGTAGAAGTAACTAAGACCAAAAATTGGATTTGCTGCATTTCTTGCTAAGTCCAAACTTTCCAATTTCACATGTTTCTCTTTCAAATTCGATCAAAATTTCCTTTAGCACTAAAATTTTACGGATTATTCATGCACAAAAATAAATATTTAATCTACTCTATCATTCATGAATAAAAAATATACTTGTAATCATTTGTGGCGTGATTGGTTGTCTCCCGTTAAGCATTTTATTTAATGTCGGGGCAAGTTGCTTACACCTCTTCTTTTGTTTCTCTACTTAGAAAAGTTGAATGTCCATCCTAACATTCATTCAAAATTCAATGAGAGGCAGAGGGATAGAAGATTTATATCTTCCAAGATGAGTCTTGGAAGAGGTGAGGACATGGCAAGCAAGTTTTGATCTCGCCATTTCGAAGACTAGAACCTTTTACCCAATTTGATATCAACTTTTTGAATTGGTTCATTTGGAAAACGTGAGCACGTCAATAGACCATTACTTGTACATTGGTAGTTGAATTTGTTTTCCATTGATGGATAGGGTTGCATATGCTTCTTTGGAATGCCAAATTTTAAAAAATAAGAGCCAGACTCCGACTCCCCACAATCTTCCATTTGTACAAAGGGATGGATCCTCATCATATCCTTTAAGCATAAGGTTGAAAAGTGGGTTGAACGAGGTCCAACACCTAATTTTAGGTTTGCCTCCACCGAAGCATCTTCACCCAGAAATAAACTAGGGTCCTTATAAGAGGTATACATCAATTTTTCTTTTGGCTCTAGTACCATTTCTTTTAATTTAGAATCTTCATTTTAATATGATTTGGATGATTGGGAAGCCATCAAGAAGTCTTTGCTGCCAAGACCATCATCATATCTTGGATTTTCTTCTTGATGAGCCTCCTCTTGGGAAATGGTCCAGGTTGTGAGATTTGCTAAAATAATGCTCTTGCCTAATTCCCCTGCCTTAATATCTTCCTAGTAGAACACCTTGTAAGCTTTATGCAGGTCTTATTCATTCTCCTATGTTATAGTCACTTGATTAAAAATAGTTTGAAGCATTGCTCAAAATATAATGGGTTGAGTTTGTTGCATCTCCTTCTTCTCATCATAAGACCTGTCATTCTCATAAGAATAACTAGCAATTTGGTTAGTATAAAAAGGGGAGGGGCATTTGGAAAATCATCCCTATGTTCATCTTAACTTCCACATAAGGTATAACCATACTCCCTATAAGATCGAGATGGTGATCCTTCTATTTTTTGGGGAACATAGTTACAATCTCTCATGAAATATAGTCAGTTACAATATAGACATAGGCTGTCAATATAGGTGTTGCAACCACCAAATTCATATTTGTCCGAAGTTGCCAAAGAAAAAAGTAGAAATAAAAGAAAATCTACCTACAACAAAGAAAATCACAAACAAATATTTACAAGCTTGAATTCAAGAAAGTAACTAAATTTCAAAATAACTTAATGCACCAAATTGTTCCCTGGCAATGATACCATTTTTGATAACACTCAACTTACACGTCAATTTAAGTGCAAAGTGGTCGTCGTCAATATATTTATCCAACTTCGGAGTCAGGGTCGAATCAATACGGAACAATATGAGTGGCGATCAAATTAATTAGAAATTATATTTACAAGTTAAATTCAAACCAATGGTACAAAAAGATAAAATAGGGTAGATAGGATCCTACACTAGTAGTTCTTTTAATATTTTTCTAGTATAAATTTGAGGCTACAAATAATTAGAGCTTTAATAATTAAGCACATATATTGGGATTACGCACTACTAAGGGAGTTACATATGGGTGTTAATCATCAACATCAATCTAGTAAATAAAATATGAGTAGGCTTGGTTATAGATTTTGATGCTAGTCTTTTAATAAAATACCAAACTTTAACCTATTGATTCTTTCGAATAACTAATAAGTGTGTTCAACAATTAGTAACCACAATGTTAATATAGGCATCACTATTTCTTGGATGATACCTATGGCATGGTTAACCACATATTTACCCTTAGGTCTAAGATCATGAAAATTTAGCAAGCTACACACATAATTGTCTATTATTTCTTTGGTCTCCAAATCCTTCTTTTGAGGATGATATGGATTCCTAAAGTTCACCCAAACCCCTTCTTTTGAAGATGGCCTTGAACTTTCTAGAACTTGGAGCTTTTACTCATCAAACCCATATCGGTATTTAGGGATTTCACTTATCAAATCCCAACCAAAATAGCATAGCAATGATAAAAACGATATTTATGAACTACCAAATAGATGCTAACAATAACAACTCACATATAATTAAACCCCTATTAATATATAATCCCAAAAGGGGGATTTAGCTAAACATAAGATTAAACATAGATATACCCATTAACTCTATTGAAATAACTTACTAAAGATCTAAGTGAATGTTACTTCAAACTTGGCTCTCCTACAATATAACCAACAGAAGTTAGCAAATCTTCTACTTTGAAAGTCTCTAACGTATTCTTCAACCAAAATTTATTCACTATTTTATTCTACAAAAAAAGAGGCTATGAGGTCTATAGATAACAAATAAAAAATTAGGGAAGATAGAATATGATACATGATAGGTTTTGAGTCATTTTGTTAAAATAGTCATCAGCCATGTGCATTTTTGGTTTTGCCCTTAGGTTGATCTCTTCTGCTAAGAAACCTTAGGCAACTTCTGTTATTCTGTATGGATAAATTTTGCTTGACTGCCACGATTACGGTTAGTAAACCATGCCCAAGGTACCTGAGGCCTTGCTGCTCTAAGTTTTTATCTGCACTTTCTTGCTCTATTTTGATCATTTTTAGCTCCCATCCATATCTTTTGATCTCCTTAATTCTATGCTTGCAAAGAGTGCATAGTAGTGCATTTTATCACCAATATGTCTCATTCATACATTCAAAATAAGGTAATGTGCATAAATGTTTAGTGAGAATGAGTGGTAAAATCATCACTTATTTGGGGGCATCCCAGGTTCCACTTGTTCTTTTTTTGATTTTTACTCAATGATGCTTTGGTTCTTCATTGCTTTTCATTGGTTGTGAACCATATGACGGTGCTCAGTCTACACATTAGAGTGGTACGTAGGTAGGGTCGTAGCCTATAGTTTTGACCCTCGGAGTTGAGATCCCTCCAACAACTGTAGTTTCTCAGCCGACTGTTGCCATCTTGCTATGTGTGATGAGGAGACAAAGTTATTGGGTAGATTCTTGAGCTTAACTCTTTCTAGGTTTACTAGGGCATTGGGTAAGGATACATTTGAGTTCTTGAATACTTGTGAGGATAGGATCTATATATTTAGCCTACTGGAGACTCATGAGGTCGACTACACTATATTTTTGTTGGACCTAGAATCTAAATATTGTTGGAAAGGTTATCTGCATATGAGGAGATCAAGATCTCCTCTTTTGAGGTGGACTCAATTTTTCGAGGTCTTCTTAGAGAGTATATACCTAAAAACCTCAGAAAGAATTTGTAAGATTAGTGATCAAGATTTAAGAAGGATTTTAAAGGATTTTACAATAGATTTGGAGTATGAGAAATGATTTTATGACTTAGCTAGTCATCCTACATCTATATTACCGATCGATTATGGGTAAATATGGTGTTTTGTTTAGGGATGGAGACTATATTTTTGCATAGTTATGTAGAGTTTTTAAGTTGTTGGTGGATTATTCATTGAGGTTTTTTTTATCATGCCTATGTTATGGAGGAGATTTATAACAAGGCCCAAGAAATCGGCGATAAGAGGCTGCATTACTAGTGTAGTTTTAGTGGGAGTTAGAGTGGTTCATAATTTAGAGGCTCTAGTTGTAAGGGTAGGTACCCTCCACACCTACCTTTTTAGCATCAATCTCAGTCTAGTAAGCCTATTTATGCTTCACTTTTGCTTACTACTAAGGGTTATCCTCGCTATAGTAATCGTCTTGGCTAGAGTAGTGGTCCCCCTTTGAGAGAGGCATATTTTGGGTTTTTTTTGCCAAGTTAGATATTATGGGTTATCCAAATCTTTTGGATATATTATAGCACTTGTGGCATGTCATGGATACATGGCCTTTGGCCATTTCTCTTGAGTGTGTCCCCCGCATGGGGCAATTTTGCCTACAACATAAAATGTCCAACTAATTAGGGTAGTGCTACCCTAAGCTAGAGATATTATGCAGGGTTATTGAGATGATTCCTAGGTTTCTTTTGGATCTCCTTAGAAAGATAGGATAGGTGATCATAAGGCATCCAACTAGTGGAGAGCGAGCTATTTATATGTTATACCTGATAGATCAAAGGCCATGTCTTTGGATGTTGTTATTATAGGTATGATCCCGTGAGTGACTCTTTCAAAATAGATCGAGCAAATAGTTTATATTTTGTGATTGTTTGAGAGTTTGATAATAAAAATGATCTTATTATCTTAGATATGGTTGACTTTGATGTGATTCATGTCATAGATTAGTTATCTCCTTATCAGGTGGTCTTGGATTATTTTGCAATCTTAGCTATGCCTAATATATCCACGGTTATGTTGACGGCATCTATTAGTCGCATACCAATGGAAATTATTTCTTAGGTTGAAGCTATTATATTTATATCAAGGTGTTGTGTGTCTTATCCTTCTTATATTATGATTCTATAGTGGAAAGTCGTTTGCTTGACTCTGTCTCTATAGTACATGATGTTTTTGATGTCTTTTCTACCAATCTACCTAGTCTTCTTCCTAAGCTTGATATTCAGATTATTATTGATCTTGAGTTAGGAACCCTACCTAATTTTATGGCACCTAACTATCTGGATCCTGCAAATCTTAAGGAGCTAAATTCTCAACTTTAGGATCTTCTAGGTAAGGGTTTCATTAGGACGAGTGTGTCTCCTTAGGATGATCCTATCATGTTTGTGAAAAAAATGAATGATTCTTTGTGTATGTGTATTGATTACATACAACTGAATAAGGTGACAGTAAAGAATAAGTTTCATATGCCTCATATTGATAAGTTATTTGACCAGCTTCAGGGAGTAGTGGTGTTCTCTAGGATTGAATTTAGATTTGGTTACCATCAGTTGAGGATATAGGCTTCAGACTTCCCAATAACAACCTTTGGGACTTTCTCTGGCCATTATGAGTTCGTGGTCATGTCTTTGGGTTGACGAGTGATGCAACAATGTTCATGGATTTGATGAACCACATGTTTATACCTTATTTAGACTCCTTCAATAATGTGTTCATGAATGTCAATTTTTTATATTTTAGGAGTAGAAAGGATCACATACAATATTTTCGAGATTGTGCTCTACACTTTAAGAGATCATAGGCTTTTTCCAAATTCTCAAAGTGTGAGTTTTGGCTTGAATGTTTACATTCCTAGGACATGTGGTGTCTATGGATGTGATTATAGTGGATCCAAAAAAGATTGAGTATAGAACTATACCTCCTCCAAGTTTTATAGCTTTATACATTTGGTAGGCTATTATTGATAGTTCATTGAGGATTTTGTTAATATTATAGCATCGATTACTAAATTGACATAGAAGGATGGTCCTTCCAGTGGTCCGAGGAGTTTGAGTTGAGCTTTTGAACGATTAAGTATTTCCTTACTTCATCTTCCCTATTGGCTCTTTCTATTAAGGATGAGGGATTTACTATATATTGTGATACTTTCAGTTTTGGTTTAAGTTGTGTTCTGATGCAGTAGAGCCAAGTTATTTCTTATGCATTGAGGAAGCTAAAGGTTTTTGAGAAAATACTCCACTCATGATTTAGAGTTGGTGGGAGTAGTATTTATGCTTAAGATTTGAAGGTATTACTTCTATGTCATCCATTATGAGATCAACATCAATCATTGTAGTCCTTAGTATCTTATGACCTAGGGAAAGTTTTATTTGAGACAACACAAGTGGATAGAGTTGCTAAAGGATTATGACATCTCTATTATATCCAATCTGAGAAAGGTAAATATGGTACCAGGTGCCTTGAGAGGAAAGACAATTAGTATGGGTAGCTAATCATCTATGCTATATTTTAAGAGTTTGTTATTGTAGGACATCCAGTCCTTAGAATATTTGATGGTACGACTAGATATCTTAGACATCAAGCGGATTCTTGCTAGTGTTGGGGAAAGCTCTAATTTTTTGATAAGATTTGGAGTCATTAGTTTGGGGATAGAGGAATATGTGTCATCCATGATTAGCTGCAGAGGGGCGAGTCAAGGAGGTCTACCATAAATTCTGATGGTATAAAAATGGTGGTTGTATTTTTTGTTCGGAGGGTTGGTGACTTGATTAAGTTGATAGTATAAGGATCACATCTCCAGATACTCTATTTACCCTAGGGTTGCTAAGTTATAGGGTGTAACTCCCCGAATCTGGTACCCAGAATGCTACATGGTGCTCATGACCCCGAAGGACCACAAGCTAACCCATGACTGATATCGGTACCTATATACTTCAAAATATACCATAAAATACGGAAACATAAGGTTCAAAACTGAATGAACATATGATAAACAATGTCTAAAAATAGTATAACAATACCAAAGTAAATCTGAAAGAACTGTCTAACATGCTATAGTCTAAAAACCTCTAAAATTTCTGAATAAGGAGTTGATGAGACTTGTCCCAAACTAACTCTGACTACTGAAATAAACTAAAACTAAATTAGTTATGAAATCATCATGTTCTCAAAGTATGAGGACTCACTGCTAACTCTGATCACTAAACTGGGATGCTGCTGGTTCTCTGGAGCTCGTGCTTCTAAACCTATCGTATAAGACACCATAGCGCAAATGCACCAGTACTTTGAATGTACTGGTATGCAAGTGAGGTAGTCTAAATGCACTAGGTTCATATGTATGAGCAATACTATCTAACTAACTAACATGAACATGAGAATACATGCATGCATACGTAACTTTAATTGAGATTGTGTTAGGACTGAATACTGAGTTCTGACTATTGAGTCTACTGATTTTAACATATGAGTCACTGATGAGTGAGAAATATTGATACTGTATTACTAAATACTGATGGGCTAATACTATGTTATTGATTCATGAATAACTAGTTCTGATAGTTCTCATTATGAAGAACTGATCTGGTTGACTCTATCCGACAGTCATGAAGCTAAATACTAATAACATGAGATCGAATAACTGATATAACTGATAACATGAGTTTTGAGAACTGATATAACTGATAACATATGTGACTGTATCTAACAGTCCTAAATCTGATGGAACAAGCTGAGTTCCGTACTGTATCTGAATTTACTATATTTGACAATCCTAAAATCTGATGAACTTTCTGAGTTCTTTTACTGAGACTGATGGACTGTATTTGACAGTCTTGATTCTGTAACATGAAACTGTGGGAAGAAGTTATCTAATCGACATGCCCCTGGTAAGCCATTATGGTTGAGTTAGGGTCTAATCTGTAACCCCAATTGGAAGGGTGTCAATACCGCACCACTGGTAAGGACAATCTGTGAGTAACCCTTATATAATAGGTAACTATCGCGAGAATGGTGGGAACCCTCATATAGCAGGTTAGGCAACCTCATCTACCATTATATAGCAAACTATGATGTCTCAACCTACAGTGGCTACCTAGTTCTAGAACACAAAGATGACTTCTAAGAATCATACCCTCAAAATAATAGGTGTGTTCCAATTATTGGGCTCACTCGCTGCTAACTCCTACTCCTATCTAAAAGATACTGGACTGATTAACTAAGCTGAACTGATACTAGTGGTATTTTTTAGCGGAGCTAAACTAAACTGAATTTACTGAGTTCCGTTGATTGATGGAATGTACTGAGTTCTGAGGACTGACTGATAACACTAAAGTTACTGAGATTGACTGGGAATACTAAGGTTATTGAGATTACTGAGTACTAAGATTACTGAACTACTAAGATTACTTAAATTTCTGAGATTTGTGGGTCTTCCCAAGTCACATGACTGACTGAGTTCTATGAATCATAGCTTGACTGAGAATATCTTGAAAAAATGACATTACTCGAGGCACATAGCTAAATTGTCGAGTACAAGTACCCCCAGGACTCGATGGAAAGAAACTGACATAGCATGACTTACATGAACATATGACTAACAACACAATTCATAATTCATATATTGAAGCACTTCATCAAACATGTGATATGCATAAGCTTTTACATACAGGGGGATTTTATGAAATCATACTAGTTGGGCATTGTTCCTTTGTCTAGGCATTTAATCATACACATGCTAGGCATAGCACATGTAGACAATATTATACAACAATTAATCATCATATTCATCTCTAATTTCATCATTTTACAGTTTATTTATAGGTTCACATGAATATACATCTATACAAATAAATTCCATATAAAATTGATCACTCAACATGGATTTGAATTTAATTAATCTTTCTCAATATAAACAAGACAAACCCAACATGAAATTCATAAAGAAATCCATAAACTCAAACTTAGAAAAGAGAGTCTTGGGCTTCATGGATGAAAAGAGTCCATGAATGAACACTACACATTCCTTAGCTTTTGATTCTACGAATATTGATAGAGAGATTCTTGAAAATTGATGGTGAATTCCCTTGGAATTGAACCTTCTATGGAAACCCTAGGGTTTGTTCTTGAGAGTTTTTGAGAGTAATTGAGTATAAGTTGCTAAAATATGACCAAATCTCATGTTATAAGGATTATATAGGGTGGCAATTGACCCTTTTAACCCTAGGGAACGTATTTAATTTATGAGAAAATTTCTCAATCTTCATCCTTGGCGCGACGTGCCACTATCGCACCAAGTCACTGGAAAGTGACAAAGGGGAAATTGCACTGTGGCATGATGCGGAGCTATCACGTTGCCACATTTTCTATGACCTAGAAGTTTGGCACGATGCTCCACTATCGCGGAGAAATGTTGGAAATTGACAATTGCTATTTGACCTATCTCCATGACGCGTTGAAGGCTCAGGTTATACATTATATCACTAAAAGGCTCTAACTCTTCGCCTGGGTGTTGGATTTGGAAAAATATGGTATTGATGGAAAGCTTATTGAATTTAACATATGACAAAAATTTAAAATCTTAAAAATACCACATGTAAAAAAGTGGATTCATCTTTCAAAGAAAGTTTCTAACATTTTTAGGAAAAAAATTTTAAGCTATGAAAGTGCAGGTATTACATTGGGATTGGGGAAGCATTACCTATGGAGTTATATGAAGAGATATATAGTATACTTTTTAGTATATTGAAAATATTCTCAGTAGGTGAAGTTTGAGAATCAGGCTTGGAGGCTTAATTCAGAGATTGGACATTCTTGAGTGAAAGTGGGAACGGGTTACCATAGACTTTCTTAGTCGGTTTCCTTGCACCTTATGTGGTTCAAATAAAATTTATCTCAATATAAAATTGACCAAGTCAGCATATTTCTATCCTATTGAGATGTCCTTCAGTGCCAAGCAATTAGCCCATATCTATATTCATGAGATAGTTCGCCTGCATGGAGCAACTATATCTACTACTTCATACCAGGGCTCGATATTACTTCTAGATTTCAGAGGACTTTTTAGGAGGATTTGGGTACTCAGGTTGATCTTAGCACTGCTTTTTGCCCTCAGACTGTTGGCTAGTGAAAATGGACTATTCAAGTTCTTAAGGATAAGCTTCGAGCTTATGTCATAGAGTTTGGAGGTCAGTGGGAGCAATTCTTGGCATTGGCATATTTTCCATAGAATAATCGCTACCATACGAGTATTAAGATGGCACCATTTCAAGAACTATATGGTTGGTTTTGTCGAACTTCTAAGATTAATTGAGACCTTAAGGTTAGGCCCCGTTGTAATGACCCTTTAGGTGATTTTCTGTATTTTTGCATATTTTAATCATTAGAGCTTTCCTATAGTTTCCCAGGTCAGTTATGAACGGCTGAGACTGATAGTTTAATTACCGGGTAGTTCATTTAGTTTCTAGAGACTATTTCCTATTTTAAAATCTTCACTAATCCAATTTGGATACTAGGCAAAAACTTATGTCAAGTAACCTTGTATGTATGTCAATTTTGGTTGTTTCAACAGTTTTGAGATATCTATTTTTGGCTTGGTGGACTCTTGGTTTGGGTTCTGAGGTACCAATGCTTATTTTGACCTATTGATTTGAAAGTTAAGAAAATGAAAAATGGGTGTGGAACCTATTTTTTGTCGAAACAACCTTAGATAGTAATTTTTAGGTGCTATTATGTCTAGAACATTGAATTTTGTGAGGTAGCATAGTCTATTTGCATCTACAGGACTCTAGATGAATGACGAGGGTTTGATGGAGACTTGTAAATCTCTAAGTGTCATCTGGTGCTAGTGCACTATTGATTGAGATAGCATTCTATGTGTAGTAATGAGTATCAAAAAAGCAACACTCATATTGTTAATACGACACTCTTGTCATGAACACAACTCATCCTAAAAGATGCAGATGTAGCGCAATCAGGATAGCCATTTTGCGAATGCAACTTCTATCCCTTTTGCTAAGTATCACAAATAGTTATAGATGGGTCATTATTGTGATACATGAATACCTAGGAAGAGTATAAATAACTCCTTTTATCCCTCTTTTGTCAATTCATCATCTATTTGCAAGAGAGTTAAACCCTATAGATTGAAAAAGCTTAGGATTAGAGCTCATGGGTGATTTAGGGAGCGTGGTTTATGATTATTTCGTGATTTTATTCAAATTTGAGGAAAGATTCCTTTTTATTCATGGTGGATTTTCTTATTTCTTGATCAAAATCTCTAAAACTTGGTAACCTGATTTTATCGCCAATTTAGCTCAGACTTCACCCATTTGAAGGGTAATTAGTCCTTGATCATACTAAAATGTTGGGTTGGCTTCGAAAAGGAAATTTTCGTATATGGGACACATATTGGATTTTAGAGTTATTTTTGACATAAATAAAAAGAGTGCAATATGGTTATCATAATTCTTGTAGTGATGAGTACATTATAATTTTGATAGCATAGCGGCTTGCGAAATCTTCTAAGAAGGGAAAGTCGGTGATTTAGCTAATTCTTTGAGCTTTCTTCGGCGTCCAGGTAGGCTAGATTTTTCTCTCTTCTTAGATTGATCTTTATCAGAATATGTTTATGATATTGTATTGGATTTGGGATGAGTTTTATGTATTGGTGATGAAATTTTAAGTATTTAGGTTACTTCAAACTTTTAGGTCAAGCGAAAACCTCAAATTAGGTGTATTTGGTTTAGTTACTCAGATCCTTAATAGAAATTCAATCTTAAGTCTAATTGGATTTGGTTAACATCTAAAAGTTTAGATTCCTTAGTCTAGCGTGGGTTAGGATTCTCTTAAAATAAATTTTAGGCAATAGAAGTGGGCCCTTCTAACCTACCTTACCGAAAGACTTGAGATAGTTTATTTGACCTTTATATGCTCATTATGTACTTAGAAAATTCTTACTAAAGTAATATTAAAGACATTTGGTACTCAATGGTCATGATGGGTTGATATTGATAGTTAATGTTTATTTATTATGTTATTGATCATGTTGTTGATTGTGATATAGTGATGGTGATATTGAGCATATATATTTACCTGGTTTGTGTCCAAATAATCATTATGAAATTTATTATATAACTACCAATCCGAGTTTGGTAATTTACCATGATACTAGCCAAGATGCTGATATATATATATAAGTACTTGTTTGAGTCTGGCTATTGATGATAAATTTTCCAGTTCAATCCTAGGTATTGGTTATTATAATGATGATATATGCACCATTTCATGTTCGTTAAGAGTGTATGACAGATACGTAGTATGGATATTGGTTCGAGTTTGGAAGTAGGACATGGTTATAGTGTTGCACGAGATGGATGATTCTAGTTGTATAATTAAAGTTGATAAATAATGCTGGTTTGGTTTATGATTTAATCATTTTTTGAGGGCCTACGTGGGGTTATTTACTTTTTTGTTCTTATTGGCATATGGGTTCCAATCTTGTAGTTATAATTACTTGTTATTTATATTATTGTTCAAATTTATTTATTTAATTGTGTACAACGATGTTAGAGCTACGTATGGTTTGCCCTTTTCTTGACTTAGTTATATTATCCTAAATTTTATTGTATTTGTATCATGATTTAGATTAGTCGGCTGATGATGCCTACAAGTACCCGTGGTTTTGGCACTCATACTACACTTTTGTACCTTTGTGTCGCAAATCTGAGTACTAGTTTCTGCCATTTATTTTTCGATCGTGCTTTGTTGAACTCTAAAGATAGGGTGAGCTCTTGGAGTCAAGGTTTCCCATTTCCTACTATCTTATTTATGTCAAGTATTTTGCTTTGATACATATTATATTGACTATTTTAGAACTTGAGTTGTATTTATAGTAGGTCTTGTACTAGCTCTACCATGTCATAGGATGGTTTTGTATGTTATGGCTACTTATTATAATATTTCTATTAACTTTCCTATTTTTGAATTATATTGTCCATTTTGCCCTATAGGGATAATTTCTGCAATGTAAACCCATTGCATTTAGCTCGAGTCATGATTTATCTTACCTACTGGAAGGATAAAGTAGGTGCCATCATGACTCATAAATTAGGTCATGACATTAATATCAGAGCCTAGGTTTTATTGATATTGTTGGTACTAGAGAAAATGTTTAGTAGAGTCTAATAGATTAGAATGATGATGCCCGTTTCTTATCTTCAGAAGGATATAAGAAATTTTTAGGAGTTCTTCACTTCTTTCACTCATTTTGTGCTAAAATTGTGAATTAATTTATAAGACATTCCTTAGATTTCACTCTTTCACATATGGCTAGGACACATGCTACCGCTACATAAGATGAGGGTCCTAAGACTAAGCCTAGGGATCCTATTATTATTTATGGATAACCTAGATGTCATCAACGACCTCGAGATCTGTCCCCAGATAGGGTTCATAGACAAAAGGGCCTTCATTAGATCCTATTCTCATTGCTAAGACAGAGGTTGTTCAACCATAACCAACGATGGGCTAAGGAATAGCCCAACTCCAATTAAGATTTATTTCTTCTAAAATTTTTAGAGATTCATTGGTTTATTTCATAGGATTGTTGATGATGCACCGACTGATGGTGCACAATTTATAGATCAGAGTGGTACTTAGGCGGAGGCACGGCCTGTAGTTATGGCTTCCAAATTTGAGGTCTCTCCTACCCCGATGGTTGTTCAGTTGGTAGTTGCTCAGCTAGTAATTTCCCAACCTACTATGTCTGTTGAGAAGCAGAAGATGTTAGACAAATTCTTGAGATTAGTTTTGACTAGGTTTTATGGTGCATCGGGCGAGGATGCATATGAGTTTTTGATTGTATATGAGGATAGGCTCGATAATTTGGGCCTATTTAAGACTTGTGGTGTGGACTGCACTTCGTTTTAGTTTGACTTGTTAGCTCAACATTAGTGGAGAGGTCATCTCGATTCCAATCCAACTGGATCTTCTTCTATGATATGTGTTTGGTTCTTTGAAATTTTACTAGAGAAGTACATGCCTCAAATCCTTAGGGATAATTTGAGGGATCAATTTTCTAGATTGGAGTAGGGATCCATGACTATTGTGAAGTAAGAGTCTTATTTTCATGAGTTGGATAGGCATGCTCCTTCCATTTTGTCTACTGAGTATATTAGGGTTTGTTGCTTTCGTAATGGAGTGAGACTTTCTTTTTGCATTTTTATTTATATTCTAGTTACTGGAGGTGGGTCTTTTGCTATGGCTTCTGATCATGCTCAGGTAATGAAGGAGATGCATCATGGGGTCCTAGGGGGAAGCGCTAAAGTACCTCGGTATTAGGGTAGTTTTAGTGAGAGTCGTAGTAGCTCCTAGTTTAGAGGCAGTCATATCAGCCTCAGAGTCAGCCTAGTTGACCCTTTCAGGTGGCGCTCCAAATTATTGATGGAAGTTAGTATTGTATTATTGATTGTCCTGGTCAGGGTAGTGTCACATTTCTAGGGGTTTGTATTCTAATTTTTCTAGTCATGGTGGTTATTCTAGGTCTGCCAGATTTTTTTGTTCTGGTACAGCTAATGTGAAATGATATGGTTGTGGAGTGGTTGGTCATTACTCGTATGATTGCCCTAGTCATGGGGTGTTTGTTACCACTTCTTATATTGTTACCCTAGTAAAGTTGTTTATCCCTCAAATAGATGTTGTATGCTTGGTCTTAGATGTGGTCCCAGGGTGCTCGTGAATGTTTTCAGGTAGTTAGGGGAGGTGATCAATCTGGAGTCCAGCCAGGTGGCGAGCGTGGTCAGTTGTATGATGTACTTAGTGAACCTAAGAATAAATCTTCGAATATTGTTATCACAGGTATAATTTTGGTATGCCATTAGTCGGACTTTAGTGTATTTGATCTGGGATCCACTTATTGTTATGTGTCTATTTTTTTGCTCCACAGTTAGAGTAACCTTGGTATTTTGCACCATCACATGTATCTACTCTTGTAGGAGATTCTTTTGGAGTGGATCTCCTTTCGAGATCATGTGTTATGACTGTTAGAGATATTGATACACATGTTGATCTGGTTATATTGGGTATGGTGGATTTTGATGTGATCTTTGATGTTACTCTGTTCCTGTAGTTCATGAGTTTCCTGATGTTTTCCCTACCAATACACCTGACATACCTCCTACCTATGAGATTAAGTTTATTATTAATCTTGAGCCTGACACCCGACCTATTTCTATAGGACCTTATCGTATGGCTCCTGCTAAGCTTATGAAGCTAAATTACCAGCTTTAGGATCTTTATAGTAAGGGTTTTATTAGATAGTGTGTGTCTCCTTTGGGAGCTCCGTTGTTGTTTGTGAATAAGAATAATTACTCCATGCCGATGTATATTGATTATAGACAACTTAATAAGGTTACAGGGAAGACCCATTACCCTATGCCTCCTATTGATGATTTGTTTGGCCAGCTTCACGGAGCAACAGTACTTTCTAAGATTTATTTGATATCTGGTTACCATAAGTTGAGGATTTGGGCTGATGATATCAAGAAGACAACCTTTCGGACCCGTTATGGTCATTATGAGTTCCTAGTGATATCTTTCAGGTTGAATAATGCTACAACTGTTTTTTAGGATTTGATGAAAGGAGAGTTCAGACCTTATTTGGATTGCATTGTTATTGTTTTCATCGACAACATCCTTGTACCTTCGATGAGTAGAGAGGAGTAAGCACAACATTTGAGGATTATGCTCCTGACTTTGAGAGATCATGTGATTTTCACCAAGTTCACCAAATGAGAGGTTTGGTTTTGGTCAGTGACATTCCTTGGGCATATGGTGTCTAAGTATAGGATTATATTAGACTTGATAAAGATTGATGCTATTTGTGATTGGGACATGACTACATCTTCAAGTGAGGTTTATATGTTTATTAGCTTTGCTTGTTATTTTAGATGATTTGATGAGTGTGTTGCTTCCATTTCAACACTAATGACTAGATTGAATGGGAAGGATAATCCTTTCCGATTGTCCTAGAGGTGTGAGTTGAGATTTGAAAAGCTCAAGGAGTTTCTTACATCAACTCCTATTTTGGCTCTTCTTGTTGAAGAATAGGGATTTATCATGTATTGCGATGCTTTTGGTGTTGGTTTGGCTTGTGTATTGATGTAGTAGGGTCGTGCTATTGCTTATACTTTTAGGTAGCTTAAGGTGCATGAACTCAACTATGAATCACCCTAAATACACTTCCTTAGAAGAATAAAGCAGTCACTATCAAAATATAGTAACCAAACTAGGTTGGGGCCGAACCTTGAGGGAATACGTGGAACTATCTCCCAAACTTGCTGAAATCAACTGGCAGTACAAAAAAGTAAATGGGGAGATTTTCTGGAATATAAGAAATTAACAAGAATTGGATGCCCGTGGTTGCAATCGATCTAAAGAGAAAACTAGGCATGTGTTCCCTCTGGCTTCTAACTCAGTAGATTTATCATGCACCATCAAAATATTCCAATACCTTGCATGCAATATCTGACGAGTTATGTATCACCAACTATCTTTTGTACTCATTGGAAAATTTCACTCTTTACCTTGTGAGTATCAAAGTATAGCATTACTAACCCATTCCCTGGATCCTAGATTAACTATTACCTTTTGGGTTTCAAGTTAATTATATGAGAAGGTGGG
Source organism: Capsicum baccatum var. pendulum (assembly GCA_030864225.1). Taxonomy (NCBI): domain Eukaryota; kingdom Viridiplantae; phylum Streptophyta; class Magnoliopsida; order Solanales; family Solanaceae; genus Capsicum; species Capsicum baccatum. The sequence goes on from CM061560.1 coordinate 139,679,306, forward strand.
ATTTATTAGATGGAAGGGGGTCTACAATTACTATTGTGATGTCTTTTCCCAATCTCTCTCTACCTCACTTTTGAAGGAAGTAGTGAATACAGGCGGGTTGTTAACATTGGCCATCAATAAAAATCAATTAAACTAAAGACAATCACAATATATGCAAGAATAATTATCTAAAAAAACTTGGCACTTCTTCTACTTTGTTAATCTTCCAGGGTTCCACAACCCTAGCTAAGGGAATTAGCCACTCATAGTTGTGAGACAACTAATGGAATTCATAGACAAAATCATAGAAGCAATCTCGTAACAATGAAAGAAGAAAATCCAAAGTCTCGAATGGAATAGTAAAACAAATCATGAAATCAAAAGATGTTTGTTAATAGTATTTAAGATGTAAACATAGCCCCGAAAGGCCTATCTATGGATAAACTAACAAAGAACCGTAGAAATAAAATCCCTAAAATAGAGGAAAATCTTAGTAAACGTACATAATAATGACTAAAACATCATAGTAATGTATATAAAACCCTAGTAAATCAATAAAAAAGATCCTAAAAAAATGAGTTGGGGCCACCTACGAACCGACCTAAGGGCTGTAGGTGGCACCTATGCTTCTTAGGTGGGGGGACGTATGTGGTGCCCAGAAATTAACTCTTTGAAATTCAATTCCTAAGACATGTAGGTGCCAAGGTAAGTGCTAATTTTTCATCTTTTCTTTCTTCTTTCTCCTGGATAGCTTCCAATATCCGGTATCAAACAAAATCACTCCAAAAATACTTACAAATACAACAAAACAACCTTAAGTTCAAACATAATCTCTAATTTGAAGCATCATATGTGCCACAAAACCATGCCACATCAAGAACATCAACTTAGAATGTTCCATGTCCTCAAGCAACAAAAGTATAACAAAATATATGACAATGCTCAACCAAGCGAAACCTAAGATACCTCTAGAAGTCAATTATAAAATTTAGCTTACAAAACATTATCTTCTCCAAGTTAAATGTTTTAAAACCAACTGTGCATTTCTATGAAGCACAACAATGTGATATAAAGGAATCAAATTATGGCATTATACTAGCAACACAAGACCATCCATATGCAAAAATCACCCTACCCAAACAAGTAAGAGTCTAGCAACAAAACACATACACCTTTATATAAAAGAAGTCCCAATCTCTCAATAGAATCATACTTGTTAATATAGGTACTATAGGGATAAAATCACACTCAAAAAGAAATTCTAATCATTATGCACAGAAATATATTGGCTTACCCGTATTTTCTTGACCTTAACCTTAAGAAAATCGGGATAGAATCATAATATGACTCTCCTCGATTTGTAATATAGGTTTTGGGGTTGTATGGTACAAATGGATATTTTTAGTGACTAAGATTACTTGATACTACACTTATGTTGGGGGTCCGCTACTGAACCAATTTATTTTATTCCACTCATATTTATCCCTTCTTTTTGTTTTATTTCATATTCAGGTTGTGTGTGGTTTCTTTTATTCTTCTTTTTATTTTTATTTTTTTCAATATTTTTTTTATTTTTATTTTTATTTTTTCTACCATACAAAGCTGTACTTTCATTTCTCTTATCTATCATTCTCTTACCCACTTGACATTATGCACCACTATGATAACCACCCTCAACTTAGCGATTTGCCTGAGTTGAGGTGCACAATGTCCAAGAAGGACTTGGAACAAAATAGGTTCATTGTTACACAAATAGGAAAGTGAAAGGTGAGATAAGAAAAATATGATATAAGGGTCAAAATAGGTATCAGGGATACTTATTAACATTTGAGAAGTCATTTAGGCTAAAATTGGACTAATTTCAAGAACGAACTATTATCCTTTCCTAAACGAATATCCTACAACCTAAGCAAGACTAACTGGATATGTTCTAGATTCAAATCACAAAGGAAACTAAGTAGTATCGCATACAAACATAGCATATGGCTACATCATAGGCTACTACCTAACCAGTTCATGTAAAAGTTACTATGATTATTATGTCCCTAATTCTAATGCCATAACAATATTCACAATAGTCTCACATATATACATATCACATAGTTAAAAATAAATTTATTTCCAAGGGGTATCAATTTTCAACACATTATATCCACTGCCTTTGATAATCAATTTTCTCCTAGTTAAACACAAAATATCATAAAAAAACAAAAATACGCCTAAATATGTTGTCTTAACTAGGAACAAAACTATGGGGAAAGAGACAGTAACAAATACCCTTTTATGTGTTGTTTTGTTGATAAGTAGCTAACTTTAAGGGACCATGTCCCTGGATATGCATAGTACAATATAGTTGGCACAAATATCTACATAGTTTTATCCTTTTGTGTAAGAAACTTATAGGTGATGCTTATACTAATTAGCACACTTGGTCAAATGATATGTCAACCTAAATCATCACTCATATATAAAATAAAAGTTTTATTTCTTCATCAGAGAGGTTTTACAAAAATCTAAAGAGTGAAGAGAGACAACAAAAACTTAATTTTAAGATTTCTCAAGCGTTGCTCATTTCTTATCTTTGTAGTATGCCTAATGAGTGAGTAAGTGTTCTTCAGTGCTGATTTGTAAAAGAATTACTCATGTTGCGATAGTATTTTCTTATTTTATTAATGCTCAAGAGTGCTTAGGTAGAGTTTCCTTAGTTTGATACTGATTTGAGTTAATCTGTCTAGGGGTCGCTTGGTAGAGTTGGCAAGATAAGTATGTAGTAGAGTTATTACAAGTGAACAGAGCCTAGAGTTAGGTTAAAATCTAGTTTGTAGTTAAGAGATTTATTAAAGTGGTTTTTTTTGGCCCTTGTGAGGGCAGGTAGCGGTTTATTCTCTCTTGAGTAAGGAGTTTTCCATGTTAAATCTTATGTGTTTTTTCTTTCCTACACCGTCTTTAGTTTTCAGCACTCTATTGTTTGATTGTTTGTGATTGACTTTGGGGGAACTGGTACCTCACTGTGTGATGCAACCCCCCAAGTGTTCCAATAATTGGTATAAGAGATATGTCAGTCTAAATGGTTTACACCTAGAGTTTCATGTCCAGCATGACTACTCCATCAAACCTGGAAGAAGGTCAATCAACCACTAAACCACATAGATTCAATGGAAATTACTAAGGGTGGTGGAAATTACTAAGGATGTTTGACTTATTTATGGCTGAGGATAGTGAGATAATGGACATTATTGTTGATGGTCCTCATGTACCTATAAGAGAAGTCAAAGAAGCAAATGTTACTAAAATAGTTATCAAAAGCAGGAAGGAGTTCAATGATAAAGACAAAAAAACTACAATTCCAAGAAATTTCTTGTCTATTGCATAGGACCGGATGGCTACAACGGGATTTTAACTTGTGAAACAGCTAAGGAAATCTGGGACTAATTGAAGTTAGATTATAAAGGGACCACTGATGTGTAGGATTCAAAAGTTGACATACTGACTACTTATTATGAAATCTCCACAATTAAAAAAGGATAAACTATTCAAGGGATGCATACCAAGTTTACTTTTATCACTAATGAGTTGCACTTCTTAGGAGAAGAAATTCCTTTATACAAATAGGTGAGAAAAATTCTTGAGGTTCTTCCTAAATGTTGGGAAAGAAAATTGAATGCAATCACTGAGGAAAGGAACATGAAAACTCTCACCATGGATGAACTCATTGGGAATATAAAGACTCATGAACTTAGAATGCAGAAAGGGAACGAGAACATAGAGGTAAAAAGGGAAAAAAATTAGTCCTAAAAGAATTTAAATCAGACTCTAATGAAGAAGAAACGATGTTTCCTACTTGGAAAATAGAATATTTAGATCCATGAGACAAAGTGGACAATTTCAAACAAATGGAAGTAGCTGCAAAAAGGAAGGCACTTTGGAAGTTTGTGACAAATGTGGATGCCTTGAACATTTTATTAAGGTTTTTCCAATGCACGAAATGGAATATAAGGATAAGCACAATACTCAATGTGACAAATTAAGAAACAAGGAGCAGGTCCCTGTAAAGTCAAGAAGACATATTGTAGCTGACTTTGCAGTTAAACAAGCCTTAGCTTGTTTAGGTGACTACACTAGTGAATCTGATAAAGCCAAAAAGACTGCAGATGTATCGATGCTTGTTGTGGAGGATGAGAAGGTGACCTTTGATTCCTTGATTTCTTTTATGGAAAATTCTGAAGATGAAGAAGAAAATGAGGTAACACTTTCTAATTTTAAAGAAAACTTAGACAACTATTCTGCTAGAAAGATGAAAAAGCTTGAAAATGTGTTGATTGGATCTATGTGTGAGATGATTGAGAAAAAAATTTCTCTAGAAGGAAAGGTGGAATGTCGAGGGATTTAATTAATTGCTCTAATCCTCTAAAGATCTAAAAATTTAAAGGTGGTTGCTATGTTCAAATCTAAAAATATCATTTCAGTGAGTCAACTGGAGAAAAATAGAGGATGCATGTGACAAATAAAATAATAATGCTCTAGGAAAAAAAAAATAAAAGATCAAAGAGTTGATATCTTTGACTATACAAATATAAGAAATGAGCAACATGTTGCTAAGCTGAACTTTGAAAATCTAGGTTTGGCACGTCAATTGGAGAACTTAGATGCTTCTAAGAGTAAAGAGAAGAAAGAAGCCTCGACATTTTAGGTTGGGCTTAAATAAAAAATAGAGGATTCTCAAAGGCATCTCATGACTTCACTCTGTAAGAATAAGGAGTTAGAAAGGGACCTGGTCTGTCTAAGGGAATAACTCAAAAAATCTCTTCAGTGAACTTCATCCTTACAAATCCTTTCTAACCTCACTGGTCAGGGAATCAAAAATCATAAAGGGCTTGGGTATCAGTACAAAACTCAATCTTCTGGGACATAAGGCAATGTTGTACAAAATGTCGAAAGCAAAGTGAATAAACCTTTGTGCACTCACTCTGGAAGAGATGAACACCTGAAGGAACATTGTTAAAGTTTTAATAGAGTAAAAATTTTCAATGATAGATATATCTTGCAAAAGAATTCCTTTCCACTGAATTTCATGTCTTTTAAAAGTATGAATAAAAACTCTCTAGCTAGATGGATCAAGAAGGATTTGATCACTACATTGTACTACTACAAGGAATTCAAAATCTAGTGGGTTCCTTAATCTGATAAGTGATCATGGTCTCAGGTATGAGGAAGAAAATTATAGTCAAGAATGATCATTAAAAATAAGTGATCAAAAAGATCATTGTTTAAAGCTATGATGATATCATTTCGCTTAAGACACTTTAAGATAGAGGTGTCTGAGGTGAATTAATCAATTTCAAAGCACCTGATATATGGTAGAATATAGCTAAAAATCTCCCTGACTAGAAGGAAACTATGTGATTTGAAGAAAGAGGGTTAATGATGCCAAATATAATGAATAAGGGATGGAAGATGCAGTTGAGAAAGTTAATGATGCGAAATGTCAATCACTAATCCTAGTACAAGACTAAGAATAATTAGAAGGGGTCATGATAAAACTCTCAGGGACCTGGTCCCTAAGAAAATTATCCCAGTTAAAAAACTTTAGCCTTGTGAATAAAGTCAAGTCTGAGACCTAGTCTTCAAACCTATTTCTAGAACAAATCATATAATGAAGTGGTGTAGTGAAAGTAACAAGTTTCTGCTAGGATTGATCAAATAAACTTGACATACTAGATGAATCATCTTCCCCAAAAAAATTTGGCTATGTTCTGAAGACAGGTATCCTTGGTAAATTAGGTGCATATTGGTCTAACTCAGTACCATACCCTTTTAGGTATACCACCATAGGAGAAACTTTGGAGGTGGACAGATGTGGAAAACACAAAGCTAAATATTCTCTCAAACTAGAGAGGGACCTGGTCCTATCTCTCAAGTTAGAATCATAGTGTGCAAATTTTATCTATTCTATCAAGAAAAAAGTTCATATTCTTTGTCCTTATTTCACAAAAAATGTTTTATTCTAAAAGAAAAGGTGAGTCAACTAAAATCTGATAAATATCAAGTCTTGTTCCCCAAGTAAACCTTTACTTATGCTTATTATTCCCTCAAATCTAGTTTTACCCACTTATTCTCTTATCAAAGAGGATAATCCAAATCTCAAATAGCCTTCTAAGAAATAGACCTTCCTGATGGTTGCAAACCTCCTATTTCCATGTCATTCAAAGGATCTGATCTTATCATTATAAAGAATGCCTTCCCAAACCTTCCTAAAAACATCCTTTTCTCCTACTCTTCCAATGTTTAAGTCCTCATTATTAAACTTGTTGATGAAAAATCATTCCTGAATCCTAAAAATTATTCTAATGATGTTGTGATAGATGAAACTTGGGTTGAGAAAAACCTCATATTATTGTCAAATAGCCCAAGAAAGAGCATAGTTGATAACAAGAAAAAAAATGTCAGTTAAACAACAAGATTTTTTAGAAAATGGTCTGGACATTTTTTGAGAAGTAGCTTACTCTTTAGGTGCCTGGTCCTAAGAAGAGAAATAAAATACCCTATATTTTGGTACTTAGAATTTTTTCTAACTTTTAGCCTTTTGGACATCATAGGACTTAGGGTACTTATCATATGATGTGGGTAAGGTTTAGGGGCCATGGTTGTATGTTACTCTGTGTAGTTTTCATTGGTTTCTATTAAAGGTACGAATAGACATCATAAGGGTCGTATAGAGATGGAATGAGTGGTATAGTCGAACTCGTATGTTGTCCAGTATCTAACCCCTTTGATCTTGTCGAGGATATGATTTGAAGGTACTAGTCAGAGGGTATGGGTAAGACTTTGGAAAGAGGGAGTAATATGATGGACATTGTGTGAAATCTAACAATCTATATGGGGTTCGAGTAATGGGTACCACTTGTATATTATGGGTATAGTTTTGGTGGTGCAGTTATACCGTCCTGTAGGATTTTTACAGTTTAAGTTGGGGGTATTATGGAAATTTCCCATCTTAACCCCTTATGACCCCAATGAGTTAAAAAACTATTGGAACTTCATTTACCATATTATTATCAATATAAAACACTTTAAACACTCTCAAATCTCTTTCAATGATCTTGGTTCAAGGAAGGCTAGGGTTTCTTAAATACAATTCATTATGGGCTTTCAAGAGAAAATCTCTCTTTCTTCTTTAAGTAGCTAAGGCATGCTACTGTCATCTCATAGATATATATACTAAATTTATGTTTTAAATGAATTGTTTACATTATTTAATTGTGGGTATCATTTCAATTTGAATTATATATTGGGGGGTTTGGTTGTTAATGGATGAATATTATTTCCCATGCTTTTCTTATGGTTTTCAAGTTAAAATTATGGTATTGAACATATGGTTACATGGGAATGGCCAAATTTGTTCTTGGTTTTGTAAACTATATCCCCTCAACATGTTTGATAAAATGTCAATGAGAATGGTTATGTAACATAGCGGGTTTTTATGGAAACTATTGCATTATATAATAGGGTAATGTAACCTAAATTTGTTTAAATGGTTTTAAATTATTTGGTAAGGCCTGGGTTGCCATGGTTTTGGTAAACTAGAAATCATATTTGGTATATCGAAATACCTTAAAGTTTGGAAAATGACATTGCTTGAAGGTTATAGTAAGTATGGCTATACTACTGCATAATGCCTTGGTAATTAAAACATGTAATTGGTGGTTTGGTTTTTTGCTAATGGTTTCAATTAGGCAATAATTGCGTATTGTCATAGATAATTATGAAGGTGTGAGTCTAATGGATAGACATAGGAAACTCAAGTTTGTCGACATGAGGGTTGATCATGGTGACCATATACTTTTGTGGTACATACGAATCCCCTAATTTTATAATCGTATATATGCATTATGTAGTGCGAAGGGTACATGGAAATCTTCTACCCCTATGATATCTCTGGTTTGTGAAGCTACATGCATTAGGCCCATTCAGGGGGTAACGCTGAACCCATATTGCCCATGGATATTTTAAGGATAGGTAAGCTACACAGTGGAGGTTAGTGTTTTACACGCATGACAAACTAGGTTTATTTTACCGGTATGGATGTAATGTCATATGGTTATTTATTTGGTTTTAAATATTGGAATTATTTTATCATTACTTTTGAGTACATGCTAGCATTCACCCGCTAACCCATCGTTGGGCATTGTACCCCCATGCGATAAAGGAATTAGCCATACTACTACTCTTGATCAGTGATCTTTGATTCAGGGAAAACTTTGTATTGGATTGAAGTAGTGACATTTCATACATCAAAATACTCCATTTCATGCTATGGTCTTCTATACATACTTTTGTTATTTCTTAAACTTTAGTTTTGGCTATGGTTGGGGGCATGTCCAAACCAGATCTTCTTTTGAATTCGTATAGAGTCTTTATGAGACTACTCTAGGATGGCATCTGTGATGTTGGTATTGGTATCATCCTTTGTATTTGTAGTTGTATTGGGGATGTCACCATTTGACAGTATTTGATTTATGATTTTTCTATTTTGTTATTTTATGTAATCAAGATTAATTCAACATATGGTGTAGGGAGATTATGGTTTGGTAATAGGGGTGGTCTCTAGCATCGGTTGAGCTTGAGGCAACCGACATAACTAGGCCCTAGGTTGGGTCATGTTATATTTGGTATTAGAGACCTAGGTTTATGGTCATTAGGGAGTCCACAAATCCGTGTTGAGTAGAATCTCTATTAATAGTGTGTAGTGCACCAAACGCATAAGGGAGAGGCTACGAGGAATTTTGGAATGTTTCTCCTTCTTGTATTCTATTTTTAAGTTATAGAGTATAAGGTATAAAATTCTACTCTAAATCCTATTGGTTCGTATTTCATATCATGACTCCTAGATGATCTGAAGCTCACGAAAACTATTCTGTCCCAACTCAAGATAATCCTGATGGAACCAGTTCTACTCATGGGATCTATACCTAGTCTAGGGGTCTAATTTTGGATTGTTCTGGAGTTCTATCAGCTCCTTCTAGAATATCTTAGACTCCTCGGGGTAAAGTGACAAATATTGAGTTTTGTCAATCTATGGACATGTTGGCTAAGTTGGTAGCTACTTAGTCTGAGCATAGTTTTGCTGTTAATCTTTTGAGGCTATAAGGGTTGGCTAGTTCATGAGGTTAATTACTCTGACCTGTATGGGTGTTAAGGTAGAGAAGGATCCTCAAGGTTTTCTAGATGAGATGGAAAATATCTTTCATGTTATGCATGTCACGAATGCGAGGGGTGTGAAGTTATCGGCCTATCAGATAAAGGATATGGTGTACCAATGGTACGAGGAATGGGATCAGGCAAAGGGTGACATTATAAAGTCATATTTGTGGGAGGATTTCTCTAATGCATTTTTAGACTGCTTCTTTCCTTTGGAGTTGAGGGAAGCTAATATAGAAAATTTTGTTTTTCTGAAGCAAGGTAAGATGTCTTTCTAGGAGTATGCCTTAAATTTTCAGCAGTTGTCTCGGTATTCTCTGGTGATGTTTTTAGAATGAGGGAAAGAATGAGAAAGTTCACTTCTGGGTTGTCCATAGAGTTGTTATTAGAGAGTAAGGTGGCCTTATTGATCAAGGACACAGATATTCCCAGGTTGGTTTTATATATGTAACAGGTATAGAAAGAGAAGAAAAAGCAGGTTGAAATAAGAAAGAGCTAGGTAATAAGTTTAGGTTCTCTTAGCAGGGTGGTGGCCAATAGTAGGGTGGCAGGGATGGTGGTAAGTGTCGTAAAAAAAGTGGGGCAATTTTGAGTCATAGTCGACGACTAGTGCTCCCTACCTAAAGTTGTTGAGTGATAGGCATTTTAATGCTGGTAATAACTTTAGGGGAAAGGATGTCCAATCTTAGGCTAGTGGGGCCCAGTCAGCTCTATCATATCCTCTCTGTAGGGTTTGTGGTATATTACAGTAGGGTTTCTGTGATGAGGGAAGGGACAAGTGCTTTAATTATCATCAACCAGGGTATATGCTTAAAAACTATGTTATTGGTAAGGTTGCTTCGAGGGCGAACAAGGTTCAAGTTGCTTTATCACTAGCTTTGGCATTGAAGGGTGCGCCATCTAGTTTCAGCACTATTCAAAACCATCTTAATAACCTCACTACCCGATAAAATTGTAGGGCATATCCTGATGTTGTGACTGGTATATTGAAACTCTTTTCCTGTGATATGTACTATTTACTTAATTTGGGTTCTAATCTCTTTTATGTGACCCATTTATGGCTTTGCATTATGGTTTTGGATTGGAGTTTATTTTAGACCCTATTTTTGTTTCGACCCCAGTAGGTGACTTTATGATTACTAGAAGAGTCTATAGGGGTTGTGTGTTATATATGGGTAGAAAAGAAACTTTGGTGGATCTATTTGAATCAGATATGGTAGATTTTGATGCCATATTAGGGATGGAAGTTGCACTCGAGTTTTGCTTCTCTAGACTGTCGAATCCATAATTGTGTCTTTAAATTTCCTAATGAACCAGTTATTGAGTGGGAGGGTGGTTCTCTAGATCCTAAATAGAAGTTTATATTTTATCTGAGAGCTCAAAGATTAATCTCCAAGAGGTGTCTCTATCATCTAGTTTTGTTAAATATTCTAACTCAAGTTGTCCTTCTTTGCATTCCATCCCAATGGTTAATGAAATTACAAAGGTCTTTGTGTTCCTCCTGATAGGGAGATTGAAATTGGGATTGATCTTGTTTTGGACACTCATCCAATTTTTATCCCCTCTATAGAACGGTTACGACTGAGTTGAAGGTGCTTAATAAACAACTAAGGGATATTTTAGATAAGGGTTTCATCTATCCTAGAGTGTCCCCATGAGATGAAATAGGGTTATTCATGCATAAGAAGGATGGTTCCCTTCGGATATGCATTGATTACTAGTAGTTAAATAAGTTGATGGAAAAGAATAAATATCTTTTTCCAAAAAAGAAAGATTTGTTTAATCAGTTGCAGAGTGCTAACTTTTTCTCCAATATTGATCTTTGATCTGGGTATCATCAACTAAAGATTAGGGAGTATGATATCCCTAAGACTGCATTTCATACCTGGTATGGGCCTTTTGAGTTTCTAGTTATGTTTTTTGGGTTTACCAATGTCTCAACAATATTTATAGGTTTGATGAATAGAGTCTTTCACTTGTTTCTAGACTTGTTTGTCATTGTTATCATGGATAAAATTTTTGTTTACTCTAAGAGAGAGGTGGATCGTGCAAATCACCTCCGTGTGGTGTTACAAACTTGTAGGAGCAACAGTTACATGCAAAATTTTTGAAATATAGATTTTGGTTGAACGGTCACTTTTCTGGGTCATATCATTTTTTATGAAGGGATCATGGTGGATTCATAGTAGTTTGTAGTGGTGAAAAAGTGGACTAAACCCATGACTCCAACCGATATTCAGAGCTTTGTAGGTTTAGCTGGTTACTATAGGAGGTTTATGGAATGTTTTTTGACTATTTATGCCCTGTTGACTAAGTTAACTTAGAAAAAGGTAATGTTCTTATGGTCAGACACTTATGAGGAGAGCTTTGTGAAGCTGAAGGATAAGTCAACTTCAACTCTAGTTTTAACTTTGCTTGAAGGCATTGATAGGTCTGTGGTTTTTTGTGATGCATCTCATGTGTGACTTGGTTGTGTTCTGATGCAGCAAGGAAAGGTGATAGCTTATGCCTTTAGGCAGTTGAAGGGGCATTAGAGAAATTATCTGACTCATGACTTCAAATTACCAGTTATGGTGTTTGCATTGAAAATCCGGCATCACTATTTGTATGTAGTACATGTTGATATCTTTTTTGAATATAAGATTTTGTAGTATGTGTTTACTCAGAAAGAGCTTATCCTTAGGCAAAGAAGATGGCTTAAGCTTCTCAAGGATTATGACATGAGTCTTTACTACAACCTAAGTAAAGCTAATGTGCTTGTTGATACTCTTAGCAAGTTATCCATGGGGAATTTAGCTCATATGGATAAGGAGAAATAGGAGTTGGTAAAGTACATTCACCATTTAGCTAACCTTGGAGTTGGCCTCTTGGACTCCGAGGATGGTGGTGTATTAGTGTAGAAAGTTGTGTGCTCATGTTTCGTGCTCAAATCAAGGAGAAAAAGATGTTCGAATCGTATCTTATTGAGGCTTAAGGTTAATGTAGCTGGGTAGAAAGTGATGGCTTTTGAAATTAATTTTGATGTTACTTTGCGGTACTGAGGGAGATTATGTGTTCCCGACATTGATGGTTTGCGTGAGGGGATCTTGTCTTAGGCGCATGAGTTTATATATGTTGTTAATCATGGTTCAATGAAAATGTATCATGACCTTAAGGAGATATATTAGTGTAACATTATAAAGAAGAATATGGCTAATTTTGTGGCCAAGTGCATAATGTGTCAGCAAATTAAAGTTGAGCACATGAGGCATGTAGAATTAAAACTAGAGATTGAATTGTCTGAATAGAAGTGGGAAGTAATTAATATGGGTTTCCCTAGTGATATTACTCTATATAGGAACGAATCTAATTCAATTGGGGTCATTATGGGTAGGGTGATAAAGTCGTCTCACTTTTTTCCTATGAGGACTAACTTCTCGGCTAAGGAATATGCAAGGTTATACCTCCATGAGATCATGAAGATTCATGGGTACCTGTTTCTATCATCTTAAATTATGGTACAGAATTTTTATCTCACTTTTGGTGGTCTTTTTAGAAAGAATTGGGGGCTAAGGTTAGTCTGAGTACTTTTTTTCACCCAAAGTTAGATGCGCAACCAAAAAGGATAGTTTAAACATTCGAGGATATTCTTTGTGCTTGCGTGTTGGATTATGGGTGTAGTTGGGTTTAGCACTTACCTCTTGTAGAGTCTTCTTGTAACGATAGCTACCACTCTAGCATTAGGGTGAATCCATTTGAAGTGTTTTATAGTAGGGTGTGTAGGTCTCCTATTGGGTGGTTCGAGGTTGGTGAGGGGGAGATATTTGGCCCAGATTTTGTTCACCAAACCATGGAAATTTTTTTATTAGGGATGCCTAATGTTGCCAAAATTCTTATGCAGATTTGAGTTAAAGAGATTTTGAGTTTCAGGTTTGAGGTTGGGTGTTCTTTATGGTATCTCCTATAATGGGGTGATGTAGTTTGGGAAGAATGGTAAGTTCAGTCACCAGTATGTTGGTCCTTATGTGATTATGAGAAAGGTTGGCATTATTGTCTATGGGTTGGAATTACCTTCTAGCTTCAGCTATATTCACCTGGTATTCCATGTTTCTATGAGGAGAAAGTTTATTGGTGATCCATTCCAAATTATTCTTATCAAGGATATTGGTATTTCTGATTCCTTGTCTTATAAGGAGGCCCAGATGGAGAATCAGATTGGTAGGTTTATCGGTTGGTTAAGGTACTATAGAGGAACCACAAGGTTAAAGATGCTACTTGGGAAGCTTAAGAGGATATGAAGTCCAAGTATCTATTCATATTTTCTAGTTTGGAAATTCATGAGGAATGTATGTGTTCTTCATAATGTCCTCATTTTCAGACTTTGTTAAAGGAAAGATTAACTCCTTGCAACTTTGTTATAACTTAGTTAATGGTTATAGTTGAGGTGTTGGGGTGTGAATCGTATAGTACAACCTTCTTCCATCATTCGAGGATGACTGATCTAAGTGGGGGAGAATTGAAACACTCTAGGTTCTGGTCCTTAGAAATGTTTCTGAGTTTGAAACTTCTAAATATCGTACGATTTGAGGGTACTTGACGTGTAATATGGGTATTGTTTGGGGACCATGGTCATATGTTACTTAGTGTTGTTTTTGTTGGTTTATGTCAAAGGTATGAATGAACATTACAAGGGTCGTATGGAGATGGTACGAGTGGTATTTTCCAACTCATATGTAGTCCTGTGTCCAACCCTTTGATTTTGTCTTAGATACGATTTGAGGGTACTAGTCGTAAGGTATAGGTACGACATAGAAAAAATGGACTAGTAGGGTGGACAATGTGTGAGGTCTAATATTCTCTCTAGGGTATGAGCGGTGGGTACCACTAGTATGTTCTGGGTATGGTTTGGGTTACGTGGTTGTATCCTCCAACAGAACTTTTACAGTTTAAGTTGGGGTAATTTTGGTCATTTTCTCTCTTAAACCCTCATAACCCCATGACTTAAAAATTATTAGGATATCATTTACCCGATTAATCTTAATCTAAAACATTTTAAACACTCTCAAATCTCTCTCAAGGCTCTTGGTTCAGAAAAGGCTAGGGTTTCATCAATACAATCAATTAGGGGTTTTCAAGAGAAAATCTCTAAGTCTTCTTTCGTATCTTAGGCATGTTACTCCTCCCTAATTGTTAGTTCAACTAAATTCATGTTTTAAATGAATGTTTTTCATGATTTTAGTATTGGTATTGTTTGGTTTTGAATTGTATATTTGGGGTTTGGCTGTTAATGGATGAATATTGTTTTCCCATGCTTTTCTTATGGTTTTCATGTTAAAATTGTGGAATTGAACTATGGTTTCATAAGAAGGGTCAAGTGGTTCTTGCTTTTGGTTTTGGAAAATATACACTCTCAACATATTTGATAAAATATCAATAAGAATTGTTTTGTCTCACAGTTTGTTTTTTATGGAAACTATTTCATAGTATAATTTGGTAATTGAACCTAAAGTGGTGTAAATAGTTTTAGATGATTTGGTAAGTCCTTGTTGGCCATGGTTTTGGTAAATTAGAAATCATGTATGGTACATAGGAATCCCTTATGTTTTGGCTAATGACATTGCTTGCAAACTATAGGTGGTATGATTATACCACTGCATAATGCCTTTGTAATTAACACAGGGAATTTGTGGTTTGGTTGTATGTTAATGGTTTTAATTGGGAAATAATGGCAGGTTGTGATAGCTAATCGTAAAAGTGTGAGTCCATTGGACAAAACATTGGAAACTCATGTTTGCCAACATGATGGTTAGTCATGGTGACCATATACTTGTGGGGTACACGAGAATCCCCTAAGTATACAATCATAAATATGTATCATTGAGGGCGAAGGGTACACGAGAATCCCCTACCTCTATAAATTCTCCAGTTTTTACAGCTACATATATTGGGGCCTGTTCAGGGTGTAACACTGGACCCATATAGCCCATGGATTGTTTTAGGATAGTTAAGCTACACAACCCAGGTTAAATTTTTAAATGCATACTAAACCCGGTTCCTTTTCCCATCCTGTATTATATATATATATGGATGCAATTACATATAGTTTTTTACTTGGGTTTAAATGTTGGCATTATGTTATCCTTACTTCTAAGTACATTCTAGCATTCACCTACTAACCTATCTTCGCGTGATGTATCCCCACGCAATGCAGGAACCGGCCATACTACTTCTCGTGCTTAGTGATCATGAATTCAAGGATATCTTTGTGTCAAATTAAAGTGGTAATCTTCCATAGTCTAGAAGACTCGATTTAATGTTATGGTCTACTATACATACTTTTTTTATTTCTTAAACTTTGGTTTTGGATATGGTTATGGGCATATTCGAACCAGATGTTATTTTAATTTTGGGTGGAGGCTTTGTTAGACTACTTTGGGTTGGAATAGGTGGTGTCAGTATTGGTATTAGCCTTGGCATTAGTATTAGTATTGGGGCTATCACATTTTGACTGTATTTGATTTATGATTGTTCTTTTTTAATATGTTATATAATCGAAATTCATTCAACATATGGTGTAGGACAGTTATGGTTGGGTAATGGGGTGGTCTCCCACCCTGATCGGGCTTGAGGCACCCGACATGACTAGGCTCTGGTTCGGGTCATGTCAAAAAACATAGAAGAAAGAGAATATTTGATCGCTTATACTAGAATTAAGAATGGGGGGAAAAGTAAGATTATATCTATAGATGTTAGAAATAGGTTCTTGAATAATAAAAAGGTGTTACCTGAAAGGATATTTTATTCAAATGTGCTACAAGAGCCTGGTATGGTGGAATTAGTTGAGCAGGTTAAAACATCAACATTTGATACATCTCATGGAAGGACCTATTCCCACTATTTCTGATAATATAGGTAAGGAATTCTATTTCACTTTGAAATTCTTAGAAGATAGGATAAATCTGACTACACAGGTCCAAGCGAAGAAAATAAAGTTGCATGAGGGAACACTAGGAAGAATTTTAGAAGTTTATATATAGGGTGAGAACTATCTCCAGGCAGCATCATTCATTAGAAATCATAGCAAATCCATCCAAGGTCAAAGGGAAAACTTTGGCTGTAGTAAATAGGAACTCATTCAAGAGTGAGTTTCAATTGCTTTTTTACTTTGTGAATAAGGTAATTCTATCTAGGTCCCAAAAGAGAAACATTACCTCAGCCATTGAATTATATGTGATGGAATGATTTAGTTGCTTTGACTTCATTAATCTTCAAGCATTGATGATAGAACATATTAACAAAGTGATTTGTGGGAAAAATTGAAAGCATGGCATGCCTAATGGATATTCGTTGAACAAAATAATTGGTTATTATGGCATTGTTTATGATTATGGAACCCAAGGATCTGTTGTTCAAATGTTTGTCATTAAAATATTGTTCAAAACTTAGTATGTCCAATTACGTAGCATTTATCTAAGTAAGATCAGCAAGGAAATAGAGGAACTGAAGGTCAATTCTGTAACGACCCTTACGGTCATTTGTTAAATTTTACAAGTCCTTTTCATTTTATCTATCCATATAGTTGTATACGTGATTTATGACTTATGGTGATGAGTCATCTCGATTCTTGAATTAAGAAAATTAAACCCAATAATTGTCAACCATTAATCGAGATGACTCGAATTAGTGTCGTAATATTTTTAATAGGTCAAAAATGAACTTTTCAGTAAATATACATTGTTAGTTTATTTTGTTGAGGTTTCGAATAATATGCGGGAAACTATTGGGTATTTTTAATATTAGTTTAGTTGGTGATTAATGTACGAAATCGATATTTTCTTATTTATTAAGACTTATATATTTGAATAAAACTTATGTAGGAAGGGTTTAGCATATTAAAGAATTTTATCAAAGGTCTTAAACCTAAAGCGGTTAATGAAGAAATTACAACTTTCGCACAAAAATCTTGAAAACTCTAATTCAAGTTTACGTTTCATATTCTTCTCATTTGAGTTACACCTACTACTAGGGTATATTGTGATTGAAAGAAAAGGAAATGATTTGTGGCAGATAGTAAAAGTAATTACCGGTGAAGGAATAAATTTTTTTTAGTATATATTGTTATCCTTCACAATTAATCTTGCAATTGGTAAGCGTAGTAGTACTGTGCGTTAGTGTCTATGTTTGGTAGATTAGTTTATTAGCTAATTTTAAATTAATAATGAGTTAATGATAACAGAATCATCGGCCAATTGTTTTAAGAATTAGATAAGGTGCGATTTGCTTACTGTCTTGGGTTTAAGTTTTGTTCTCCTATTTTCGACTTTCGTTAAGTTCCATAGGACCTACATATGTATGATATTAACAACTATTATTTTTATATAATCGGAATTAGATTTAGAGTTTTTTGAGTAGGAATTTGTTAATTTAGGGATCAAATAATGACCCATTTTGTTGAAATTTGACGTACTAGTTCATACTCTTATCAAGATTATATATTTGAATAGCTTTTGAACGTTCCGAATTAGAGAGGAAGGGAAAGACATTTATGGACTAGAGATATTTGGGTTCTTTAGTTGAGGTAGGTTATAGATTAATTAGAGTTTAGACTCAATTTAATTGTGTGTATGCTCCTAAATTAGAAACTTGTGGATTGGTATTTAGATATGCTTGAAATTGTTGATGTTTGGATTCTTGATTCGTGTATAAATGTTTAATAAATATTTACTTGATGGAATTGTCTTATGACTTTAAGCGTACTTGAAAACTTGGTATGTTGTGTTGTATGGAGTGAGGTTGTGTAAATTGGTATTGATATTACTTGTTTATATTTATGTTGGATTGGGTAC
Source organism: Capsicum baccatum var. pendulum (assembly GCA_030864225.1). Classification (NCBI taxonomy): domain Eukaryota; kingdom Viridiplantae; phylum Streptophyta; class Magnoliopsida; order Solanales; family Solanaceae; genus Capsicum; species Capsicum baccatum. Next base: position 139,697,308 of record CM061560.1, read on the forward strand.
CACGCCAGTACGTTTAAATTTATGTTAGATCTTGTACCACGCTAGTATGATTATATTTATGTTGGATCGGGTACCACGCCGGTGCATTTAAATTTATGTTGGATCGGGTACCACATTGGTATATTTCTATTTATGTTGGATCGGACACCACGCTAGTCCATTTATATTTATTTTGGATCGGGTACGACGTCGGTACATTTATATTTATGTTGCATCGGTACCACGTCGTTATGTTTATGTTTATGTTGGATCGGGTACCACACCAGTACGTTTATATTTATTTTGGATCCAGTGCAATGTTGGTACGTTTATATTTATGTTGGATCGGATACCATGTCGGTACATTTCTATTTATGTGAATCTGGTACCACGTTGGTATGGGTATAATTATGTTGGATCGTGTACCACGCCGGTATGGTACATGAACATAAATTGTTCCTTGCAGGTCATGACTATTTGGGGAGAAATAAGTCCCATAGCATGTGTATCCATATTTATGTTGATTTTGTGGATGTTTACTGTATGGTTGATACTCTTGATGTTTATGTGGCTTGTCTGTGAGCATTGTTTGACCTGTTGTTATTATATTATTGATTCATTGAGAATTTATTATTTGATGATGCCTGTCTACTAGTTTTTTTATTTATGTTGTATAAATGTTATTTAGTTGAATTGGCCTATGATACCAACCAGTACATAGTGGTTTGTACTAATACTACCCTATACTCTTCTTTTATTGAGTGAAAAAATTATTCTCGAGACTCATACATAATCTCACATCTAGAATTTGATAGCAGATCTTTATCAAAGGGTGAGCACTCCATCTCTAGGCTTCCATGGGTTATCTTATTTATTCTTATCCCTCTTTTGGGCAATGAAACATTCTTTATTTACTTTATTTTGGGATATCTCTTTATACATAATCTTTGTTAGTAGTTCTTGTACGATGACTTTTGGGTCTTGGAAATTTTAGTTTGTAGATTGTTTGGTTTTCGTAATATTGATGACTAATCCCAGATTATTATTGTTAAGATGGTTTATGAAAATATACTTTTAATATTGACCAAGTGATTGGGTAATGGTTTGATTTAGATGGTTCTCCCACTGGAAAGTTAGTGTGGGTTTCACTCATGGCCATTTAGGTCGTGACAAAGTTGGTATCAGAGCCCTAGGTTCATCCTTCTCATTGTACAAGAGCATATCTAGTAGATTCTTGCAGAACGGTACGGAGACGTCTGTACTTTTCTTCGAGAGGCTATAAGACAGTAGGAGAATTCAAATTCTTCTTTCGTACGTGCTATTAGTTGATTTCAATTGGTGTCTAGTGATTCCAATTGGTATCTGTTAATAAGAGCAATGTCAAGTTGAGTTTCGTAGATTGGTATGTAAGGTCCTGCTCCCAATCTTCATAAGGCTATGAGGCATGTAGAAGTCATTTTCCTTTTTTTTTCTCTCCATCGTGCCGTCCTAATCTTGGACTACTAGATTGAATCCAATTGGTATCTAGACAATTCTAATTGGTATCTTAATAGTTTTGAATAAAAATCTAGGAGATTTCAATTGGTATTTGTTAATAAGTAATGACCGGTGAAAGTTGTGAACTTATTGATTACTTGTGTTTGATATTTAGCTAAACTTGTGCCGCTAAATTTTTGTCATTTTCGTGAATTGTTTTTTTTAAGTGATGAAAATTGACCAAGTTTTTTATGTTGATAAATGTGATGAGGATATTTGATTTTTTGTTATTGTAAAACTTAAAAGTCTTTTGTGCTTACTTATTTTTGGTACTATCATACTGATGAGATTGATGGTATGAGAATTGAGAGGATGATGTGAGAATATGATGTAAAGAAAAGATGGTGAAAAGGTGATATAAATAAAAGATGAAGGTGATATGTGTTTTCCGTAATCAGAGGTTCTTGTTAATGATGTAGTGGATGGATCCTTATGTAGGTCGATTATTTGATATTATTTGGGGATCCTTGTTTGGTCCGGTCATTGAGATCGTATTTAGAATTTTTGTGCAGTTCTATTATTGAAATTATAGTGGGTTCCTTCTGAGGACTAGCTAAGTGACTTTATCTTTGAGTTCCTTATGTGAATGAATTCTTAATGCTTGGAAAAATATTGAGTTTTACATAAAAGTGCGAAAAACTAGTAGAGGTGGTTGATACCAATAGAATTTAATTGATGACTTGTTTAGAATGTGATATTGGTAATGAGATTGTCAATGACCTATAATCGGTTTATTTTGTTTGGCCATGCTTGTGTACTAGTTGTGTGGGACTACTCTTGAGGTGATTAAGAGTTCAGTATAGAATGTAATAAAAATATTGTTAGGTAGAAATGAGAATGACTCTGTATATCTTAAATTATTGTTAGTGATATAAGAGAGGTTAGGCTTGACCCGAAAGTGTTTGTCATTGAAAAATATTGAGTTAGTAATTGTCAGGACATAAGTTGTAGCTGTGGATTTATGCATTGGTAAAAAATTTTGAGAAGACAAATTATTATTCACTTGACCTTGTAGCTGAATTATACATTTGCATGTCCCACAAAGTTGACTGATATATGACACTTTTAGAGGATAGTAATTTCCATGATAGTGGTAATGCAAAATCAAATGGCTTAGTTACATTCATAAAATAATTAAGGATGATCTTGAATGGGAGAATAAATGAATTATTAAATGGCATGATTGATCTTTGCTTGAGTGATATTTGGTGTATATTTCTCGTTGAGTGGTTAAGGTACGATAATTAGATGGATATTAACAATTATGTGGAGAATAATGTGTTGTAGGCTCTAATTCTATGGGACCCATAAAATGACATGTTGATACCCCTTTTGAATCTTATTGCTTTTCCTCTCTAGTTTATATTAGTTGTAGCATGATTATAATGTAAACCTATGTTTGGGATGTGATTTTAGTATTTGAAGCATGAATTATATATTTAGCCTTATTGGGCTAATGTAGTCATCTTGAAATAATAAGTTGGGTAGAGTTGACTTGAGTACCTTATTTCTAGTCGAAGATGCTTAGGTTTGAATATGATTTACTTGATATCTAGAAGATGAACTAGATACCCTAGCCTAGTTTGGGACATAGTGTGCCTAATTATGGAAATTTAGAATTAGAAGTGGGATCGTCGGGCCCACTTAGGCCTAAACTTTTGTTAAGTCTTGTGGACTTAGTTGTGAATGTTAGACATAGATAAGGCTAGTAAGCCTTAGAATAAGGTTACTTCATAATTTGGTAACTTGTATTGATATTCCCGAATTGTGGGTTTGAGTTATAGTTGTGATACTACCTGTGGAAGTGATATTAGGCATTTAGAGGTGATATTCCTCATAGTCATGATGTATAACCTATCGATATAAGATATCCTAAAGGTGTATGTTTATCTATATTATGCCTCCATTGTGTGATACACCTCCTACATGTGAGATGATTAAAGATATGCTATGACTTATAAATATGATTAACAATATAAATTTTGGATTTGTATATTGGCCTGATGCCATGATTATGATGTTGTGACTATTCTGAATAAATTAATAGGGCAGGGGTTGTATTATGATAATGATTGAATATTCAAGGAGTGCTTATCAGTGTAAAGGATACAATAATGATTTATGAATACATATAGGTTTGTATAAATATCTCTCCAGTATAGGACAAAGGAAGATGCGGTATGTTGCTTACGACTTTATTGATTGGGTACTGGTGATGGCTAGGAATCTAAGTATTGGTTAATGAATCTTGCTTAGTTGAAACATGGTAGCTAACGATGGTTAATGAGTGACTTATAGATAGGTCGGATTTATCATAGGTGAAGATTAGTTTGTATTAATGACTAAGTTCATGATATCGATTAGTTGACAAACGAGGGGTGTTGTGTTAATGAGGCTAGATAATAAGAGATGTTGGTAATAAGAGGTGACTAGTTAATAACTTTGAATAGTTTCTGAATTGTTAACTAATGAATAGTTAAGAAAGAATTAGCTCGTAAATGATGGTTAGATAATGAATGGTGTCATTTAATAAAAGATGGTTAGGAGAAAAATAGTAATGTTTTGTCTAGTAATGATTAATGGATATAGGATGATTAGTTGAAAGTAATGAATGGTGGATAAATGGCAGTTTTGGTCCAGTGATGAACCTTTACTAGATGTCAGATGTTGGCTATTAACTAAATAATGGTTAGTTTCTATCCCGTGAATAAGGATTATGTGAAGGATAATGTTTAGGGTAATAACTATAGGATATGTGATAACTAGCGAACTATTGATTTTATTATAATAAGTATTGGTTAAAGAATAATGAGTAGTTGGGAAGTATTGTCTAGATAGATATTTTATGGTGATTTAACTATTTTTATATGAGTATTTTAGTATGTGTTATTCAGTAATGACTATTATGATGATATGTTTATATCGGTAAGGTCGGAGGATATTATTGTGATGATGTTGATACCCGACAAGACTGAAGGATACTATTGATGATGTATTGATATTCGGCAAGGCCGAAAGTTAATTACAATGATGATGGTCCTGATGAGGACAATTACGATGAGTTGTTATATTGATATGTACTTTGCATTCATTCCTATATGCACCTCGCCTATCACCAGTAGGCACCTATATTTATCAGTTGGTATATGACGGTTGCATATATATGAGTAAAGAATATACCTTGTGTTGTTGTATCCTGATTGAACCTTCTGAGTGTAGGGCGGTAGGGGTACGCATAGGCTTGACTATTTATTTGGTTGTCCGTAAGTTGAGGACCAAGGAGATTGTGTCTGTTAAGATCCAGTGGAGGAATCTTCCTATTAAGGAGGCCACTTGGGAGACCGAAGTAGACATGCATTGAAAGTATCCACATTTTTTATTGCTAATTCTGATAATTCCATGTTTTTCTTTTTTGCCACTTGTTTGGCCATTTAAGGATTAACGGTTGTTTAATTGGTATCTGATGTAACGACCCCTATGGTCATTTGTGAAATCTTACTTATCCTTTTCATTTTATCTCTCCCTGTAGTTGTATATGTGATTTATGACTTACGGTGATGAGTCGTATCAATTCTTGAATTAAGAAAATTAAACCCGATAACTGTTAACCTGTAATCGAGATGACCTAGAATTAATGTCGTAATATATTCAATAGGTCCGAAATAAACTTTTCAGTAAATATACATTGTTAGTTTATTTTCTTGAGGTTCCGAGCAATATGCGAGAAACTATTTCGTATTTTTAATATTAGTTTAGTTGGTGATTAATGGACCAAATCGATATTTTCTTATTAATTAAGACATATATAAGAATAAAACTTATATGGGAAGGGTTTAGCGTATTAAAGAATTTTATCAAAGGTCTTAAACCTAAAGAAGTTAATGCAGAAGTTACAACTTTCACAATAAAGCATAGAAGGACAAGTCTCGAAAACTCCAATTCAGGTTTGCATTTTCATATCCTTCTCATATGAGTTATACTTACTACTAGTGTATATTGTGCTGGAAAGAAGAGGAAAGAATTTAGGGCGGATAGTGATAGTAATTACCAGTGAAAGAATAAAGAAATTTTAGTAGATATTGTTATCTTTCACAATTAATTTTGCAATTGGTAAGCATAGTAGTACTGTGCGTTAGTGTCTATGTTAGGTAGATTAGTTTATTATCTAATTTTAAATTAATAATGAGTCAATGATAACAGAATTAGAGGACAATTGTTTTAAGAATTGGATAAGGTGCGATTTGCTTACTATCTTGGGTTATGGTTTTGTACTCTTATTTTCGACTTTGGTTAAGTTCCATAGGAACTTTATATATATGATATTAACAACTACCATTTTCATATAATCGGGATTAGATTTAGAGTTTTTGGGGTAGGAATTTGTTAATTTTGGGATCAAATAATGACCGGTTTAATTGAAATTTGACTTACTAATTCATACTCTTATGAAGATTATATGTTTGAACAGATTTTGAACTTATTGAATTAATAAGGAAAGGCAAGACACTAGCGGTATGTGGGTTCTTTGGTAGAGGTAGGTTACGGTTTAATTGGAGTTTAGACTCAACTTAATTGTGTGTATGATCCTAAACTGGATACTTATGGATTGGTATTCAGACATGCTTGAAATTGTTTATGTTTTGATTCTTGATTCATGTATAAATGTTTATTGAAAATTTACTTGATTGAATTATCATATGACTTTAAGTGTACTTGAAAACTTTGTACATTGAGTTGTATGCTGTGAGGTTGTGTAAATTGGTATTGATATTACTTGTTTATATTTATGTTGGATCGGGTACCATGCCGGTATGTTTAAATTTATGTTGGATCGGGTACCACGCCCGTACATTTATATTTATGTTGGATCGGGTACCACACCGGTATGTTTAAATTTTTGTTGGATCGGGTACCACACTGGTACATTTATATTTATATTGGATAGGGTACCACGCCAGTACATTTATATTTATGTTGGATAGGGTACCACGACACTACGTTTATATTTATTTTGGATCGGGTACCACGCCGGTACGTTTATATTTATGTTGGATGGGGTACCACGCCGGTACATTTATATTTATGTTGGATCGGGTACCATGCTGGTATGTTTATATTTATATTGGATCGGGTACCAATTTGGTACGTTTATATTTATGTTGGATTGGGTACCATGCCGGTATTGTACATGAAAATAAATTGTTACCTGCAGGTCATGACTATTTAGGAAAAAATAACTCCCATAGCATGTGTGTACATATTTATGTTGATTTTGTGGATGTTTACAGTATGGTTGATACTCTTGATGGTTATGTGGCTTGTCTGTGAGCACAGTTTGACCGGTTATTGTTGTATTGTTGATTCATTCAGAATTTGTCTTGTGATGATGACTGTCTACTAGTTATTTGATTTATGTGATGTATATGTTATTAAGTTGAGTTGGCCTATGATACCTACCAGTACATATTGTTTGTACTGATACTACCCTATACTCTTCTTTTGTTGAGTGCAGAAACTGTTCTAGAGGCTCATACATAATCTCACCTCTAGAGTTTGATAGCAGATCTTGATCGAAGGGTGAGCACTCTGTCTCTAGGCTTCCATGGGTCATTTTATTTATTCTTGTCCATCTTTCGGGCAGTGAAACATTCTTTATTTACTTTATTTTGGGATATCTCTTTAGACATTTTCTTTGTTAGTAGTTCTTGTACAACGACTTTTCAGTCTTGGAAATTTTAGTTAGTAGATTGTTTGGTTTCCGCGCTACTGATGATTAATCCCAGATTATTATTGCAAAGATGGTTTATTAAAATATCTTTTTAATATTGACCAAGTGATTGGGTAATGGTTTGATTTAGATGGTTCTCCCACAGGAAGGTTAGTGTGGGTGCCACTCATGGCCATTTGGGTCATGACAAATTCAGCTACCAAGGATGAAGAATTCAACAAGCTCCAGGTGACAATTCAACATCTCTCTTAAAAGAAGCCCATGCGACACTCAAATGCTCAAAACTAAGAATGTTGACCAAACAAATATGTTATTAATCATAACTAATGAGGTCCTTAGCAGGAATACAGAGATAAGGCATCTCCACAACAACCTTACCATACTCTTTCAAAATCTTTTTCCGAGTCCTTCACTTGTTAATCATTCCTGATTCATGTGGCTTTTTCCCTAAGAACATTTAATTTACGAATTACAATGATACTTATCCTCTACTTATGAATAAATCGTTGCTCGGTGTGTTACATTAATAACTTTAACCTGCAAAGTTTCTGTTCATGTTAGTGTTGCCCTAGTGGTCACAAGTTAACTAATTTTTTCTTAATTTAGTCTTGGTTTATTGTTGTCACTATTAAATGATGCCAAAATAAGGAATACTGAGTACATATAGTTCCAGGTAATAGGTGAATATGAATGGCATGCTGATAAGGGGGAGTATATGATTTGTTGAATGTTGATAAAAGAGGGAAAACATTTTTGTAGGGGTAAGGAAGTGATATGCTAAGTTAATGATAAGGCACAGTGATAGGGGGAAGAAAATAAGAATTTTTGTTGCAAATGACAACAAGGGACTAGGTCACTTTGTTGCATAATGGTAGAAGCATAATTATAGAGGGGACATTCATGTTCAGAGTGGTAACTCACTGATTAAATATGATGGATGTTCTCAAAGATGTATGGGTTATTTGTCTTCATCAAAAGAGGAATACATGTTACTAAACAATTTTGTCCTCTTGTGTAACAAACTTGCAAGTGTTGATTTTAATGAATAGGAAACCTGGAATAATGATATTTCATCACTTACATCACTCATCTAAAAAAGAAAAAATATGTCTCTTCATCAAATAGTTTTTGAACAAATCTAAAGAGTGAAGAGAGGTGACAAAAACTCCATTTCAAGATTCCTCATGTTCATATCTTTGTAGTATGCTTAAAGAGTGTGTGAGTGCTCTTGAGTGCTGATTTGTAATAGAATTACTCATGATGTTAGAGTAATGTCCTATTTTGCGTATGCTCGAGTAAATAGGTAGAGTTTCCTAAGTTTGACTGATTAGAGTTAATCAGTGTAGAGGGTCCTTGCCATAGTTTCCAAGATGAACTTGTAGAAGAGTTATTACAAGGAAAAGGAGCCTAGAGTTAGGAATAAATAAAGTCTATAATTAAGAGGTTGATTATAGTGGATTTCTTTGGAGTTTGTGAGGACTAGCCGTTGTTTTTCCTCCCTGAAGCAAGGAGGTTTCCACATTACATCTTGCGTGTTGTTTCTTTCCTGAAATGCCTTTAGTTTTCCTGAACTCTATTGTTTGATTGTTGGTGTTTGACTTTGAGGGACCTAGTCCCTCACTGTGTGGTGAAACACCTTATGTGTTTAAATAAACCCCAAGAGGACATCTAAACAAACAAGCAGCCTTACCCTCAACTTATAATCATGCATTGTCCCCAATACATTAGACCACTACAATTCAAGAGAGTTAGGAATATACCCGTGTCACCATAGGTGAGATGATTTAACGTTAATCACACAAACATGAATGAATGTACAAACAACAAATTACCTTTGGTTGCCTCCACATTAGCACCTCAAATCATGTCATGACATGACATGGTTATGTTGGTTACTCAGAATTCACCCAAAATCCCATGATTATCTTGACTACTTAGATTTCATCAAATTAACCTAATATTTGGCCTCCAGTTTGCTCTTTATACTTTGAACTTATGAATTTCATCCCTAATTGCTTTTCTGGTTTCTAGTTAAGCTCAAGGTGCGGTGGTATACAAATAAAGTAACCAATAATTAAATGTGGCCTGTTATAAGTCTTTGACCTTGTGTGAGAAATGTAATTTTTTTTATCTTGGCTCACCAAATTCAAGAATATAGACACTTTTTGCCTCCTCCTTACACTCTTCTATAGGCTCAAATGGCTCAATAAATTTTGTATTATCAAAATATAATATGGAAAAGTGATTGGAGTAAGGTTTAATACATCCTAACTCATGAATTGCATTCTTATTTAAATCCTCACATACTTCTAGTTTGTTCTTCTGATTAATGAAAACATCCATAAAATTTTGATCAAGTTTGACTCCTCAAATTTTAGCTCCTTAATTTGGCTTGTAAGAAGTTTTTTAGCCTTAAACAACTCATAACTAAATTGTTGCGCATTACACACATCAACCTTTGCATTCAATTCTACTTGTAAGTTGTGAATATCAAAGCCAAATTTGTTAACCTTTTGAGTAAACTCCTCTTTTTCTTTTTCCAGGAGAGTCAACTTGTCTAGCATGATCTTATTATGCTCCAGCAATTTATCAACTATGTTCCTACAGTAATTTACTATATCAAAAGGATAGGGATAAATAAATAAGGAGTCATTATCACTCCACACTTTCTATTGTAAATATGTCATATATAGAAGAGTAGCATGATATAAGAAAACAGAACCCAAAAATTTCAACAAATCCAATCAACAACTCTGCTACCTTATTACCTAGAAATGGAGCCTAAATTTGATATTGCTTAAAATACCTTTCCTTAGAGGTATAGAGTGATCGTTATCAAAATATAGTAACCAAACTAGGTAGGGGTCGAACCCACCAGGAATACATGGAACTATCTCTCAAACATGTTGCTATCAATGGGCAGTACAGAAAAGTAAATGAGGGATTTGATGGAATAATAAAAAGTAATAAGAATTGAATTCTCTTTGTTGTAATTAATCTAAGATGAACACTAGGCTTGTGTTACCCCTAGTTTTTAACTTAGTAGATTTATCGTACACTATCAAACTAGTCTAATAGATTGCATGCAAAATCTGACAAGTTATGTATCACTAATTGTCCTGTGGACTCATTGACAAATCATATACTTTACCTTATGAGTCTCAGAGGGTCGTATTACTAACCCTTTCCCTAGATCCAAGATTAACTATAACCTTTTTGGTCTTAAGTAATTTAGAGAAGAAGAAAAGTATTATTAGATGGAGGGGGTCTCAAGTTACTATTGTAATGTCTTTTACTAATCTATAGATCTATTTTGAAGCAAGTAGGGAATACAAGAGAGTTATTAATGCTAGACACCTTTAATAAATTAATTAAACTGAAGACAATCACAATATATGCAGAATATTTATCTAGAATGACATAGCATTTCCTCTACTTCATTAATTCGCCAGGGTTCCTACAACCCTAACTAACGGAATTAGCCTCTCATAGTTGTGAGACAATTCCTGGAATTCATAGACAAAATCATAGAATCAATCTCACAGTAATGACAGAAGTAAACCCATAGTCTCAAATTGAATAACAAACGAAAAACCAAGAAACCTAAAGTCCCAAGATCAAAAATAAAATCATAAAATTGAAAGATATTTATGAATAGTATATACAATGTAAACATAGCCACAAAGGGCCTATCTATGGATAATAAAAATATGAAATATTAAAAGAGTATTTATAGATTACATACGAACCCTAGAAACCAAATCTTAAACAAAAGAGGAAAATATTCGGATACGTACATTATAATGACTAACAATATCATAGGATTCATGGAAACCCTAAGAAATGAAATCTAAAATGATTTGGGAAAAGTGAGTCGGCGACCACCATGGACCCATCCACTGGCCGTAGGTAGCATCTACGCCTCTTAGGTAAGGGACCATAGGTGGTGCTTAAAATTTTACCCTCTAGAATTCAATTTCTGATACATTTAATCCAAGGTAAGTGGTCATTTTTTAGCTTTTTGTTTTGTTTTATTCCGGTTAGCTTCCAACCCCTAGTTTCCTATAAAATCATTCCAATAACATATCAAATCAAAAAGAAAATATCTTGTAGCACATCCATATTCTCCATGTTTAATCATCGAATGTTCCATAAAACAATGGCACATAAAAATATCCTACTCATTTTTTGTGGTCGGCGATAGTAGTTTTTGCTCTAAAAATTTAGAGGCATTATCTTTATGGTGTGCATTGTGATATTTTCATAGATCCTCACATTATTTAGTATCTAATGACCCAGATGGATCTTAATGTTAGGTAGCGTAGATGGACGGAGTTGCGTAAATATTATGATATATCCATTTTATATCATCCGAGAAAGGTGAATATAGTAGCACACACCATAATTTAGAAGGTAGTGAGTATGGGTTTCTTGAATTGTATTTTAGTATCTCAGAGGTTGTTGGCATGGGACATCTAGTATTAATAAAATTTGACAGTTACAATTGATAGTTTATACCCAAGGAGGATTCTTGCTAGTGTTGAGGCTAGGTCCTCACTATTTTAGAAAATTTGGGATCGTCAGTTTAAGGATAATAAACTTTTCATCTTCCATGATCAGTGCTGAGTGGTAAGTCCAAAAGATACCATATATTCTTAAGGCATCCTGAAATTTGATAGCTGCATTTGTTTTTTGAGGATTAATTATTTGATTCAGTTGATTTTACACTAGTATCTGATAACGCTCAATCTACAGCTCTCGTAGGAGTGTAAAGCGGTCGTTAGCAAATATAGAACCCAACCTGGGTTGGGTATCGATCCCACAGGGAATAGCTTGGTCAACAAGTAAGCAACGGTTACTAGACTTTTAGTGCAAGTCTCGTAATGAGGGGGGTTGTAATGTGTAACCAAAGCAATAAAGTAAAAGCTGAAAATAGCAATGTAAAAGAAAAGGATTGTTACGTAAGTTGTAAATAATGAGAATTGAAGCGTTGGGGTTATGTCCACCTCCTGAGTTATATGTCTCTATTAACTTTGAGTGTGTAGAATTCCGACATGCATGTGCTTATAGAGAATTTTATTCGATGGTAAATCCAGGCGTCTTTCGACCTATTCGAGGATTATTTCACTTTAACTCTTTCGAGCTTAAAGCGTGTCTAGCGGTACAAATTCTCCAAGAGGTTAATCCAGTTACGACACTAACTGTTTAGTAGGGAATTTAGGGGGTGACCCTACTACCTTGAGACTATCTCTTTTCCAGACAAATAACCTTTCTTTCGAACAAGTTAAATGTTATACTGGCGTATTCTTGCGTTTGCAACCACAAAGAATGTAGATTAAGATGAAAAGAATAATGATATAAGCATCATACGTGTCATGAACTCACAAACTCATAGCAATAGATAGTATTTCAGTTGGCTTCCATAACCCCAACAGAGAAGATTAGTTACCCATGAATGCGAAGTAGATCACTATTGACATTGTTGTTATACCACAATAATGATGAATTTTGTGTAGCTCAAGAGGTAGGCGTTAAGCGTGAATTTTCTAGGCAACGTAACGATTCTCTTGTTGCGGAATTTAAGAATAGATGAATAGAAGAAGAAAAATAGAATTAAAGGAAGAATTCGGAATTGAGAAGTAGAATGTATCTCTCCACTAAGGGAGGAATGTCTTTTTAAGTGAAGAATGAATCTCTCCACTAAGGGAGGAATTGCTTAAAAATCTCTAGCAAGATAGGGTATTTATAATACCCATATCCTAATGAAATATCTAACCAAATCCTACTAAGCTAATGAAATACTTAACCCAATTGTACTAGGTTAATGTAATATTCTCCTAATCCAAATAAACAAATGAAATACTTAACCCAATTGTACTAGGTTAATGTATCATTATCCAAATCCAACTAAGTTACTGCAGTCCCCAAAGTCTTCAGAAATGCTGTTTTAGCCCGGGACAGATTTTCCATGCTTCACTTTTGGTCCTTTAGGCGTTTAAGCTCCCTTTCCTTCCTTCGTGACCTTTCATTGGCGTCAAGTAAGCCATAAAATGCTGAATTCTGAATCATTTATACCTGAAACTTTGCTAATCATGTTTGTTAGCTCACTTATATGAAAAAGGACTAAAAGTGCATGAAATATATAATTTGTTCTCAAAACGTGGCACAAATATGGGCAAAATATATTGATATAGGCGTGTAAATTCGCCTATCATCAACACCCCACACTTGAAGCTTTGTTCGTCCTCGAACAAAATATCATGTCCCTCTAAACATCAACTTAGGGTTTCACAGCAACAACACAAAACATTCGTCAAGAAAAGCACAACAATTATCAACAAAGAGTAGTTTTCCGATCATTAGTTGAAACAATTCAAACTCCAACATAGACTCGTGATGGTAGTTAATTTGTATCCAAAATTTAAGGTATAAAGAATCATACACAACTACCCAAAAATCATCAACCATGCGTGTCTCACAATATATTACGCATAGTCACTCACACGTATAGCATATTTTTCAAACATGGGTATCAAAATATCCTTGCTCTCGCTCTCACAAAGAACTCGTATGCAGCAACTGATGACCATAGGCTTGCCCTTAGTGTAATACTCCACTAAATATCAGAATGCTAAGATTAGGATCAAATAGGTCTTTTGATGGTTGTAATGTAGGCTAAGGGACGGGTAGGACTATTTTGGCCAGAAATAGTGACTAAGTTCCTAAGCACTTTAATACATCACATTGTATCATTGACATTTTTTTCTTTCAACCTTTCTTCTTTCTTTTATTCTACCACCCTTGTTCTCCGCTTTTGATTTTCAATTTTAAGCATAACTCACTTTTCAGCTTTCTTTTTTCCTTTTTGTTTTCATAACATACCTCTTATGATAGCACTTTCTTTTTCATAACTCATTCAAGCACCACTACAATTTAGAGCATCATACTCACCCAATTTCCTTTTATTTCGTCACATGACTTTTTCACTTTAAAGCACTTAGAATTTTGGATCAAATTACGGTCTTGAAATAATGGATTAGGCTTACACATGAGGTTCGTCAAAGAAAATAGGCTAAAGGCTCAAAAGGGTTTAACTAGGATGATGTCCATGGGTAGGTAAAACGAAGGTAAACATGTATATGTTGCCAAAGAAATGCCTAAATCATCTCCTAAACATAGACTCCTTATTTTCGCTTTGCATACATACCAGGCAAGTTCTAGCATCAGCTACATACATAGAATATACTATTAATCTCACACACGAGGCACATGGTCGACTTGATTGGAAGTAATATACACTCTCGACCCAACAAGTGAAGGAATTGAACCACAAAATATCACATAATGAGTCATAACTAGAGCCTAAATGTCTCAATAGTCATAATTGTAGCACATACTCTTGTTATAATCTCATGCTGCCTATTAGAATAATTTCATGCGAAGCTACGTTAAAAAAAAATTACCACTAAAAAAACTTAACTTAACTAAAAAAAATGAAACAAATAAAGTAAAGTAAACAAAGTAAACAAACATAGATGCGAATAGAGAAGTATAGCATGTAATACCGCCACCCCACACTTAAACGGGACACTGCCCTCAGTGGAAAATAAATACGAAGAACCTGGTCAGTCGGACTCTTCCTCAATGTCGGGGGTCATACCCCCTTCGTCGGAATCATCATAAGAGTCGTCGTCAGAGTTCTCCTCCTTATCGGAGTCTGGTAAGCGTCGATCGTCATCGGTTGGCACATCATCGTCTAGAGGTTCCTTAAAGTATAAACCCACTCCACACATCTCCCGTGCATGCATGTTCATTGGATAATAATGGTCCAGCTGTTGGAGCTCTTCAGCAGTTAGAACACGACCTCCACTCATCATTGTGAAGCGTGTCATGCCATAAAGATGACGGAAGAAACTCTCATCACGATCATGTCTCTCCGCAGTAGTAAGGTTGATGCCATGAGTTGTTTCAGCATCTTTGACCTTGGTGAGGTCAACCTTCTTCGGGTTATGTGGGAGTTTGTGATCAGCTGGTTCCTCTTCGATATCCTCCTTCCGCAAGATTGCTGTCAACAGATTACCAAAAGTGAAGTGGGACCTTTTGTAGAGCCTGGCCTTCCGCATTGTTGAGCGAATGATTTCCCCAAAATTGATAGGGACATTCGTCATCAAAGCATAGACCAAACACACTCTATCTCTTGATATCTTGGTGTATTGAGTCCCAGGAATAAGGCATGAGTTGACAAGACGCAATCAGATTCTTGCTTCCCTATTCAATGGAGCATAGGGGAAGGTGTTGTATCGTCCGGTGTCTGGGTGTCTGCCCCACCTTGCCATCGATCTACTTCCACAAAGTGTGTGTCGTATTGCTCTATAAGAAGGCCTGTTGTACAGCTCTTTGAATCGTGCTGGGTCGACCGTGTTGAGCTGTAACACTTGGCTCCGAATCTTGACTTTGTTGCCTGTGGTTTTTGGTGACCAGTTGGCGTAGAACTCCCTTGTAAAATCAAGATTACATTCTCCCATGTCGAGGAAGATGAAATCTAGTTTCAATGCCATTATTTTCGCCAACATACGCGGCTCCTTCTTTGCTATGGTAGCCTTGTTGATCAAGTCGACGTGAACATATTTCCGTTCCTTGTTGTTCTTGTACCATTCTTTGGATTCCTCCTCAACAACCCATTTTATTCCAAACATTTGTCGGGGTAGTTGCATTGAGGATGATTCTCCTTGTTCCTTGCGACCTCTCTTCTTGCCCTTTTGGGAAGTGGTAGCCTTATCTTGTCGCGCTTTAGGTGCCATTGTTCCTGAGATTAAAACAGTATTCATGTTAGCATCAACTCAAAGAAAACAATCTATACACAAGCCATCGGGGTACCACCCCACAATTAGGTTCGTTAATACAAAACAGTGAAGTGAATTCATACGTTTTAGGAACTATGTTCCGACAAGAAAATCAGTGATGCATCACTACTTGCAGCCATTGCACTACTTTCATGTTAGGTATAACAACACTACTACGTAGGGGTTACATTATGGTATAGTTACTTTTAACAATCACAACCTCCTAAGTCGGTAGTCAACTATAGGCCTTATCCCGATGAACGGGATAGTCTAACATGTAAGTATCCAAGTATCAAGCTTAAGCAATTTTCATAACCATAGCAATTCTGCAAATAGTATAACAATGCTAGTAAAACCAAATTCAAGTCGGAAACAAGTCAAGATTATCCTAACGTATATATTCACGCACATGGTTTTGTGTCAACAATCCAAACATTTTAACATCACCAATAATCTTTCAAGATGTAGCAATTCATAATAGGCATAGCAACGTAGTACTTATGAGAAATAGATGAAGAATACAAGAGTACTTACGTGATTGAAGCCTTTGGAGATGTTCTTGTGAATTGGAAGAGCAAAAAGAAAAAGTTTGAGATGATTTGGAGAGAGTATGCGGCGCCTTTAGGTCTATTTCTAATGTGGTTATATTTCAATACCAAGTCCCCTTTATATGGGAAAAGAATGGGTCCGGTTTTGACCCATTTACAAACGGTTTTGGAGACAAAAATGCCCTATATACGGCGCATAATGCTTGGCATAGTCATAGTATAGGCGGCGCATAGTGTATGGCATTTAGGGATATATGCGGCGCATAGGTCATGGCATTTAGGGACATATGCGCCGCATAGTGTATAGCATTTGAGATACTGAGACCTAATGCTATAGCATAGGCGGCGCATAGTGTATAGCACACTTAAGAATGGGCGGCGCATAGTGTATAACACACTAGATTCCGAGACCTTGGGCTATAGGATAGGTTGTGCAATAATCGTGGCCTAGTTTTACCTAAGCCTAGCCTTCCTCGATGCCTATTTTGGCATGAGCAATGCTCAATCCATAGCCTTATGCATCCTTATTCCTAACTTACCACCTTTACCATACAATACGTCCAAATCGTCATTTGAAACCAATCTCCTCGTTGAATACTTCTCGCACCTATATTTGCTCAAAAACAATGAAAACGATTAGTACGATGGGTTGCCTCCCACCAAGCGCCTTAGTTTTTGTCGTGGCACGACTCTTATTTTTTTGGATTTTCTCTTATCAAAAGCAAAACAAGTAATAGAACAAAAGAAAGACAAAACGATAAACGAAAAACGATAAAACAATAAAACGATGGGTTGCCTCCCATCTAGCACCTTATTTATTGTCGTGGCTCGACATAGTTTCCTCGAGTACTAAGACTTCATCAAGGTAAGTGATGGCCATATAATTCATTGAGTCAAGATGACCGATATAAGGTTTAACACGTTGGCCATTCACTTTGAAGACAACACCATTATTGTCTTCCAATTCGACTACTCCAGACGAGTAGACTTGGATAACTTTGTATGGACCAGACCACTTAGACTTTAACTTACCTGGGAAGAGCTTCAATCTGGAGTTGAAGAGAAGTACCATATCACCCCTTTGGAAGTTTCGTCGAACAATCCGCTGATCATGATACTTTTTCATCCGCTCCTTGTATAGGTCTGATCTTTCATATGCATGGAAACGAAATTCATCTAATTCGTTCAGCTGCTCCAACCTCAGATTCTTAGCATCATCCCAATTCAAATTCAATTGCTTCAATGCCCACAATGCCTTATGCTCGAGCTCGATGGGTAAGTGACAAGCCTTCCCATAAACTAGTTGACAAGGAGACATGCCAATGGGTGTTTTGAATGCAGTCCTGTACGCCCATAGTGCATCATCAAGCTTCCTAGACCAATCCTTTCTATTCGCATTAACCGTCTTCGCAAGGATTTGCTTGATCTCGCGATTGGAAACTTCCACTTGTCCACTAGTTTGGGGATGATAAGGCGTAGCTACCTTATGTTGCTTGACAACATACTTGGCCAAAACTGATTTGAATAGCTTGTTGCAAAAGTGAGATCCTCCATCACTTATGATAGTACGAGGTACTCCAAAGCGAGAGAAGATATTTTTCTTTAAGAACGATACAACACGCTTCCCTTCATTGTCGGCCAACGCTATAGCTTCCACCCATTTCGAAACATAATCTACAGCAACCAAGATGTACTTCATTCCAAACGAATTCACGAATGGACCCATGAAATCAGTACCCCACACATCAAAGAGTTCTACCTCAAGAATTTTAGACATGGGCATCTCATGGTGTTTTGAAATAGCACCTTGACGTTGGCATTGGTCGCACCTTCTAACATAGTCGTAGGCATCTCTAAATATCGAAGGCCAATAATAACCACTTTGCAAAACTTTTCTTGCCATCCGATTGCCTGCGTGATGTCCTCCAACTTGGGAAGTGTGGCATGCTTCCAATATAGTAGGCACTTCTTCATGAGATAGACATCGTCGAATGATACCATCCGCACATCTTCAAAACAAGTAAGGTTCATCCCAATCGTAGTGTTGTACGTCATGCATAAACTTCCTCCTTTGGTGGTAAGATAAATTGGCAGGTATCACATTACTCACTTCGAAATTTGCAAAGTCAGCATACCATGGTAGTTCCTCCATTGTTGTCGATAATATCTCTTCGTCCGGGAATGCATCATCAATCTGATTTTCAGGTTGCACCACATGTTCATTCTCAAGTCGAGATAGGTGATCGGCCACTTGGTTCTCGCAACCTCTTCTATCTTTGACCTCTAAATCAAACTCTTGTAGCAGCAACACCCATCGAATTAACCTTGGTTTTGCATCCTTCTTTGTCATGAGATACCTAAGAGTTGCATGGTCTGTATGAATGATCACCTTAGTACCTAATAGATAGGCACGAAACTTCTCAAATGCGTACACAACTGCTAGGAGCTCTTGTTCAGTAACAGTGTAGTTTCTTTGGGCTTCATTTAGGACCTTACTCGCATAGTAGATAGGATGAAATAATTTCTCCTTTCTTTGTCCAAGTACAGCTCTAATGGCTACACCACTAGCATCACACATGACTTTGAATGGGAGAGACTAGTCTGGTGCTACCATGATAGGGGCTTCAATGAGTTTTCCTTTAAGGCATTCGAATGCCTTTAAGCAATCTTCATTAAAGTCAAACTTCGCATCCTACTCCAATAGTTTGCACAATGGACTAGCAATTTTAGAGAAATCTTTGATGAACCGACGATAGAAACCTGCATGTCCAAGAAAACTATGAACTCCCTTCACCGAAATTGGAGGCGGTAGCTTCTCAATAACCTCTATTTTTGCTCGATCAACCTCTATTCCTCTTGCGGAGATCTTGTGCCCAAGAACGATTCCTTCTTTTACCATGAAGTGGCACTTCTCCCAATTTAGCACAATGTTGAATTCTATACATCTTTGCAAAGCCATGCTTAGGTTCGCCAAGCACGCCTCAAAAGACTCACCAACAACTGAAAAATCATCCATGAATACCTCCAAAGTGTCTTCAACCATCTCAGAAAAAATAGACATCATACAGCGTTGAAAGGTGGATGGTGCGTTACATAACCCGAATGGCATACGTTTGAAGGCAAACGTACCATATGGGCATGTAAACGTTGTCTTCTATTGGTATTCAAGGGCAATACAAATCTGATTGTATCTTGAATAACCGTCCAAGAAACAAAACCATCCTTTCCCCGCTAATCGATCTAGCATTTAGTCCATGAATGGCATTGGGAAGTGATCTTTGAGTGTCCAAGAATTCAGCTTTCGGTAGTCCATGCATACTCTCCATCCCGTGATGGGTATGAGTGGAATAAGCTCATTCTTATCATTCGCGACCACCGTCATGCCTCCTTTCTTGGGAACACATTGTACCGGGCTTACCCATGTACTATCAGAGATTGGATATACAACTCCTGCGTCTAACCACTTGATAATTTCTTTCTTCACCACTTCTTACATATGTGGGTTTAGACGTCTTTGATGCTCAATGGTGGGTGTGCAATTTTCTTGAAGCAGAATTTTATGTGTACAAATCCCTGGTGGAATACCAATAATATCCGCAATGGTCCATCCAATGGCTCATATATACTTGCGTAGAATAGCAATAAGAGCTGCAACTTGTTGCTCACCCAAATCAGCTGCCACAATAACTGGAAGTGTGTTTCCTCTTCCAAAGAATGCGTACTTTAAATAACTTGGCAGCTCCTTCAATTCTAACGTGGGTGGCTCTTCAATAGATGGCTTAGCTGGTGGTGTGGGTCGATTCTTGAGATGAAGGTTCAGCTTCTTGGGAGCATAGCGATATGTCCCTAATCCCGATAGAGCACAAGTAGCTTCTTCAGAATTTTCAGCATCCTCATTCTTTCCATTCATAAGCACAACCTCCAAAGGGTCATCAATAATTTGCTCTTCTTCAAGTAATTATTTCTCATCATCAAAGAAAACATCAGCTACCAAAAATACATTGAGATCTTTGGGTTTCTTCATTGATTTGCACACATCAAAGCGAACCACTTCGTCATTTATTCGGAATGAAAGCTCATTGGCTCTCAAATCAATGAGCACACTTCCTGTAGCAAGGAAAGGGCACCCCAGGATTATGGGAACTTCTGAGTCTGCCTCACAATCCAAAATAAGAAAGTCTGCCGGAAAGATGAATAAAGAAACCTTTACCAATACGTCACATAGAATACCAACAGGTCGTTTTACTGACCTATCCACCATGACGAGCCTCATATTGGTTGGAGTAGGATTACCCAACCCCAACTTTTTGTAGATCGATAATGGCATCAAATTGATGCTGGCTCCTAAGTCACATAATGCTTTGGCAAAATTTAAAGATCCTACGGTGCAAGGAATAGTGAAAGCTCCGGGGTCGGCCTTCTTCTGAACTATCGATCGGGTAGCAATTGCAATACAATGATGCACATCTTTTTTCAACTCATAGCTTGCTGCCCGCTTCTTTGTCAAAAGATCCTTCATAAACTTCGCATACCCAGGCATTTGTTCAAGTGCCTCCACCAATGGAACATTAATGGTCAGCTGTTTCAACATAGTCATGAATTTGCTGAACTTTGTGTCATCCGCCACCTTCTTCAATCTCTGGGGATAAGGTGGTGATGGGTATGGAAGTGTTCTTTCCACGGATTTCTTCTCCTCTTGATTTCGTTTTTCCACTTTTTCAGGCTGCACCGTGCTGGGGGTGGCGTTCTGGACGTCAGGAGTAGTAGCTGCGGCATCTTCTCCTTTTGCGTTGTCATCCATGTCCGCAACCTCGTCAACCACTTGCTTGCCTTTTGCTGAAGTTTCCAGCACCTTACCACTTCTGGTAGTGATGGCCATGCATGACCCATCATTCCTTGGGTTTTGTACAGTATCGCTAGGTAAAGTGCCGGCCTTTCTTTGATTGAGTGCTGCTGAAAGTTGGCTCAATTGCTGCTCTATTTGCTTGATAGAAGTGGAATGTAAATCAACTAATTGTTTCATGGAGAACAAATCATTTATTACCTCCGTTACTCCCGCGCTCGTTGCTTCCACTCCTTTCAATAATTTAGCCATCATGTCTTCCATACTTCCAGAATTAGATGTGGTGGTGTCACGTCTACCGGGGGGACGTACAAACCACTCTTTTCATTCTTGTTTTTCCAACTACCTTGGTCTTTGTTTCCAGATTTATCATAGTAGTTCCGACCTTGGTTTCCTTGGGTATTCCCACGGAAACCCCCCTGATTGTTCAAGTAGTTGGCCTCCTCTTCCGAATCAGATTTGTCTCTTCCTTTTGACGCAATGGCTTTGACTTTTTTGGTCTTCCCTGTTAATAAATGCTTTGTAAGAAGATCCATTTGTGTTTTCAGATGCGCCATATCTTGATCACGTTCTTCTTCTCTTCTTCTTTGGTCTGCAGTTATGCCAATAGATAAAGTGGGGCTTGCTACCTCAGAATCCCTGGTATGCCAAGCTCTACTTTGCTTCGTCATACGATCTAGCATATTGCTTGCTTGACCAAAGGTGAGGTCCATAAAAGATCCTCCAGCTGCGTTATCCACCACTGGTTTAGTTATTGAATTCAAGTCTATATACAAGATCTCCATTAGGTGGACATTAGTCATGTGATGGTTTGGGCATCTCGCTAGCTTTGTCTTGAACCTCTCCCATGTTTCATGAAGAGCTTCAGTGGGAAGCTGACGAAAGTTGCTGATTTCATCTCTCAATTGTGCCCTCTTGGATGGCGGAAAGAATCTTTCTAGGAAAGCGTCTCTCAATTGTCTCCAATTTGTAATTGAATCAGGAGTCAGCCCATTCAACCATAGTGTAGCCTCCCCAGACAGAGGCAATGAAAATAAGCATAATCGAATTGGATTCTGACCAACACCAGGATTGTCAAATGACTTGCATGTAGAAATAAAGTTGATGAGATGCATATTCGGATCATCGCCTGCTAGTCCACCAAATAATCCCTTGAGGTGCAATAACTGAATCATGGTGCTTGTGATGTTGAACTTGGCTCCGGGCGCTAATGGTGGTGGAATTATGGCTCCAGTGGCTCCGGCACCATCAAGATCATCATCATCGTCGTCAAAAGCTGGTTGCATGGGTTGGCGATCATACCTAAACCGAGCTTGACGACCTCTTCTGTTGGCAGGTGTTATGATTTCAGCATCACGCCTTGGGTTTAGTAACTCGTCATCTCCTAAATCCTCATCGTCAGAATTTGTTGCTCGCCCAGGGTTATCAATGTTTTGTTGGTGTACTTGGGCGGCAGCAAGAGCAGCCAATCTCGCCTGTTCCTGTTGAGAAGCCATCCTTTTGATTTCTGCTTGTGCTTCCATTTTGCCAATATGTTGTGGTTCAGGATTGATAGGTAATAACGGTTGACCAGAACTTCGAGTATGGGGCATGCACTGAATAAAAACCTTTAGTAAGCAAAAACAAAAACTAAAAGTAAAAGTACGAGAATCTTTGACCAAAGGGTCTAGTAATTATCACAAACCTGATTGACACTCGTATTCCCCGGCAACGGTGCCAATTTTTGATAACGCTCAATCTACAGCTCTCGTAGGAGTGTAAAGCGGTCGTTAGCAAATATAGAACCCAACCTGGGTTGGGTATCGATCCCACTGGGAATAGCTTGGTCAACAAGTAAGCAACGGTTACTAGACTTTTAGTGCAAGTCTCGTAATGAGGGGGGATTGTAATGTGTAACCAAAGCAATAAAGTAAACGCTGAAAATAGCAATGTAAAAGAAAAGGATTGTTACGTAAGTTGTAAACAATGAGAATTGAAGCGTTGGGGTTATGTCCACCTCCTGAGTTATACGTCTCTATTAACTATGAGTGTGTAGAATTCCGACATGCATGTGCTTATAGAGAATTGTATTCGATGGTAAATCCAGGCGTCTTTCGACCTATTCGAGGATTATTTCACTTTAACTCTTTCGAGCTTAAAGCCTGTATAGCGGTACAAATTCTCCAAGAGGTTAATCCAGTTACGGCACTAACTGTTTAGTAGGGAATTTAGGGGGTGACCCTACTACCTTGACACTATCTCTTTTCCAGACAAATAACCTTTCTTTTGAATAAGTTAAATGTTATACTGGCGTATTCTTGCATTTGCAACCACAAAGACTGTAGATTAAGATGAAAAGAATAATGATATAAGCATCATACGTGTCACGAACTCACAAACTCATAGCAATAGATAGTATTTCAGTTGGCTTCCATAACCCCAACAGAGAAGTTTAGTTACCCATGAATGCGAAGGAGATCACGATTGACATTGTTGTTATACCACAATAATGATGAATTTTGTGTAGCTCAAGAGGTAGGAGTTAGGCGTGAATTTCCTAGGCAATGTAATGATTCTCTTGTTGCGGAATTTAAGAATAGATGAATAGAAGAAGAAAAATAGAATTAAAGGAAGAATTCGGAATTGAGAAGTAGAATGTATCTCTCCACTAAGGAAGGAATGTCTTTTTAAGTGAAGAATGAATCTCTCCACTAAGGGAGGAATTGCTTAAAAATCTCTAGCAAGATAGGGTATTTATAATACCCATATCCTAATCCTACTAAGCTAATGAAATATCTAACCAAATCCTACTAAGCTAATGAAATACTTAACCCAATTGTACTAGGTTAATGTAATATTCTCCTAATCCAAATAAACAAATGAAATACTTAACCGAATTGTACTAGGTTAATGTATCATTATCCAAATCCAACTAAGTTACTGCAGTCCTCAAGGTCTTCAGAAATGCTAATTTAGCCCGGGACAGATTTTCCATGCTTCACTTTTGGTCCTTTAGGCGTTCAAGCTCCCTTTCCTTCCTTCGTGAGCTTTCTTTGGCGTCAAGTAAGCCATAAAATGCTGAATTCTGTATCATTTATACCTGCAACTTTGCTAATCATGTTCGTTAGCTCACTTATAGGAAAAAGGACTAAAAGTGCATGAAATATATAATTTGTTCTCAAAACGTGGCACAAATATGGGCAAAATATATTGATATAGGCGTGTAAATTCGCCTATCATCAGTATCATAGCTCTAAGTATTCCATTCTCGAGTGCCAGTAGGTCAAGGTCGAGAATCATCAACTAGGTGGTGAACTTTGTAACTCGTTTCCTGTGTTTCCAGTAGGTCAAGGTCGAGTATCATTAACTAGGTGGAATAATTGAACGGTTGCCCATTCTCGAGTGGAAGTGGGAGAGGATTACCTTGGACTTTGTTAGTGTCTTACCCTGTACTTCCCATGGTTTCTGATTTGATATCTACCAAAATATTATAAATCTGGTTTAAAGGAATAAAGTACAAAAATACAAAGAACTAAAATAAATTATTTCTGAAAAACATAAAGAATTAAAAATAAGAATAGAAAGACTACATTATAATATATTTGCTGGAGTTAGTGAAAAATCAATAAATGCACAAAAAGATGAAATATCAAAATTAGAATCACAAATAGATAGTTTAGAATATATATATCAATATGAACTATTTACAAGAAAATGAACAAAGAAGTATTTATAATAGATGAAAAAATATATGAAAATCATGAAAGATTAAAAATAAAAATAGTATTTTCTAATCTAGGAAGAAGATATAAGAAAATAGGTGAACATTTATATTTAATGTTAGAAAAAGAAGAATTAAAATTAAAAGATAAATTGACAACTATGGTAAGAATAGAAAGAGAAAATGACGAAATAGATAGGAAAAAGGAAATAGAAAAAATAAAACAACAAACTACAGAAGAAATACGAAAAATTGAAGAAACTAAAATAGTAGGATTGCTGAATTAGAAAAAGAACTACAAATGTTAAAAGATTTGTATGAAGAAATACAAAAAGAAAAGGAAGAAAAAGATAAAGAACAAAAATTGCTAAACGAGATAAATCAATTTAAAGAATAATTCGAAATAAACAATAAAGATATAAAAAACAAGAAATTAGAAATAAATAATATAGATGTTGAAGAGACAGATAATTATGATTCAGAAGATAGTGAAACATATACAGAAATATTAACAAATACAAAAAATTTAGAATTCAATGAAAAACAAGAAGTAATTAATCAAGAAAACTTAGAAAATATCAACAGAGAAATAAATACTCTTGATAAAAAAGAAGATGAAAATATAATACCTAGAACATCAGAAATAAGAAAACCTACATATTATAAGAATAAGTTTAAAAGATATACATAAAGAATGAATTTGACAAATGGACACCAAAACAAATAGTTAATAAAAATTATAACTTTTTAGACTTAGACTGTGTAATAGATAAAGAAAAAACAATATAATTATGGATAGGATATATGACAAAACAATTATTAGATAATCATATAAACATAACAGATGCACCAGAATATATAGAAAGAACACTAATAGGAACAATGAAATTATGGTTTTCAAATTTAACTGAAAATAGCAAGAAGGTATTAAGAACTAATAAACCTACAGAAGGAACATCATCAAGAACAACTAAACTAACACCTATAGAATTATTAAAAAAATATGAAACAACTATAAAAGATGAATTTGGTAGTATGACAACAATAGAAGAAGAACAAAATGAAGAAAAAGATACAAATAGGAATTTAATGTTAAAATTAGCAATATGTAATATGTGTTATATAGATGAATATACTTGTGCATTTAAAGAATATTATTTTAAAGGAGCATATAATATAAAATAAAGTAAAGAAATAAGAAAATTATATTTTAATAAATTACCCGAACCATTTAGTTCAAAAATAATGAAGAGTTGGGAAGAAGCAAAAATAATAGATACTCTAGAAGCAAGAATAAAATTTTTACAACAATGGTATAGAAACTTATGTGAAAAATATAGAGAAGAATTATAAATGGAAAAAACATTGATAAGAAATTTAGCATGTTGCAAAGATAAAATAGCACCCCAAATCGGATGTGAAGAAAGACATTATAAGAAAAGAAAACAAAACAAAAGAAATATAGGAAATATAAAAAATTAAAATATAAGTACAAGAAACCAAGAAAAAGATATTATGTAAATAATTACAAATACAAAAGATCATATAGAAAAAAGAAATCTATAAAAGAATGTACTTGTTATAACTATGGAAAATTAGGACATTTAGCAAGAGATTGAAAATTACCTAAAAATCCAAAAAATAAACAAATATCAGAAATAAAAATAGAAAATACAGAATATATTCAGATAGATTATATAGATTATGAATTAGAAAGTGAGGATAGTATATATAAAATTTCAGAAAATAAAACAGATAATGAAATAGATAGTGAAATAGATGAATCAAATGACTGAAGAAGATATAAAAATTACAACAAAGGAAGAATATTTAAATGATGAAGGAACAGACCAAAAAATAATATTTGACAATAACACATTTGATGAAATAAAAGGAAAAGAATTATACTTAAGTGTAGAAAAAATATTTAAAATACCAACAATAAAAAATATATTTACTAGGAAAAAAGAAGAATATTATGTAGTAAGCCAAAAGGAACATGTAATAGATTATAGATATGCAAAAGGTAAAGCTAGTACACCACTAGTAACAAAAAGAATAATTAATAAAGAGATAAACAATATAAAAAGTAGAGACCCAATAAAATATGTACAACTTAGAGGTACAGAGATATTAATAAAAGAATGTTTTAGAGAAGGAATAGATACACCAATAGAATTATATTTAGCAGATGATTGAATTATAAAACCTATAGAAAAAAGCATAATAACTGCCATAAAAGGAAATTTAATATACCAAAAATTTAAATTTATAATAAGTGCAAATTATTCAGTAGCGGTAACAGATAAAAATATAAATAAATCATTAGTATTATATTAAAAAATATCAAGAATAGAATTAACCCCAGGAAGTAAAATATTTACACCAAGATGCAAAAATTTATATGTATTAACAACAAAACATAAAATAACAGGAAAAAATAAGATTAACAAAATACGAATAGAAAGTCCATTCAAACAAATTGTAAAAACAATAGATAATAATGATTATAGCTATAGAGACATAGATATAGAAGAAAATTTAGATATAATAAATGATAGAATAAGTACAACGAAAAGAATAGGTTATGCAAAATCAAAATCATCAAGCTCATAAAAAAGAACAAGTTATGAAACAAATTCAACAAATAATTTAAACCAACATTACATAATAGGAAAAGTAAATGAAAAAGAATATTTTATACTCTTAAATACAGGATAAGAAGAAAATTATATAGCAAAATATCAAGTAAAAAATGAAGAAATAAAAGCGCATAATGATATATGCCCAGATCTACCAAGAAGTTTCATAAATAGTAAAAATATAGCAAGAAAAAAAATTAATAATAGGAATTAGAAAAATAAAAATAGAATTTGAAGTAAAGGAAGAAATGCAAAAAGCAGACATAATATTAGGAATAAATGGCTAGAACAAGTAAAACCATATAATATAGAACATACACAATTAACCTTAACATATAACAGAGAGAAATTATTCTTAAAAAAAGCCTTAACATAAAATGAAAATATATGTATTAATGAAGATAGTAGTAGAAGGATATTACAGTAGATATTATACGCCTATGATAGATACAGGAGTAGAAGCTAATTTAGGTAGATATAATTGCTTACCAAAAAGCAAATGGGATAAATTAAAAACACCAATAATAGTTAAAGGATTTAATAATGAAGGAAGCTTAATTACTTATAAAGCTAGGAATGTAAAAATACAAGTATAGGATAAGATATTAACAATAGAGGAAATTTATAATTATGAACTAACATCAAAAGTTATACTTTTAGGGATGTCGTTTTTAGATAAATTATACCCACATATAATAACTAGA
Organism: Capsicum baccatum var. pendulum; assembly: GCA_030864225.1. Taxonomy (NCBI): domain Eukaryota; kingdom Viridiplantae; phylum Streptophyta; class Magnoliopsida; order Solanales; family Solanaceae; genus Capsicum; species Capsicum baccatum. The sequence continues at coordinate 139,725,831 of CM061560.1, forward strand.
ACAGATTGGTGGTTTACAACACCATGTAAACAGAAAGTAAGAGCAAAAAGAGTTAATAATAAAATAAGAAAGAAAACTGATTGGATAAAAGGAAGTGAAAAAATTACACAAAAGTTTGAAAATATAAAAATTACTGAAGATACAATAGAACTAGTCGTATTTTCGATAAATAAAATAGAAATAACTATATTTTCAATAAATAAAATAGAAATAATTAAGAAAAAATTAGATCATTTATATAGTGAAGATCCATTAAAAGGATGGGAAAAACATAAAACTGCTATAAAAATTGAATTAATAGATAAAAATAGCATAATAACCCAGAAACCATTAACATATAATTTTGACGATTTAAAAGAATTTAAAATGCATATAGATGAATTATTAGAAAAACAATATATACAAAAAAGTAATAGTAAATATAATAGTCCAGCATTTATAGTAAATAAATATAGTGAACAAAAAAGAGGAAAAAGTAGAATGGTTATTGACTATAGAAATTTAAATGCAAAGACTGACATATAATTATCCAATACCAAATAAGATATTAAAAATAAGACAAATACAAGGATATAATTATTTTAGTAAATTCGATTGTAAATCAGGATTTTACCATTTAAAGTTAGAAGAATCTAAAGAATTAACCACATTTACGGTACCACAAGGATTTTATGAATGGAACGTATTACCATTTGGATATAAAAATGCACCAGGTAGATATCAACATTTTATGGATAGTTATTTTAAACAATTATCTAATTGTATAGTATACATAGATGATATATTATTATATACAAAAACTAAAGAAGAATATTTAAAATTATTAGGACAATTTACAGATATAATAGAAAAATTGGGAATAAGTCTAAGTGAAAAGAAAGCTGAAATTATGAAAAATCAGATAGAATTTTTAGGAATACAAATAGCTAAGAGTGGAGTAAAAATGCAACAACATATAGTACAAAAAATAATAAATTCGAAAGAAGAATTAGATACAAAAATGAAATTACAATCATTTTTAGGATTAGTAAACCAAGTAAGGGAATATATTCCAAAATTAGCAGAAACTTTAAAACCACTAAAAAAAATTAAAAAGGATGTAGAATATAACTATAATGAAAAAGATAAAAAACAAGTTTAGAAAATAAAATTACTTTGTAAAGAATTACCAAAACTACAATTTCCAGATGAAAATAGAAAATTTATATATATAGTAGAAGGAGATTCTAGTGAATGTAGTTATGGAGGAGTAATTAAATACAGATATGAAGAAGAAAAATTAGAACACCATTGTAGATACTACTCAGGTACGTTCAATGAAACAGAAATAAAATGGAAAATAAATAGGAAAGAATTATGTTCATTATATAAATGTTTGTTAGCATTTGAGCCATATATTGTATATAACAAGTTTATTGTACGAATAGATAATACACAGTACGCTAGTGGTTAACAAAGAAAATACAAAATTCAGTTACAACAAAAGAGATTCGGATACTAGTCTTGAATATATTAAATTTCACATTTATAATTGAAGTAATTAGTACTAACAAAAATGTTATTGCAGATTACATATCAAGACAAAGCTACACAGACTGATATAATAGAAGAGAATACTCTAGAAAAGATATTCAACACCCTAACTACGCTGTCAATGAAAGTGGACAGTATGGGTAATGAAATAGAAAAGCTTAAGACTAATGAAGTTAAACTGAAGTCTATAGCTGCAAATCAGCTAACTCAGCAGTGTGCAAAGCTATGTCGATCGGAAGACATTAAAGTTCTAGAGCTAGAAGGAGACGATGGGACACTCCATAAAACCCATAACATTTATCAATCGACTTCTGCAGGTACAAGCAAAGGAGTTAGGAAAAACACAAATTTGAACCTAAAAAAGCTATTTGATAAACCATATATACCAAATACATTAAAAGATCCCATGTTTATACCCCTACAAATTACCACATACTGAGATAGTTTAAACAAAGACAAAAAGACTTACAACTACACAGCCCGGACATATATAGAAAATATCTAAAATGTACAAACCTTTTTAAATTCTAACCCCAGAGCTATAAACATCCAAGAACCAGATACAAACTATATAACCCAAAGATTGACTAGATATAATAAGCTAATTCCTTTACCTAAAACTAAACCAAGTCTAGTTAAAACTTGCTTTGAATATGGACTACTCAGTACTATATATACCTCTGACGGAAATGAGATATCCACTATACCGAAAATATATGAAGAATTTAGCATTCTTAAAATAATAACCAAAGGTACCCTATTTTTTATAAAAATTTACACGGCACCAGCAGATATATTAGATGATGAAGTTAAAAAACCCATAAAAGTTGTAAAGATAGTAATGACATGAGGTATGATTATACCACAAGATATTATTCCACAACCAGAAATACCTAGAATTGAGATACTAAAATTTTATGCGAATAAGAGGATTATCAGACTATCTACAATTTTGCAAGAACTAGCATACACATACCGCAACCAAAATCCCATATGGAGTTATTATTCATTAAATCATGTACTAATAAATTCAAATTCAAAGGAATTACAAGAAATAGATATGGAAACTATTAGGCAATGGATTCTGACGTTGCTCAAACCAGAGACGGAACCTATCGCCAGAGCTATAAAGAAAAATTTATTTTAGAAGAATTATTAACCAGATATTGCAAGACAATTGGACATAAATATCCAGATCATAAATGTTCAAAATTTAATGGAGGAGATAATAATATCCCAGAAGTTCAGCTAAAATAGAAGAAAAATCAACCAAGAAGATAAGAATGCCAGCTGGAAGATACAAGATAAGAAGAAATAATGGAGATATGAAAAAGAAACAGATACGACAACGAGAAGATATCAGCGGAGTAATAATAGAATAAAAGCTATTAAATTGTGAAAGTGACATGTAAACTTTCAGAATTTGCTTTACGTAAATTATTGAAACCTTTTGTATAGGCTTTTGACAATTATTAGTCTAGGAATTAATAACTTTTGTCTTATTAGAAGACTTTTTGTAAAGTAAAGTAGATTAGGTAGATAATTTTAGAAATGTGTAAAAAATAGGAATACTCTTGTGAAGTTTCAGTCTATAAATAAGATTAACCGAAAGCATTGCAAGGAAAGCCTTCATGTGTTAAAGCAAGAACTCTCTCTTGTCCACAACAAATATTTTGCTTAATTATTAAAAAATATGTATATTTCAATGGAAAAAGCTATGCAGGAACAAACCTTAGAAATATCAAACCTACCCGAACAGGTATATTTATTTATGATTATGAATAGTTAAATTCATAATTCCCAACAATCATGGTATGATAGAATAAATTCATGTTAGTTACTTTATATTAGAATTATTCGAAGAATAATATGTTAAGAAGTTTATTAGCAAAGTGATAAAGGAGAATAATCCCAAAGAACTATGCCATCCTAAAGGTGAAACCAATGAGGCAAGAAGCCGTGGTGGGGAGTAACCAGAGTAGAGACACTGTTTAAGGGAAAAATATCCAGATTACCATGCTAATAGTGACCAAAGAACATATTATTTAAGAATAATCTAGTATATAGTAATCTAAGATGACCATATTTTGTTATTTACATGATTGAAGGGAATATTTTGAAAAGAGCAATTTTATGAAAATGAATAATTATTTATCTGATGTAATGGTAGATAAATTTAAAATACTTATTTTGTATGTGATTAAGGATATAGGAATAATAGATATAAGGAAAATCATATTAGAAAAAATATTAGGTAAAGATTATACAACTAGAATAAATTACATACCACACTTACCTAATTACTCTTATAAATACCTATATACACATTAACTATGATAAACTATGTATATTTAGAATTTTTGAAAATAGATATAAAATATATACTATTTCATAGTAAAAATATAAAAGAGTTAATAAGATTATAACAAACAACTACAAAATATTTAGTCAATTTTAAATGACAGATAATCTTAAAGTCTTAATCTTATATATACTTAGAGACATAGAAATTATAGATATTAAGAGAATAATATTAGAAAAAGTATTAGACTATGAAATTAAATCTATAAATTGGATAGCATAGTTATACCTGGATAATTACCTAGATGGATATTATTCAGATTAAGAGATGTTAGAATATATTAGAAAAACTAAATAAAATCAAGATAATCTATTTGAAGAAATTAATTATAGAAACCGAATTAGAAAAATAATGGAGAATATAAAAGAAAAATTAATATGGATAGAAGAAACCTTAGAAAATTTAGGAAAAAGTACATGTGATAGTTTATATAATTTAAAAAACTCGCTAAGAGAAGAACAACACAAGATAATAAATAACATTGAAAATCTAGAATTAGATATACATTACAGTACAATTAGGATAAATTATTATACAGAAATTTGTAACTCTGCAATTAGTACAGGATAAAATGATAGACTACGAATATTTAAAATATTAGAGACAAAATATGGATGAAATAATATTATTAGAAAATCTTATGAAAATAATCTAATTGGATATTTATCACCCTCCAAGATATGAATATCGATAAAACTAATATAAATAGACTTAAAATAAAAATATATAGAGAAGTTAAGAAATATCAATGCACAAAGAAAAATAGATCCATTATACATATAATAGATCTATTTCACAATCTATTTCACAAGTTATCTGCACCCCCTACAAATTCATATTGATATAAATAAGCATTAAGTATCGAAGTGTCTATTTACAATGTCCAATGTATTTTTCAAACAAGTTTGTGCTTAATTGAGTAATTTAGAGTTCAACCCGGAAAACTAATTTTACTAGCTTGAGCTAGGTGTGTGTCGAGTTGGTCTCGTTGGATTCTTATGAGTTTAATTTGTTCCAAATATTTTAATGGTGTAATTATGAGTGGAACAACTTGTTTCTAATGTGCAAATTTTAATTTGACTAAGTCAAGAGTCGAAATAATAAGTGGAAGATAATTGCTAATTTGTCTTGTATTAGCTTGTGTTTTGATTTGTTGTTAAGAATAATGTGTTGATTTGATATTTAATTTGTGTTGTGTGATATTGTAGGAGGATTTTTGAATTAAATATGGTGATATATTGATGATTAAAAGGCCTAAAATTCATTGAAAATACACTACAAAAGGCATGGGCAAATGATAGGATGTTCTACACTTAACCAGATTTTTGGATGCAAATTCCTGTGAGACGACACGAAGTCAAAGTGTCGCGTTGATGTTTGAAAACAATTGAGAAATGTGTTGCGTCGATGTGTTATGTACAACAAGAAATGTTCGCCGACATAGCATTGTCCAAATTTAAGTCAAAATGGGCACATGTACCAAGGATTCTTGTTGGATTCTCTTCAATACCACTTTTAGTGGGATTATTTTATTAATAAGGGGAAAAATTGGGATTCCTAGACAGATGGTCCCAATTAAAGTAGGACTTGGACAATTAATTATATATAAGTCAACACCTGGACACAGTATTGAGGGGAGCAGACACTGTTTTCGGAGGAAAAGCGGAGGCGGCTACATGGTTAATTAGGTTTTATAATTCTTATTTAGTCTTGCATTTTTCATGTATTCAATTATTTGGATCTTGATTATGAATAATAGTGTCAAAGAACCCTCCTTCCGGGGTTAAATCCAAGAACATGAGTACTACTATTTTGGATTAAATTCGTTTAATATCTACTTATCATATTTGGTTGTTTGTTTATTCTTGTTTTAATTATTTTAATGATTCGGGACCCATAGAATACATATATTTTTCACCTTCTAATCTCGGGAGAGGGAATAGGGAGATAGAACATGGGAATAAACAAAGTTTGACTTTTTATTCTTTTAAAAAATAAAGAATTAAACTTAGCGTCTAGGACAAGGATGTACTTAGATGCCTTACTTGATTCAACGTAGGATGATAGCTTTAATTAACTTAATTGGATTATTACCACCCTGCTCAATGATGTAGTTGCAATGTTCATATTATGTAAAAAATTATAGGTTGGGAAACCATGATCATGCAATTAACCCTACAAATCAACACCTACGATAAACAAGTTGATGAATGAAACTGAAAAACATAGTATGATTGTTTGATGTGCTTCAACGTGGGCTTTACTTGCATTTATTGTCCCAAGAATTTTATTTTTACGCTTTACAAATTTTATTTTTAATTTCCACATTACAAACTCTATTCTTGTTTTTTTATCAATTAGTTAGACTAGAATTTTATTAGTGGCGAATGCAAGTCCCTAAGAGATCAATACTTGTGATTTCTTGAATCCACTATATTACTTGATAAGACCACATACACTTGTGTGTGCGCTTGGGCGCTGTCAACTTCGATGGTAACTGGGTCATTGTGGATTGATTTAAAAAGTTAGCATATTTCATTCCTATTCAGATATCCTTCAGTGCCAAGAGATTAGCATGTATCTATGTGTGTAAGATAATCCATTTGTATGGTGTGCCGTTATCTATCATTTCACATCAGGGTTTCGTATTCACTTCAAGCTTTAAGAGAGATTTTAAGGAATATTTGGGCACTCAGGATGATCTCAATATAGCCTTTCATCCTCAAATTGATGGCTACTCGGAGAAGACTATTAAGGTTTTTGAGGATATGCTTTGAGTTGTTTTATGGATTTTGAAAGGCTGTGGGAGAAACACTTAGCCTAGGCAGAGTTTGATAATAGTAACAGATATCATTCAAGTATTAAGATGGGTCATATTAAATATTTATATAGCTGGTGATGTAGTTCCCTAATTGGATGATTGAAGACTTTCAAGATTCGACTACATGGTAATAATTTGGTCCATGAGTCGTTGGATAGAGTCTGGGTGATATAGGACAGGTTGAGAGCAACTAAGAGTAGGAAAAAGGCCCATGTAGATTGTAAACTTCTTAAATACATTTGTTTTTGGACCTTAGAAAATTTCCTGAAATTCTGGCCTCTAGACGGAGTACAACTTGAGGGTACGAGCTATATGTTGGGGTATGGATGTTATTGTCCAATCGTATGCTGGCTATTATTATTTGGTGGGATGGTTTTTTGTTTCTTGAATAGATACGACTTAGGGGTACGAGTCTTATTGGGGGTTATAGATCATTTTGTTACTTAAATTAATCTTAGACATGGTTAGATAGGTTTGATCTCAGTACAAATATCTCACCATGAGCCATAAGCCAAGGTATGAGTCGTACCCAGGACTCGTAGGGTGGATAGTGTCTAAATTTTCCTTGGGTTTAAATCTGCCAGGGGTATGGATGAATGGTGCGAATAGTATACTTTTGATACAACTTGTTTCAATGAGTTGTATGCTGGAAAATATTTGATCCAAAGGTTGAGGTTAGGATACGAGTAGCGGGTACCACTTGCATTATAAGGCTACGACTAATGAGGGTAAGTCGTATCCCTATGACCAGATTTTTGTGCAACTTTAGTAGGGTATTTTAGATGTTTCCTCACTTATCCGAATAAGTTCCTATGACTTCTAACCTACCTTGAAGGTTATTTTCCGTATTATTCCATTCATTAGCACTTTGAAACTCTTCTAAATACTCTATAATTCTCTTTAAAATTTTTGGGCAAAGGAAGCTAGGGTTTCCACTAGAGGATTGATTTGGGGCTTGTCTTAGTGATTTATTTCCATTATCATATTTGTTTAAGTTATGTTCTCTTCCCTCATTGTTAATTCTAACTTGAAGCATGGTTTTTATGAATGTTTTCATGATTTCTTTGATTATATGATTTTGATTTTCAAATATGAATTAGGGTTTTTGATATGAAATGGTTGGTTATGGTTTCCTATGGTTTTAATTATGTTTTAATATGCATTAATGGTGGTTTTGGATAATTCTATTTCATGGGAATGGTTTAATGGTAATTTTAATTGGTTTTGGTCATATTAAGCCCCAATGTGTTTGACAAAATGCTTATAAAGATATGTTTATTACATTGACTACTTTAATAGAACTCTTTCTTATTTCAAATCATGGTGAATGAATTATGCATGATTTAAATGGCTTGGAAAGATAAACGGCTAAATATTTATGCTTGTAGGGTACATAGAATTCCCTAAGTGGATTTATATAGTAAATGAAAGGGCACTTGAAAGTCCTCTTAAACCTATACATAGTTGGGTATGTATAATACATGCAAGTTAGGATTGGTATGACCACACCAATTTAATGTCCTTGGTTAATAAATGAATAATTGTTTGGTTTTTTGAAAAATATTTTTAAATGCACAATATTGGTGGGATTTGTAGTAAAGTTGTGAAGGTTGAGGTTTCGGGGAGGGGGGGCCAAAACTAGAAACTCATATTTTCCATTATGAGGTTGGTCTTGGTGATTGTGTGCATGATGTCACACTTTGGTTTACGGGATGAACAGGTTTTCTTCATTGGTAGTGCTGCTAAACATATTGAGGACCCATTAGCAAGGGGAGCTGAACCCATATAGCCCGTGGGTGGTTTAGTAGGCCAAAGCTACAGAGTCCAAGGTTATGGTTTTAAAGGCATTTAAATCTAGGTCCCCTTTCTTGGCATAGTTATATAAATGTATGGTTGTGTGCATATGGATGATTGTACTTGGTTTTATAAATTTAACTATTTTATCCTTATCCTGAGATCATGCTAGCGATTTATCCACTAACCCATCTACAAGCGACTGTATACCCGCGGTATGCAGGAACCAACTATTTGACTTTTCCTATATAATAATTGACTAAGGGACATCACTTTGATTGAAGTGGTGAGATCCCATCCTTTTGGAAGGCTCCATTTTATGTTTTGGACAATTCTAGATATTTTAATTTTATTTGGATATTGGTTTTGGCCATGGTTAGGGGAATATCCCAATCGAATTTTATAACTCTTCAATTTAAACATTTTATGGTACATTTATGAGTTGAAATAAATGGCATCAATATTGATGTTAGACTTGATATTAGAATAAGCTTGAAGGCTAGTACCATCTGACATAATTTATCATTGTTCCATCGTATTTCATTCTGGGATTAATTATATTATGTTTTAGAACATCTTTGGTTATTGACTAGTGTATTGCCTTTAATTTTAAATGATTTGGTTTGGTTGGATTATTGGTATGGGATGGTTGGACTCGGTTTGGCTAGTTATGTTTACAACCTTTCCTAGGAGTCTTAATGTGAGCTATTAAACTATCTTGGTACATGCTCAAATTCATCCAACTCAAGGTAGGCGCCTAGAGGTTGGGTTAGGTAACAGGGGTGGTCTCCTGACCAAGTCGGACTTTATGGTTGCTACAAGTCCATCTCATGGCGAGGTGACTAATGTGGAATTCAACCAGTTTATTAATGTTATTTCTCAAATGGTCGTTGCTCAGGCTGAGTTGGGTGTGACTGGTGCTTTGTTTGCTAAGGCCACAAAGGTAGCTAATTTATGAAGATGGGTCCTCCTACTTTATATGGAGTAAAGGTGTAGGATGATCCAAAGGGCTTTTGTATAAAATTGAAAAGATATTTTGGGTGATATAGGATACTAATATCAAAGGGAGAAACTTTACAGCTTATCATCTCAAAGAGGTTGCATTTCACCGGTATGAAAAGTGGGACATGGATAGTGTTGATTTGGAAGAATCAGTCTTGTGGAATACTTTTCTAAAGACTTCTTAGATAGTTTTTTTTCCTAAGAATTAAAGGAAGCAAATATGGAGGAGTTTGTGAACCACAAAAAGGGGAGGATGTCTATCAGGGAATATGCGTTGATGTTTCATCAATTATAAAGGTATGCTCCTGATTTAGTGGCTGACATGCGGGCAATAATGATGAAGTTTTCTTCTCGGTCAAATTTGGATCTGATTTTGGAAAGAAACACTACCTTGCTAATTAAAGATATGGACATCTCTAGGTTGACTATTCAGTTGCAATAAATGGAGGATGAAAAGAGGAAGCAAGCATAGTTTGGGGATAGACAGGGTAAGAGGAACATGTTTTCTGATCTGGGAGGTGCTCAGTTTTAGGGTGGTTGGGATGGTGGAAAGTGGCAGAAAAAGAAGTAGGGGAGTTCTAGTTCCTACTCTTCTACTAGTTCTTCTTATAAGTCAGGTGATAGGCATCATTATAGAGGTAATAGTTTTCGGTCATAGGGTGCCTAATCGCAGGAAAGAGGAGGCCTGTCAGTTTATTTCTTACCTTTTAGTTAGTTATACGGTCATCCTCATTGAGGTTATTGTGATGAAGAAGGGAGAAAGTCTTCAAGTTTAGATAGGTAGGCCATCGACTCAGGGACTGTCTAATTAATAAGGTTGCTACAGGGGTGAATAAGATTAATAGGGCTTCATCTTCTACTCCTACAACTGGCGGTGCTGCATCTACTTCTTTTACTGCTACTGGTACTAATGTTGGTTTGAATAGGTTGTACGCTTTTATATCTCGATAGGAATCTGAGGCATCACCTGATATCTTTATTGGTACATTACAACTTTTATTTCATGATGTTTATTGTTTGATTGATTGGAGGTCCACATTTTCTTATGTGAATTGTTATGTGTCTATATCTTTTGGTTTTAATCTAAAAGTTATTTCACATATTTTTTCTATTTCTATCCAATATATGACTCAGTTATAGCTAAGAGAGTCTATGGGGGGGTGTGGATCTATTGGTGGTAAACAGACCCTGGTGGATCTGTTTGAGTTGGGTATGGTGGATTTCTATGTCATTGTGGGTATTGATTGGTTGTATTTTTGTTATGGATACATGGCTTGTTAGACCTATAGGGTTATCTTTAGGTTCCCTGGTAAGCCAGTTATAGAATGGAAGGGTAGTTAATTTGCTCCTAAGGGGAGATTTATTTCTTATCTTAGATCTTGGATGTTAATCACTAAAGGTTGTCTTTATTAGTTGGTACGGGTTAGGGATTCAAACTCAAAAGGTCTTTCTTTCTAATTAGTTTCGATGGTTAATAATTTTCCAAAGGTCTTTGTTGATGATCTTCGTGGTGTCCTCTAGATAGGGAAATAGAGTTTTGTATTGATCTAGATCCGGACACTCATCTAATTTGTATTCCTTCACATAGAATGGCTTCAGCTGAATTGAGGGAACTCAAAGAACAACTTAAGGATCTTCTGGATAAGGGACTTATTCATCCTATTGTATCCCTATGGGTGCTCCGATGTTATTTTTTGGGAAAGAAAGATGGTTCCCATCAGATGTGCATTCACTATGGGTAGTTGAACAATGTGATGATAAAGAATAAGTATCCTCTTCTACGGATAGATAATCTATTCGAATAGTTGTAAGGTGCCAAGTTATTTTCTAAGATAGATCTTTTGTCTGGGTACCATCACCTAAAGATTAAGGAGGTAGATATCTAAACAAGGCTTTTCATACTCAGTATGGGCACTCTGAGTTTTGGTGATGTTATTTGGGTTGACTATAGCTCCAGCTACATTTATTGATCTAATGAACATAGTTTTTGTCAGTATTTGGATCTCTTCATTATTGTGTTCATTGATAATATTTTGGTTTATTTGGAGAGTGAGGTGGATCATTATTAATCACCTACGTGTGGTGTTGCGGACTTTAAGGAACAATAGGTTTATGCTATGTTCTCTAAGTGTGAGTTTTGGTTGAACGTTATAACCTTCTAGGGTCATATTTCTTCTAGCGAGGGTATCATGGTGGATCCTCAAAAGGTTGTTGTGGTGAAGAGGTGACCTAGACCCACGACTCTATCAAATATTTGGATCTTCTTATGTTTAGCCGGGTATTATAGTCGGTTTGTGGAAATTTTTTCATCAATAGTTGCTCCTTTGACTATGATAACTCAAAAGAAAGTCATATTTTCTTGGTCAGATGCTTATAAATGGAGTTTAGTGAAGATGAAGGATAAGTTGTCTTCGGCTCTTGTTCTGACTTTGTAGGGAAGGTAATGAGGGATTTGTGGTTTATTGTGATGCATCTCAAGTAATTATTGGTTGTGTTTTGATGCAATATGGGAAGGTGATCACCTATACTTCCAGACAGTTGAAAGTGCATGAGAGAAATTATCCTACTCATGATTTGGAGTTATTGGCAGTTATGTTTGTTTTGAAAATATGGTAGCATCATTTTTATGGTGTTCACGTGGTTATATTTCCTAATCATAAGAGTCTACAGTATATGTTCACTCAAAGGGAGCTTAACATTGGGCAGAGGAGATGGCTTGAGTTTCACAAGGATTATGATATAAGTATTTACTACCACCCAGGTAAGTCTAATATGGTTATTGATGCTCTTAGCAAGTTATCCATGGGGAGAAAGGCAAGCAAAAATTTGTGATGGATATTCACCGCTTGGCTAATCATTGATTTTGCCTCTTGGACTCCAAGAGTGATGGTGCACTGGTGTAAAAAGTAATTTGATCATCTCTTGGTGCGAGATTAAGGAGAAGCAAGTGTTAGATTCTGTATTGATAAAAATTAAGAGTGATGTTGGTAGGAAAAAGGTAATGATGTTTGAGATTGACGTTGATGGTACTTTATGGTACCAAGGGAGGTTGTGTGTTCCTGATGTTGACGGGTTGTGACAAAGGATTTTGGATGAGGCACATAAGTTATGCTGAGTTGTTCATCCCAGCTCGACTAAAATGGATCATGATCTCAAGGAAATCTATTAGTAAAATAGCATGAAGAGGGATGTGTCTATTTTTGTGGCCAAGTTCATGGTGTGTTAATAGGTTAAGGTTGAGCACATGAGGCCAGGAGGGTTGTATCAAGAAATTGGTTTGCCCATGCGAAAATGGGAAATGATCAATATGGAATTAATTACAAGTCTTCCTTGGTCTCAAAATTAATATGATTTGATTGGGTCATCATGCAATGGCAGAAAACCTTCTCGTTGGAGGATTATGTGAATTATATCGGAGATTATGAAACTTCATCGCATGCCTTTTTTGATTATTTCTGATCATGGCACGTAGTTTACATGTAAATTTTGGCTATCTTTTCATAAGGGGTTGGGGACTAAGGTTAGTCTAAGTATTGCTTTCCACTCTCAGATAGATGGCAAAGTAGATAAAACTATTCAGGTATGGGAGGATATGGTTCAGACTTATGTTATTAATTATGGTGGTAGTTGGGTTGAGCATCTACCTTTGGTGGAGTTGGCTTACAACATTAGCTATCATTCTAGTATTGGTATGGCCCCCTTTGAGGCATTGTATAATAGGAGGTGTACATCTCTTATTTGTTGGTTTGAGCTTGGTAAGGTGGACATGTTTGGTCTCGATGTGGTTCAAGGTAATGAAGAAGGTAAAGGTTATTTGGGAGTGGGGCAAGGCTAACCAAAGTCGCCAAAAGTCGTATATGAATGTTAGACGTAGAGAATAGAAGTTTAAGGTTAGGGATCTCAGCCCCCAGGTATGTTGATCCTTTGAGGTTTGGCAGAATATTAGTAATATTTCCTATGTGCTAGATTCCTCTATCCTAAACTTGGTTCATCCGATCTTTCATGATTCCATGTTGAGGAAGTGAATTGGTGATCTTTCTTAGGTTATTCCTTTGGAAGGATTGGGTATCTCAGATTCTTTGTCTTATAAAGTAGACACAGATGAAATCTAGGATAGGCAAGTTCATCAGTTTTGGACCGAGGATATGGATTTGGTTAAGGTTCTTTCGTGGAACCATAAGGTGGAAGAAGCTACATGGGAAGCGGAGGAGGACATGAAGTCCAAGTATTCACATTTTGTTTTCTGCTCCGAGGATTCATGCGGAAGGTGTGTATCTTAAACATATAATTTTGTTCTGATTTTTGTAAAGGAAAGATTAATATCTTTGCCTCTTTGTTTCAAAAATTTGTTAGAGATTCGAAATATATTTTATAATGCAAATGACTCATGCATGTGGTTACCACTGCCTTGTCTCCCTTTCGGGGATGAATGTTCCTAGTGGGGGAGCCTGAAAGACCTTGGTTTCTAGAACATATAAAATTTCCTTGAATTTTAGTCCCTAGGCCCAGTATGTCTCCAGGGTATGAGCCGTGTGTTGGGGTAAGAATTCTATGGCCCAGTCGCATGGTAACCAGTGTTGGATGGTGGGATTCATTCTCGTTACTGGAAAGAATACGACTTTGGTGTACTAGTCATATTGGTTGTTACGGATTGTTTGGTTTGTTAACTTAATATTATACATTGTTACTTAGGCTGGATATGAGTACAAGTGGTTTACTATCAGGTATTATCCAGGGTACGAGTCGTACCCAGGACCCGTATGGTGGACAGTGTCTAAATATTCCTTGGGTTTAAATCTTCCAGTGGTTGTGATAAAGAGTTTGGATCGTATGGTTTTTATTCAACTTGGTTGGATGAGTCATATGCAAGACAATATTTTATCTACTGTTTAAGGCTAGGACATGAGTAGAGGGTACCACTCGTATTGGAAGGATACGACTTGTGAGGGTTATTCATATCTCTATGATAGGATTTTTGTGCAACATAAGTGGAGGTATTCTGGACATTTCCCCACCCATCGTAATAAGGTCCTATGACTTCTAACCTACTTGGAAGGTTATTTATCTTATTGATCCATTCATTAACACTTAGAAACTCTTTTAAACACTCTATAATTCTCTCAAAACCTTTTGAGCAATTGAAGCTAGGGTTTTAACTAGAGGATTGATTTGGGGTTGATCTTGGGGATTTCTTTACATCATTATCTTTGTTTGAGGCATGTTGTCTTCACTCATTGTTAATTCTAACTAGAATCATGGTTTTTGTGAATTCATGCCACCATTGATTGTATGATTTTGGTTTTAAAATATGAATTGAGGGTTTTTGATATTAAAAGGTTAGTTATGGTTTCCCATGGTTTTAATTATGGTTTTATGTGCATTAATGATGGTTTTGGATAATTGGATAGCATGGTAATGGTTTAATGGTAATTAGTATTGGTTTTGGTCATATTAAGGCCCCAATGTGTTTTGCAAAATACTTATAAAGATACGTTCATTGCATTAACTACTTTTAATGGAACTCTCTCTTATTTTAAAACTTTGTAAAGGAATTATGCATGGTTCAAATGGCTAGGAAAGGTTAATGGCTAAATGGTTATGCTTATGGGGTACATGGACTCCCCTAAGTGGATTAATATGGTAAATGGAAGGGAACTTGAAAGTCCCCTTAAACCTATTCATGGTTGGTTATAGATAATACTTGCAAGTAAGGATTGGTATGACGATAAAAATATTAATGGCCTTGGTTAATAAATTGATAATGGTTTTGTTATTTGTTATTTGATTTTAATTGGGAAATAATGGTAGGAAATGTAGCAAAATCTGTGGAAAGGAGAGGTCCTGAGGGAACCAAAACTAGAAACTCATATTTACCGATATGTAGTTGGTCTTAGTGACCATGTGCATGATGTGAAACTAAATTTAGGGGGATGTACTAGTCATCCCAGGTTTTCTTCCCTAGCCGTCTGACTACATGAAGTAGGGCACATTAAGTAGGGTAAGCAAAACCCATATATCTCGTGGGTGGTTTAGAACGACAAAGCTACACAGGCCAGGTAAAGGTTTTAAAGGCATGCTAAATCTGGTCCCCTTTCCCGACATGGTTATATATATATGTATGGTCATGTGTATATGGATGATTTTACTTGGTTTTATAAATGGCATTATTTTATCCTTATTGTAAGATTATGGTAGCGTTAACCCATTAACCTATCTACTGGTGGTTGTATACCCATGCTATGTCAAACTTGGCCATTCTACTCCTCCTACATAGTGATTGACTCAGGGACAACACTTGGACTGAAGTGGTGAGCTTCCATCCTTTCAAAAGGCTCTATTTCATGATATAGACACTTTTAGACATTTTAATTTAATTTTGTATATAGGTTTTAGCCATGGTTGGGGGCATGTCCCAACCCAATTTTATTACTCTTTTGGTTGAAGGCTTTGTGGTAGTTCTATAGGTTGGAATTAGTGGGATTGGTATTGGTGTTAGCCTTGGCTTTGGAATAAGCGGGAAGGCTAGAACCATTGGACATAATTTCTCATTGTTCCATCATATTTAATTCTGGGATTAATTATATAATCTTTCCGAATATCTTTTGTTATGGCCTAATTTATGGCCCTTGTTTTTAAATGATTCTATTGTTGGTATTATTGTTCCTTAAGATTTGAAGTTGGTGATTGGGTATTCCTCCATTTATCACCCATGAAGGGTATGATAATGTTCGAGAGGAAAGACAAGCTCAACCCCAGATATATTAGTCCCTTCAAGATTCTTTGCATTGTGAGGGAGACGTCTTATGAGTTAGAATTACCTATAAATATTATTGTCTCTATCTGGCTTTCCATGTTTCCATGTCATGGTGATACATTCCTAATTCATATCATGTTCTTAAATTGGACTCAGTCTAGTTGTATGAGCGGTTGACATTCCTAGAAAATTTTGTGCTCATTTTGGCTAGTGATGTCAGGTGGTTCTACAATAGGGAGATTATTATAGTTAAGATTTAGTGGAGGCACTGTCTAATAGAGGAGTATAATTGGGATATAAATAATGATATACATATTTACCTATTCGAGGCTTCTCGTACACTCTAGTCCTTCACTTTCGTAGAAAAAAATCTTTTTTGTAGTGGATATTGTATTGTCTCTTTAGGTTATTTTCATTATTTTCACTTATTTTTGTCGTTAGAGCTTTGTTATATCATCCCCGGGTCAGAAATGACTCATTGGGACTGAAAGTTCGATCAATAATTTTTTTTGGTTTCTTGAGTGAATTCCCTATTTTTAAGTCTTCACTGGTTCAAATCAGCTACCGGGCAAAAACATTAGTCAAATGACCTTGTATGTCAATTTTGGCTATTCAAATAGCTTTAAAATATTGATTTTAAACTAGGTGGACTCTTGATTCAAGTCTCAAGGTACCCAAGCTTATTTAGACCCATTAGCCAGAAAGTTAGGATAATGGAAAATGAGTGTGGGACCTACTTTTTGTTAAAACAACCTTAATGGAAATTTCAACTGCGCCATTGACTCTAGAACGTCGATTTTTATGGGGTAGCATAGTCCTTTTGCTTATACGGGACTCTAGATGAATCTCGAGGGATTAGAGATCGCAAGTGATGAATCACAATATCGATCTTTTCCCAGACACAAGTTTTTCATGCACAACACTGATGTTATGAATGTGACTCATCCTGGCTGATGTGCATGTAGCGTGATTTCAATGGATGTGTTGAAAATGCAACTTCTATCCCATTAGTCTAGTATCATAAATAATGATCAACAAGTCACGATTGTAATACTCAATCACTTGGGAAGTGTATAATTCCACCTTTTAGCCCTATTTTTCTAAATCTTCATCAATTTAGAAGAGATTTAAACCCTAAATATTGAGAAACCTTAGTATTAAGGCTCGTGGATGATTTTTGGAGCGTGGTTAATGTTTATTTCATGATTTTCTTTGAATTGAATGTAAGATTCCTTCCCATTCATGGTGGATTTTCTCATTTCTTGGTGTAAATCCCTAAAACTTGGTGACTTAATTTTAGAAAAAATGTTCCTTGGATTTCATCCATTTTATAGGGTAATTACTCCTTGAAAATAGGGAAATGTTGGCTTGTATTGGAAATATGATTTCTGTAAACGAGACCCACATGGGATTTTTGAGATTTGGATCCAAAGCACAATAGTGCAATATAGATATCATTATTCACGTTGTGATAAGTAATTATGATTTTAATAGTGTGGCATCTTATGTAAGATTCTCAGAAGGGAAAGTTGGTTATTTAGCAGATTCTTTGAGATTTCTTAAGCCACCTGGTAGGCTAGGTTTTACTCTCTTCTTAAATTGAGCTATGTCATAGTATGTTTATGATATTGTATTATATTTGGGATGAGTTTTAGGTGTTGTGATGAAATTTTCAATACTTGGGTTAGTAGGAACTTTTAGGTTAACTAGAAACCTTAACTTAGGTGTATTTAGTTTAGTTGTTTTGCTCCTTAGTGGAACTTCTATGTTACCTATGGTAGAATTGTCTTAAAATTGATTTTGGAGATTAGAAGTGGGACCTACCAACCTACCTTAGACCAAGACTTGAGTTAGTTTTTTAGACCTTTATGTGTTCATTATTTAGTTAGAAAATGCTTACTAAATTAATATTGGCACTCTATGGTCGTGGTGGGTTTATATTGACAATTGATGTTTATTTTTTAAATAATTTATCATGTTGTTGATTATGACATAGTGGTGATGATATTGATGATATATATACCTAGTTTTAATTCAAAAGATTACTATGATATTGATTATATCACTAGCAGTTTGAGTCTCGGGATTTACTATGTTATTGTAAATGTGTTGATATATATAATTACCAGTTCGAGTCCGGCTATTGACAATAATTTTATTGGTAAATTTTTTGGTTCAAGCCTAAATATAGAGTTTCATAATTATTATATATGCACCGGTTATAGTAGGGAAATAAAGTATGTTATATGGATACTAAGGATACTAGTTCTAGTTTGAAATAGGAAATGGTTATAGTGTGTCATGACATGGATAAATTCTAGTTGTATAATGAAAGTTGGTAAATAACGGTTGTTCGATTTATGCTTTACTTGGTTTTACCCTCAAGGCTTTTGAGTACTTGGGTTGTGTTATTTACTTTTCCGCACTTATTAGCTTATAGGGGCAAATCTTGTAGTTATAATTGCTTTTTCTTTATATTATTATTTCAGTTATTTATTTCATTGTGTATAGAGATGTTAAAGTTACATATAGGTTTGCATTTTTCTTGACTTAGTCATGTTCTCTTGCATTTTATCGTATTTGTATCATGATTTAACTTAGTCGGGTGATGATACCTACTGAGTACTCATGGTTTTCGTACTCATACTATACTTTTGTACCTTTTTGGTACAGATTCGAGTACTAGTTCCCACTGTTGATTCATCGATCGTGTTGTGTTTGTTTCCAGATATAGGGTTAGCTTTTGGATTTGGAGTTGCCCATTTCATCCTATGTTATTTATGTCTAGTCTTTAGCTTTGAGATAACTTGTATTGACTGATTTTGAACTTGAGTTGTATTTACAGTAGATCTTGTACTAGCTTTGCTAGGCCGTGGATGGTTTTCTATGCTAAGGCTACTTACTTAGACTATATTTATTGTCTATCTTGTTTTTAAATTGTATTGTGTATTTCTCCCTTTTAGGGCAATTTCTAACAAGT
The DNA here is from genome assembly GCA_030864225.1 of Capsicum baccatum var. pendulum. NCBI lineage: Eukaryota > Viridiplantae > Streptophyta > Magnoliopsida > Solanales > Solanaceae > Capsicum > Capsicum baccatum. Next base: position 139,745,077 of record CM061560.1, read on the forward strand.
TAACCTATTTTATTTAGCCCTGGGTTATGATTTGGCTTACCTACTGGTGGGATAAAGTAGTTGTCATCATGAATCGTAAATTGTCTCGTAATACACAAGGTACTGACTTACTTCGAGATTCTTTAGGTAGTGTTCTAATGATTTAGGATAGGTTGATGGAAACTTATAGTAGAAAATAGGCTTATGCATATCATAGACTTCGTGCCTTAAGTTTTGAATTTGTAGATCATATATTTCTTGAAATATCACCCATGAAGTGTGTGATGAGGTTCAAGAGGAAAGAAAAGCTCAACCTTAAATATATTCAACCTTTTGAGATACTTTGCATAGTTGGTGAGATATCTTATGAGTTTTCCTAGCCTAAAAGTGCTGCTACTGTTCACCCAATTTTTCATGTTTTTATGTTTCTACTTTTAATCCTAATCAGTCTTATGTGCTTAAATGGAACTTAGTTCAGCTGGATAAGAGATTGACCTTCATTGAGGAGCCATTTCTCATATTAGCTATGGATGTCAAGAGGTTGTGTGTAATACCCCGAGAAATCTAACCAATAGTCCCACCATTACTCAAGCTCATGAGAAAAAAATTATAGAGCTTTGGTTGTTTTTTGATCAAGGTTGATGTGTATTAAGGCCTCAAAAATGTCCTAGCGATTTGGTGAATCAAAACATCCCTTACCGATTTAATTCTAGAGATAGATTTTGGAATAGTCAACTTCAAATGACAATATCTCTTGTAACACTATGAAATTTTGAAATCATGAACCACCAACAGATAGATAATTGAATCATCTTTCCAACAGTACCAATTTCACCAAAATCCTGTATCGGAGAAAAAAAGTTATACCTATTTTACTCCAGCGTGTTAGCTTGGAAACTATTTGATGACATTTTGTAACGACTTGTCACAAGTCTGATGGCTTGTCACAAAATATCGTCACCTTAAGTAGAATGTCATAAATTCCAACATTTTGTGACTACTTGTCATAAGTCTGACAGTTTGTCACAAAATGTCGTCAACCTTAAGTAGAAAGTCATAAATTCCACCCTTTTGTGATGACATTTCGTGACGACTTGTCACAAATGTCATCAGCTATTTTTTTTCTAGCAATTAAAGGACATTTTTGTAACAGTATTTTGGTCTTTTCCCATCGTTTGGATGTCCCTATATAGAAGAGAATCCCCATCCAAACCCTTAATTTCTTTATTTTCTCTTCCAATTCTCTTAAGAAAATATATCTAGGATTTAATTCAAGAACATTAATCTTCCAAAAATCGTTCATAAATATTCAAGATTTCTTCAAGAACAAAGTTCCTCATAGTGTGGGCCTCGAGAATTATTTATTACAAGTGCAGATAGAGTCTCAAGCACTAAAATTCATCCAATTTCATAGTTTAAGGTATGTATGGTTTTGAACAAGAGATATCCTTTTGTTCTTTTGCCTAAAGCTTTGATTTCTATTATGGATTTATATGATTTTGCAAGTGAGTTTATACCCAAATAACTTCATCATGAGACTATGAGAATATAAATTGTTCAAGCTTTGTTATACATTATTAATTTACTATTCCCAAGTTATGACTTGATATTTAATATTATGAATTTCATATTTCTACCATGAGTTGATATTTCAAGTGCTTTCAAGATATGTGTCAAGCTTTAAACTTCCTTATGACAAATTGAATTATTGAGTATATTGATTCATGAGATTGAGTTGTTACAATGAGTCTTGATATTTCTTTAAAGTTATTGATGTTCCCATGATTTAATGAATTGATAAATTTTATTGTGAAGAAAGATTGATTTGATTTGAGTCGAGTTAGGAATCCATAAATTGATTATGATTTGACAAATGAGAAACTTATTTGATTTGATCTTCATGATAGACCCTCGTGATGTTTGTGGTGGATTTGTTAACGCGTTCTGAGCTTGTATATGAGAGTAGTATTTAGCACCAGGCGGGAAATGTGGTATTTCTCCTGAAACTAAGTGCCACCATAGGATTGGTACTGATCTTTGTGGGCCATAGGCCTAGTATGAGATTGTGATCACTAAAGTGAGTTGTACTTCCTGGAAAGAGTACGACGCTCCCGCCAATGTGGAGTTCTCTCCTTAGGAGGTCAAAACATTGGACTTCATGTAACTTACATGGTTTATGTCGGTTATAAGAAGCCCCCATGTCCATAAGAGTTGAGTTTCTTGAATTACTGAGTCACTCCTACTCTTGAGTTGAAGAGCTGAGTTGTTTATGATTATTTAAGAGGATTTTATCATATGATTTATTTACTATTAGATCATGAAAAGTATGTTTCAATCTAACTCAAGCCAAGTGAGCCATCATTGTACATATGCATATTTTCTTGAAATTGATGATGATATTTAAATTGTTGCATGCTCCCCCACATACTCAGTATATTCCAATGTGCTGAACTACATATTTTCCTATTGTCTATATTTTTCTCATAATGTAGGTTCAGTTACTCAGCCGCAACCGCATTAGTGATATTCGAGTGCCTCAGTACGTTTTCTCAGTGGTGAGTCCTCATTTGAGGACCATGTCTATATTTTTGTGATATCATTTTGTTGTTATGGCTTTCATTACTGTTGATTCAGTTGGGGGTTTGTCCCAAAGGCTCCTTGATTTTGATGTATAAAGGCTTTGTCAGACTAGAGGGATGGTATGTATAGACATTCAATATATACTTTGGTTGTACAGTATAGTATTCTCCAGTATCTCTCTTGAACTCAATATGATATATCTCTTTATTATGCATGAATATTGTTCAATTGAGTTACTTGAGGTAGTGTCTGGCTCCGAGGATTAGCTTGGCACTTCTTATAGCCCTAAGCAATGTGTGACATCGCAGGATGGAAATTTTGGAGTGTTACAAAGCTTGGTATTAGAGCCTAAGGTTTAAGGAGTCCTAGGTCCTAGGGAGTCTGACAGGCCGCGTTACGTAAAGTTTTGATCATCGGTGAATAGAGCACCGCATCTATCAGCAATAGGCTATAGGACGTTTTAGGAAAAGTCGTTTCTTTCTTTCTTAATTTTATCGTGCCTACAACTGTCCCTTTATTTGATATTAACTCGTGCTCTCTTATAATAGAAAATGCCTCCTTGTCGAGCTTGTAGAAACAACGAGCTATCTTAACCCGTTGATTCCTTGAACGAGCATGTGTCTCATGTGGAATTCCGAGTAGTTTTTCCGGTGCTAGCCCAGGCAGTTACCGCCAATGCTAAACCTAACGCCCAGGCTACTGTTCCACCTCCGCAAGAGAATAATTCTACTGTAGCTCGAGTTTGTGACTTTATATGGATGAATTCGCCTGAGTTTTATGGGTAAAAGGTAGGTGATGACCTATAGATGTACTTGGATAAAGTGAGAAAGATCACCCAGATTATGCATGTAATTGAGGAGAAGTGTATTGAATTGGCTGCCTATCGAATGAAAGATGTTTCATATGATTGGGTGGAGATGTGGAAGAATAGTAGAGGGGAGGATGTCGCTCCCATGACTTGTCAGTTATTCCAGGATGCGTTCTTGGACAAATTCTTTCCTCATGAGATGGGGAAAGCAAAGATAGAGGAATTTAAGAATTTGAGACAAGGATCTATGACTGTTAAGAAGTATTGTCTTAGGTTCAATCAGTTATCCAAAGATGCTCCTAGTATGATGGCTGACTCCAGGACCATACGATAAAGTTTGTGACTGGCGTGTCGAGTTACATTATGAAAATGTGTAGATCTACTATGCTTAATAGGGAGATGGACCTTTCTCAGTTGCTGATACATGCCCAACATATTGAAGCTGATTAGGTGAAAGAGAGGGAGAGAGTAAGATGGAACAAAAGAGCTAGATCATAGAAGCAGGGATTCGGTCAGTCCATATTCCATGGAGGGAACCGCCCTCAATTCCAGAGATGTCCGTTTATGTCCAAGCATTACTCATTTAGTGCTCCCATACCTAGAAGTAGGCAGGAGCAGGGGAATAGGCCTATCCCATCCAGGTCTCAGGAAAGTGTAGGTAACAGACCTCGTCTTCCTTTATATGCCAAGTGTGGTAGAGATCATTTTGGTGTGTGTTTTATTAATCAGAGGGGTTGCTTTGCTTATGGAAAGTTGGGCCACTGACTTAGAGAATTTACGTATGCTAGACAGGGGAGTCGAGATGCTCATCCACTTAGTCTGGCTACCAGTGCCCTCACTCCTTAGTCCGCCCGGTTCCTCCTCAGGGTGCCTCTTCTAGTACTGTTGGCAGTTCACGCCAGAATTGCTTCAATGCTATACTATCTCGCCAGGAGCAGAAGGAATCCCCAGATGTTGTCACTTGTGTTCTCAGTGTCTTTTATTTAGATGTTTATGTATTGATGAACCCTGGTTTGAGTTTCTCTTATGTGATACCTCTGGTTGCTATAAATATTGAGATGGATCCTGAACGGATTCCTGAGCCTATTCTGGTTTCTACACCAGTAAGATAATCTCTTATTGCTAAGCGAGTATATAAGAAATGTCCTATCACTGTCTTTCATCAGGTCATATATGATGATTTGATTGAGCTAGATATGGTTGATTTTGATGTCATTCTTGGTATAGATTGGCTTTACTAATGCTATACGTCTATCGATTGTTGTTACCAAGTGGTCAAGTTTTAGTTTCCTGAAAAGCCCATTTTTAAGTGGTTTGGGATTTCTATAACAACGAAGAGCCATTTCATATCCTACCTCAAAGCTAGGAAGTTGATTTCAAAGGGTTGTGTCTATCACATTTACAAGGGTTGCATTTATCACCTAGTTTGAGTTAAATACCTCAAATTCGAGACTCTAACTATTTAGTTAGTTAGCATAGTTAATGTGTTTCCCGATGTTTTCCCAGAAGATCTCCCAAGGGTCCCACCTAATAGAGAAATAGAATTCAAGATTGATCTCCTTCTCGACACTCAGCCTATTTCCATTCCTCAGTACCGTATGGCTCTTGCTAAACTTAAAGTGTTGAAAGACAAACTCAATGATCTCTTAAACAAAGGCTTTATCAAACCTAGTATTTCCTTGTGGGGTGTACCTGTTCTATTCGTGCATAAGAAAGATAGTATATTGTATATGTTCATTGACTACCGTCAACTCAACAAGGTAACTATAGAGAACAAGTACCCTCTTCCTAGAATCGATGATTTATTTGATCAGCTATAGGGTGCAAGTTATTTCTCAAAGATAGACCTTAGATCTGGCTATCATCAACTTAAAGTGAGAGAGTGTGATATTCTGAAGATAGCCTTCCGAACCCGTTATGGTCACTTTGAGTTTCTTGTCATGTCCTTTGGGTTAACCAATGCTCTAGCAGCCTTCATAGACTGCATGAATCGAGTGTTCAAGCAATATCATGATATGTTTGTCATTGTATTCATAGACAATATTCTTGTGTATTCCTAAAGAAAGAATGATCATGCCGACCATCTTAGAATTATCTTACAAACTCTTAAAGATCATCAATTATTTACTGAATTTAGCAAGTGCGAATTTTGGCTTTGTGATTAATGGTGATTTTGCTGAACCATTCCATGTTAAAATAGGTATTAGACAGGGTGTTACCATGTCACCATATTTATTTTTCATAGCAATGGAATATCTACAAAAATAGTTGGCAATTATGAGAAACAATCCAAGTTTTCACTTTCATCCTAGATATAAAAAACTTAATATTACTCATATTTCTTGTGCAGATGATTTACTTTTATTTTCCAAGGTTGAGATAAGTCTATTAACTTTTATCAAGAGAGCTTTTGACAGGTTCTTAAGAACCTTGGGTCTACAAGAAAATTATGATAAAAGTTTAGTGTACTTCTTAGGGTTCAAACCAAATATTATACAGGCCATTCTCAGACTGTTGGGTTATAGTGAAGGTTTCCTCCCCTTCAATTACTTATGAATTCCTCTCTTTTATGAAACTCACTTGTGATTAGTCCATGCATATTGTTGATAGAATCACAGAAAAACTCAAGTGTTGGACTTTAAAATTACTTACATATGATGGAAGACAACAACTAGTAGAATCTACAATCTTGCAGAGTGTTTCTATGGAAAAGATCTGTAGGAAACACTAAAGAGAAGTCATATATTGGGAAAAGGTATGCCAACCTAAAGCAACAGGGGTCATTAATGTTTTAACTTATGTGAATGGAACATGGAAACTATCCTCAAATAGTTTTGGGCTTTGGAATCTAATAAAGATTATTTTTAGGTGAGATGGGTGCACATCTACTATATTAAATCAGAGGATATAAATAGTTGTCATATTCCTGTCAATACATCTTTAGTGATAAGGAAAATCATTGAGAACAAAAGGTACATTAGGCATTTATAATTATCTCGGGCAGTTTAGGATAAAGGTTGAAAAGCTATAGTCCAAAAGTATAAATTCAGCATTAAGAAAATGCATATTTCTTTGAGACCTTTGTTCCCCAAAAGATAATGGAAGTGTCTAACAACTCATCCGGCAATCCATCCACAACATAAGTTTTTCTTTTGTCTGGCTTTACATTAGAGATTGCCTACTATTTTTAGGGTACAAAGGTTTGGTATTGATTGTCCTGCTGTACTTGTTTTTGTAATGCTCTTATTAAACATTAAGCAATATTTTGTTTGAGTATCCAGTCACCAATAAACTATCGTGTTGATTGCTTATATAGCATGGGAGTATAGGCCAATAGGTTCCAAGAAAAAGAAGGTAATCCTAGTTCTTGGATTGACTAAGAAGAGTATAAGTAAAGATGGCATCCTATGTAGATTGTTTGCAATAGTGGTGATAGTAATTTGGATGGAGAGAAATCTTATGAGATTCAATGGTGGACATTTTTAGATGGACTGAATAGTATGGGAGATTTTAGCATATCTACACACTAGAGAGATAAGATTGAAGAAATGGCAAACATCTCTTTCACAGATGAATTATATGCCATGATGGAGCAACTTAGGAAGTCCCAAAATCTTATTTAACTATGTATATATCTATAATTAAATGGCTTACTTAGATTTAGACAATGTACTAGTACTAGATTGTTTGTATTAACTAAAAGCATGTGTAATAACCCTCTAGGTCATTTCCTTGATTTGTATGCATTTTCCACATTTCAAGACTTGCTATAGTGGCTACAAGTTATTTATGACTTATAGAAACTATTAGTTTGGTGATCAGATAGTTCATTTAGATTTTAGATTTATTCCCCTATTTTGGAGCTTTTGGTTTTTAGTATCGGTCTTAGACCATAACTTCTAGAAGATGACCTCTGATAAGAATTCTGAACATCCCATTAACTCTAGAATGTTAATTTTTGCCTAGTTAGACTCTGGGTTCGGGTCTCGAGGTACCTAGTCTCATTTTAAGTTATTGTTCAAATTATTAAAAAAATGAAATAAGGGTAACAACCCACATTTGATCTAAACAACCTCGGGAGGAAATTTTGAATGCGCCATTGAATCTGAAATATAGAATTTGGTATGGTTACATTGTTTATTTTCTTATATGTGGTTTTAGATATATCTAAAGGCTTGATTTTCCAAATCTCAACTGTCGGTTGGTACAACTTCTAATGCAAGATAAAGATTGTGATCATGTTACTCTTTGAAAAAAGATGGTACGATTATAGAAAGAGGTGTTGTGATTACAAAACCTTATGCAATCTTTAAGTGATGTATTTACGGGTAACAAAGTGAAATCATGAATTCCATGTTCAGCCTCAAAAAGCTGGCATAGCAAGCCTCGGGCCTTGATAGTGGGACCCGAGTTCCTGGTATGGGTATAAATAGACCCCTAAGTCACAAATTGTCCATTTTCCACCCATTTCTTGAAATCTTAAACCCTAAAATGTGAGATTAATAGGGATTGTAGTTTATAAATGATTTGGGAGCTTGATTTACCATTATTCTGTGATTTCCATTTGAATTCAAGGTAAGATTCCTTCAAGTTCTTGATAAATTCTTATACATTATGGCTATGAATTCCTAAAATTTAAGGGTTGATTTGATACCTCATTCGTATTCTTTTTGTGCTTAACTTTTGAGCATACATTCTTTATTCTTCGATGAACATTCTTACAAGTTCAATTTAATTCCATTTAATGGGCCGTATAGGCTCGTTCATGACCCGATATTTCACCCGACCCTTAATATTGCAATATGGGATACTTTTTACTCCTAATGATGCCTAGATTAGGATTTTGATGGCATGATGGCGTTATGGAGTCGTGAGGTGAAGACAAATATTTTGTGGATGATTCAAGGATTTTCTATTTGACTTTAACGTAACATCCTGTCTACTCTTCTATAGAAGATGATTGTTTTAATATATTACATGTTAATGTGAATGTTAAGATTGATTATGTGTAGAACACGGTGACTGACTCTTGATTATTGAAATTTTGGGAATAGATGGGTGAATCGACCCATAAGGTGAAATAGTTACTATACTCCTATCAGCCTATTTCCTTCTTCTAGGTTAGATATGAAATCCATAGTATGATTTTGGTAGTATGCTAGATTTAGGATTTACGTTGATTGTTAAAAGCAGGACAAGTAAGAATATCTTATGTGGACTATTTAGCAACCTTAAAATTGTGCTTTAGGTGAAGGTTACTTAATTTCTTAGGTTCAACGTAGAAATTCTATCTTAGGGCTAATTATGGCCTTTGTCTCATATAGAAGTAAATTTAGATACCTTATCCAGTTCAAGGTAGAAATTGCCTATATATTGAATTTGAGAATTAGAAGTTGTTCTCCAAGCCTATCTTAGGCCTATAATTGTGTTAGCCTATGTGTACCTATTTATGCATATTAGATATAGTTAAGACTATTGAGACTTTAGTGTAAGGTTACTTAATGACTTTGAAAATGATGATGATTTTTCTTGAATTATGATCAATTATTAGTAGCAATGATATGGCTTTAAGACTTGATTTAGGATTTTATCCATCGATAATCTTAATAATATAGGAAAAAACATAGTTATGATATATGGCCGTTAGATATGAGATGACATGTAGATATGATATGCCTTAAAGATATGATATATGGCTTATTGATATATTATGCCTCATAAATATTAGATACCTTATTGATATATTATGCCACATGGATGTGAGATTCCTTATAGATATGATATGCCTCATAGATGTAAGATGCCTTTTTGATATATTATGCCTCCTAGATTTGAAATACTTAAGAGACGTAGTATGGTCTATAGATATGACATGCCTCATAGAATTGCTATGACTTATGGATTAGGAGATGACTTATATATATTTTTATTAATATGAGTTTCAGATATATATGTACCTAAGGTCATGATTATGATGTTGTAATTATTCCAAACACATTATTGGGCCCAAGGTTGTGTTATGATATCGTTGTACATCTAGGCAGTGTTTATCCTTGTAAAAGATATGTTTGTAGTTCATAGATATATTGACACTTATGGTTCCATTTTATGAATAATGGTGATGGCATGCATAGATTCATTACATTCATGATAACTAAATTGGTACATGATACAATTTAAACTAAAATATGATTCTACAACCATTTTTCATAAATAGGGGTTATATCCCACTCATTACCTTAATAATTGGTTTCTTCATAGCAATAATTGGTTGCGTTAATAAAAAACCTATGTGTAAACAAATGAAAAATTATGTATTAAAGATTTGACCGAGATAGATTCTGGTCTATGATTTTATATCATTAATTACTCCATTCATGAGAAATTTGCCCTTTTCTACACTTTTATAAACCATTAGTCAAAAAGTTCATCCTGGGCAATGGATTTATGGATTTACACTCTTTTTAGCCATGACATAAGTCTATGTACTTATAATATATATATATATACATACATATTTCTTTGGTATAGGATAAAGGAGGACGAAGTACTGATGATATGAATTATAGGTAAAACTTGATGATATATTATAGAATTTATATTATATATGTGTGTTTATTATATGCTTATATACCCAGCAAGGCTGGCACATGATTATGATAATATACTTATATAGCCAGCAAGTTAAGAGGATTATTATGAGGATACACTTTTATTCTTAGTGAGGATGGAAGATGATTGTAATAATATGCATATGTACCCAACAAGACTAGAGAATGATTATGATGACATACTTATACACCCGGTAAGGTATGAAGATTATTATAATGATGGTTGTTATGATACTGATGGTTATGAGGATCATGACCATCATATTATTTATACTTACCGATTTGTGTCTTGATGTACATTATGATACTTTGATTGGTTATGAAATTTTGGATTATATTGCATTCATATTTGCATACACATTGCCTATCACCAATATGCACCTATATCTATCAGCACTATGGGAGTTGTATGGATATGGGTGATGAGTATGGCTTGTGGAGTGTCGTATGTTTATTGAACCTTCTAAGCCTAGGGTGTTGGGGAATTCGTGAATGGCTCTATTAGATAGTACTTTTCTATAATAATTGATTTGTCGCATTGTCATTGCAATTGTTATTAGTATGTTTATGATCATCGTTATGGCTATTTTGCAATAGATTGGAAGATGATTTGGTATCAAGATTTGAGGTATGATTCTAGCTCTTCTATCTTACGCTTTCATCATCATGCATGATTAACTCATGATTAGATGTATGGATAAGAAACACTGAGTATACTAGCACTAGTTCTTGCGTTATTATGAGGTCTTAAAATGCTAGTCTATTGAATTGTACCTTGTTTATATATATATATATATAACTATGATGTTACCATATATCCCTTTAATTCATTTCTTGGCCTTGTATACTTATATATCTTTCTTTCATGCTAATTATGTATATTGGTTAGTGATATACTGTATAGTGTTGATATTCCTGAGTATGGCTGGAATAGGATAGTTCATCCTTAATACCTCCTTCACCATATTATGTTAGTTTTTTAGACATGATAAGATAGTTATATCCTTACTATCTCATTGTCATTCTTAAGTGGTTCCTAGACATTTGGGAGTAGTTTTCCATTCTATTTATATGTTCTATGTATTATAATTATCTTTGGAGCTCACTCGGTAGTGAACTACTAAGTACTAAATTTTTTGTATCATACTACACTTTTGCTGCTTGCAGATCATAGTATGGGTAATCGCTAGTGTTATGTATTTTGTGGAAAGTAGCCATGCTTTAGAGATGTAGAGTGAGTTCCTGAGATTTCGAGTATTACCTTCCTCCCTCTTATATAATAAACTAATCTTTATGTTGCATTCAAATATATTCATACCTGTATATTCATTAAGTACTTTATTTTCTTTGTTCTTATGTTAGAAGCTCTTGTACTAATTTTAACAGGTTTTTGGATTTTTTTATGTGTGATGGTATTTTATTTCATCTATTCTACATTTTTTTTTCATTTTTTGGTTGTCCATTCTATAACATTTGGACTACAGGTTTGGCTTGCCTACTAACGGGTTATAGTTGTTTCCATCATGATCCAAAGAATAGGGTCATGAAAAATTGGTATTAAAGATAATTTTATTGGTGTATTGGTATAAGAGCTAAGTTTTTATTAGTGTCCTGCAGATCATATAAATACGTTCATAATCTATATTTGAGATGATATATGGCACTGTTAGGAAATTCACTTCTTGACTCTATATTGTTAAGATCCTTAAGAAAATTCTTTTACTCTATTTGTCCAAAATAGATGATGTGAGATGCTCGATAGATGTAAAAGATATATTGACACATATTTTTTAGAGATCCTGTATAGATCTTATATGTTCACCATCAGTCGAAGGATTTAGGGATAGCTTAGGCTCTAGTAGAGCTCACAACTAATTCAGCCCTTTGAGGTTAAACATAGGGAATCCCAAGTATCTTCATAACTACCTCTCAGCCAGGTATTATATTTGGTTCAACGAGCGGTTGTCAAACTAGAGTTGGGTCAATTGGTGCTTATCAGGGTTCTTTAATAGTTTTGGAGTTTGAGATTCGGTTTCTTTACTAGGCCATGCTTATTTCTCTATTAGATTCTTTTAAGCCTGACATAGAACATGGATTTATTATATGTTTAGCATTTGAACTCTATTTTGCATCCGAGTACCTAATAGCAGCTGGGTCTTCCTTCTTTCATATTGTTGATTATGCGAGAACCATAGAGAGATCATACATTGAGACTTATGGAGGTGGAGTTAAGAGACTATGCCATCAGTATCATTCTATTGGTCTTTCATCTAAGGGTGATGATACTTTTGGTAGAGGTCAGCTTCACTCATAGCATATTGGCTATACACAGGAAGTATTTCAGATTATAGGTGCTCTCGGATTAATCATGGTAATTATTCTAGATCAGAGTAAGTATTACCTTGAAGTCCTCCAAGATATTGTTATATTTGTGATAAGATGGGACACTGGTTCAAAAAGTGCCCCAGATGAAAATTAGTTTATTAGACAGAGTTAGCAAGTACTCCCTTCCATCGTAGAGTTCTTGAGGTAGGCTATTCTTGTAACACGGATGATCATATTAGTAGAAAGTGCTTTCAGCATCAATTAGCTAGACATTTTAGCTCAGTTTATTTTTTTGACCAAGTTAGTGATTTAGGGTTTTTTATGACTATATAGAGATCGATCACAAGTATAGAGAGTGTCCTTAGTATATCATTTTTAGTCATTCAGTTCAATTAGATTATCCTCATGATTTTGTGGAACCTTTAGTTAGAGATAGCACACTTAGAACCACAGATGGTTCAGTCAATAAATCAAAGTTTTCACCGATTCAAATTTATTCTCCCGTAGACCTGTCAGGCTTGTAATTGTGAATTTCACCATGATAGGTGTGTTTTAATTTCTCATATTTACCTTTTTCATTAGTTTGTTTTGGGGTTTTACTACCCATCGATGATTATATACATGGAAATGTTCATGATGGTTGTTATGTGCCTTATTATTGAATTTATGATTATATGAATACCCTATGGTTTATTTCTTTAGTTATAGATAAAGTAGATATATATTAATAGTTTCTCCAATGGGTGTAGCATTTGGGTTCAAGTCCCATTTACCTTGGCATATTGACCTTGTTGTGGCCGTTTAGTGGTAGTTGTTATTGATTTTTATTTTAGTATCTCCTATTTATTATATTAATGATTATATTACTGATATTATTATTATTATTTGATGTAATTGATCCTTGCTTTGGATATGGCTAGACTTATAGCATCAACTTAGTTATTTCCCTTTTATGTGATTCGTATTCATTTGATCGATAAGCTATAGCACAATTTGTTGATTTCTATTCTATAGCGAGCTGAGGTTGCTTATTTTCCTCTTCTATTGTCTATGCTAGATTAATTGAGGAGTGAACTATGCTAGCGAATGTTAGTTGACATTTTGTGACTCTTTTATGATTCTAGAGTTGGCAATTTAACTATATTGCCAGTTACTAAATTTTGTATTGTTTTACTTGCCTCTTGGGTTACGATGGTTTTTGCATTATATATCCTTCCCTATGTAGCACATTTTAGCTTGACAATTTTTTGATTTGTTCGTTGTTTGTGGCTATTTAATTGCTCGATAGTGCTTTTGATATTGATATGTCCTGGATTCATCTCTTAGGTTTGTTGAGTTTGTATACTTGTGATAGTTTGCTATTGGTACTAACGTGGATATTGGATGCTATTTTTTTTCATGATATGGTTCTTGACTAAAGTGGAATTAAAGGGTTAGAGGCAAGTAGTTTTTCTTGTGGTCGCTTCTTGAGTTTCTTGTTCATTTTCCATAGTGGTCTTGACTTTGACGTTAATGTTGAGTTTGGTATCTTCTTCCTTGATTAGGTGATTCATGGTTTCTTAAAGTTTTGATTTTTCTACTTAGGTAGATTTAGAGAATCCCTATTTTAGTGTTTATCCGGCCTAATAAGATTTGGTAGAGTGCTTCTCCTTGATGATGTTTTCCGATGAGTATTCTTTACCAAGATGGAGTATTGGACTGGTCAGTTTCTACCTAAAGTTGTATCTTTTTGAGATGCTGGAATTTTTACCTTTACTAGTGTGGTTTGCATCCTTGGAGAGTTCTTGTGTTTGTTTTGATAGTTAATGCCTCCAGGAGATATGGAGTTAATTCTTTATGATTTTAGCTTGTGGTTTATCTTATGATTTTATTGTCCTTCTATGTTTCAATTTTTACTCGGCATGATTTAGTACAAATGTGCCTCACTCGGTCATATGCTCGATGTGTGTACTTGATCTTAGTTTATTTATGTTGGCTTAAATTCATATTTGAATCCTTGTAATAGAGATTTTGAAGTTATGATAGATTTGGAGTATCAATGGCTACCAATCTTAAGGTTTTATTTTGGATGTTGTGATCGAGCGACACAGCCTTGCTGTTGGTATTTTACCTTGGAGTTCTATAGCATGACTTAAACCTTCATTTAGATTAGTCTCAGTTTGGATTTCATTTATAGGCTAGTTTAGCCTACTCCGCAGTAACCTTTTTGATCTTTTTGACTTTGGATAGAATATAGTTGAAAAGTGTTTAGGTGATAGCCCATGGACTCGGTATTGGTTCCTTTAGCTTTGACCTTGGGTCATCGATTTTCTTTGAGATTCTTAGATGATATACTTAGTGGGAGTAGTATGGTTGCCTTTGATATAGCTTGGCTTATGAAAAACCTAGACTTTTAATCCTTAGAAAATTCTCCCTTATTTTAAGTTTCAAGGTAGGGTACGGTTTAAGCATACCACTTGTATGATAAGGTATGACTACTACACATGTTCTTATATGATGATTAGTCTTGGGTGATGGCATTCTGACTAAGGTACATTTTAGCATCATACCAATCATATGATGGTGTACGATTCATATGATATTTGAAGTTTTCGACAAAGCATTATGACTTGGGTATAGCATATAGGGTACCACTCATACCATAGGGTATGAGTTATGAATGTGGAATGTTATGTTGGTCAATTTAGGGGTCTATGGTGAGGTCTAGGGTATGAGTTAGGGTACCACACATGCATTAAGGTACAGTTCAAGGGTGAGTCATACGCTCTCGGGTACAATTTTTATCTAAAAAGTTGTGGACACTTTAGACAATTCGCTCCCCTAAACCATTATAACCCATTACTTAGAACCTTATTTTGCACTTTATTCTTTACATACAAAAGATCAAAACATTTGAAAAACTTATGAATCAAGACTGAAGCTAGAGTTTCATGAAGTGTTCTTCTAGAGGCGTGGAGACCAAGAATCTCTATATGAATTATCTTGTAAAAGGCATGTAACTCCTCCCTCATTGTTAGTTCAAAAATATCCTATGTTTGAACATTGATTGTTATTCTTAAATGGTTGTTTTGAAATCCAATGTTAAGGCATTTAATGCATATTATTTAGAATTGTTTACTCTTTATATTAAAAATATTTTCCCATATTTTTTATGATGGCTTGCGTATGTGGGTCATTGTTAATTATGGTTTAATACATGGGTCATGCGTAACCCTTACTATAATGGTTTTTTACCTTGGTTTTGGTCTTGTTGAAGATTTTCCCGCAAGGTGATGGTGAAAATGTCTAAAGGAAATCACTAATCACATGTTAATGGTGTTTTGAACTAATGCAATGGCTTCATGAGTATGAATGGTTTGCAAATGGTTTTTTAAAGACCATGTTGGGCATGAAATGATTTAAATGGGAACCTTGGTGGTTTAATTGTTTAAAAATGGGTTTTGGACCATACACCTTAGGGTTATTAAGTGTCCTTATTTGACGATAGGTTGGAGCCCCAAAATCATATAAATGGTTGATTGATAAGAGTAATTTCATGCATATACTTGCAAGTAGTGTTAGTACGATGATACCGATGAATTGCTTTTGGTAAGAAAATGTCTAAATGTTTTGTTTTGTGTGATTGGTTTTAATATGAGCTTTAAAAAAGGATATTTTGATAAGCCTTGGAAGGCGGAAGTCGCAGGGTAACCAAAGCTAGGAACTCACAATTTACCAATGTGAGGTTGGTCATGATGATTGTGTGCATGATGTAACACTTATACTTTTTGAAATGTACTAGTCATCTCATATTCTCTTTGACTCATGCGGCAAACATGCACTGGAGCCGTTTCAGCAGGTGGCGTTGGACCCATATGGACCAAGGTGGAAATTCCAAACAGCAAGGCTACACATCCCAGGTTAATGATTTCAAAGTTTGTGCTAAACTCGATTTCCATCGTAGCATGGATCACATATATATATTGGTACAGAAAAGTGTGCATATGTTTGTTTTATTTGTTTTAAAACTGTGGTCATTAATTTATTCTTATCCTTGAGTTATATGGAAGAATTCCAATTGCTAACCATATCTTAATGTTGTGTTCCCATACGACATAGGGGCCAGAGCTTCTTCTCTCTTCCTACATAGTGATATGGTGTTCCTGCAGTTCAGGTGTTGACATTGAAGTTGTGAGTTTCCATACTTTGGAAGGCACATATTTCATGTTCTTCTTACGTTATATCATAGATATCTTTGGATTTTCAATTTCCTATTTTCGAGGGCTTTTATGGAGATATTTTTTGATTTTGAATTCGTAGTGGCTTTGAGTATACTGTGGACTTATATAGGTGGATGTTGTATGTAGCTGTAAATGGACTAATTACATATTCATAATTTATCTTTATTAGTCTTGTTTTTTATATATTACTAATATACGTTCAAAGTTCATCCGACCTATTTAGTTGATGTGATGATTAGGTAAGGCTTATAAAGCGATCTCTGGTCCTTGTTAGGCTTGAAATGTCCATTACAAATTGGTATCAGAGCATAGGTTCATAGTGAGCTGGGTGTCCACAAATCCGTGTCAAGTAGAGTCTCTTTTATAGGTGTGTAGCGTGCCATATTTACAAGAGAGAGTCTATAAAGAATTTTGGAATATTTCACCTTCTTATTGTCTTATTTTAAGCTATAGAGTTTAAGGTCTTGGATATATCTGATTTCTATTTGCTTGTCTGTCAGATCATACCTCTAAGATGATTTGATGATCCTGCAAACTCTTCCATCATGATTTGGGGTAAATTTGATGGGACTCGCTCTACTTATGCAGTCCATACCCATTCTAGAGGTATGGTACCTAATGGTCTGGGAGTTTGATCGGTTCCTTTTAGTCCACCTCTTAAGAGATCACAAGGGGATGCTACCAATTTTGAGTTCTGTCATTCTATTACCTTATTGACATAGTTGGTGGCTTCACAACTTGAACATGGTACTCTGGTCGCTCTGTCTTTTTAGGCCACAAGTGTGGTCCAGTTCATTAGGTTTCATCCTCCTATGTTTATTGATACAAGGGTTGAGAAGGATCCTTAAAGTTTTGTTGATGAAATAGAGAAAATCTTTTGAATTATTCATTATTCGAAGGTTGAACGTGTTGATTTTCCTTCCTACCAATTGAAAGATGTGGCTTACCAATGGTACAGAGAGTGGGTACAATTAAGAGGTGAGGATGCTAGTGCTGCCATGTTGGCAGATTTCTCTAGTGCCTTATTGGACCACTTCTTTCCTCAAGAGTTAAGGGAAGCAAAAGAGGAAGAGTTTATGAACTTGAAGAAAGATAGAATGTATGTTAGGGAGTATGCATTGAAATTTCATCAGTTGTATAGGTATGCTCCTGATATGATTTCTAGCATGAGGGCTAGAATGTGTAAGCTTAATTCGAGAGTATCCCATGAGCTGTTCTTTGAGAGAAAGGCAACTTTGTTAGTCTATGTCACAGACATCTCTTGGTTGGTTGTGTATATGTATCAAGTTAAGAAAGATTAAAAAAAGGGTGGTCAAGTTTATTGAAAGGCAGGGGAAGAAATTAAGGACTTTTGAGAAAAGTGGTAGAAATGGAGGTAAGTGACCAAGGAAAAAGTGGAGTAGTTTGGGTTTGTTCTCCTCAGCTAGTGCTGCTTATTCAAATAAGTTAGGTTATTATCGATTGTATTTTGATGGTGGATTTTGAGCACAGGGTGTCACATCTCAAGGTAGTAGGGCTCAATCTCTATCCCACCCTCCTTGTATATTTTATGGAAGGTTGCACCATGAATTCTATGCAGAAGCAAAGGACAAGTATTTTTCTCAAGGTCATAGTGGTCATGTATAGTGTGACTGTCCTGTTAACATGGCTTCTAGGGCTAACAAGGTCCCTATTGGCTCTTTTTGCTTCTACACCAAAGGATTCTTCTTTTTTTTTTAGTACTGATACTAGTCAGAATTGATTATATGCATTTCCATCCTACCAAGATTCTGAGGCATCTCCCGATATCGTTATGGGTATGTTTAAACTTTTCTCCAGTGATGTGTATTGCTTACTTGAACTATGGTCCACTCTATCCTACGTGACCTCACTTGTGGTTGTTCATTTTGGTTTTGGTCCTGACTATCGGTCGATTTATTTTGTTTTTGTACCCCGGTAGAAGACTCCATGGTTGTTAAAAATGTATATAGGGGGTGTGTGGTATCTGTTAGTGGTAGAGAAAATCTTCCAGACTTGATAGAGGTAGATAAGGTTGATCTTGATGATATTCTAGGTATGGATTGGTTACATTTGTGTTATGCCACCTTAAATTATCGGGCATGTACTGTCACGTTTAAATTCCATAGTGAGTCATTCATTGTATGGGAATGGGTTGTTTAGTGCCTAAGGGGAAGTTCATTTCATATCTTACAACTTGGAGTTAATTTCTAAAGGGTGTTTGTATTATTTGGTCAAAGTTAAAGTTTGTAACTCAGATGGTCCTTCTCTAGAATCTGTACCTATGGTTAGTAAGTTTTCCAATGTCTTTCCCAATAACCTTGTTTGTATGCCTCCCGATAGGGAAATTTTTTTAGGAATTAATCTTGATCTAGAATTTTGACCTATCTCTATCCCTCCATATAGGATAGCTTCAACAGAGTTTAAGGATCTTAAGGAGCAGTTGAAAGATCTCTTGAGTAAATGTTTTATCTGTCGTAGTGTGTCTCCTTGTGGTGATCCCGTGTTGTCTGTGTGTAAGAAGAATGGTTCCCTTCAAATGTGCATTGATTATCGTTAGTTGAACAAGGTGACCACAAAGAATAACTATCCTCTTCCTAGGATCGATTATTTGCTTGATCAACTTTAGTGTGCGAAGTGTTTCTCTAAGATCTATCTTAGGTCAAATTATCATTAGCTTAAGATTAGGCAAGTGGATATCCCTAAGACTACCCTCAGGGCACGATATGGTTACTATGTGTTCATAGTTATGTCTTTTTGGTTGACTAATGCCCCAGTGACATTCATGGATTTAATAAAGAGGGTCTTCCATCCATTTCTAGATTTTTCATTATGATCTTCACTGATGACATCTTTATCTATTATAGGAGTGATGTAGATCATGTCGACCACCTTCATGTTGTGTTGCAAACCTTGAAGGATAATTGTTTGTATGTCAAGTTCTCTAGTGTGTATTTTTGTTAAAGGATGTGTCTTTTCATGGTCATGTTATATCTAGTGAAGGGATCATAGTGGACCCACAAAAGGTTATGGCGGTTATGGTATGTCCTAGACCTGCGAGTCCAATCGATATTTGGAGCTTCTTGCGTCTAGCCGATTACTATAGGAGATTTGAAGAAATTTTTCGACTATAGATGCCCTATTGTCTGAATTGACCTAGAGAAGCTCAAGTTCCTATAGTCGGATACGTATGAGGGTAATTTTAACAAGTAGAAAGATAAATTGACTTTGGCTCTATTTTTGAGCTTGCGCGATAGTAATGATGGTTTTTTAGTGTATTGTGATGCTTATCGTATTAGGCCATGTTGTGTGCTGATAAAACAAGGTAGGGTGGTGGCCTATACTTCTAGGCAATTTGGATTTCATAAGAAAAACTACCCTACTCATGATTTGGAGTTATTGGTCATGGTTCTTGCCTTGAAGATTTAATATCACTATCTATATGGGGTTCATGTAGACATATTTTCTGATCATAAGAGCCTACAGTATGTATTTAATCATAAGGAGTTAAATCTCAAAGTGAGGAGAAAGCTTGAGTTACTGAAGGACTATGATATAAGCCTCGATTACCATCCAGGTAAACCTAATATGGTTGTTGATGCTCTTAGAAAGTTATCCATGGGGATTCTAGCTCATAGGATGAGGTTAAGTGGGAGTTGGTGAAGGTCATTTATTGTTTGGTTAATTATTGAATTCATCTTACATACTCTTAGGATGGTAGTATATTCATGCATAAGGTGTCACATATGTCTCTTGTAGTTGATATAAAGGATAAGCACTTGTTAGTTCCCGATTTGATGAAGATTAAGAGTATTATGGGTCAACATAAGGTTGTTTATTTTTCAATTAGTGGTGATGGTATCTTGATGTACCAAGGTAGGTTATGTGTTCCAATTGTCGATAGATTGAGGGAAAGGATTTTGGTCGAAGCTCATGGCTCTCATTATGTTATTCATCCCATTTTTATGAATATGTATCAGGATTTTAGGGAGTTCTATTTGTGGAATAATATGAAGCGAGAAGTGGCTAGTTATATGGCTAAGTGTATGGTGTGTCATCAAGTGAAGGTTGAGCACCTGAAGTCCAGAGGTTTATACCAAGAGATAGAGTTGCCCAAATTGAAGTAGGACGCATTTAATATGGATTTCATCACTGAAACTCCCCTATCTCAGAATCAATGTAATTATATTTTGGTTATTGTGGATAAAATGACAAAATTTGGTCATTTATTTCCGGTAAGGACAAGTTATTCAACATAGGATTATACTAAGTTGTATTTTCTAGGGATTGTGAAGTTTCGCTATGCTCTGATTTCTATCATCTTGGGTTGTGGTTCTTCATTCTCATCTTATTTTCTGGAGTCATTTCTGAAAGGTTAAGGAACTAAGGTGCTCCTTAGTACCGCTTTCTACCCACAGACGGATGGACAAGTGGAGAGGACCATTCAGACATTGGAAGATATGTTGAGTGCTTATGTGATCGATCATGGTGGTAATTGGTATGACCATTTTCCTTTGATTTTATTCACCTATAGTAATAGTTATCATTCTAGTATTGGCATGGCTCTTTTTGAGGCATTTTATGGTAGGAGATACCGTTCTCCTATTAGGTGGTATAAAGTTTGTGAGGCTAAATAGCTTGGTCCTATTTTGGTTCACCAATACTTGAAGAAGGTAAAGGTAATTTGTGATAAGATGAACGCTGCTCAAAGTCGCCAAAAGTCTTATTTAGATGTATGGCATAGGGATTTTTTGTTTAATGTTGGGGATTGGATATTATTAAAGGTATCACCTATAAAGAGAGTAATGCGATTTTGTAAGAAGGGGAATCTTAGTCCTCGGTATGTTGGTCCATAATTTATATTGAAGGGGGTTGGTAATATTGCCTATGAATAGGAGTTGTCCTCCAATTTTAGCTCCATCCATCCAGGATTCCACATGTACATGTTGCGAAAGTGTATGGGTGATCCTTCATTGGTTGTTCCCTTAAAGGATGTTAGTGTTTGACACTCTTTGTCCTATAAGGAGGAACAAGTAAGGATCTTAGATGGATAAGTTTTGTAGTTTCAAATGAAATAGGTAGCTTTGGTGAAGGTTCAATAGAGGAACAAAAAGTCCGAGGAAACTACTTGAGAGATGCAAGAGGACATAAAGTCCAAGTATCTGCATTTGTTTTCCATTCTGAAAACACGTACTTGAGGTATGTCTTAATCTAATTTACATTATTTATCGATTTGAAAGAAAATAGGTTAAAATCCCTAAAATTTGAATTAAGTAAGTGTTTTGATAGAAAATAGGTTTGAGTCCCAAAGTCAATTGTACGAATGGATGATTGATAACGATCATGGCATGTGTCTTATCCTTGTTGTGTGTCTTTAATTTCTAATTTGGTTAAAGGTTAGATTCTTATTCTATGATGTATTAAAACATGCTTGTTCTTGCCTTACCCATCATTCAAGGATGAATAATACAAGAATAGGAGAATTGAAACATCTAGGCTTTGAACCCTTAGAAAATTCCCTGAAGATTTGAGTTTCTAGGTAGGGTATGATTTAAGCTGACCGCTCATTTAATAAGGTACAAATAGTACCCGAATGAAAATATAATGATCACTCTAGGGTAATGGAATTCTATCCAAGGTATGGTTTAGCATCATACCAATCATATGATGGTGTACGAGTCGTAAGATAACTAGTCATATGATGTTTGAAATCTTAGCCAAAGAATTTTTATTTTTGTACGGTTGTAGGTTACCACTCGTACCATAGGATATGAGTAATTCATATGGAGTGCTATGTTTGTCAGTTTAGGGCTTCATGGTGAGGTCTAAGGTATGAATTAGGGTCCACACAAACCCTAGCGTTAGGGTCACGGGGGTGATTTGTACCTTCCTAGATGCAATTTTCAACTTTTAAGATAAGGACATTTTAGACATTTCCTTCCCCAAAAACCTTATAACCTAGGACTTATAACCTCATTTGTCCCTTTATTCTCCACACATACAAGATAAAAACATTCAAAAACACTCTCTAAAATATCTCTATAAATATTGAACCTAGGGTTTCAAGAGGTGTCATTCTAGAGACTTAGAGACCAAGAATCTGTCCCTATATCGTCTTGTAAAAGGCATGTAACTCTTCCCTCATTGTTACTTTGAAAATATCATTCATTTGAAAATTGTTCCATTTCTTAAATAGAGGTTTTGAAGTCCATTATTGAGGGTTTTTATGCATATTGTTGAGTATTATTTACTCTTGATTTTAAAAAATTGCTTTCCCATGTTTTTAGTAATGGTTTACATATGTAGGTGCTTGTTGATTGTTGTTTAATTCATGGGTCATGGGTAACCCTAACCTTTATGTTCTTAACATGTTTTTGTCTTGTTAAAGATATGCCCAAAAGGTATTTCTGAAAATGTCTAAAGGAAATCACTAGTCACATGTTAATGGTGATTAGAACAAAAATAATGGCTTAATGAATATTAATGGCGTGCAAATAGTCTTGTAAGGGCCTTGTTGGCCGTGAAATGGTTTAAATAGAAACCATGGTGGTTTAATTGATTTTAAATGGGTTTGAGTCCCTAAACCTTAGGGTTAATGAATATCCTTGTTGGATGATAGGTTAGAGACAAAAAATAATATAAATAGTTGATTGATAAGAGTAATGGAATGTATATACTTGAAAGTAGTGTTGGTATGATGATACCAACGAAGTGCCTTTGGTAGGAAATTAACTAAATGGTCGGTTGTATTTGATTGGGTTTAATTTGGGCTTTAAAATTAGATGTTTAGTCGAGCCATGGAAGGCAGAGGTCTCGGGGTGACCAAAGCCTTGAAACTCATGATTTATCGGTGTGTGGTTGGTCATGGTGACTATGTACATGATGTAACACTTATACTATCGGAGATGTAATATTCATCCCATATTCTCTCTAGCTCATGTAGCAAATACGTGATGGGTCCCTTTCAATAGGTGGTGCTGACCCTATATACCCCATGGATGAAATTCTAAATTGCAAGGCTACACATCCAAGGTTTAAGATTTAAAAGTTCATGATAAACCCGATTGCCTTCCCAGCATGGATCATATATATATATGTATGTAAATGTGCGCATATGGTTGTTTGATTTGTTTTAAACTGTTGGCATTAATTTATACTTATCCTTGAGTTACATGCTTGCATTACAACTACTAACCATCTCTGAATGTTGTTTCCCCATGTAATATAGGGGCTGAAGCTTCTTCTTTTCTTCATACATAGTGTTTAGGTGTTTCGGCAATTTGGTTGTTGACTTTGAAGCTGTGAGCTTCCATACATTGGAAGGAACACGTTTTATTGTTTTCTTACTTAGTGTCATTGATATCTTTAGATTTAAGTTTAACTATTATCAGGGGCTTCAGCGGAAGGTATTTTTTGACTTTGGATTCATAGAGACTTTGTGGATGACTGTGGACTTGCGAAGGTGGGATGTTTTATGTGGATGTAAATGGAATGATTAGACGTTCATAATTTATATTTATTAGTCATATGTTTGCTTTATTATTAATATATGTTTAGAGTTCGTCAAACACTTATGGTTGATGTAATGGTTAGGTTATGATAATGAGACAATCTACGGTCCTTGTTGGGCTGGATATGCCTATTACGACAAGGCCCCAGTTTGGAATCATGTGAAGATTGTATTAGAGCCTAGGTTTATAGTCATTTGGGTGTCCACAAAACCATGTCAAGCCGAGTCTCTTTCATGGGTTTGTGGTATGCAATATTTTTAATAGAGAGGCTATAAGGCATTTAGGAATCTTTCATCTTCTTATTGTCTTACTTCGAGCTATAGAGTTAAAGGACTTGGATCTTTCTGATTTTCATTTTCTTGTCTTTCAGATCATGCCTCTGAGAAGATCTGAAGTTCCTGCAAACCGTTCCTTCCAGATTAGGGATGATGTTTATGGGACTCGCTCTACTTTTGGAGTCCATAATCAACCGATTCCCTCTAGTTGTCCTCCTCAGTTACCTTAACGGGATACTATTAATACTAAGTTTCTTCATTCCATTACTCTATTGACATAACTTGTGGCTTCAGAACTTGTGCATGGTACTCTTGTTGCTCCATTTTCTATGGCCACAAGGGTTGGCCAGTTTATGAGGTTGTAACCTCCTATGTTTACCTGTACCAAGATTGAGAAGGATCCTCAAAGTCTTGTTCATAAAATATAGAATATCATCTGAATTATGCATGCTTTAGAGGTTAAAGGTATTGAGTTTTCTTTCTACAAATAGAAAGATATGGTTTACCAATGGTACAGAGAGTGGGAACAGTCAAGAGGTTAGGATGCTGGTGCTACCATGTAGGAGGATTTCTCTAGTGCCTTCTTGGACCGCTTTTTTCTTTGAGTGTTAAGGAAAGCAAAAGTGGAAGAGTTTGTGAATTTAAGAAAGGTAGGATGTATGTTTGGCAGTATGCCTTTAAATTTGATTAGTTGTTTAGGTATGCTCTTGAGATGGTTTTTAGCATGAGGGCTAGAATGCGTAAGTTTTATTTGGGATTATACCATGAGTTGGTCGTTGAGAGCAAGGCAGATTTGTTAATCAAAGACATGGACATCTCATGGTTGGTCGTGTTTATTAAACAAGTGGAGGAAGATTCAAAAGACAAGTTAAGTTTAGTGAATGTCAGGGGAAGAAATTTAGGACTTCTAAGCAATATAGTACAAATGGTGGTAAGTTAGGGTGATCTTTTATCTATGTTAGCTAGTAGATACCGAGCATATGATCCAATCTTAAGCTAGTAGGGCTAAGTCGGCTCCATGCCACCCTCATAGAATTTATAGAAGGATGCACTATGGATTCACTGCAGAAGTGAAGGATAGGTGTTTTTTTGTGGTCATAGTTTTTCATATGCAGCGTGAATGTTCTGCTAAGATGGTGTCCAAGGCTAAAATGGTCCATATTGTCTCTTTATCAAATCTTCCACTGAAAGGTGCTACGCTTACTTTTGCTTCACCGACATTGGCCAAAATCTATTATATGTTCTTGCAGCCCACCAAGATTTTGAGGCATCTTACGATGTCATTATGGGTATGTTGAATCTTTTCTCTAGTGTTGTGTAATAATTATGTGATCTAGGGTTCACTCTATCCTATATGACATCATTTTTGACAGTTTATTTTAATATTGGTTCAGAGTGTCGGCTGATTTCTTTTCTATTTCTTCCTAGATAGGAGACTTCATAGTTGTTAAAAAGACTATAAAGTGTGTGTAGTACCTATTAGTGGTCGAGAAACTCTTGTAGATTTGATAGAGTTTGATATGGTTTATTTTGATCTATTTTGGGAATGGATTGGTTACATTCATGCTACGCCATCTTAGATTGTTGAACCTGTTCGGTCATGATTAAATTCCCTAATGAGTCTATTATTGCATAGAAAAGGGGTTGTTTAGTTCCTAAGGAGAAGTTCATTTCATATTATAGAGCCCAAAAATTAATTTCTAAAAGGTAATTGAAATTTTATGAGAAAAAATGCTACTCATGATTTGGAGTTATTGGCCATGGTTTTGCATTTAATATTTGGTGTCACTATCTATATGGTGTTCATGTTGACATATTTTCTAATCATAAGATCCTATAGTATGTATTTACTTAGAGAGAGTTGAATCTCAGATAGAGTAGATAGCTTAAGTTACTGAAGGACTACGATATGAGCCTTCATTATCATCTAAGTAAAGGTAACGTAGTTGGTGGTGCCCTTAGCAGGTTATCTATGAGGAGTCTAGATCATGTGGAAGAATAGAAGCTAGAGGTTGTGAAGGACATTCACCATTTTGATAATCTTTGAGTTCATCTCTGTACTCTAAGGATGGAGGTGTATTCGTGCATAAGGTATAACAATTATCTCTTGTTGTTGAGATAAAGGAAAAGTTATTTCTAGATCCCAATTTGATGAAGATTAAGAGCAATGTGGGTCAACAAAAGGTTATTAATTTTTCTATTGGTGGTAATTGTATCTTCAGGTACCAAGGCAGGTTTTGTGTTCCCTATGTTGAAGGATTGAGGGAAAGGATTTTGGTCGAAGATCACGGATCTCGTTTTGCTATTCATCATCTTTCTATTAAGATGTATCATGATCTTAAGGAGTTCTAATGGTTGAATAATATGAAGCGAGATGTGGCTAATTATGTAGCTATGTTTGTGGTGTGGCAACAACTAAAGGTTTAACATATGAGGCCCGGAGGTTTGTACCAAGAGATTGAGTTGCTTGAATGGAAGTGGGAGACAATTAATATGAATTTCATCACCGGTCTTTCCTGATATCAGAATCAATGAGATTTTATTTGGGTCATTATTGATAGAATGACCAAGTTAGCTCATTTCGTGTTGATGAGGACTAGTTATTCAGCGGAGGATTATGCTAAAGTATATTTTGCAAGGATTGTGAAGTTGCAAGGTGCTCTGGTTTTCTATCATTTTGTATTATGGTACACCATTCTCATATTATTTTTGGAAGTTGTTTTAGAAAGGTGTGCGAATTAAGGCATTCCTCAGTACCACTTTCCACCCATAGAGGGATGGACAAGTGGAGAGGACCATTCAGATATTGGAAGATATGTTGCATGCTTGTGTGATTGATTATAGTGGTAATTGGTATGACCATTTGCCTCTCATTGAATTTGCCTATAACAATTTTTACCATTTTAGTATTGGCATGTTTCCTTTTGATACGTTCTATGGTAAGAGAAGTCGTTCTCTTGTTCGGTGGTATGAATTTAGTGAGGGTAAGTTTATTTGCCATAATATGGTTCACCAAGCCTTAGAGAAGGGGTAGGTGACTCGTGATAGGTTAAACGCAGCTCAAAGTCGCCAAATATCCTATGCCGATGTAAGGGATAGGGATATAGAGTTTAATATTAGCGATTGGGTATTCTTTAAGGTATCTCCTATGAAGGGAGTGATGCAATTTTGTAAGAAGGGGAAACATGGTAGCTAGTATGTTGGTCAATACTCGATATTGAAGAGGGTTGGTAATATTGCCTATGAATTAGAGTTTCCCTCTTGATTGAGCTCTATTCATCTTGTATTCCATGTGTACATGTAGCGGAAGTGTATGGGTCAACCTTCATTATTAGTTCCCTTGGAGGATGTTGGTGTTTAAAACTCTTTTTCCTATTTGTATGTCATGATGAGGATCTTATATGGACAAGTTCGCTAGTTGGGAATGAAAGAGGTGGCTTTGGTGAAGGTTCTACAAAAGAATAGAAAGTTGGAGGAAGCTACTTGGGAGGCAGAAGAGGACATGAAGTCCAAGTATCCGAATTTGTTTTCCATTTAAAAAAGTGTTGCTTGAGGTATGTGTTAATCTTCTTAACATGATTTATGTCTTTGTTGGGCTATGTTTTCAAGTCCTTAAACATTGAATTAAGCAAGTGTTTTGATAGGTAATGGGTTCCAGTCCTAAAGTCAATTAAATGAATGGATGATTAAAAACCATCATAGCAGGTGTCTTATGATTGCTGTGTCTTTAATTTCGTACTTGGTTAAAGGTTAGCTTTATATGCTATGATGTGTTAACTCGTGCATATGCTTGCCTTACCTGTTATTCTTTGAGGAATAATCTAAGTGGGGGAGAATTTAAATACCTTGGCTTTGAACCCTTTGAAAATTTCCTCAAGTTAAGAGTTTTTGGGTAGGGTACGATTTAAGCATACCACTTGTATGCTACGGTATGATTAGTACCCACATTCTTGTATGATGGTCAATCTAGGGTGATGGTATTTAGTCCAATGTATGGTTTAGTAGCATACCAATCATATGATTGTCTACGAGTGGTAATATACCTAGTCGTATGATGTTTGAAGTCTTGTCCAAAGCAATTATAATCGGTAATGGGTTGTAGGGTACCCCTTGTACCATAGGTACGAGTTATGTATGTGGAGTCATATGTTGTCTATTTTAGGGGTTGATAATGAGGTCTAGGTTAGTGCTTAGGGGACCACTCATACCCTAAGGTATAGGTCAAGGGGGTGTCGTACCCTCTTGGGTGAAATTTTCAAATTTTAAGCTAAGGACATTTTACACAATTCCGACCCCTAAATCCTTATAACCCATAACTTTTCACCTTAGTTGGCCTATCATTCTTCACATATACAAGATCAAAACATTCCAAAACACTTTATAATGATTGAAGTTGGGGTTTCAAAAGGCATCATTTTAGAGGCTTGGAGACCAAGAATATCTCTGTCAATCTTCTTGTAAAAGGAACGTAACTCTTCCCTTATTTTTTGTTCGAAAATATCATGTGCTTGAACATTGATTTTGATTCTTAAATGATGCTTTTGCAATCCCATTTTGAGGGTTTTGATGCATTTTGTGTGATATTGTTTACTTTTGATTTAAAAAAATGTTTTCCTCAGTTTATGGTGATGGTTTGAATATGTGGGTAATTGTTGATTGTTGTTTAATACATAGGTATTGGGTATCCCTAACCTTAATTATTTTTACATTAGTTTTGGTCTTATTAAAGATGTTCCCACAAGGTGTTTGTGAAAATGTCTATAGGAAATCACTAATCATATGTTAATGGGTTGCATATGGTTTTTTAAGGGATTTTTTGCCATGAAATGATTTAAATGAAAAACTTGGCGGTTTAATTTATTAAAAATGGGTTCTAGTCCTTAAACCTTGGGGTTAATAAGTTTCATTTTTGGACGATAGGTTAGAGCTCCAAAATCACATAAATGGTTGATTTATAAGAGTAATAGCATGTATATCATTGCAAGTAGTGTTGGTATACTGATACCAATGAAGTGACTTTGGTAAGGAATTCACTAAATGGTTGGTTGTGTGCGATTGAGTTTAAATTGGTCTTTAAAGCGGGATGTTTAGATAGGCCGCGGAAGCCGGAGGCCCCGGGGAGGGGGGACCAAAGCTGATATTGGTATGAGGTTGGTCATGGTGACTCTGTGTAGGATGTCACAGTTATACTCTTAGAGATGAACTAGTTATCTCATATTCTTTTTGGATCGTGCAGAAAAAACATGTTGGGGCCTTTTCAGCAGGTGACGCTAACCACATATAGCCCATGGGTGAAATTCTAAATTACAAGGCTACATATCCCAGGTTAATGATTTCCAAGATCATGCTAAAACCGATTTTCTTTACCAGCATGAATCATATATATATAATTGTGAAAATGTGCGTATATGGCCGTTTCATTAGTTTTAAACTGTTCGAATTAATTTTTCCTTATCCTTGAGTTATATGCTAGATTTACAAATGCTAACCATCTTCAAATATTGTGTCGTTACATGGAAAGGGGCCAAAGCTTCTTCTTAACTTACTGGGTAGTGATCAGCTTCTTCTTCCATACGTTGGTAGGCACACATTTCATGGTCATCTTACCTTATATCATAGACATCTTTGAATTTTGTTTTAGCTATTATCGGGGGCTTGTCCCGACATATTTTTGACTTCGGATTCGTAGAGTCTTTGTGGATCACTATGAACTTAGGTAGGTTGGATGTTGTAAGTGGATGTAAATTGAATAGTTAGACATTATTAATTTATTGTTATTAGTTCTGTTTCTACTATTTTATTATTATACGTTTGGAGTTATCTAACACTTGTGGTTGTTGTGATGGATAGGTTAGGTTAGGTTAATGGGGAAATATCTAGTCCTTGTTGGGCTTGATATGCCCAATATAACAAGTCAACAGTTTGGGGTCATGTCAGCTTCATTTTCTGTTGATAGGATATCTTGAAGTGGATCGTATAGTGATGAGTAGTTATGCCTTAATCTTGTGGATCTCACTTTCAATTATTATTCAAACTATCTAACATTGGCATTGATTGAATTCCATTATTATCTCCATTTTTATGCCAAAATAGCACCTTATGGGCTTATTCTCAAGCTTGTTATGTGGACTTTTAGTGGATGAACTTTAGTTCTTTGAGTTCACAGTGATGAGATTGCACAGTGAGGACTTAGGTGATTTTACTCCTATCTTTGAGTGGATAGCATATGTGGAATGGTTAACAAAGATTATATTTGTCTTAGAGTCGGTTGTATGACTCATGCCTTGGTTTTCTTTTGGCTTGGATGAGCCTTTATTGCTTTTTGTGGGTATCGAGATGGTAACACTATGTCTTGTTTTTGATTTGCATGCATCAGGCTTCTTCAATTCAGTTGGAGGGTATTTGGTGGTTGAGGTTAAGATTTAGTTTTTTTGTAGTAATATAAGAGAGCTGGTTGAAAAAGGGATACCTGTTGCAAAATCCCTTAGAAGTGTTCTCTCTTCATCGAGGTTATCTAGGAAGTGTTCCTCGAAACATGTGGGCCTATTACCTCATCCTTTCAAGCTTTTGAGATTTTACTATCCATTGACTTTTGTTGACGAAAATACTTTTAGTAGTGGATATTGTAATGACCCTCTAGGTAATTTCCACAATTTTCATGCATTTTTAATATTTGAAGCCTCACACATTGGCGGTAGGTCATTTATGAGTTACTAGAACTGTTGTTTGGTGATCCAACAATTTATTTTTATCTTAGGTACATTTTCCTATTTTGAAGCTTTCTTTATATAGGATTTCAACTCTGACCAAAACACCTAGTATATGACCTCGAATAGAAATTTTGACATCTCTCACATCTTTGAAATGTAAATTTTTGGCTATGTAGACTCTTGGTTTAAGTCCCGAGGCACCTCGAGCACATTTCGAGCTATTGGGTGAAAATTTTAGAAAATGAAATATTTTTGTGGGACCGATGTTTTGTCTAAATGACCTTAGATGGAAATTTTGATTGCATCGTTGATTCAGTAATATCAAATTTCATATTGTTACATAGTTCATTTGCCTATACAAGGTTCTTGATGAATCCCAAGGGCTTGGCTCATCTATCAACTAGTGTTGCTGCTACTGCAAGCCAAGGGTCATAATAACGATACCCCTGGTAGAAAGATAGTGTAATCGTAGAAGAGGTGTTGCGATCACAATACCTTATGCAGTCATCAAGTAGTGTGATCGCGGGTCATAGAGTGCGATCGCAACTAATATGTTCATCCTGAAGAAGCTGCCATTGTAGGTCTTGAGCAGCAATAGCGGGGCTAAAGTACCTGGTATCATTATAAATAGACTCATAAATCACTAAATTGGCTTTTTGGTACCCATTTTTTGAGAGTGTAAACCCTAAAGAGTGTGATTAAGCTAGATTGAAGCTTGAGGATGCTTTGTGGAGCTTTGTGATCAATTATTCTGTGATTTCCCTTAGAATTCATGGTAAGATTCCTTCAATTTCTTTGAATCACTAAACTATAAGGGTTGATTTGAGACCCGATTTTTTTTCTAGTTGTGCTCAACTTTTGAGCACACATTTGTATTCTTCGAGGGACCTTGTAATAGGTTCAATTTTTTATTCCGTTAATGGGCCCCACTGGCTCATTATTAACAATTTGACCGGCCCCTCAATATAGCAATATGGGTATTATTTTACTTCTAATGATGCATAGAATATAATTTTTATAGCATGGCTGAATTTTGGGATCGTCGAGTGAAAATGAAAATTTTATGGACAATTCAAGTGTTTGCGGTTTGATTTTGATGTTTGCTCATGCCCACATAGCTTCACAAAATGATATGTTTTATATATTTAATATGAATATGAATGTTAAGATCTATTATGCGTAGAACACCATGACTGATTCTTGATAGCTGATGTTTGTGGATTAGGTGGGTGAATTGATACGTATGGTTAAATAATTAATATATGCCCACAATCCTATTGCCTTCATCTTTGTTAGATGTGAAGTCCGTAGTATTATTTTCATCTTATGATATATATGAGATGTTGCTTAAGTGTTGGAAGTGTGATTAGTAAGAATATCGTGATTTGGACTATTAGCGACCTTGAAACCATGATTTAGGTTGCCTTAATTCCTTTTGTTCTAGGTCGAATTCGTATGTTATGGCTAATTATCACTTATGTGCCATCTTGAAGTCAACTTAGATACCTTAGCCTAGTCCAAGGGAAAAATTGCCTAAATATGGAATTCGAGTATTAGAATTGGGTTCACCCGGCCCACCTTAGGCCAAGACTCGTGTTAGCCCATGTGGACTTAGTTACGCATTTTAGACATAGTTGATACTTTTGAGCATTTCATGTAAGGTTACTTCATTAATTGGTGAATGATGATGGTTTTCCTCGGATTATTATTAATGGCTTGTAGCTATGGTATGTCTCGAATTTACTTTATGATATAGTCCATTGACATACTTAATGATGAAGGATTAGACTTAGTTATGATATATGTCCTATAGATATGAGATGCCTTATAGATGTGATATGCCTCATAGATATGATTTATGGCTCATTATTGTATTATGCCTCACAAATGTGAGATTCCTTATTGATATATTATGCCTTATAGATGTGATATACCTCCTCTATGTTAGACATCGTTTTGATATATTGTGCCTTCTCAATGTGAAATGACTCATAGAGATGAACAATTGCCTATTGATTGGGTATGACTCATAGATTTTCTATGGCTTATAGATTAGGAGATAACTTATGGATATTATTATTGATATAAGTGTCCTACATGTAAGTGGGCCTAAGGTCATTATTATATTGTTGTGATTATTCCGGACATATTATTGGGCCCTAGGTTGTGTTATGATATCATTCGACATCCGGGCAGTTTTATCCTTGTAAAGGATGTGGTTGTAGTCTATAGATATGTTGATGCTTATGGTTTCATTGTTTAAATATTGGTGATAACATTCATAGATTTGGTACATCATGATCATAAAATCGGTAAATGATACGATTCCAACTAAAATATTGTTCTACTACTATTTTTCCTAAATAGGGTTAAAGCCCACACTTCACCTTAAAACGTAATTTTTCCTAACAATAATAGTCATTCTTAATGAAAACTCAATGTGTAATGATGAAAAATGATGTATTAAATATTTGACCAAGACCGATTATGGTCTATGATTTCATACCTCAAATTACTTCAGTCGTGAGAGATTTTGACTCTTTCTATACTTTTATTATGCTTTAGTTTAGGAGTTTACCTCGGGAAATGGACTTATAGATTTACACACATTTTTGCCACATATATAGTATGTGCACTTATTATATATATATATATATATATATATACACATATCTCTATAATGGGACAGAGGAGGATTTTATATTGATGATATGAATTCTGGGAAAACCCTGATGATTGATTATCATATTAATTTTATTTATATTTTTTGATGATATTCTTCTATACCTATCAAGGATGGAGGATGATTATAATGATATGTTTATATACCCGACAAGGCTGGAGGATGATTACCATGATATTCTTATGAACTGAGCATGGCCGGAGAATGGTTATAATTATATGCTTATGTATCTTGCAAGGCTGGAGGATGATTATAATGATATACTTATACGTCCGGTAAGGTCGGAAGATAATTATGATGATGATGGCGAAGGTTGTGACATGATGATTATGATACTAATTATACTTACCGGTTTGAGCCTATATATACATTACTATACTTTGATCGATTATGATATTATGGATTATATTGCATTCATCTATACATACACATTACCTATCACCAATATGAACCTATATCTATCAGACTTATGTGGGATTCCGTAGTTATGGGTGATGAGTATGGCTTGTTACGTGTTGCATGGTGATTGAACCTTTTGAGCCTTGGGAAGTGGGAGTTCGTGAATGGCTCGGTTACGTATTATTTGTCAGGACTAGCTGATTTCTTGCTTTGTCGTTGCTATTGTTATTATTATTCTTATGATCAATATTATGTATATTTTTTCAGATATTGGTTGATGATTCAGTATTGAATTATAGTTATTATTCTGGATCTTCTATCTTATA
Organism: Capsicum baccatum var. pendulum; assembly: GCA_030864225.1. Taxonomy (NCBI): domain Eukaryota; kingdom Viridiplantae; phylum Streptophyta; class Magnoliopsida; order Solanales; family Solanaceae; genus Capsicum; species Capsicum baccatum. The sequence goes on from CM061560.1 coordinate 139,779,501, forward strand.
ATTTCATCATTATGCATGATTAACTCATGATTAGACGTATGGATTAGAAATCCTGAGTATACTAGCACTATTTCCTGCTATGCTCATGTCTTAAAATGCCAGTCTGATAGTTTAAACTATGCCTAAAGTTTACCTTGTTTATATATACATATATATGTATATATATGTGTGTGTGTGTGTATATGTATGTATATGTGTGTGTATATGTATATCTATCCATATGTAACTATGGCATTATCATATATCCCTAATTTTCGTTTATTTAAATTGCATATTCATTCTTGTCCTTCTATACTCATATATATTTCTTGTGCCCTTATTTTTTATATTTTCCTGTGATATATGGTACAGAGTTGAGATTTCTGAGTATGTTTGGAATAGGATAGCTCATCCTTAATACTTTCTTAACCCTATTATGTTAGTTTCTTGGAAATGAATAGGATAGTTTATTCTTACTATCTTGTTGAATCTGTTATAAGGTAGTTGGACATTTGGGAGTAGTTTTCCATTCTATTTATATATTATATGTATCTACATTATCTTTGGAGCTCAGTCGGTAGTTTTCTATAGTGTACCACATATTTGGTTCTCATACTAAACTTCCACAACCTACATATCTGTAACGCCCCAAAAATGGAGACTGAAATGTCACACACTGCTCAAGACTATGAGTCACCTCAAGCTAGCCCTGTAAGACTTCTACTAAATCTGAAGATCATAATAGAGAAATATAAACATAAAATAAATATAGAAGTCTATCTGAACTAAGCTGAAATTATCTAAAAATATTAGACTCAAAGGTTTGGACAATCAACACTGGAAATCTGAACAATAATAAGCGGTCTAACAAGCCTCTACTACTAACAACTAGAGAGCCACTGAGACAAAAGCCCAGCTGACTCGAATTGACTGAAAATACTTGATCAACTACTCTAATTAGCTAAAAAACTGAATAAGTAGGTCCCCAAAATATGAGGACTAGCAAACTGACGGGATGTAGATGGAGATGCTCGATAACATTCATGCTATTGAAAGTGAGCACCTGAACCTACATTATTAAAGAATGTAGCACATATACATATATGTGGATTAGTACTTTTGGAATTTATTGAGCATGTGGGATTGAATGAATAATTAGAACATTATATCACCATTATTATAAATTTGTAAAAGAATGAATTCTAGGTGTAGATGAACCACATTAGCTTGAATAAATTAAAATTGAGAATCGTAACAATAAGTAGTAAAGCATGTTGTATAAATCTTGTGAGTAATAACACTTAGTTCTAAAAGCTATACTTTTTTCTATCTTTAAATCATGCTACCTTGGCATGGAAAGGACTCACTTTTATATTTGTAAACTGAGAGCTGAAAGATCATGACCAATATTTTATGTGAAATAATATCTGAAATGAATTGTGAGCCTTACACTTAGTTTCTAAAAGTTTTTTTGCTATAATTTTTTTTGTAGGGATTTTCTTCCAACCGACATACACTATGTGAGCTATAATACTGTCCAATGTCTAGTTCTATTATGGGAAAACCTCACATTGGGAAGAGGTGTCATACTCTTGCCAAGGAGTATAACCTAAGCTAAGTGATCACATTCTATATTTGTCATCCAGATAAATGGAAATAATCTAATAATCTGAGCCTACATTGGCTAGTAGTTTTGGGGTATGTAAACATACCCAACTCGGTGCTAAATACTACTCCCTTTAATTTGTATGCTCATTCTGTAGGAAATCCACTTTTAAAACTAGTATTGAAGTTTACAATGAAAACCAATCATGCATCTATTCACTTTAAACTGTAATAAAACTACAAAGTGGGATTCCATATCTTGGCTTAGATCAAAAGATCAAATCTTGATCAAAATCTTAATATAAACTAATCATAGGGTGCTTAAAGCATAGTCATTCTTGAAATATCAATATTCAAACTAAGGCTTAGTAACTCATGCATCAAATTCATCCCAAATCATCATAAAGTTCATGCTTAATAATAAGGTCTTGAAAATTCAAATCTAAATCTGTAAAGTAATGTCACAAGTATAAAATATGAATGTAGACATCCAATTCAACATCTAAATTAATCGTAATCTCATAATCTTCAAATAGTGATGAGTATGTATCAAACTTAGACTAAAATTCATATAATTTCATGTAAAATTCAACTTTAAAAATAATTTTGGGTACATGGAAGAACTGATTATCCTTGTTCATAACCCCACATACCTTAATAGATAAATAGATGAATAAACTTGTATTGGGGTTCCTATTTGTGATCTTGAAGATTGTTTCTTGAAGATCTTGAATTTGGAATCTTGAATTTTTGGTTATCTTGGAAAAATAATGTTGGAATTTGGATTTCTTGAGGTTTTAAATTTGAAGCTCTAGGGAGTCTTGAAGAGCAATTTTGTCAAAATTAAGCGCAATATGCTTAGAATAGATTTAATATTTTGTTTGTCAGGAATTGGGGGATAGGGAAAAGACTAAATTGCCCTTTGGGAAATTAAGTTTTGAACTGGAGTCCTAATTTTGACCCTCAGTACAACGCGGTGGCATCGTGGTGGCTTACATGAAATGGGATAAGTGCCATTTTGCACTATGGCGTGATGCGGTGCTAACGCATTGCGTCACCGGAAAAAGGACTACCACGCGGTGTTATCACGATGCTTTATTGGAAAAGGAAAACTTCTAAATGCACTCCAAAGTGATGTGGTGCCCGCTCCACTACAATTTCTGGCACAACACTGGTCAATTATGGTGAGCTACGTGAAAGGGATGAGCAGGATTTTGTAGTTCAGTGCAATGCCATGTAATCATAGTTCTTCACTTAAAAGAGGATGATTGAGAATGTGCCCTCCACTACGACATGGTGCCATCACGTTGGCCTACTTCCTCACATTAAAAATGACATAACTTCCTACCTGGGTATCGGATTAAGGCAAAATTGATATCATTGGAAAGCCGATTCAACTATCTACAATTTTGTGGGTCTAGATATGGGAAATTCTACATGTATAAAGTGTTATTCACCTTTAAGGTTGACCATTAACACATTAGGAGATAAATGAAACTAAGAAAAGTATCTGGGTATTATAATATCTCCCTCTTGGGAAAATTCATCCTCAAATGAGACTAGTTTAATGGATGGTAAATTGGAACTTATACTTTATATTGGAATGAACAACTGAAAAAAATTGCATGAATTGGCATAAAGATAATCAAATGGCTTAAAATGAGACTGCAAAAAAATGGAGATAAGGAAGACTCTTACCTTAGGATGAATCTGAGTTTGTGGAGAAGAGGTGAGGATACTTGATTCACATTTTTGCTTTTGCTTCCTATGTAACACCCTCAACAGATTGATTCCACAATAGATCTTTGACCAAGTGAACTTCTTTGTTCCTTAGTCTACGGATCAGGTGATCAAGAATCTATATTGCAAGTTCTTCGTATGAAAGATTATTCTGAATATCTGTGCATTCTAGAGGGACGACAATAGCTAAATCGTCTATGAACATGTTCAATAAGGATGCATGGAATACTGGGTGAACTGATGATAAATCTGCAGGTACATGGAACACTAGGTGAATTGATGAGAATTCTGCAAGTACATGGAACACTAGGTGAACAGATGACAAGCCTGCAGGTATCTCAAGCTCATACACTACCTTCCCCACACGACTCAAAATCCTATAGGGACCCACATATCGGGGACTAATCTTCCCTTTTTTGCCAAATATCTTCACCCTCTTCAAGGGTGAAACTTTTAAATAAAGAAAATCATCAACTTCAAATTAAAGATCTCTCCTTCTTACGTTTGCATAAGATTCTGACAACCCTGAGTTGCCTCCAATCACTCTCAAATCAACTGAATATTCTCCATGGCCTCAAATACCATATATGGCTAAAACAAAGCAGCCTCACCCACTTGATACTAACAGACTGGTGACCTACATCTTTGCCCATAAAAACTATCTAACGGGGACATCTAAATACTAGAATGGTAAGTGTTATTGTAGGAAAACTCGATGAATTAGAAATGGTCGTCTCAACTCCCTTTAAAGTTAAGAACGCATGCTCTCAACATATTCTCTAGTGTTTGAATGGTCCTCTTTTCCTGACCATTTGTCTATGGGTGAAAAGTTGAATTGATATTTACTTGGGTACCAAGACTGTTTTACAGGGCTTTCCAAAACTGAGAGGTAAACTAAGTACCCCTATCTGAAATAATTCACAAGGGAACTCTGTGTAATCTAACAAACTATTTGATATACAGCTTAGCAAAATCTTTTGTTGTGTAGGACATGTGAACTGGCATGAAATAGGCTGATTTGGTCAATCGTTCTACAATAACCCAAATCTAATCATGTTGACAACGCAAATGGGGTAACCCTATAACATAGTTCATATTCACTTTTTCCCACTCTGAAGTTGGAGTGCTAAACTCCTACAATGTGCCACTAGGTCATTGGTGCACTACCTTTACCTGTTAACATGTTGTACACTTACCCATAAATTTTATGACATCTCTCTTTATACTACTCCAGCAATACACTTCTTGCAAGTCGTGTTACATCTTTATGGCTCCTGGGTAAATCATGTAAAGTGCAAGATGGGCTTCTTCCGTAATTCACAGCCTCAAATCGTCAACACATGGCACACATAATTTACTCTGGTATCTCAACACACTATCTCCCCCTTGGGAGAAAACCTCCACCTTTTTTGTCTTTAACTGAACCCTTCACTTTGACCAAACTAGAGTCCTTATCCTGCTTCTCTTTTTCTTCAAAAAATAAAGAGGATTCTGAACTACTCTTAACCCAAAAATTCCCCTCAACTGAGTCAACCAACCTAACACCCAATCTAGCTAACCGTTGAACTTCTCGAGCTAATTATCTCTTATCACTCTACACATGAGCAACAGTTTCCATAGATAGTGTACTAATGGCGTCTCCCACTATATTGGCCTTGAACGGATGAATAAGACATATCATAATCCTTCAACAATTTTAATCACCTTTTCTGATGAAGATTTAACTCCCCTTGACTAAACATATATTGTAAAATTTTGTGTTTCGGGAATACATTGGCATGCACCCTATAATGATAGTGCCTCATGATTTTCAATGCAAATACATCAACAGTTAGCTCAAGTTCATACCTCCGATAGTTCTTTTCATGAGGCTTAAGCTATATAGAGGCATAGGTTATAACCTTAACACTCTGTATCAAAAGATAACCCAAACCATTTCTAGAAGCATCATAGTAGACAACGAATCCACTAGTACCATTATGTAGCACTAAAACTGGGGCTAAAGTGAGTCGAGTCTTTATCTCATGAGAACTCTTCTCACAGGAATCTGACCACTATAACTTAGCTTTCTTTTAGGTCAATCTATAAATAGGGGATACAATAAATGAAAACCCTTTAACAAAATATCTATAATAGCTAGCTAAACCCATGAAACTTCTGGTGTCTAATGGAGAGATAGTTCTAGGATAGTTTCTTACTACTTCTGTCTTTTGGGAATCAACTCTAATACCATCACTAGAAACAATATAATCCAGGAAAGCTATTGACCTTAGCAAAAATTTGCATTTGCTGAATTTAGCAAACAAATGGTGATCGCTAAGAGTTTGAAGCATAATTCTAAGATGGTCTGTGTGATCATCCTTTCTACGAGAATAGATAAGACTATCATTGACAAAGACAATGAAAAACATGTCTAAATACTATTTGAACACTCTATTCATCAAGTCCATGAAGGTTACTAGGGCATTGGTATGCCCAAATTGACATGAATAGAAACTCAAAATGACCATAAAGGGTTTTGAAAGTTGTCTTTGGAATATCACATTCTATTACTCTAAGTTGATTATAGCTGGATCTAAGGTTTATCTTGGAGAAGTAACTTGCACCTTAGATTTGGTCGAATAAGTCATCGATCCTAGGAATTGGATATTTGTTTTTGATTGTGACTTTATTTAGCAGATGATAGTCAATTCACATTCGCAAATAACCATCTTTATTTCACACGAATAGGATAGGAGTGCCTCATAGATTAACACTTGGCCTTATGAAACCTTTATCTAAGAGGTCTTTAAGCTAGTCTTTGGATGAAGGTCAATACCGAATTTTTTTCCCTATCGGGATATACCCCTGGAAAATTTTCAAGAAAAACTTTACAAAGCTCATTTACTAAGCGGATTGGTTGAACTATTTCTACCTCAAACTTAGTGTCTTCGACTCAAACTTGATGAAAGATGCACTCTTTTGATATCAACTTCCAAGCCTTAATATAAGATATAAAATTAATCTTATGAGACACTAAATTACCTTCCTACTCAAAGACTGGTTCATCTGGAAATTAAAACTTCACTATTCAAATACGACAATCTATAGATGCATAACAAAAATGGAGCAAATCCATGCCTAAAATAATGTTAAAATCGACCATGCCTAACTTTATTAAGTCTGTTAATATCATCATATAAATTACAGTGATATGATACTTTATATATATATCTGTTTGGCAAAAATTGACTCACCCATTGGGTAGACACTAAGAAGGGCTTAGGAAGTTTTTCAGGTCCTATCTTAAAGTTTACTGCAACTAATGGGGTCAAATAAGAGGGATTCAACCCGAGGTCTAACAACACATAACATCAACATAAAAGACAACAAGCATACTAGTAACAACATCTGGTGAACTCTCTTACTACTAATGGGATGGTAAAGAATAAAACTAATTCTAGCACTGACCACCACCGGTGCTGGATGATGCGCCTTGAGGAGGGACGGGGTGACCTGGAGGAGCTGGTCGCTAGTAGCCGAAGTTTAAGGATGAACATCCCTATTTTCCTGCTTATTATGTAGACACTCTTTCATTCTATATCCCAACATACTAGAACTATAACAACCTTTCTATCCTAACAAGAACTCACAAAGATGATTCTTACCATACTTAGCATATGAAGTATAACTGGGTTTTACACTAACACTATTCTAATTTTTGGATATAGAAGTTTTACCCCACTTCTCCTGCCTAGCTCTAAGGGTGGGAGCGCTGATTGAAGATGATGCTGGTATAGATGAGAGACTCTGAAACTATGAATGATTTCCCCCTCTAATCATTGTCTATCTATATTCAAACTGCTCGGTTCTAACCTTTTTATTTCCTTTCTCTCTCCCCTTTAACATTTCTTCTTCAATCTGCTGAGAAAAATCATCAACCTAGCAAGATCCATATCCCTTATAAGAATGGCAGTCCTAAAATCCTTGACTACCATGCCAGATACTGCAGTAACGAAATTATTTATACTGGACTTAGGGTTAGCCATTATGTCAGGGGAATACTTAGACAACTGGTTGAACATAAGGAAGTACTCCTTCACTGTCATCGAGCCCTACCTCGAGTTCACAAATAACTCTAAATTAGCTTCTCTTTATTCATGCAGAAAGAACCTATCTACAAATGTATCATGAAATACTTGCCTACTCATAGGACCTACATTCTTACCTGCACCATTCTTTTACATTACTACCCAATGTGAAGCCACATCCTTTAGTCTATAGGATGCCAAATCTAACTCTCCTCTTTAGTAACTTACAAAATCTAGGTGATGTTTCTCACTTTATCTAAGCAAAGTTGTCGGTCCTCACCTTTTTTTGACCCAAAGAATGCAGACGAATTCATTCTCATAAATTCACAAACTCTGGATACTACTAAATTACCATTCTACTAAAGTAGGACTATCTCCTGATGGTTTCCCTGAACATTGTTAGTCACAGACTTCGCCAACGCCTAAAAAGCAGTCAAAAATTCAGCATGGGATATATTCTTTTATAGAGGCTTAGCAGGTTGGGTGGCTGGTTATCATTTCTGTGTTTACTAACTTGGCAGGAGGCATATTCACTGTCACATAAAAGTACTAGTTAAAAGAAAATAGAGACACTATAAGTACAATAGATCATGAAAGAAAAGAATGATTTCCTAAATCATTTCGAAGCCTCTTGCTCATCAATATAGTGGATTTCACACCCATAATCAAGACTCTACATAATGAATCTTGTCAGACTCTTTAGGAATATTTTAACATTAAGCTCTAATACCATGTTTATAACACCAAAAAAATGGGTCCCAAGACGTCACACGGTGCTCAAGACTATGAGTAGCCTCAGGCTAACCTTGTAAACCTTCTACTAAATCTGAAGCTTATAATAGAGAAATATAAACATAAAATAAATTAGTTTGTCTGATCTAAAATGAAATTATCTAAAAATATTAGACACGGAAGTTTTGACAATCAACACTTGAAATATGAATTATAACTAGTAGTCCGACAGGACTCTACTACTACCAACTAGAGAGCTACTAGGACAAACCACCTTCTAACTTAAGCTGATTAAAAGTAATGAATCAACTGTGCTAATCAGTTGAAAAACAAATAATTGGGTGCCTGAACTATTAGGATTCACTATCTGTGGGGATGTAGAGGAGATGCTCGAAATCACTCATGCTACACAAACTTGTAACACCCCGATTTTCTGAACTAGAATGCTACATGGTGGTCATGAACCCGAAAGACCACAAGCTAACCCATGTCGGATATCTGTACTTTTGTACTGCATAATACATCATAAAATATGAAAACATGAACATGAAAGGCCATAAGGTTCGAACTGGATAAATGTCTGTTAACAAAATTTCTAAAAAAGGTATAATAATACCAAAACAAGTCATAAATACTGAAAATAATGAAATCTTAATATCAAATCTAACATCGAGTCTGAAAGCCTCTAATGATAGGTGTATTTACACACCTAAAGTGCTTTAATTTACCCATATTTTAGCTAAGTTTTGAGGACAAAATATATAATTCATGCACTTTTAGTCCTTTTTCCTATAAGTGAGCTAACAAACATGATTAGAAAGTTTTCAGGTATAAATGATGCAGATTTCAGCATTTTATGGATAACTTGATGCCAAAGGAAGCTTCACGAAAGAAGGGAAGGAGAGCTTGGACGCCTAGGACCAAAAGTGACACATGGGAAACATGTCCAGGGCAAAAACAACATTTTCCAAGACTTTGGGGATCAGCAGTAACCTATTAGGATTAGGATAATGATGCAGTAATTTATTACGATTAGGATAAGTACGCAGTAGCCTAGTAGGAATAGGCAATGGGTATTATAAATACCCTATTTTGCTGAAGCTTTTATTCATTCTGAATACACATCATTATTCTCATCATTCACATTCTAATTCATTCCTTTACAACTCTAAACAATTTTCTTTCAAATAATTCTTATTTATATTCTCTTCATCTATTCAATTCTTAATTTCCACAACGAGAGAAAAGGTATTCTTAAAGGAATTCACGCCTAAAGCCATACCACACCATACTACACGTGATATCCTTATTGTGGTATAATGATAATGTCTATTGTGATTTCATTGCACTCATGAGTAGCTAAACTTCTCTGTTGGGGTTATGGAAGCCGTATGAGATACTATCTATTGCTATGAGTTTGTGAATTCGCGACACGTATGCTGCTTATATCATTATTCTCTTTATCTTAATGCAAATTCTTGTGGTTGCAAACGCATAGAATACGCCAGTATAGCATTAACTTGTTCGAAAGAAAAGTTATATGTTTGGAAAAGAGATAATGTCAAGGTAATAGGGCACAAACCCCTGTTAAAAAGTTAGTGCCGTAACTGGATTAACCTCTTAAGAATTTGTACCATTAGATACGCTTTAAGCTAGAAAGAGTTAAAGTGAAATAGTCCTTGTTAGGTCGAAAGACGCTTGGATTTACCATAGAATAAAATTCTCTATAAGCACATGCATGTTTGAATTCCGCATAACTCATAGCCAATAGAGACGTATAACTCATAAGGTGGACATAACCCGAACTCTCAATTCTCATTGATTAACATCTTACTAAACATTTTTCCTTTTTACTTTGCTATTTTCCGTTTTTACTTTGTTATTTTATTACACTATTGCACGCTACAAAATCCCCCCTTTTACGAGACTTTCACCAAAAGTCTACTAATCTTTGCTTACTTAGTGACCAGCTATATCCTGTAGGATTTGACACCCAACCCAGTTGGGTTCTATATTTGACAGCGACCGCTTACACTCTTACGAGAGCTGTAGTTTGAGCGTTACCAAATTTTGGCGCCATTGCCGGGGAATACGGTTGTCTACTAAGTTTGTGATAGTTACTAGACCCTTTGGTCAAAGATTCTCGTACTTTTACTTTTAGTTGTTGTTTTTGTTTTCTGCAGGTTTTTATCCAGTGCATGCCCCATACTCGAAGTTCTGGTCAACAATTATTACCTTTCAATCCCGAACCACATCGCATTGGCAGAATGGAGGCTCAACAGGAAATTAAAAGAAGTGCTGCTCAACAGGAACAGGCTAGACTAGCTGCTCTAGCCGCCGCTCAAGTGCATCAACAGAATATTGATAATCCTAGGCGAGCAACAAATCCTGACGATGAGGATCTAGGTGATGATGAGTTACTAAACCCAAGGCGTGATGCGGAGATAGCAACACCTGCTAACAGAAGAGATCGTCAAGCTAGGTTTAGGCATGAACGCTGACCCGTGCAACCAGCATTCGACGATGATGATGATGATCTCGATAGAGCCGGAGCCACTGGAGCCATTATTCCTCCGCCATTGGCACCCGAAGCCAAGTTCAACATCACAAGCACCATGATTCAGTTATTGCAACTCAAGGGATTATTCGGTGGACTAGCAGGCAATGATCCGAATATACATCTGATCAACTTTATTTATACATGCAAGTCATTCAACAATCCTGGCGTTGGACAGAATGCAATTCGGTTGTGCCTATTTCCATTGTCTCTATCTAGGGAGGAAACTCTATGGTTGAACGGGCTGACTCCTAATTCTATCACTAATTGGAGGCAGTTGAAAGACGCTTTCCTAGAAAGATTCTTTCCGCCATCCAAGAGAGCACAATTGAGAGATAAAATCAGCAACTTTTGGCAGCTTCCAACCGAAGCTCTCCACGAAAAATGGGAGAGGTTCAAGACGAACCTTATGAGGTGCCGAAACCATCATATGACCAATGTTCACTTGATGGAGATACTATAAAGATCCTTGAATTCAGTAACTAATCCCGTGGTGGATAATGCGGCTGGAGGATCATTTATGGACCTCACCTTTGTTTAGGCAAGTGATATGCTAGACCGGATGACGAAGAAAAGTAGGGCGTGGCATACTAGAGATTCTAAGGTAGAAAGCCCCACTTTTGCTATAGGCATGACTGCCGAACAAATGAGAAGAGAAGAAGAACGTGATCAAGATATGGCACACATGAAAAAACAAGTAGATCTTCTTACAAAGTATCTATTATCAGGGAAGACCAAAAAAGTCAAAGCTGTTGCTTCGAAAGGAAGAGAGGAATCTGATTCTGGAGAAGAAGCCAACTACTTGAACAATCAGGGGGGTTTCCGAGGCAATACCCAAGGAAACCAAGGTTGGAACTATTATGATAAATCTGGAAACAAAAACCAAGGTAGTTGGAAGAACAAGAATGACAAGAGTGGTTTTTATGTTCCCCCAGGGAGATGTGATGCCACTGCATCTAGTTCTGCAAATATGAAAGACATGATGGCTAAACTATTGAAAGGAGTAGAGGCAACAAGCGCGGGAGTAACTGAGGTAATAAATGATTTATCCTCGATGAAGCAATTGGTTGACTCACATTCCACTTCAATAAAACAAATAGAGCAGCAATTGAGCCAACTTTCAGCAGCACTCAATCAAAGAAAGGCTGGCACGTTACCTAGCAACACTGTGCAAAATCTTAGAAACGACGGATCATGCATGGCTATTACTACCAGAAGTGGTAAGGTGCTGGAAAATTCATCCTAAAGCAAGCAAGTGGCCGAAAATAAAGGAGATAACGATGCCATAGAAGCTGACCAAGACGTCCATGATGTCACCCCTAGTAGTTTGCAGCCTGAAAAGACTGAAATTCGGAAGCAAGAGGAGAAGAAAGCCGTGTAGAAAACAATTCCACCTCCACCACCACCTTTTCCTCAAATATTGAAGAAGAAAGCTGATGATACCAATTTCAATAAATTCATGGCAATGTTAAAACAATTGACCATTAATGTTCCGTTGGTAGAGGCACTAGAACAAATGCCAGGGTATGCAAAATTTATGAAGGATCTGTTGACAAAGAAGCGAGCAGCAAGCTATGAGTTGACAGACACTGTTTATCATTGCAGTGCAATTGCTACCCGATCGCTAGTTCAGAAGAAGGCTGACCCCGGTGCATTCACTATTCCTTGCACTGTTGGATCTTTGAATTTTGCCAAGACTTTATGCAATTTAGGAGCCAGCATCAATTTGATGCCATTATCTATTTACAAAAAGATGGGGTTGGGTGATCCTACTCTAACCAATTTGAGGCTCGTAATGGCAGATAGGTCGGTAAAACAACCTGTTGGTATTTTATGTGATGTATTGGTGAAGGTTTCTTTATTTATCTTTCCGGCAGACTTCATTATTTTGGATTCTGAGGCAGAATAAGAAGTTCCCATAATCTTGGGGCGCCCTTTCCTTGCAACAGAAAGTGTGCTTATCGAGTTGAGAGCTAATGAGCTTTTATTCCGAATAAATGACGAAGTAGTTTGCTTTGCTGTGTGTAAATCAATGAAGAAACCCAAAGATCTGGACGTATTCTCGGTAGCTGATGTTTATTTCGATAATGTTAATGAATTACTTGAAGATGAGCAGCTTATTGATGACCCATTGACAGTTGTACTTATGAATGTTGAGCATAAGGAAGCTGAAAATTATGTAGAAACTATTGGTGCTCCAACAGGGTTAGGGTCATATCCTCATGCTTCCAAGAAGCTGGACCTTGATCTCAAAAACCGACCTACACCACCAGCTAAACCATCTATTGAAGAGCCACCCACATTAGAATTGAAGGAGCTGCCTAGTCATTTAATGTACGCATTCTTACGAAGCGAAAATACACTCCCAGTCATTGTGGCGGCAGACTTGGGTGAGCAGCAAGTTGCAGCTCTCATCACTATTCTATGGAAGTATATAAGAGCCATTGGTTGGACCATCGCTGACATTATTGGTATTCCACCTGGGAATTGTACACACAAGATTCAGCTTGAAGAAAATTGCACACCAACTATTGAGCATCAAAGGAGTCTTAATCCACCTATGCAAGAAGTAGTGAAGAAAGAAATTATTAAGTGGTTAGATGCAGGGGTTGTGTATCCTATCTCTGACAATAAATGGGTAAGCCCGGTATAATGTGTTCCCAAGAAAGAAGGCATGACGGTAGTTGCAAATGAATAGAATGAGCTTATTCCACTAAGACCCATTACAGGATGGAAAGTATACATGGATTACCGAAAGCTGAATTCGTGGACGCTTAAAGATCACTTTCCAATGTCATTTATGGACAAAATGCTTGATCGATTAGCAGGGAAAGGATGGTTTTGCTTCTTAGATGGTTATTCTGGCTATAATCAGATTTGTATTGCTCCCGAAGACCAAGATAAAACAACGTTCACATGCCCATATGGTACGTTTTCCTTCAAACGTATGCCATTCGGACAATGTAACGCACCAGCCACCTTTCAACGTTGTATGAAATCTATTTTTTTTGATATGTATGAAGATACGTTGGAAGTATTCATGGACGATTTTTCAGTTATGGGTCAGTTGTTTGAATCTTTTTTGGCAAACCTCAGTATGGCGTTGCAAAGATGTGTTGAATTCAACCTGGTGCTGAACTGGGAGAAGTGCCACTTTATGGTTAAAGAAGGTATTGTTCTTGGGCATAAAATCTCCGAAAGAGGAATTGAGGTTGATCGAGCTAAAATTGAAGTTTTTGAGAAGCTACCACCTCCAACTTCCATGAAGGAAGTTCGTAGTTTCCTCGGGAACGTAGGTTTCTATCGGTGGTTCATCAAAGACTTCTCCAAAATTGCTAGTCCATTATGCAAACTTTTGGAGAAAGATGTAAAGTTTGACTTCGATGAAGATTGTTTGAAGGCGTTCGACTGCCTCAAAGGGAAGCTAATTGAAGCTCTTATCATGGTAGCACCAGATTGGTCTCTACCGTTTGAAGTCATGTGTGACGCTAGTGGGGTAGCTTTGGGTGCTGTACTTGGCCAGAGAAGGGATAAGTTATTCCATCCAATCTACTATGCGAGCAAGGTCCTAAACAAAGACCAAAAGAATTATACTGTCACAGAACAAAAGCTGCTAGCGGTTGTGTATGCTTTTGAGAAGCTCCGTGCTTATTTTTTGGGAACCAAAGTGGTAGTTCACACAGACCATGCAACCGTGAGATATTTAATGGCAAAGAAAGATGCCAAACCAAGGCTAATTCGATGGGTATTGTTGCTGCAAGAATTTGATTTCGAGGTAAAAGATAGAAGAGGTTGCGAGAACCAAGTGGCTGATCATCTATCTAGACTCGAGAACGAGCATATAGCACAGCCTGATCTCGAGATTGATGATACATTCCCTGACGAAGAGATCTGAGCCACAATAATGGAAGAGTTACCATGGTATGCAGACTTTGCAAATTTTGTGGTGAGTAATGTGATACCTGCAAATCTATCCTTTCATCAAAAGAGTAAGTTCATGCATGATGTAAAACATTACTTTTGGGATGAGCCATATTTGTTTCGACGATGCGCGGATGGTGTTATCAGGCGATGCATATCCCATGTAGAGGTGCCTAATATATTAGAAGCATGTCACACTTCCTAAGTTAGGGGACATCATGCAGGTAATCGGACAACAAAGAAGGTATTTTGAAGTGGATATTATTGGCCCTCGATATTTAAAGACGCCTACGACTTTGTGAGAAGATGTGACCAATGCCAGAGACAAGGCACAATTTCGAAGCATCATGAAATGCCCATGTCAAAAGTTCTTGAAATCGAGCTCTTTGATGTATGGGGTATTGATTTCATGGGTTCATTCGTAAATTCGTTTGGAATGAAATACATCCTAGTTGCTGTAGATTATGTTTCAAAATGAGTTAAAGCAGTAGCGTTAACCGACAATGAGGGAAAGTGTGTTGTAGCATTCTTGAAGAGAAATATCTTGTTTCGCTTTGGAATACCACGGACTATCATAAGTGATGGAGGATCTCACTTTTGCAACAAGCTGTTCAAATCCGTGTTGGCAAAATATGGTGTCAAGCAACATAAGGTAGCCACACCTTATCACCCTCAAACTAGTGGACAGGTAGAGGTTTCCAATCGAGAGATCAAGCAAATCCTTGCTAAGACTATAAATGCTAATAGGAAAGATTGGTCTCGGAAGCTGGACGATGCGCTATGGGCTTATAGGACTGCATTCAAAATGCCAATTGGCATGTCCCCTTACCAACTAGTTTATGGGAAGGCTTGTCACTTACCCATCGAACTCTAGTATAAAGCATTGTGGGCGCTGATGCAACTAAATCTGAATTGGGATGATGCTATGAATATGAGATTGGAGCAGCTGAATGAGATGGATGAATTCAGTCTACATGCCTATGAAAGATCAGACCTCTACAAGGAGCAGAAGAAAAAGTATCATGATCAGCAGATTGTTCAACGAAACTTCCTAATAGGCGACATGGTACTTGTTTTCAATTCCCGACTGAAGCTATTCCCAGGTAAGCTAAGGTCCAAATGGTCTGGTCCATACAAGATTAGCCAAGTCTACTCGTTTGGAGTAGTTGAGCTAGAAGACAGTAATGGTGTTGTCTTCAAGGTGAATGGTCAACGAGTAAAACCCTATATTGGTCATCTTGACTCGATAAACTATATGGCCAGTATTTATCTCGACGAAGTCTAAGTACTCGAGGTAACTATGTCGTGCCGCGACAATAAATCAAGCGCTAGATGGGAGGCAACCCATCATTTTACATTTTTTCTTTCGTTCTACTAAGTGTTTACTTTTGATATATAAAAATCCAAAAAGGAGAGTCGATCCACGACCAAAACTAAGGCACTAGATGGGAGGCAACCCATCGTTCTAATCGTTTTTGTTGTTTTTGAGTGAATGTAGGTACAAGAGAAGTAAAGAAGGAGATTGGTTTCAAATTATGATTTGGAAGTTGTGCATGTTAAAGGTGGTAAGTTAAGAATAAAGAAGCAAAAAGCTATGGGTAAGGCATCGCTTATGAAAATATAGGCAACGAACAAGGCAAGACCTATGTAAAACTAGCCCACAAACAAGGCAAGGCCTACGTTATGGAATAAGCTCTCGGATTCTAGAGTGCCATAGCATAGATGCCGCCTATGCCTAAGAGTGCCATAGCATAGGCGCCGCCTATGCCTAAGAATGCCATAGCATAGGTGCCGCCTATGCCAAAGCCTTTTGTCTCTGAATCTCATATGCCATGGCATAGGCACAGCCTATGCCTAACAATGCCATGGCATAGGCACCGCCTATGCTCAACTAGGCTTTACAAAAGGCGCCGCCTATGCCAAGCATAGGCAAAGCAATAGGCGCCACCTATGGTCACTTTTGGTCTCCAAATCCGATTCTAAATGGGTCAATAACCGACCCAAGCTTGCCCTATAAATAAGAAACTTAGTCTTAGACCAAAAACACATTGCAAATCCAACCTAAGCGCCGCCTACCTCCCCAAATCCTCTCAAAAATTTTCCTTTTGCTCTTTTAACTTTGCAAGAACACCTTCCAAGGCCATCAACCAAGTAAGTACTTCTTTATTCTTTTTTTATGTTTCGTAAGTACTACACTACTATGCCTATTAAGAATTGTTACATCTTGAAGTAGTATTGGTGAGTTGAATGTGATTAATTTGGTGTGATACAACTAAGTGAGGGAAAAAATACGTAAGAATGATCTTGACTTGTTTCCAACTTGTATTTAATTTTGATGCACTGTCATACTTTTGCAAAATTGACATGGTCAAGAACATTGCATAATCTTGTCAATAGAAATCTTATATGTTGGAATAACTTGTGTATAAAGGTGAAAACAATGGTTGACTACAAACATACAAAATTGTTATTATTCCTAAACTTGATTCATTCTATATGTAGTAGTCTTAAGATATATCAAACATGAATGTATTGCCAAGATTTCATGAAGTATGACTGCACTGATTATATTGTTGGAATCTAGCACCTAAAACGTATATCGATGAAGTCTGAATATTCAATAACTTTCACTTCACTAGTTTTTACCAATAAAATAAGTGTGGGGTGGTGCCACTACTGCTTGTTTATTGATTGTATCCACCGAGATGAAGCTAACATGACTATTGTTTTAATCTCAGGTACAATGGCACCAAAAGCAAGACAAGGAAAAGAAAAAGCAACCACTTCACAAAAAGGCAAGAAAAGAGGACAAAAAGAGCAAGGAGAATCCTCCTCGCAGCAAATACCTCACCGTATGTTCGGAATAAAATGGGTCCTAGAGGAGGAAGGAAAGGAATGGTATAGGAACAATAAAGCAAAAAAATATGTTCATGTGGAGTTGATAAACAAGGAGAGCCTAGCAAAGAAAAGAACCTCGTATGTTGGCCAAGATAATGGCGTTACATCTTGATTTCATCTTCCGAGATATGGGAGAGTGCAATCTCAATTTAACACGAGAATTCTATGCCAACTGGTCATCGAAAACTATAGGGAATGAAGTAAAGATTCAGGGCCAAGTTCTGTAACTAAATGTGGAGTTCTTCAACTCCTTTCTAGGTTTGCCATCTGTTGACCCATCACCATTCAAGGACCTTTATAACAGACCTCCGTACAGGGCTATTAGACACATATCATGTGGACCATGATCCATGGCAAGATGGAGTAGACACAAGGACACCGGTCGGCACAACACCTTCCTACATGCTCTTTTGAATAGGGAATCTAGGATATGGCTGTGAATAGTCAACTCTTGCTTGATTCCAGGGACCCAGTACACAAAGATAACCCGAGATAGAGTGTGCTTGGTGTACGCATTGATGACGAATGTCCCTATCAACATTGGAGCAATTATTCGATCTACAATGCGTAAAGCTAGGCTACACAAGAGGTCCCACTTCATCTTTGGCAATCTGTTGAACGCAATATTGAGGAAGTAGGACATCGAAGAGGAACCGGCTGATCATAAACTTCCACACAACCCGAAGAAGGTTGACCTCACAAAGGTTAAAGATGCTGAAACCATGCATGGCGTCAACCTTACCACTGCAGAAAGGTATGCTCGGGATGAGAGTTTCTTTTGCCATCTTTATGGCATGACTCGATTTACTATGATGAGCGGAGGTCGTGTTCCAACTGCTGCAGAGCTCCAACAGCTTGATTATGACTACCCAATGAATGAGCATGCAAGGCAAATATGTGGAGTAGGTGTGTACTTTGAGGAACCTCTTGATGATGATGTGCCAACTGATGATGATCGTCGAATGCCAGACTCCGACGTGGAGGAGAACTCTGATGGCGACGACTCTGATGATGATTCCGACGAAGGGGGTATGACCCCAGACATAGAGAAGGAGTCCGACTAACCAGGTTCTTCTTATTTATTTTCCACTGAGGGCAGTGTGTCCCGTTTAAGTGTGGGGTGCTGGTATTTGCATGCTAACCTTCCTTATCTACATTTGCTTATTTATGCGTGTTTTGCTTATTTATGTTTATTTGTTTATTTTTTTTTTAGTAGTAAAAAATTTTTTTTGTTAAAAACTTTGCATAAAATTGTTCTGATAGGCAGCATGGTATTATGACAAGAGTCTGTGATAAAATCATTACAATTGAGACATTTAGGCTCTAATAGTGACTCATTATGTGATAATTGTGTGGTTCAATTCATTCATCTGTTGTGTCAAGAGTCTATACTGCTTCCAATAAAGTCGACCATGTACCTTGTGTGTGTGAGATGATAGTATATTCTATGTTTGTGGCTGATGGTAGAACTTGCCTGGTATGTATGTAAAGCGAAATAAAGAGTGTGAGTTTAGGAGATGATTTAGGCATTTCTTTGGCAACCTATGATTGTTTACCTTCATTTTATCTACCCATGGATATCATCCTAGATAACCCCCTTTGAGATTTTAGCCTATTTTACTTTGACAACCTCATATGTAAGCCTAATCCATTTTTTTTCAAGACCATAATTTGATCCAAATTCCTAAGTGCTTTAAATTGTAAAGTAATGTGACAAAATAAGATGAAAATGGGTGAGAATAGTGCCTTAGAATGTATTGGTTCTTGAATTTATTATGAAAATTAATTGCTATCATAAGAGGTGTGTTATGAAAAGTAAAAGGAAAAGAAAAATAAAAAGTTAATTCTGTTCAAAATTGAAAAAACAAAAGAGGTGAGAGAGGGTGTTAGTTAAAATAAAGTAGAAATGTTGGTTGAAAGAAATCATAAATGGCATAATGTGATGTATTAAAGCGCTTAGGAACATAGTCACTAATTCTTTGTGAGAATGAGAGCAAGGATAATCTTATACCCATGTTCGAAATATATATAATACTTGTGAGTGATTATGGGTTATATTTTGTGAGACACACATGGTTGATGAGTTTTGGGTGGTTGTACATGATTCTCCGTGCCTTAACTTTTGAATATGAATTAACCATCATCACGAATCTATATTTAGAGGTTGAATTATTTCTAGAAGTGATCAGAAAACTACTCTTTGTAATAAGTGTCGTGCCTGTCTTGATGAATATTTTGTGTTGTTACTGTGAAACCCTAAGTAGAAGTTTATATGGACATGATCTTTTATTTGAGGACGAACAAAGCTTTAAGTGTGGGGTGTTGATGATAGGCGTATTTACACGCCTAAAGTGCTTTAATTTACCCATATTTTAGATATGTTTTGAGGACAAAATATATAACTCATGCACTTTTAGTCCTTTTTCCTGTAAGTGAGCTAACAAACGTGATTAGCAAGTTTTCAGGTATAAATGATGCCGATTTAAGCCTTTTATGGATAACTTGACACCAAAGGAAGCTTCACGAAAGAAGGGAAGGAGAGCTTGGACTCCTAGGACCAAAAGTGACGCATGGGAAACCTGTCCCGGGCAAAAACAACATTTTCCAAGACTTTAGGGATCAGCAGTAACCTATTAGGATTAGGATAATGATGCAGTAATTTATTAAGATTAGGATAAGTACGCAGTAGCCTAGTAGGAATAGGATATGGGTATTACAAATACCCTATTTTGCTGAAGCTTTTATTCATTCTGAATACACATCATTATTCTCATCATTAACATTCTAATTCATTCCTCTACAACTCTAAACAATTTGCTTTCAATTAATTCTTATTTACTTTCTCTTCATCTATTCAATTCTTAATTTCCACAACGAGAGAAAAGCTATTCTAAAAGGAATTCACGCCTAAAGCCATACCACACCATACTACACGTGAGATCCTTATTGTGGTATAATGATAATGTCTATTGTGATTTCCATCGCACTCATGAGTAGCTAAACTTCTCTGTTTGGGTTATGGAAGCAGTATGAGATACTATCTATTGATATGAGTTTGTGAATTCGTGACATGTATGCGGCTTATATCATTATTCTCTTCATCTTAATGAAAATATTGTTGCTGCAAACGCATAGAATACGCCAGTATAGCATTAACTTGTTCGAAAGAAAAGTTATATGTCTGGAAATGAGATAATGTCAAGGTAATAGGGCACCAACCCCTGTTACAAAGTTAGTGCCGTAACTGGATTAACCTCTTGGAGAATTTGTACCATTAGATACGCTTTAAGCTTGAAAGAGTTAAAGTGAAATATTCCTTGTTAGGTCAAAAGACGCTTGGATTTACCATAGAATACAATTCTTTATAAGCACATGCATGTATGAATTCCGCATAACTCATAGCCAATAGAGACGTATAACTCATAAGGTGGACATAACCCCAACTCTCAATTCTTATTGATTAACATCTTACTAAACATTCTTCCTTTTTACTTTGCTATTTTCCATTTTTACTTTGTTATTTTATTACACTATTGCACGCTACAAAATCCCCCTTTTTACGAGACTTTCACCAAAAGTCTACTAATATTTGCTTACTTAGTGACCAGCTATTCCCTGTGGGATTCGACACCCAACCCAGTTGGGTTCTATATTTGACAGCGACCGCTTACACTCTTACGAGAGCTGTAGTTTGGGCGTTATCAACCTCTAAGTGAACTGAATAAGGAGTTGAAGGAACATGTTTCCAACTAACTCCACCTAGAAATTGAGTAGTAAATATATTAATAATCATATCATCCTCCAATGAAAAGGACTCACTGCAAACTCTGAACACTAGAATGGTACTACTAATCTGCAGCTCATCCTATGAACCTATGCTGTAACAAAAGAGAAAGCACCATAGCGCAAATGTGTTAGTACGTCTGAATGTACTAAGTATGTAAGTGAGGTAGGCTAAATGAAAAGGGTTCTATGCATGAACAATGTTGACTAATATGAACGTGAGAATAAATACATGCATACATAGCTGTAACTAAACTCGTGGAGATACTGACTACTTAGTCTGAATACTAACAACATGACTGTATTGATACTGAGATATTGAATAGATGAACGACTATTTTTGACAGTTCGAATTATGAAGAACTGGTCTGATTGACTCTGTCTAACAGTCTTAAAACTGAGTACTGATAGTATAAGTTCTAAGAACTAGTAATAATGATAACATGAGTGACTATATCTTATTATCCTAAATCTGATGGAACTATCTGAGTCCCATACTATATCTAAGTTGAATGCACCTGATAGTCTTGATATACTGAAATCTTAAGAACTATCTGAGTTCTTCAATGATACTTGGTGACTGTAGCTGACACTCCTAAAATTTGTAACTGAAACTGTGGGAAGTAGTTGTTTAACCGACATGCCTCATATGTGCTATTATGGCTCAGATGGGGTCCAATCTCTGCCCTAATTAGAAGGGTGTCAATTCCACGCCACTAGTAAGGAAAACATGTGAGCAACCCTCATATAACAGGTAATTCTAGTAAGAACCATGGGAACCCTCCCATAATTGGTTAAGCATCCTCATCTACCCTCATATAACAGGCTGTGATATCTCAACCTGTGTTGTCTACATAGTTTTAGGATGCAAGGATGACTGCTAAGAATTATACCCTGAACTGGTAGGTGAGTTCCCATCATTGGGTTTACTCGGTGCTAACTTATACTCCTATCTGAAGGACACTGAACTGAATACCTAAGCTGAACTGAATAACTGAACTGAACTGATTAGCTGAACTAATACTGATTAACTTGACTAATACGAGTGGTATTGTTTAGTGGAGCTAAACTAAGTTTACAGAGTTCTTTTGACTGACGGAACATACTATATTTTGAGGACTAACTGAGAGTATTGGAATTACTGAAATTGCTCGAAATACTACTGTTACTAAGATTTCTGAGATCACTGAGTACTGAGATTACTGAACTAGTGAGACAGACGAGATTTCTAAGTTTTCCTGAGTCACATGACTTACTAAATTCTATAGATCATGGGTCCACTGAGGGTATCATGATAACATGACATGGCTTAACGAACACAACAATATTGTTTGGGTACAAGTACCCCCAGGACTCGTTGGAAGGAAACTAACACAACTTGACTTTCTTGGGTACATGACCATCAATAACAATCCATAATATATGAGCAAGGGATTTCATGAAGTACATGTTCATCATAATATCTAACATAAATAGGAATGCTTATAATCAAATAATGAATCCCATATTCTAATATTGTGGGCATTTCAACAATATATACTATTCATAATAATAACATGGAAACCATTTAAGTATAAGGGAATGGCAAACATGTAACATTTAGTTCATATTGTAATAATTTGGGAATAACTAATATGCTACTTCAAAATCATGATCTTGTTCATAGCATGGAAGGCATATAGACACACTATGAATCCATTCCCCAATCATCATGTACATTCCATACCACAACCATGACACATAACAACAACGTGGAATTTATGTGAAATCATAAAGCATAGGGCATGGAATTCATATCAAATTATAATGGTGAACATTGGCTTGTCATTCAAATACTATTGAGTCATGGAAACCTTGTTTGTTACAGACTAAGCATTTTATTAAAGACATTGCATGCACTCTTTAAGGAATAGGTGTATTAAAAAATACAATACCTTAATCCACCCAAATTCATGGGTTCCAACTACATGATCACAATCCTCATGAAAGTTCATAAAATTCCAACTCTATAGCACAAACCACAAGCAACAAAATGAATACAACCATATCACCACAAAATTTCATGATTTAGTTATCAAAGATTGATTCTTGAACTCCACAGACAAAAAGAATCTGTGGATGAACACTACGCATGCCTTAAAGCTTGATCTTGAAAGAGATCTAATGTTTCTGAAGGTTCCTGAATAAATCCTTAGGCTTGCCCTTGATTTTTGTTGACTAGGGTTTAACACCTTTGTGAAAGAATGTTCTTGTTCCTGAGGAGATGATCTTGAGAGAAAACCCTAATCTTGTGGTTTAAAGTGTGTGAGAGAGCTTTTTGAGATGTTTTAACTAAACAGAATGGAAGATAATACGTTCCTTGAGGGTTATAAGTCATGGGAAGTGAAGGAAAAATACAAAAATACCCTTATGAAATAAATTCAAAGTTGCTGAAAATAATAGCTGACGACATTTGTGACAAAGCGTAAAAAATATGGAAAGCCATCAAAAATTATCATCACACAGAAGCTGGATTATGCCTAAGGCTGATGACATTTGTATCATGGTATCAAAAATGTGGTAATCCATCAAAAATGTCGTCACACAGAAGTTGGATTCTGCCTAAGGCTGACGACGTCTGTGACATGGCGTCAAAAATGTGGTAGGCTTCAACGAATTTCATCACTTAGGAGCTGGTTTCTACCTAAGGATGATGACCTTCGCGATAGGGCGTCAGAAATGTGTTAAGCAACAACGAATGTCGTCACACTGTTTCTAGCCTGACATGCTGGAGTAAAATAGAAATAACTTTTTGCTCCGATTTTTAATTAGGGAGAAATTGGTATCGTTCAAAAGCTAATTCAAAGAGATTTCATTTTATATATATTAAGCCATCAATTTCATAATCTATAATGAGTTTTGGTTGATTGAAGTTGACCCATGTTTTGACGCTCACTAAAACTTGAACGATAGGAAATCTTTCAACTTGTACTTAAGTTAGCGTCCTCTATGATCTAAATTCATGCTCAAATAGATTCCCACACTACATAATTTATTAACACACTAAATTTACATAGGATTCGAGGATTTTGAAATGTCTATGCATAGGATTGACGGATTTTTATTCTAGTCCAAAATATGGGGTATAACAATATCTCCCCCTTAGAAACATGCATCCATGAATGATGACTGCTTCAGAGGGGAGAAAAGATAAAATGACACATATATAGCATGAATGACTGATCATGATTTCATGGCTATCATGATGGAAAACTGAGCATATCATACTGTACTTGAATATTTGATGCCTGCATTGCTAATTTATGAATGTAGGACTGAGTGTTCTGATAAACTGAGTTTCTCAAACTGAGAATGCATATCTGGTGCTTAACTGATAAGCTTTATCCATGCATATCGGATGCATGATTATATGCCTGACATGATATGTGAATGCACGTCTGAAAGTACTAGTAAGCTGATCATGCATATCTGATGCGGGAATACATAACTGAACTAACTCATCGACTTGTAATGGTAAAGATACCAAGTTTGAACTGAAAACTGAGCATGGAACTAAATACCATGTTTGTACTGAAATTTGAACATGAGAATAAGTAAGTTCAAAGAAAACTGCTAACAAGAACTGAAAATACTGATGAGTCTGAGATTGATTACTTAATATGCATGAGCGGAAACATAAGAACATAACTGAATTTGGAACTTGATTCTTGAAATGGACTGAGTCTGTAATCCATGACATAGATGGAGTATCGTATCATAGATTAAACTAAGCCATTGAGTACATGGATTACTGCTGAGTTTTGGAGTTAGAAGGTCTGCTCATAAGTAACCCTTCCTCCAGGATAGATTCATCAAAGAAAATGACATGTTTAATTCATGAAAGCTCGAGGACTATAGTGTATCTCCCCTTGGGACACTACGTCCCTTGAGGAATGTTGTCGTGACTAAGATACTGAGAAAATTAAGGCAATGCATAAGGCACCTAGGTAGGAAATCATAATTAATTATCTAAGATCTAAAACTGAAGCATGATGTATGAATGCATAGAGATACTGACTTATCTGATTAACTAAGTAACTGGTAACTGAATGCTGGGTATGCAAGACTGAATTGTACTTAATCTGAGTAGCTGCGCTGAGGCCATAAAGTATTATACATATAAGAACGGACTGACTGAGTAAGATGAGGTAACTGATCATGGATTTTATGAAAGTTATATTGTCTGAAAAAATAGGACCAAGCATATTACATAATTTGGAAACATTCCATAGGCTGAGGTATTGAAATACCTATAACTGAGTAGCTGATAACTGTACGCTATGGTCGAGCTAGTCTAAAAGTAAACTAAATGTATGGGCTAAATACTGATCTAAAGCTGACACTATAACTTAAGACTGTAACGGGGATCCATACTGGATCTAAATGATAGGTCTTGAACACTGAATACAGAAACTGAGGTTTAAACTGGTACTAAAGTGATTAATTTAGAGACTTAACACTAATTTCTGAGTACTGAACTATAACTCAGATAGAAATGGAGTTATCATAGTACCACCATGAAGGCTGACATAAGTCAAGGAACTGAATATACATTCACACTCTGAATTTTCCCAATTTTTAAGTACTACCTCTGGTTATCTCCTTTCTTGCACACTAACAGGATATTCAAGCCTATCTTCGTAACTACACCATTGTGTAAATCAAGCATGAACCAACCTTCTCTTAACAAGAATCATTCACTCTCTTATTTAAGAAACTACTCATCACAACACTACACTATTCCACAAAGAGAGCTTACTGAAGGATTAAATCAGGAAAACCTGAAACATGAATGGATACTGACTTGACTTGACACATGACTGAAACCTGAGGAATAAAATATAAACAATATGGATTTAACAAAAAGGTCTAAACTAAGTATATGCATGATATAGTCTAAATTTATTCAATTAGTGAGGGGGTAGCATGAGTCATGGAAACTGAGTATACTGGGGAGCGTGATACGTGCACATAAGTTATGAGCTGCGTGACCTAAGTCTAGAATTTTTGAGTTCATTGAACATAATTTGTAACACTGAGTGATCTAGAACTGAACTCCCTATACTGGGATCTGAAAGCACTCACAATTCTATGGAATGCATGAGAACATAAGTTATATCCATGGAATCTTAGACATGAAGCATGCATTGGCTCTAGGAGGACCGCAGTAGGAAACTTAATTCTAAGATAAAGATTGCTCCGGAACCGGCTTCCCTAATTTCTTTTCTGTAGATACTGGTACTCTTACTGGAATCTGAGGCCCTGACTTGGGTACATGATCTACCATCTACCTCTTGGCTTTAAGCCATCACTATTAGTTTGTGAACACTAAACTAATCTCTGAACTAAACTGCAATCATCATCACATACTTACACTCTGATCAACACATGCTCGCCTTACTAAAAACATCATCTGCCTCTATTTTCTCACATACTACTAATGTCACATCCACACCATTATGCTTAATTTCAAGTCACTCAACTTAAATTTTCTAACTCACACTGTTCAAGCCTACTAATTCATTATAGCACAACTATCCCATTGAATACATAATCTATTCAATTTGGATATCGTATCCCAACTTGTCTACTGCTAAACGTCTGGTTTCATGTTTCTAACTCTAGGTCATATGCTATTATATGATTTTGAGAAGGGATATGATGGCATATCTAAATCTGGGTTCGACAATGATTTCTTATGATAATGAATGAGATTCGTACAACTTTAGAACATAACTTAACTGATGGGATACTGTCTGAGAAAGCCCTATCTTATAACTTGAGCTTCACTATTTCTGTTACCTTAAAAGTAAAGTGACATTAACAGGAGTGATGCATGATGAGAATCAACATAAGTTTCTCAAAGAACCTTCTATAGCACGATCTGAGACATGCAAGAAGAGAAAACATTCCTAAAACATCTCATAGCCTCCTTCACATAAGTGTCATGCACAACACATGCATGTACAAGACTCTACCAGATGCGTCTTTCAGACTTCCTAGGACTCTATTAAACCTTGGGCTTTGATACAAAGTTTGTAACACCCTAATTTTTTGAACTGGAATGCTACATGGTGCTCATGACCCTGAAGGACCACAAGCTAACCCATGGCTGATATCTGTACTTGTATACTGCATAATATATCATCAAATTCAGAAACATGAACATGAAAGGCCATAAGATTTAAACTGAATAAATGTCTGATAACAAAATGTCTGAAAAAGGTATAACAATACCAAAACAAGTCATAAATACTGAAAATAATGAGATATGAATATCCAATTTGACATCTAGTCTGAAAGCCTCTAACTGAACTGAATAAGGAGTTGAAGGAACATGTCTCCAACTAACTGCATCTAGAAACTGAATAGTAAATGTAGCAATAACCATATCATCCTCGATTGAGAAGGACTCACTGCAAACTCTGAACACTAGAATGCTACTGCTGATCTAGAGCTCGTGCCTCTTAACCCATGGTGTAACATAAGAGAAAGCAACATAGTGGAAATGCATTAGTATATCTGAATGTACTGAGTATACGAGTGAGATAGGCTAAATGCAAAGAGTTAAATGCATGAACAATGCTGACTAATATGAATGTGAGAACACACACACACATAAATAACTGTAACTAAACTTATGGAGATACTGACTATTGAGTCTGAATACTGACAACATGAGTGTACTGATACTGAGATACTGCATAAATAAACGACTATTTTTGATAGTTCATATTATAAAGAACTTGTCTAATTGACTGTGTCTATAAGTCCTAAAGCTGAGTACTGATAGTATATATTCTGAGAATCGGTAATAATGATAACATAAGTGACTGTATATGAAAATCCTAAATCTGAATGAACTATCTCAGTCTCGTACTATATCTAAGTTGACTGTATCTGATAGTCCTGATATACTAAAATATAAAGAACTATCTATGTTCATCACTGAGACTATGTTACTGTATCTAATAGTCCTGAAATCTATAACTGAAACTGTGAGAAGTAGTTGCTTAATCGACATGCCCCATATGTGCCATTATGGCTAAGATGTGGTCCAATCTCTTCCCTAACGAGAAGGGTGTCAATACCGCGCCACTAGTAAGGAAAACATGTGAGCAACCCTCATATAATAGAAAACTCTTGTGAGAATGGTGAGAACCCTCATATAACAGGTTAAGCCACCTCATCTACCCACATATAATATGTTGCGATGTCTTAACCTATGCGTGCTACATAGTTTTGGAATGTAGGAATAACTGCTAAGAATCACACGCTGAACTGGTAGGTGAGTTCCATCCTTGGGTTTACTCGGTGCTAACTTCTACTCCTATCTGAAGGACACTAACCTGAATAACCAAGCTAAACTAAATAACTAAACTGAACTAATTAGCTGAACTGATACTGATCAACAAGACTAATACTAGGGGTATTTTTTAGCAAAGCTAAACTAAGTTTACTGAGTTCTTTTGATTGATGGAATGTACTATGTTCAGAGGACTGATTGAGAGTACTAGAATTACTAAAATTGCTAGGAATACTACTGTTACTAAGATTTTAGAGATCACTTAGTACTGAGATTACCAAACTAGTGAGACTGCTACGATTTTTGAGTTTTCCTGAGTCACATGACAGACTAAATTCTATAGATCATGGCTCGACTGAGGGTATCGTGATAACATGACATGGCTCTAGGCACACACCTATATTGTTCAGGTACATGTTCCCCCAGTACGCGATGGAAGAAAACTAACACAACTTGACTTTCTTGAGTATATGACCATCAATAATAATCTATAATACATGTGTGAGGGATTTCATGAAGTACATGGTCATCATAGTATCTAACATGAATAGCAATGCTTATAATCAAGTCATGAATCTCATATTCTAATATCATAGGTATTCCAACAACATATACTGTTCATAACTATTACATGGAAACCATTTAAGCATAAGGGAATGGAAAACATGTAACATTTGATTCACATGGTAATAATTTGGGAATAACTCATGTGGTACTTCAAAATCGTGATCTTATTCATAGCATGAAAGGCATATAGACACACTATGATTCCATTCCTCAATCATTGTGTACATTCAATACCACAATCATGACAGATAACAACAATGTGGAATTCAAGTGAAATCATAAAGCATAGAGCATGGAATTCATATCAAATTATAATGGTTAACATTGGCTTGTCATTCAAAAACTATTGAGTCATGAAAACCTGGTTTATCACATGCTAAGCAATTTATCAAACACATTTTATGCACTATTTAAGGCATAGGTGTCTTCACAAATTTACACCACCTTAATCCACCCAAGTTCATAGGTTCCAAATACACAATCACAATCCTCATAAAAGTTCATTAAATCCCCACTCTATAGCACAAACCACAAACAACAATATAAATACAACCATATCACCACCAAACATTCGTGGTTTAGTTATCAAAGATTGATTCTTGAACACCACGGAGGAAAGAAATCCGTGGATGAACATTACATATCTCTTAAAGCTTGATCTTGAAAGAGATCTAATGTTTCTGAACGTTCCTGAATAAATCCTTAGGCTTTCCCTTGATTTTTCTTAACTAGGGTTTAACCCCTTTGGGAAAGAATATTCTTGTTTCTGAGGAGATGATCTTGAGATGAAACCCTAATCTTGTGGTTGAAAGCTTATGAGAGATCTTTTTGAGATGTTTTAACTAAAGAAAGTGGAAGATAATACGTTCCTTGAGGGTTATAAGTCGTAGAACGTGAAGGGAAAAGACCAAAATACCCTTATAAAATAAATTCCCAGTAGCTGATAACAATATGTGACGTTATTTGTGACAAGGCGTCTAAAATATGGTAAGCCATAAAAAATGTCATCACATAGAAGCTGTATTCAGCCTAAGGCGGACGATATTTGTGACATTGCGTAAAAAATGATGTAAGTCATCAAAAATATCATGATACAGAAGCTGGATTCTGCCTAAGGCTGACGACATTTCTGACATGACATCAAAAATGTAGAAAGCTACCACGAATGTCGTAACTTAGGAGCTAGTTTCTGCCTAAGGCTGACTACCTTCGTGATAGGGCATCACAAAAATGGTAAGCAACCACGAATGTTGTCCCACTATTTTTATCCTGACATGCTTGAGTAAAATAGGAATAATTCTTTTCTCCGATATCGTATTTAGGTGAAATTAGTATCGTTCGAAAGATAATTCAAAGATATTTGATTTGTTATATAGTAAGTGACCCAGTTCGTAATATGCAATGTGTTATGGTTGATTGAAGTTGACCCATATTTTGACGCTTACTAAAACATGAACGATAGGAAAGCTTTCAACTTGTACTTAAGTTAGGGAGCCTCTATGATCTAAATTCACTCTCAAGTAGATCCCTACACTACATAATTGATGAACACATAAAATTTACAGAGGACTTGAGTCTTTTGAAACATCTACACATAGGAATGATGGATTTTCATTATAGTCCAAAATATGGGGTCTTACAAAACTGAGCGGCTAAACTCACATTATTAAAAATGTAGCACATAAAAATATATGTGGATCATTACTTCTAGAAAAAACTGAGCATGCAGGTTTGAATGCACAAGTAGAACAATATCTCCACATTATTATATATTTGTAAAAGAATTCATGCTAAGTGTAGATGACTTACAGTAGCTTGAATAACTAAGAATCGTAACCATGAGTAGTAAAGCATGTTGTAGAAATCTTATGAGTCGTAATGCATAGTTCTAAAATTTATACTTGTATTCTATCTACAAATCATGCATCCTAGGCATAGAAAGGACTCACTTTTATATCTATAAAATGAAAGTTTAAAGCGGATGACTAATATCTCATGTGGAATACTATCTGAAATAAATTGTGAGCCTTACACTTAGTTTCTAAAAGCTTTTCTGTTATATTTCTCTTTTCTGTGGGAAGGTTCTTCTAATCGACATACACTATATGAGCTATCATAGTGCCCAATGTCTAGTTCCCTAATGGGAAACCCCTACATTAGGGAGAGGTTTCACACTCTTGCCTAGGAGTATAACCTAAGATGATGCAACAACCTAAAAATGGGTCCCGAGACATCAAAAAGTGCTTAGGACCACAAGTGATCCCAAACTAACTCTTATACTGGCATATAGTTAAGCAACTGATCTAAATTTGTATAAAATGATTGAGTTTACTATGTGGAAATATTATAATGATGAAATATGTGAAAATACAATATTTATACAATTTTACACTCTAATAGATCTAAAGAGAGGAACTATAATTATATAACTAACTCTGACTGACATCTATGAAGCCTTTACTATACTGACTATAGATCGCTAGGATGCTACTCCAGCTACCACTAGTCAATAAATTTGAGTAAGAAAGTAAAAGTACATAAATAACAATCTAACTGAAGTCTCCAAATTAGGAGGACTCATCATCCGCTGACTGGAATATCCAACTATCTAATCGTGTTATATGGACTGCAACTGAATTGGCACATATATTATTAAATATTGTGGTACATGTAGGTATATCTGGACGAGTACTTTTGGAATGTACTGAGCATTTGGGGTGAATGCATAAGTAAAACAATATCTCAATATTCATACTAACTTATAAAAGGATACATGTTTAGTATAAATAAATCACATTGGTTGGAGTAACTGAAAGCTGAAAATCATGAATCATGATTATGAGACATACTACATACTGCAAACTCTTATGGTTAGTATAAATATCCATATGTACTCCATAGAGATAGTGCTTCCAGATTCTAAGTGCAAACACCACAGCTGCTAACTCTAATTCATGAGTGGGGTAATTGCGCTCATGCACCTTTAACTACCTAGATACATAATCTATCATCTTATAACGCTGCATCAATAAACAACCAAGACCCACACGAGATGCATCACGATAAACCATAAAATTATCTATACCCTCGAGAAGGGTCAAAACAGGAGCAGTAGTCAGCTTGTCCTTCAACTTCTCAAAATTGTTTTCACATAAGTCATACCACACTAACGTTATCTTTTTCTGAGTCAGTTTAGTAAGCGGAGCAGCTATGGAAGAAAAACTCTCTACGAACCTTCTATAAAACACCAACAAACCTAAGAAGCTCCGAATATCGGTTGGAGTCGTGGGTTTGGGCCATTTTCTTATTATTTCAAATTTCTGGGGATCCACTCTTATCCCGTCGCTAGACACAATATGCCCCAAGAAGGCAATAACATCTAACTAGAATTCACCCTTAGAAAATATAGCATACAACTGATGATCCTTAAGGGTCTGAAGAATAATTCAGGGGTGATTGGCGTGATCCTCTTTACTCTTAGAATAGATCAGAATATCATCAATAAATACAATGATGAACAAGTCATGAAACTGACAGTACACTCTATTCATAAGATCCATGAAGGCTGCAGGGGCGTTAGTCAACTCGACGGACATGACTAGAAATTCGTAGTGACCATATCGGGTTTGAAAGGCTGTCTTGGGAATGTCTGACTTCCTAAATTTCAACAGATGATAACCCGAACGATGGACTATTTTTGAAAAACACTTGGCACCCTAAAGCTAGTCAAAAAGGTCATCAATACTACGAAGAGGATATTTTTTTTTAATTATGACCTTATTCAACTGGCGGTAGTCTATGCATATACGAAGGGAACCATCCTTCTTTCACACGAAGAGAATGGGTGCACCCCATGGGGAAATACTAGGACAATTTAAACCCTTGTCTAGGAGGTCTGCAAGCTATTCCTTTAACTCCTTTAGTTCTACGGGACCCATTCTATATGGCGGAATAGAAATAGGATGAGTTTCTGGTAACACATCAATACCAAAATCTACCTTCCTATCTGGGGTATCCCTGGGAGATCTTTGGGAAAGACTTCTGGGAATTCATTCACTATAGGGACTGACTGTAGAGGAATATTTTCAACTTTTGAATTTTTTACTTAAATTAGGTGGTACATAAAACCTTTGAAGATAAGCTTTTGGGCTCTAAGATATGAGATAAAGTGACCTCTGGGTTCCACAAAACTCCCTGCCTATACAATTGGTGTCTTGTTCGAAAAAGAAGAAGTGACCTTTTGGGTTCTGCAATCAAGGGTGGCATAACACGAATGGAGCCAGTTCATCCTAAGGATGGCATCAAAATCTATCATATCAAGTTCTATAAGGTCTTCCATAATTTTCCTACTATGAATAGACACGATACAATTTTTTTACACCCTTCTAGCAAAAATAGAATCCCCTACAAGAGTAGAAACAACGAAGGGTTCTACAATAACTTTGGGCTCAAACCCAAAACCAACAGCCACATAAGGGGTCACATAAGATAAAGTAGACCTAGGATCATGCAATACATAGACATCATGTGAGGAGATTCATAACATACCGGTGACAACATCTGGTAAAGCTTTCACCTCCTGGCGGTTAGTTAAAGAATATAACCGGTTGAAACCACTCCAGACAGTTGAAGAGGCACCCTTAGGAAGAGGAGTTGTGGAGGTAGCTTGGGACTTATCCCCCCCGCATTTCCTCCAACAAAAGGACAATCTCTCTAAAGGTGACCCACTTTGTCACAAGTATAGCAGTTTCTCTCCCCAAATCAGCACTTCCCTAGATGATTCCTTCTGCAAACCTCACACCAAGGATAAGTACGACATTGTTGGGCCATACTACCCTGACACTGTGTACCTAGAGCTTTGGATCCATGAGAAGTCTAAAAACTCTGAGTTTGTCTGTCTGTCGGTGGTCTGGGTGCTGGGGCGCTGGCTATTGACTGTGCATTATTCGAAAACTTCTTCTTCTTCAACCACTTATTAACCCAGTTATTACTCTGCAGCTGGCTCTGGTGATGGTCTACAGATCTAGCTCTCTTAGCCTATCTATCTTTCTCTTTAGATTCAGTAATCTTTTTCTTCTTCTCTTCCACCTGCTGCATATGAATGGTGAGTCAAGCAAAGTCTAACTCCTTATTCAACAAAGCCCCCTGGCACTCAAGTACCAGGTTATCAGCAAGGATACATGCAAATTTCCGCATCTAGGCTCTTATATTACTAGTCAACTCTGGTTCATAGCGGGCTAGTTTATTAAACTTCAAAGTGTACTCCTGGCCACTCATACTGCCCAACTTTAGATTCATAAACTCTTTCACTTTGGTCTCCCTCAACTCCAGAGGAAAGAATCGATCAAGGAAAGATTCCACAAATTCACCCCAAACTAGGGGCTCAGCACTCTCACCTTTTTCATCTTCCTAGTCATCATACCACTGATTTGCAATGTCCTTGAGGTGATAGGTTTCTAGTTCCACCCCTTTAACCTCATCCACATGTATCACCTTAAAGATATTTTCCATCTTATCCACGAACACTTGTGGATCTTCCCCAACCCTGGTGCAAGTGAAGTTAGGTGGGTTCATCTTCATGAAATGTTCGACCCTAGTAGCCCTAGACGTAACAGATGAAGACCCAACATCTTCCGATCGTTGAGTCTGGTAAGCTACCAACTGTGTCAACATATAAATCAAATATCTGAATTTTGCATTTGAAATATCTCCCTAAGTAGTTGGGGGATGGTTGACATTACTCCGCGAAGCCCGAGGTGGACTGGTCGGGACTAGAGGGACTCCCGGAGTACGGACAAATTCTAGAGTGTGAGCTCTATTAGGGGTCCACATCCCATGGGCGGGACAGACCCCATCTGCCAGAGCATTCTGATCGATGATACGACGTGGAGGCATTAATATGTTTCTAAAATACAAGTGATCATTGATTAGGGGCAGTTCAGACTTTGAAGCATGAACTAAATCACAAAGAAGGGCAACATTTCCTGAATGCCTAGCATCCTCCTTCTTATAAATATGGCGCACTACACACCCACAAACAAGACTCTACCTGATGCGATTTCACAGACACCCTGGGACCATGAACCGCGCTTTGATACCAATTTTGTCACAACCCGAACCAGGGCCTGGTTGTGATAAGCATTTTGAACCATGGGGGCCCAAAATACCCCTATCTGTCTGGTAATCATGCACCTAATTCATATGATCAAAGTAATGCGGAAGAAATACAATAATTCGAAAACATGGTCATAAATATGGAAAGAAACAATAACAGGAAAATAAGGTTTCCCCAACATCAATCAACCTCTAAATAATTGTCTGCGAAAATCTCTAACAAATGACTGAGTCAAGTAACTGTATATAAACTGGGACAAGGCCCCCAGTAGACCCTAAAACAAAATATAAGATAAAAGGAATACAGGACATAAGACCTTCCGAAACATAGAAAGCTCACCACTTGTCTCTACAACTTGGTCTGAAAGATCTACTGATTCTCTTTAACCCTAGATTGGGCCTCTGAACCTGAGAGGTTGGAGAGGGGAGGGGGTCATCCTAAAAGTACTGGCACGCAGAGATATAAAAACGAAATGTAATTTTTACAAAATATAGTTTAAAGCCATTATAAAGCAATTTCGTACCAAATCATTTGAAAACACATGGACGTAATGAAATAGTTTCTCAACAACAATAAAATGCAACTTAGCTCGGTGGAATACCCTACATAATTTACACCAACTGTCTAACCTTGGGTACCGCCGAGATTAGAGTATAAGTGAGGGAGAGACACACAAGACAACGAAGCATGGTGTCTCGACCCACTGGTATTGCCCAACATCACATAGCCTAGGCTCCTACCTATAGTTCCAATTTGGGAATGACATAAAGTTAAGTACATAAGATCACTTAGCTTGGTACCAAATTTCCTTGTCGACAAATACGTTTTTCCATCGATGAGCCCTTATACTCAAATGCCTTCTTAGGGCATCCACCTATATGACGTAAAATCAATGCATTCAAATTTTATTTGATTCAATCACATATCATATTCTGTAAGGTATCATCATACCCGACTTGCAAGTCCTCAAAATCACTTCCACATATGCATAATCATGTAAAAACCAAGGTGCTTCATCATTTACAAGTGGTGAACAATATTTATTTCAAATTCATGCTCTCTTTTGTTGGTCAAAATATGATATGGGGTATCAAGACATTATCATGGAAATTTGAATGAAATTTATCATTCATATTTATCAAACTTCCATGGAAAATATCAAATCACATATGCATGGTTTCAACCATTGAATTATATAGGCAAACAATTCGCATGACATAAAGAAAAATAACATAGAAATCATATTTAAAGTAAGTTATTAGCATTTGATTGAAAACTCCCATTTAAAAGCATGCATGTTCATAAAATCTACACCTATGAGATTTTGGGATAACCCCACGTATCTCGATTACAACAAAAATTAGATGCTTCTCAAAGCCGACGTTGAGAGGATTCCTAATATGCAATTTGTTCCTAAAACCCCCGGTTGAATCTCGAGTTTCTTGGATTTTTATTTTGAAACCCTTAGGAGAATCTTTGAGCACTTTTGATGAATGAAGATGTATTTTGGGGTCCTTTGAACTGAATTTTGTGTTTTAGGGCTAAGTAAGGGTGGAAAAGGACCATTTTGTCCCAAAAACAGAGTGTAGGCGCCGCCCAGCCCATTGCCTATGTTTGCAAAGGCACCGCCTAGGCTATCACCTATGTTTACATAGGCTCCGCTTAGCCTATTGCCTCTGCTTTCCAGTGGCTATGCGCGATTGGTTAGGCGACGTATATCACTTTGAAAGGCTACAACTTCTTGCTCGGGTGTCGGATTTTAGCAAAATTTATATTGTTGGAAATCTAACTCGAAGTACTATCATTTGACACATAGTAGGCTCTCTAATTAGACATATACAAGGAGTTATGGTCGATGGAAGATGACACACTTTACAACGTCCACTATAACTTAGCCGATCAAAATAGTTTCAACTCATCCTTGAGTTGAAAGACCCCTAAGGTCTAAATTCAAGCTTGAATGGATTCACATGCTACACAAATAATTAATATGCCGTATTGGCATAGGATTTTATTGCTTTGAGATTTATCAACACATCAGAATCATGGTATATATTGTATCCTAAAATGCAGGGCGTTACAATTCATCCTCAAATAAGACTATAACAACAAAAGATATCAAGGAATTGAGTCTGTATACCGGCATGCAAAACTGAAACAAGACTGTATGTCTGAATCTAATTTGTATGAAGCGAATGATTCGACTGAGAGTCCCCAACTAAGGTAACTGAGATCATATACTGAACATGCACATTCGGGAACATACTTACCTGGCTAATTCTGAAATAGTAGAAACCTCTATCACGAAACTAATTTTTTTGAGCTGACTTGTCCTTACTTTCTATAAGGAGATTATTCATGCATAGCGTTTAGAATTCTCTTGAAGTGTTTAGGATGCAATCATGCACATGGAACTGCGAATTGATAAATTATTCCAGCATGCATCATGAGGTAACAAGGCTAAGATCATACAATGGGTATTACACTGTCTAGGCTAGAATACTTGAAACACTAAGATCATTTATTGAATACTTATGAACTAAGTTATCACTAAATATTTGAATCTGAGACTGATGAATAATGCTTGGACTAATCTGAATTTGTAATTTGCACAAATGCAAACATTTAACCTTATTAAATGTCCTTACTAGCGAAACTTTAGGTAGTATGGCTAGATGGAAAGTTTGAAATCTATAGAAGCTTATTTGTTGGATTGTTTAATTGGAATACTTGCTATATGGACCGGATCATACTAAATGCTCAGACCCAAATGGGGTATTTCTTTAATACTCTTCTAGGATGTTCTAACGATATTATGGAGCAAAGAACTCTGGGCCAGATCTGAACATGACATTTGAATAAGAAATTTCAAGATTTATACAACTCTATAACATGTAACATAGAGCTATAAATCATAAGGTAAGACAAACTTACCAGGCCTTAAGTAATGCAACTTCTTACTTTCAAGCATAGCAACACTTCTCAAATACTCACTCAATTATACTATCCCCTTAAATACCATATTCACTTGATTAAACTTACAATTCACATATGAGCATTGATAAATCCATCTACTAATGTCTAACCGGAACTAAATTCTCTCATCACAGTCAGTCCTAACTCAAAATCACAAGGTATGGCACATAACACCATAATACAAGTCTGAACCATGAATTCGGTACCCCAAGCATTGTCATAACTGCTCACCTCTAGGATAATTCTTCTTATCACATAAAAACCTAAATTCAACCTCTTATTAGGAATTTACTAAGCGCAATACATGCATCCACTTATATACCAACATGACATTCAAGCGTATTTTCCTAACGACATATGCACTACCGAACAATCATCGATTAAAGTATCTTTCTCATATTCTCTAATACATCTATCAATAACAACTTCCATGCATTATTCTTAAGAAGACACACATAAAATATTCTCAACTAACCAGGCCATACATAAAAAGCTTAATCTCAATATTCCTTCATTTATAGACTTACATAAAGAAAGCATACAACCATCTTTCCAAACATAACATATTTACTCTCTCCTGTCTATACAATTATTTATCATCACTATCTTTATCTAAGGAAAGGTCATTGAAAGGTTTAAATAATAGGGACAGAAACATGAAGGGATACTAAGCATAACTTGACACTTTACTGAGGCCTAAGGAATAGAGTATTCATGACATAGATTCATTAAAGAGATCTAATCGGAGGACGTACATGATATAAATCTTAATTTTGCTGATCGTTAAGAGTGTTGCATGAGTACTGGAACTGAACATACTATAATACATGAGTACATGAGTCATGAGCTTCATGTCCAGAATTTGGAGTTTATAACTTATGGAATGTGATTCCAGTTACTAAATAAACTGGAACTCCTCATACTAGGAACTGGGAGAGTATGTCATTCTCTATTATGTGCATGAACATGAACTATGATCATGGAACTGGCATGTAAGGCATGAGTAGATATTGGAATAACTAAAATACAAATACTGAAATAAGAATAGGTTGGGCCTT
Organism: Capsicum baccatum var. pendulum; assembly: GCA_030864225.1. Lineage (NCBI taxonomy): Eukaryota > Viridiplantae > Streptophyta > Magnoliopsida > Solanales > Solanaceae > Capsicum > Capsicum baccatum. The sequence continues at coordinate 139,818,847 of CM061560.1, forward strand.
ATCCTCCATTTATAATGTTCTATAACATACTAGTATCACTACAAGAATTTGAGAGCCAGACTTGGTTCCTTGATCTATCATCTCCCCTTTAGCTTTAAGCTATCATTCCAAGTCTTTAAAACCCTTTACTAAACTCAAAACTAAACTCCACTAACTGCACTCTAGAATCTGGAATACAACAATACACGTAAATAATAAACTTATTCTAAAAGACTACACTTGAAAGTGTAAAACCCACTGCTAATACTTCCTTCTAAGATACAACTCTATCTTTCTATAGCCCAATAGTCATCATATAATAACTTGAACACTAACTAACTTAGAATTTTCATGAGTATCACCATATCCTGAGCTCTCACCATCTAGAGCTTCAACTCTTATTTCTAATTTCTCAATCATCAAGGATTCAAACTTACACTATAACACTTAACATGGATATCCCTAAACCTTTAATGAACCATACTACTTTTTTCATAGCCTACTAATATTATATCTCTAAACTTATATTTTTCCCTTAACCTTGAAAATTATAAACATACGATAAAGCCTCAACATCATTTATCCATAACACCTTAAGTTAGCTATTAAGAACACGTAATACAATATAACTAGCCTCTTCCACTTTGCAAATCAATGGTACAACTAACCACCCACAACATGTAATAACCTTAGAATATAAAGCTATCCCATATCATCATGGGCACATCTCTACATGATATGTACACATCATACTTAATTATGAATAAAATGGACTTAAACTCTTTCACATACTATACAAGTATGCTTGATCCCTACCATTTAACTAGCATCACTAACTGAGCAATCATTACTTCTACCTTACCGATAATCAACTAATCAAACTTAACATCTAGTGCTAAACATGATTTACAACCCAACCTCATATACTATTCTCACTTGGAAGCTATAAAATATATCATTACGAAGCACTAGTACACTAGAAACTCATATTATCCACAATTGACCATAGTCTTACAGTCTATCTAATTATAATCCTAGAACATATTCCATTTTCACACATCTCTACCAATCACCCATCTATACACCTAAATTTCTTTCATACCTCTATAAGTTTTAACTAAAAACCTTACAACCTCAAGAGAAGCCTAAATTCGTAATATCACCTTCAAAATACTCTAATCATTAGCCTATACTTTTATGATACAATAACTACCATCAATAACTCCTTTCATACTTAAAGCAAACAATAATTCACCTTAACCAATAATTCCTTCTATATCTTTCACTAAACTAACATACCAGGATATATCACCAGAATGCAAAATCTATCGCTTGCATAAGAAGTTTCTACCACTTATGAATTATAACACTCCAGGATTCACTATCACTCAAATGAAAATTTTATTTAACAATATAGATTCACACTATCTTTTCTCTTGAGCATTATCCGTATTGACGGGTTAACGAGAAATCTAAATATATATCATACTCTTTCTTAACTGAAAAACTCATATGGATAGGGACATAAATTTTGATTCCAGAAAATTATAACATACTAGTGAGCTCCTCTCAAGCCCCTTGTGTGACTTCTTAAGTTACTGATAGTAAATCCGAGAGCATTATCTTTGGAGATATTGGAATCTAGTACTTATGTTATCCTGAAAAGATATAGATGGACAATTTTTGGGTAAAACATGAATAAACAGGAGATTCTTAGAGAACAACAATATTGCATGATCTAGAGTATGAAAGAAAAGTCATTTCTTAAATGCCATGTAGCCTCTCAAAGAAAAGTATAGATGTCTTCGTACAATTTCCAAAGACTATACTAGACATAGATTCGTAGACACCATAGGACACTTGAACTCTGTGCTCTGATACCAAGCTTGTAACACCATAAAAATGGGTCCCAAATGTCATACGATGGTTGGGCCCATAGGTGATCCCAAACTAACCCTTATACTAGCATACTGTTAAGTAATTGATATAAATATCTATAAAATGATTGAGCTTACTTGGCAGAATTAGAATCGTGATAACATCTAAGAATATACAATATGATACAATTTTACATTTTGATAGAGCTGAAAAGTAGAACTATAATTACATAACTGAATCTTACTGACATCTATGAACCCTCTAATATACTGACTATAGGTTGCTGGGATGTGACTCAAGCTACCACTATTATATACATAAGAGTAAGAAAGTAAATTACATAAATAACATCTAACTGAAGTCCCCAAAGTAGGAGGACTTATCATCTACTGACTGAAATCTACAACTGTTTAATCGTGGTATATGGATTGCAACTGAACTGGCACCTACATTATTAAACAATGTAGCACATAGATGTATATGTGGATAAATAATTTTTTAATGTACTAAGCATGTAAAGGTGAATTCATAGGTAAAATAATATCTCAATGGTAATACTAACTTGTAAAAGTATGCAAGTTATGTATAAATGACTCATTTTGGCTGGAGTAATTGAACTATGAAAATCATGAATTATGATGATGAGACATACTTTATAAATCTTGTGAGTCATAGCACTTAATTCTAAAAGTTGTAGTTTTACTCTTTTCCCTAGTTGAATAGTAGAGCTGAAGTTAAGTCTCTTTTCAAATCATGCAGGCAAAGTGTAAAAAGGGATCACCTTTGTATTTGTAAGTTAAAAAGATAAAATCTCATAACCAATGGTTAATGTAAAAAAATATCTGAATAAAATAGGGGGCCTCTACACTTAGTATCTAAAAGTTGTTCTTTTCTAAAACCTGTATTGCTTTAAAACCTATTTTGTTCTAAAATTTATTGTATTATTTTTTTCTGTTAGGATTACTCTTTTCTATAGGCTATAGGGAATTTCTTTAAATGATTTATGTAAGGGAGGTTCTTATAACCAACATACATAATGTGAGCTATCACGGTGTCCAATGTCTAGTTCCATTATGGGAAAACTTCATATTTGGGAGTGGTGTCATACTTTTGCCAAGGAGTATAACCTATTCTAAGTGATCATATCTATATCTGTGATCCATATCAAAATGAGAATAATCTAAAAATCTAAACCTACATTGGCTCTTAGTTCTGGGGCATGTGAACATACTAAAATTGGTGCTAAATACTTATTCCTTTAATCTATATGCTCATTTTATTAGAAATCCACTTTAAAAACTATTATAATGGTTTACATTCAATACCAACTATATATCTATTAATGAAAACTGTAACTATAATTGTAAAGTGGATTCCAGGTTTGAACTATGATCAAAAGATCAAATCTTTATCAAAATCTTAAAAATAACTAATCATGATGTTCTTAAAGCATGTCAATCTTCAAATATCAACATTCAAACTAGGTCTAATAACCCATCCGTGAAATTTATGTCAAATCATCATAAATCTTAAAATTACTGCAATACGCATGAAAATACGAAAGTAGACATGCAATTCAACATCAAAATCACTAAAAATATCATAATCTTCAATTAGAAATAAGTGTGTATAAACCCTAGACTGAAATTCATATAATTTTATATAAAATTTAACTTTAAAATAAATTTTGGGCATAAGGATGAATGGACTACCGTTGTTGAAAAACACCACATACCTTAATTGATGATATTGATAAAAAATTTGTACTTAAATTCCTATTTGTTCATTTGAAGATGATTTCTGGAATTGTGAATACTTAATCTTGAGTTATCTTGGAAAAAGAATAGTGGAATTTGGAATTCTTGGGGTTTAAGATTTGAATGTTCTAAGGTTTCTTGGAGAGAAATTATGTGAAAAGCATGCATAATAAGCTTAGAATAGGATAGATTCTATGATTTACACAATTTGGGGAATGGGGAAAAGACTAGATTTCACTTTAAAATTGAACTCAGAACTGGAAAATCCTAATTTGGCACACCACCACGACGCGCAAATATCATGGTGGCTTACTGGAAAATAGACGACTATCATTTTGCCCTATAGCACAACATGATAAAATTGTATTGTGTTACTGGAAAAAGGACGAGTGCCATTATGCACTCTACCACAATACAATGTCTGTCCAGTTAAGGATTTTGGTGTGATACGAGCATATCATGGTGACTTACTGGAATGGGAAATATGGGAAGTGAAACTTCACTGTGATGTAGGCTAATAGTTGTGCTTCAGTGGAATTGAGACAATTGCAAATTTTTTCTTCACCGCGACACGGTTCTTATCAAGGTGATCTCCGACTTTTACTAAAATTGCCATAACTTCTCAATCGAGTATCAAATTGAAGCAAATTTTTATCGATTGAAATCTAATTCAATTATCTACACATTAGTGAGTCTAGAGGTGAAAAATTTGATACGTATCAAGATTTATTATTATTTAAAGCTAACCCTTAACACATTAGGTGCTAAATTGAGGAATGAAAAGTATCGGGTATTACAGTTGAGTGATCACAATATGTATCTGTCATCCATATAAATAGGAATAATATGATAATCTGAACCTATATTGGCTCATAGTTCTACGGCATGTAAACATACCCAACTCGATGCTAAATACTACTCCCTTTAATTTTTAAGCTTATTCTCTAGGAAATCAACTTTTAAAACTTGTATAAGGGTTTACAATGATAACCAATCTTGCATCTATTCACTTTAAACTACAATAAAACTTTAAAGTGGGATTTCATATCTTGGATGAAATCAAAAGATCAAATCTCGATCAAAATCTTAATATAAACTAATCATAGGGTGCTTAAAGCATAGTCATTCTTGAAATATCCATATTCAAACTAGGGCTTAGTAACCCATGAATCAAATTCATGTCAAATTATTATAAAGTTCATACTTAATAATGCAGGTCTTTAAAAGTATAATTTATATTTGGAAAATAATGTTATGAAATATGGAAGTAGACATGCAATTCAACATCTAAATTACTTGTAATCTCATAATCATCAAATAGTGATGAGTGGGTATAAACCCTAGACTAAAATTTATATAATTTCATGTAAAATTCAACTTTAAAATTAATTTTGGGCACAAGGAAGAAAGGATTACCTTTGTTCATAAACCCACATATCTTAATAGATGAATAGATGACAAATCTTGAACTTTGAGTTCCTCTTTGTGCTCTTGAAGATTGTTTCTTGACGATCTTGAATTGGAAATCTTGAATTTTGGGTTAACTTGGAAAATAAATGGTGGAATTTGGGTTTTTGGAGGCTTAAAATTTTAAGCTCTAGGTTTCTTGGAGAGCAATTTTGTGAAATGTAAGCATAATATGCTTAGAATAAATTTAGTCTTTTGATTTTTCACGAATTAGAGGCTTGGAAAATTACTAAATGGACCTTTGGAAAATTTATTCTGGAACTACAGTCCAGATTTTAAGCCTCAGTGTGACGCAGCGCTATCACAATGGCTCACTAGAAAAGGTATGAGTGCTTTTTTGCACTATGGCACGACTTTGAACTATCACATTGCATAACCAGAAAAAGGACAAGTACAAATTTTCACTCTACCATGATGCGACATTATCACGATGCTTCACTGGAAAAGGGACGAGTGCCAGTTTGTACTAAGGTGTGACACAGTGCTATCGCATTGCATCACTGGAAAAAGGACGAGTGAGAATTCGTACTCCACCGCAACGCCGCATTATTATGATGCTTCACTAGAAAAGGATGAGCATGAAATTTCACTCTAATGTGATGAAGTGCCTTCTCCACCATAATTTTTGGCGTGACACAAGCAAATCAAGGTGATCTACTAGAAAGGGACGAGAAGGATTTTGGGGTTCACTACGACATAGCGTGATCGCGGTGCTTCACTAGAAAGAGGAGGATTCCATATCTGTCCCCCAGCGCAATGTGGTGCTATTTCTTTGTCCTTTTGCCTCATATGAAAAATGTCATAACTTCCCACCTGTGTATCAGATTAAGGCAAAATTGGTATCATTGGAAAGCTGATTAAATTATCTATAATTTGGTCGGTCTAGAGCGGAAAAATTATACATGTATAAGGAGTTATTCACATTTTAAATTGACCCTTGACACACTAGGAGCTAAACAAAACTAAGAAAAGTATCGGGGTATTACTAGATCATAGTACGGTTTATCATTGGTGTTGGGTGCATCGTGGGAATCAACCATAGTTTTGAGATGTCGAGTGAGCTCTTGACATTTGGAGTATTTCTTTCCTCCCTTTGATGTGCTAGACTAGTCTCTATGTTATCTTTTGAGATAGTTGTATATGTATATTTATTTAGTACCAAATTTGTTTCCTTCTTATGTTAGAAAATTTTATATCAATTTCACCAAGTTTGGCATTTTCAAATGTATGAAAGTATTTTATTTTGCTTATATCACATTCTTTCTTTCATTCTATTGGTAATCTTTTACTAGCTGTTTTGGACTATGGGTTTGGCTTACCTATTGGTGGGTTATAGTAGCCGCCATCATGACCTGAGAATTTGGATCATGACAACTTGCTAGTCTAAGTAAGAGTGATAGTTAGAAACACATACCTGACCTTTTTAATCTATAAAGTTAAACATTTGGTATTAATAAAATTTCTTTATTTATAAAAAAAAAAGTTTACTAAACAAACACAAGTCTTGGCCTAATATGAGCCTTAGGGACCCACTTCTAATACTTAAAATCCATTAAGTAAGAATTTACCGAGGACTAGGGCGAAGTATCTAGATTAATTTCTCAATTTTGAATTAGCCTTTATTATCCCTAGCATAGACAATTTATCATAAAGCACAAGCAACTAAGGCAAACTTCTCTCTGAACTTGAGTGACTATGGTAATTTCTCCTAGGTTGAGAAACTAAGGCATTTTTATTGTAAACATGAAACACAAAGCTAACTTCACCTAAGACTTGAGTAACTAAGATAATTACTCCTAATTTACGATTTCAAGATATACTAAATGGCTCAACTAATGCAATTATGCTTTTTCATACTTTCAACAACTAAATCCCACCTCATATAAAGCATAATATTATAATCATACTATGAGATAGCTTAATTTATGATGAAGGTATACCTACCTGAACTGGATGGCAAAGAAAAGCCCAAAAAACCTATTAAACTACTGGTTTCCTTTGAGAAAAACATCTGCAAAATGACATGCTATCAAATGCACAATCTACTCAACAAAATGGGAACAATGATACGTATATTGCAGAATTGTTCTTTGGGTCAAAAATTACTTAAAAATCTTATTTGCGTCCCATATATGGAATCATACTTTCAAAACCAACACGACGTCCCTCTCTTCTTAGGGAACATTTATCCTAAAAAATATATGAATTCGGAGCTCTGATGGTGCTTTAATCAAGCCACAAGGATTTAAGAGATTTTACAAAAAATATAGAGGAATTAACCATGAAATTAATGGAAAGTTACCATCAATTTGAAGGATAAATGTATAAATTAATGTATCCAATCTCAATAAACACCTACAATTTGTTCTCCCAAGAACTCCCACTTTTTAGTGTTCAAAATTTTAGAGAATGGTAGAAAATTTTTGAAAATCACGCTAAGTGGGGAATTTATACAATTCCTAGGACCACGAGTGTCACCTAAGAGAACACCAGGTCGCTTAAGCGACTAGGTGTCGCGTTTGCAACACTACTAGCCTCAACATATACCGTATAAGGGACACCAGTATCTCTTAAGTGGTATATGTTGATGCAACACACTTATTGATTATTTGATAGCACTGGGACAAGACAAGTTGCTTTGGAGACTGCATGGTCGCATACTGATAATGCTTAATTTATACATCAATTTATATGCAAGACAGTCATCATCAATATATTTATCCACCTTTGAGTCTGGTTCGAATCCATTCAGAACAATGTGAGTGGCGATTAAATAAGTTTATAAATAAAGTTACTTACAAAACTTTAAAATATTATACAAATAATTTTGGGGATTTTTAATGTTTTCAGAAGTTTAACAATTTTCTTGGGCTTCTAAAGGACTAATTTAATACTAAAAATAATTAGAGTGTAATCAGTTAGAAATGGATCTTGGGATTATATTTTCCTAGGAGCAAACTAGTTTGAGTAGATATATGAAACATTTCATCCAAATTTAATTAATGTGTAAGTGGGTAGGCTAGGTTCGGGATTTCAGTGTTAGTATCTCAACAAAATACCAAAATATCATTCATGATTCTTTCAAATACCTCATAGGTGTTGACATTCTAATCTACCTAAAAGCCTCAACTTAATATCCTTATTTATAGAATGATGTTCAAGAGATTTCAATTCAACATTTTATCCTTATTTCTAAGACAACGAAATGAGAATAACTACTATCTACATTATTATTCACAAATGGTTATGTCACCTACAAACCTTTTTCAAAGATGAAGTAGGATCTAGACTACCCACATCCCTGTTAAAAGGAAGATGTGGGAATTTTAGGGGAAATTGAGGTTTTAACCGGCAATTCCTATTTTGCTTTCAAACATTTGTGAAACTCATAAATATTAACCGTATGTTGGAGCTAATAGTCAATATCCGCACACTAGAACCCTAATCAAACATAATCCCAAGAGGTAGATCTAGCAAATCATAATGATAATAAACAAAAATATACCACCATTTCCATCAAAGTTTTACATTGAAAGGTAGATCTAGCAAATCATAAAGATAATAAACACAAATATACCACCATTTCCATCAACGTTTTACATTAAAAATAAATACAGGGAAAACCACACTATAAAATATAATGAATGTTCATGGGTGATGCCAAATCTACACTTTCGAGTTCCTTTAATTGATTCGTTTCTCAAATTAATACAAATTTAAGATCCAAGCTCCAAAGAAAACAAAATCCTGCAACTAAGCTATGTTTATGATGAAAGATGAATAATGGATGGTGAAAACTAATCAAAAACCAATTATTTGATCCCCAATTCCATATTTTCCAAATATTACAAAAATGCCTGTGAAACTTTTCTCTCTACACCAATCGCTACTTCTTCACCACATACGCAACTCCTACAATCGCAGTAATCATATTGGGAATGCCCTCTGGTTAACTAGTTGACTTGTCACAGTCGTAGCCCTCACGCCATGATCGCGGTAATTGACGGTTGATTCTTAGGGTTGATTTCTAGCATTTGACTCTTTTCTTTCATATTTAACCTCTTTTAGACTTGAATCACTTGCTCATCTTCCCTTTTCATCATTTTCTACACAAATGAGCATTAAGTAAGAGATTAATATAAAACTAATTGAAAAGCATGGTAATTTAGGCATAAAAGGTGCTAGAAAATCCTCAAATTAATGACTTATGGACACCCCCAAACTTAAATTACTGCCTGTCCTCAAGCAACTAAGAACAATTCAATGAGATAGGGTATTCAACAAAAATTTACCCAAAAGAAAGGCATACTAAAGAAGCAAGTAAAAAAAGCTCTATAAAGACTTTCAACCATGTCACGGAAACAAGTAAACCAAAATTTTTCAATAAGCACATCTTATGAATCAAGAATGAAAGTTTTTATAACATGAACCTTCCAAATCAACAAAGAATCTTAATAGGAGACACAAAACCTTCAAAGATTTTTCTTAATCTTCAAAATGCAACTTACTTAATACATTTTCAAAAACCGAGAGTAACTCATCACTCTCTAACCCAAAGTATCGATGCCTCTAACAAGTAAGAGTTAGCTCCATACACATAAAAGACATTGAAATTTCTAATGGAGTTAAAAAAATGAAACAATTCACACACTTTCGTAAAGAAATTCAAGTACAATAAATTGGACCACATGCTTGACCTTTGTGTTTTTTTCCGCTAATATAGACTTACCTAGTTTGGAATTACCAAGGTCTGGCGGGTCAAGATGAAGGTTTGAGGTACGGGAAGGAATATACATAGATTAAGAGACTAAAATAACCCTTTTAATGCAATTCCTCCACCATGTATATCGCATAATTTTTAAACTATCCACCTTATTCTCCTTCAAATCATTTCTCACATCTCCCTAACTTTTTATTAGCATTTACAAAAAATTCAAATCCACCATTTTTCTTTTTTCATTGCTTTGTCTTTTCCAAGAGACTTTCTAACTTTAAGCGCTTCTTATCCGCTCATTTGCCTCTTTTCTCTTCACATTCTATGGGTTAGGCTATACAACTTTACTATTAACTATGTCTCTTGTATCTTTGACCACCTTAAATACAACTTTCTTGTCTCATCTTAGAACATAACATTAATTTCCTCCAAACATGGAACTTGAACTGCACTTACATTATCCTTCAAACTACACAAACCCCCTAAACTTAGGCTTTCACCTATATTTCATTTCATTGAATCATTCGATGCATCAAAGGAGGTTAATTTCCAAAATGAAGATTTTAAAAGAGGTTAGGTCTTAATGGGGATAACTATGGAACGATATTAAGATGGGAATTTTGCTATGTGATGGGTCAAAAATGGCCTCGGGTCATTCTCCAAGCCATGCTTACCTGGAATTTTGCTTCGAAGACACTCAGGGAAAGTACTAGACTAAAAATATTTGCAAGAATTATTCAAAAATCTCACCAGACATGCCATCATACTCATAGAGCAAATAGTTAATCTCCTAACAAATTTGAGTAATTTGAGCTTAATAAGTTACTCTGAGTCAAGGACTCATCCTTATAAAGAGAGAGACAATAATTGAATCTAATGCTCTTATTCAAAAGAAATCTCAAGAACATCGTTCATCATTTTCACAAAGAAAACTATAATTTTTTTATTTTTTCGCAAAATTATTTCATTTCCTACTAATAACATTACAAAAACATTTTTCAACTTTTGCCTATTCTTAAACAATTTAAGAAAAACTTAGGGGAGTGTAGGGAAACAATATCATTAAACATCATGTGATTCTTTCCTCGCAAATTCACATATTTCCCATTTAGATCATAAAAAACTCATAACACCAATAGAACACAAACAACTTTATACCCTTATGAATGGTGTCACCTAATCTATCATAGGCCAAGGCAAGCATTCATGTCACTCTTACTATGGGCGCAACATTACTCAACAATTTTAACAAAAGACCACTGGTTATTCCAAATTTAACACCAATTGGACTCAAAGCTATGCAGCAATGATAATCACATAATGCCCGAAGAAAGTTCATATTAACCCTTACAAGCATTTAAGGCACTTTCTTCTTGTTGACATTTTAACAAAAATATGGTATGCATGAAAAGTGACAGATTGAATATAGAATAACAATACACGTGAACAAGACTAATGCACCAATTCACCACTAAAACACCACTTGTAATCATACTAACCGAATTAAATCAACCACTACTTAATTAAGCAAACAAACATTATGTTGGGGTTTCATCAAACACATGATGTGCATTGGTGTATGAATACAAGAATTTTGCAATTTAGGTTTTGAGACAGGGAACACATTGAAAATTTCTCATCCCAACAACCATATTCAACCAAATTATGCTCAAATTAATTAAGTTCAAACCAAAAGAAACTATTGGATATGATAATCATTTATATTTTAAAGATCATACCTTGTAAGCTTTCTAATATGAGGAAAGTGATAAAAAGAAAGTCCAATATACTTTTTTGGGGTTTCATTCATGAGGTACCTCTTCCAACATGTCATATCATCTATAAACACCAAAAACTAAGCTAAAAATATTATAAAACATTAAGAAAAATTTCATGGGTTTCCTCCCAAGAAGAGTCTTAGTTAAAGTCGCGGCACGACAATTTTTTCTTATTATTTATGTCTCCATTTAGATGATTTTATTCGGCAGCACAACTTTAGATCAATATATCTCTGATCTGCTTTGGGAAAAGGTGAGGATACAATGAAATATTTTCTATCATGCTATTTTGAAGACTTGAATCTTATACCCAACTCCATATTAGACTTCCTAATAAGATTGTTGGGTATCGATGAGAACACCAAGAATTTACTAGTTGCACATCACATTTTGCATTTTTTCCTTCAAGTAAGGGGATCCATTTTGCCTATTTGGAAAGACAAACTCCAAAATATAGGAATTTTCCTCCTCATCTTCAAAATTTTTCATTTTCTTGGGTGGTTTGACTTTCATCACATACACCAAGCACAATGTTAAAGAGTGGTTTGAGTGAGGTATTCTTCCTAATTTTGGAATAGCATCCTTCTCGATATTCTAACCTCAAAATTAACTATAGCCTTCACAAAATATTTATTTGGTTTTTTATTTCTTCTCTAGTTCTATTTCTTTAATCTTGGAATCATCTCTCATGTTTGTTTTGGTTTGTTGGGATATCAGTGAGAATTCTTCACTATCAAGCTTGACATAATCCATGTGGCTTAACATCTTTTGTTCTTTAACCTCATTTTGAAGAGTAGGTATGTTCATAGTTTTTAAGGTATCAAACTCATTACCCATTTCTTCTATCCTTTTGATTTCTTTTTTAAATGCCTCGTGGCTTGATGCATGAGATTAATTTTATCCCCCATTGTTTCCACCTGATCAAAGATAAGTTTAAGTATTTATTCAATACCATTGTATTCGGCACTTTGTACTTCTTTTTTCTCATCATAAGACCTATAAGACTCATAAGAATAACTAGCATTTGGGTTATTAAAATAAGGGAAAAGGGCATTTGGATAATCGCTCCAATGTCCATCTCGACCACCACATAAGGAACAATCATACCCCCAAGAGGATCAAGATGATGCACACATCTCTTTCTGAGGAGCATATCTGCAATCTTGTCAATGATTGAATCCACCACAATATGGACATAGATTATCAAGATAAGATTTTCAACCACCAAAATCATATTTATTCCAAGATGCCATTGTGACAAATAAACTAAAATAAAAATCTACCTAACACAAGGAGCAAAAAAAGATCACAAGAAAATATTTATAAGTTTCAACCAAAGCATGTAAGGTAAAATTCCAAACTATCCTAATACGCCTAATAGTTCCCCAGCAACAACGCCATTTTTGATAACACTGAACTTACACGTCAATTTAAGTGTAAGATGGGCACTGTCAATATATTTACCTGATGTTTTGGCTTTTGATGGAATATTTTATATCTTTGACAAGGGATAATTATGAATTTCCAAGCAACTATTATTGTATTTGCTAGTGGATTTTAGTGTATTTTGGTCAAGGACATAATTGGACAAAGAACTTAGAAAAGTAGCAGCAAAAGGACATTGACAGTCAAAATGACGGACTATCAACCATGTGATGGACCATCAACCATGAGATGGACCATCAGGGTGCCGATCAATGAGAAGCAAAAGACTCAGAATTTCTGGTCTTTGCAACAGTCCAAGCAATGGACCGTCAGTCACTTGATGGGCTATCAACTTAGCCGTGAGAACATAAGCAGAAGGCATCATATTGAGGAATCAAGCGATGGTCCAGGTGATGGACTATTAATCCCTTAACGAGCCTTCAACCTAGCCATTTGAGCTGAAACAGAACATAATATCACTGGAAGCATTACGATGAAGCTAGTGATGGATCGTTCGGGACTTGACGGGCCGTTAACTCATACATCAACCTTGAAGTGGCAATCTGAGTTTTGAATTTTAAAACTGCAATCCTTGCAAATATACAAATGCCTAGTTTAGGTTTTATTTTAGGTATCTTTATCATATTTCCATCTCATAAAACTCATTGTGACATAGTATTCTCTGTTATTGAAGCAACTATTGTGGATCTAGATATTTTATTCATTTTTCACTAGAGATTCAAGGATAATTATTGGAACATTTGTAAGTAATTCACTGAATTTATTAATGAATAACACAATGACTATTTCTTCTTCTCTTGATGTGAATAGTTGATTGGGGTTGTGAAATCTCTTAATTTTGATAATTAATTGAGATTGTATAAACCCTTCTTCATATTAACGAAATTCTTGGTTGCAAATTTGAAGGGTGAGCCCAAGAACATCACTTATTTGAGTAGAAAAGTGCATGTTTGGAACAAATAAGGTTTAAATGGAATCTAAGGGCTTTAAACTTTGGGTTATGGGTTGATACATTTACAAGGATTAACCCATATGAGAGACTAGTTGAATAAACAAACATATTTTTTAAATTTCAAAAGAATTAAAGCATAAACTGTCCATTTAGGTTGATAAACAACTGGTTAAACTTTAGAATTGAATAATTCTTACAATTGAAATTATGAATTGGAAACATAAGATAATTCACAATACTGTCTGCTTGAATATCTTAGTGAACATAAATCTAGTTTGCCTACTCTCATTGAATTAACACTTGCAATAAAACTCACTAGTTGAAACATTATTTGCTACAAGAATTTTGAATACTATTACTTAGTCAAAAAAACCCTTTACTCTGGAACATTCGATTAACAGTCTGTTAACAACAATAACACTTAGTTTGCATAGTATTACCTATGGGATTCAACCCCAACCTAGTTGGGTTCTATATTTGACAGCAACTACTTACACTTTCTAATAAGAGTTACAATTAGGGTGTATTAAATTTTGGGACTATTGTCGTGGAATACGGTTGTTAATTAAATTTGTGACTGTTAACTGACATTTGGTCAGGTTTCCGAAATTTTACCTTTATTTGTTGTTTTGGTTTGTTATAGGAGCTTTATTTTGTATGCCAAGTACGAAGATGTCAGGATACCGACTATTACTATTTTCTCCAGAACCTCAACTAATTGGAAAAATAGAAGAACAATAAGAAGCTGAGAGAATAGCCTCCTCTGATAGAGGATAATTTAATCAATAGAATGATGGTCAACCTGCCCATGTCACTAATCCTAATGAGGAAGATTTGGGGGATGATGATCTGATCAACCCAGAAAATTAGAGGCATGCTCAGGACCTAGTTGTGCCAATTAATAGAAATTGGGTAGCTAGAGCAAGGGCAAACCATCCACCTGTTATACAGTTTGCACCTGATAAGAAGGATGACATAGACTTGGATAAGGCAGGTGCGACCAGAGCAATAATGCCACCACTATTGGCACCTGGGATATTATTAAACATAATAAGTACCATGATATAATTGCTTAATCTCAAAGGGTTATTTGGAGGACTTCTAGTGAATGAGACAAATATGCACTTGGTGAACTTAATCAACATTTCCAAATCCTTTGACAACCCTCGGGTTAGACAAAATACAATTCATCTTCGGTTATTTCCATTATCTCTGGGGAGGCAACAATGTGATTGAATGAATTGACTCCTAATTCTATAAAAAAACTATAGAAAATTTAAAGGAGCTTTCCTAGAAAGGTTCTTTCTGCCCTCTAGGATGTTACTGTTCAGGGACAAGATTAGCAATTTCAGAAAATTACCGAATGACGCACTATATGTGACTTGGATGTAATTAAAAAAAAAGAATGACACAGTTCCCCAACCACAATACGACTGATTAACATTTGATACAGCCATACTACAGAGCTTTAAACTACATCACTAAACAATTTATAGGCAATACTGTAGGGGGAGCATTCATGGAGCTTACTCTCATAAAAGTTGAAGATATGTTGGAATGATTAACCACAACAAGTAGAGCTTGACAAAACAGAGATTCTATAGTAGCAAGTTCTACTATGTATAGCGATATGACTATGAATCAATGTAGGAGAGAAAAAGAAGGAGATCAAGATATGGCACACATGAAGACCCGAATGGATATTCTTACTAAGCACTTACTATCTAGAGAGACTAAAAAGGTAAAAGTTGTTGGTTCATAAAGTAGAACTGAATTTGATTCTGAGAAAGAGGCCAACTATCTAAATAATGAAGAGGGTTTCTGAGGCAATAGCCAAGGGAATCAAGGTCAGAACTATTATGACAAAGGTGGTTACAAAGATAGATTTCAAGAGAGCTAGAAGAATAAGAATGACAGGAGTGGATTGTATATACCTCCTAGAAGTCATGATAATACTACGATAAGTTAAGGTAAGATATTGATGGAGGACATGATGGAGAAGTTATTGAAAGGGGTTGAAGCTTCAAATGCTGGTGTGACAACGATAAAGAGTAAGTTATCCTCCATGAGTCAGCTAGTTAACTAACATTAAACTTCTAACAAACAGTTGGAGCCATAAATAAACCAACACTCAATAGTATTTAATTAGAGGAAGTGCAGTACATTATCGAGTGACAAAGTGAAAAATCCTTGGTATGACGGTTATTACATAGTAGTTACCACTCAGAGTTGTAGAGTATTATTGGGCCCTTCAGTGGGAAAAGTTGTGAATCATGATGTGATTAAAGATGATGCAGAAAATGAAGAAAACCATCCACTGGAGTTTGAGAAACCTCATAGTAATGATATTTTATCTAACCATCAGTAGGTTGATGAGTTAGTAAAATAAAAGGGAAAGAATAAGGAAGTCGTAGTTACTACACTCCAAAAACCACTGTTGCCATTCCCTTATTGATTGGAAAAGAAGGTTAATGACACAACGTTATGAAAATTCATGGCGATGTTAAAGATTCTAATATTGAATATCCCATTAGTGTAGGAACTAAAGTTGATGCCCTGATACACTAGGTTTATGAAGGACATTGTGATGAAAAAGAGAATAGTTAGCAACGTACTGGTGGATAATCTTTACCATTATGGCACCATTTTGACATGATCGTTGGTACAAAATGAAGAAGATCCCTTGTACTATCGGATTACTTGATTTTTATAAGGCCTTATGCGATCTCAGAGCATTTATTAACTTGATGCCACTTACTGTTAATAAGAAGTTGGGTTTAGGGGATACTATACCCACACATATACGACTAGTGATGGCAGACAGGTTAGTGAAGTGGCCAGTGGGTATATTATATGATGTGATAGTAAAGGTGGCCATCTTAATTTCCTACTGATTTCATCATTCTTGATTACAAGGTGGATTTAGAGGTACCCATAGTCTTGGGTAGACCTTTCCTCACAACCGGGAGCGTACTTGTTGATTTATGGGCTAATGAGCTACTGTAAATACTTAATGATGAAGTAGTTTGGTTCTATGACTACCAGTATATGAAGTCGCACAAAGAGATGAGTGTATTCTCTATCATCATTGTTTATTATAAAGATGAGCAAGAGGTGCCAATCGATGAGAAATTTGTTGTGGAAACTTTGGCCGTAGTCTTGATGAACTTTGATTTAAAAGGTATTAGGGAATATAAAGAGACAGTGTGTGGACTAATGGGAATGGGATCATATTCATATAATCCTAAAAAGATGGATTTAAATCTCAAAAATTGCCTAACACCATCGGCTAAGCCATCTATCCAAGAGCCACCGGTGTTAGAGTCGAAGGAGTTGCCAGTCCATCTATGGTATGTGTTTCTAGGCACTAGAAATAATTTACCTATGATTATTGCAGCAGATTTAAGTGAGCACCAAGTTAAGGCACTTATCTACATGCTTAGGAGATATAAAAGGGCTATAGGTTAGACTATTGTCATATTATTGGTATTCCTCTTGGTATTTTCCCTCACAATATTCATCTTGAGGAAGATTGCACACCAACCATTGGTCACAAACGTTTTCTTAACCCACTAATGAAAAAGTGGTTATGTAGGAGATCTTTAAAATGCTTGATGCAGGATTGTATGCCCCATCTTCGATAGTAAATGGGTAAGCCCCATACACTATGCGCCCAAGAAAGAGGGCATGACTATAGTGGTGAATGAGAAAAATGAGTTGATTCCACTTACGCATGTGACTGGGTAGAGAGTTTGCATAGATTATTGGAAGATTAACACATGGACTCTAAAGGACCACTTCCAAATGCCTTTTATGTACCAAATGCTTTATTGGTTATTGGGAAAAAGTTATTGTTTACTTGATAGGTATATGGGCTATAACCAGTTTTTTATTTCTCCAGAGGATCAGGAGAAGAGGACATTCACTTGCCCATATAGTACTATTACAGTTAAGCAGATGCCATTTGGTCTGTGTAATGCACCCGCCACCTTTCAACGGTGCGTGGTGTCTATCTTTTCCAATATAGTTAAAGACACCTTGAAGGTGTTTATGGTTGTGTTTTCAGGGGTAGGTGATTCTTTTTAGCTATGTTTAGTAAATCTTAGTAGAGCATTGTAGCGAAGCGAGGAATTTAACGTTATGCTGAATTAGGAAAAATGTCACTTCATGGTGAAGGAGGGCATTATTATTTGTCACATAATTTTAAAAAAGGAAATTGAAGTCGACCGGTCAAAGGTCAAGATTATTAATAAAATAGCTCTTCCTATTTTAGTAAAGGAAGTTCATAGTTTCCTTGGTCATGCACGGTTCTATTATTGATTTATAAAGGACTAGTCCAAAATTGCAAACCCACTTTGCAAGATTTTAGAGAAGGAGGTTAAGTACATATTTGATAATGATTGAATAAAGGAATTTGAATGCCTTAAGAAGAAATTAGTTGCTTTCCCAATCATTGTTGCACCAGATTGGTCGATGCCATTTGAAATCATGTATGATGCAAGTGGAGTGGACTTAGGGTTGTACTTGGCCAAAAGAAAGAAAATTTGTTTCATCCCATTTACTATGCAAGAAAGGCATTGAACGGGTCTCAAAAGAATTACACTGTTACTAAGCAGGTGCTTCTTGCGGTGGTCTATGCATTTGAGAAGTCTTGTGCTTATCTATTAGGGACAAAGGTGGTAGTGCATACAGACCATCGTACAGTAAGGTGTTTGATGAAAAATAAGGATACTAAGCCAAGGATAATCAGATGGGTGCTTCTTCTTTAAGATTTTTACTTTGAAGTGAAAGAACGGAAAGGACGCGACAATCCAGTTGCAAATCACCTGTCCAAACTTGAGGGAGATCAAGCATTTAAGAATGAGCTTGACATTTATAGTACATTACTTTATGAGAAAATCCTAGCTGTTGTACTTGAAAGATTAACTTGGTATGCAGACTTTGCAAATTATGTGGTATGTGAAATTATCTCAGAGAATCTTTTCTTTCATCAAAGGAAGAAGTTCCTCCATGATGTTACACACTACTTATAGGATGAGCCATATTTATTTTAATGGGGTTCAGAAAACATTATCAGGCGATGTATCCCCGAGGTGGACACGCTGAGTATCTTGGGAGGTTGTCATGATTCCCCGGTCGTGGGTCACCATGCAAGTGACCGTATTGTGAGGAAAGTATTATAGAGATTTTATTATTTACCAACGTTATTCAAAGATGAATATGAGTTTGTATGGAGGTGTGACCAATGCTAGAGACAAGGGTCAATCTCAAAGCACCATGAGATACTCATGACAATAATGATGGAAGTGGAGTTGTTCGATGTCTAGGGCATTGATTTCATGTGGCTCTTTATGAGCACTTATGGGTTGAAATACATCTTTGTTGCAATCGATTATCTGTCTAAATGGGTTGAGGCTATTTCCTTAGCCAATAATGAAGAAAAGAGAGTGGTTGAATTTCTTAAAAAGAATATTTTATCTTATTTTGGAGTACCGCACACCATTATAAGAGACGATGGATCATATTTTTGGACAGAGTGTTTCGGGATACGTTTGAAAAATACGGTGTTAAATAACACAAATTGGAAACCCCATATCACCCATAGACTAGTGGCAAGTAGAGAATTCAAATTGGGAGATAAAAGCTATTCTTCCCAAAATGATGAATTAAAGTTGACAAGATTGGTCTAGGAAGCTGGATGATGACATGTGGGTGTATAAAATGGCACTAATTGGCATGCTACCGTACCAATTGGTCTATGGAAAGGTATGTGACTTGCAGATTGAATTAGAACACAAGGCACTATGGGGCACTCAAGAGGCTAAATTTGAATTGGAATGAGGCAGCAGAGTTGTGACTTAGGCAGCTGAATAAGATGGATGAGTTCTATCTTAGGGCTTATGAAAGAGCAGACCTTTACAAAGAAAACATAAAGAGGTACCATAACCGGGGGATTGTCAAGCACGACTTTCAAAAACGTGATTGGGTACTCCTCTTCAATTCCAGACTAAAGCTCTTTCTAGGTAAACTTAAATCAATGTGGTCTGGCCCATTCAAAGTTAACCAAGTCTACTTATCTGGAGTAGTTGAACCTAAAAATGAGGATGGAGGTGTCTTCAAGGTTAATAGGAAATGAGTGAAGTTGTATATCAGTCCAATGGACTTGGTAAAGTGCTTATCTACCATCTATCTCTATGAAGTTTGAGATAACTGAGTCATGTCATGACAATAAATCTGGTACTAGTAGGAGGCAACCTACAAAGTATTGTTATAAACATAGTTAGAGTTTATTTGTTGTTTTTTTTTGCAATTTGATGTGTGGTGTAAGTGTGCAGGAAGAGAAATTCAGAAAAAATAGAAGCTAAACAAATTGGGAGATTCCCGATAGGAGGGTTCGACAGTCCGTCAAAGGGTTGACAGACCATCACTATAGCTGTCAAAAATAAACCAAAAAGCCAAGCTACTAGAATGAGGCCAATGTCTAACTTAATAGACCGCTGAACCCCTGACTAACAATTGGGTCAACCATCGCATAGTAGGAAGCCTGATATGGTTCTGGTAAGACGCAATGGTTCACCTAACGAATCGCCAAACACCTGATGGGTCGGGTTAGTTAAATTCAATGTTGAATAAGTTGTCCTTATCCATCCCAAATGGCTTTAAATTGATAAAGAGAAATGGTTGAGTACGTTACCAACTCATCAAATGCTAAGCCTATTTAAATTCCCCTGCATTCAAAGTACCTGTAGGTATTCATGGCCCTTTAGGACTTTCTCTCTTCCCTCTCTCTCCTATTTAAAGAACTCCATCCTTCTCTTTCTCACATCAGAAACCAAGTTAACAATCACTAATAAAAACTTTTAAGTTTTCTTTTATTCTGAGTTTGCAAGTCAGAGTAGTGAAGTTTACTGCAAAATAAAGGTGTGATCAAAACCTTACTCTTTTTTTTGTATTGGTAATCGTGGGTCATGTAAGTTGTTAATTGTTGAATGAAATTTCATCTTGTTTTTTCTTTGTTGTGATTCTTATTCTAAGTCGAATCCTGGTGTACACTGCTTTGGGTGAAGTCTCAGTAACCTATGGATAAAAAGTGGAAAAATTTGTGCTTAAACACTAAATTAATTCCATAATGGGGCATATAATAACTTCATGTACACCAGGTGTTCGACGAAATACCAAAGTAAAATATAGGGTGAAAAGTAAGGATGATGGTCAACTTGACTCACCGTTAGACCCCTGACGGACCGTAGAGTAGACCATCTCAATTATATTGATTATGTGTTTACTAGTACAGCTATGAAAGAGGACTTGATGAACCGTTAGATCCTTGATGGACAGTCAGGTCGACCGTTGCAAGGCAACTAACCATAGGTGGGGGAAGAACAAAATGGGGACGCAGGGGTAGAACACAATGGGGAGGAGGCAAGCCAGAAAGGAGTGAGGAAGCAGCTTCCTTCAATACTCAGCAATGAGATAGGGTACCACCAGATCCTCCTAGTCCAAGGAGGAGAGTGAAAGCAGAAGAAATTGTACAAGTTCAAGTCCTGACAAAGAAAGGGTCAAAACTTCTAACCCTAACTAAGTTGAAGCATGAGAACAGGTGGATCCAAACATCATAAGGTGAAAGAACAGATAAGTTAGGGAGGTAGTTTGATGGCAAATTTAGAAAGCATAGGAAAATATTCCTGAATGGGCTGGAACTGACAATAAGAAGACAAATAAGGAGGCCCATCCACAAAGAGTATTATATTGTCTGTGCCGAACTGCATGAGTACCCAGAATTAAAGCAGAGATTCAATGAATATGAGTTATGTTGGATGAGCAGGCCATACGGGACAAACTAATAAACATAGATATTTTTAGAGCACTGACATAGGAAAGTGGGATGTGGTTAAGGTATATGGAGTAAACATAGATATTTTTAGAGCACACTTTGAACAGATTCTTGTTTTGTCCTGATTATGAGATACATGGCATGATCCCAGATCTGGAGCACCAAATATTCACAGCAAACCATCAAAGATCCTAGCTAGCCCGATTATTAATAGATAATGGAAATCCAGTGTAGTTGCATTACCCTCGTGATCTGATAGCAATGTCTTCCCTAAGTTTTAGGGAAACATTATATTGGGCAATTTTAATGTTGAGATTGGTGCCAACAGGTGACGATGCTAACTTGGAAATTCAGAGACTGGTAATGGTTAGGGGTGTCCAAAAACCAAGTCGACCGATAAACAAAACCGATAAGAATGTTATTGGTTTAGTGTTATTGGGTTATTTGGTTAATGGTTTTATAAAAAAAATTTATTAGGTTAATGATTCGGTTTGGTTTTTCCTTATTGGGTTATTGGATAAACCGATTACCCTATATATATAGATATATATGACTTACTACATATTTTTTTTAATTTCTCTTTAATAACTACAAATTAACAAACCTATTATTTCAATTATACAAACTCTTAATGGTTTTATGAAAAAAATTTATTATTTTATTGGTTAGGTTTGGTTTTTTCTTATTGGGTTATTGGTTTTACCATTCCCATGCCTTATCCTGAAGTTGTGCAGACAGGAAAATTTTTCTGTGATCAGTGGATTTGATAAAGAGGTTCATGCGAGTCACAGAAAGGACATTGAGAGGACAAAAAATGACTCAAAGAATGAAATATGAGCCAACAAGCCTCCTACCTATCAGAATCAGTTAGCTTCAGCTCCTGAGACTTCGAAGTTCCCTAAGGTATGTTGTTACCTATCACTACCTATGTCCACCAAATTTTGTGCTGCATACCACTTTTACAGGTTTAACCTCTATTGCCACCAATGGGTGGGACAACAGATTATGCATCTGCCCCACCTCAATATTCTTAGTACGGACTGGAACAGGAGAATTTTGCAAAGTCTATGAAAGAACAAAATAGGATCGAGAGGAAGCAAAACACATGGGCTACATAGTTTAAGCCTTTTGTTGACCGTATTGTAGCCGACGCAATCCTTTCTTTTCAGAACATTCAGACCAGGATAGACCATATGGAGGAGCGTATAAAAAGAGTGTTGATGTCATGTCTATTCCAAATCATACATAGTTCATGGAAAAATTCAGGCAAGCACAGGTAAACATAGCAGAGCTAAAATGACAACCACAATAGCTAGCTTTCGAGCTACTTTGATTATCAGTGATATGGATGAAGGCATTGTAGACTAGATGGGTATGTAACTCAAAGGCAAGGGTAATTAGGTGGACGAATATGCTGATAGGAAAGTTGCAAAAAGATAAAAACAATAAGCAATGAGTCTTGAAGGAAGGTATTATAGAGACATGAGGAAAGCCACAAAGAGGTCAAAGTAGGTCAAAAAAGGGATACTGGGTTCAAAGGTCGCCCCCTTAAAAATGAATGGAAAAGAAAAATCAAGGGGTAGGTGATGTATGCCCCTCCGAGACTGACACCTACTAAAGATAACAAGAAACGAAAAAATCTGTTTGTTTTAACTTCTTTAAAAACAAATAAAACAACATTCTATAGCAGAACTTCACCTTTAACCCTGGGTACATTCCCTAACACCCCATACTTAAAAACACATTTTTTCCGCAATGTATAATCAACGACTGGGGTAGAAATACCCCTTGAGTCCTCTAGCACTAGTTACTAGCATCTTAATCATCAGTGAGGTATGATGGACCCCACACCCAGTCTTTGCAATGCTTCTTAGCACTCACTGCCAGTACTTATACTTCCTATCAACCTGTGTCTACAAAAAAATAAAGGACAAAAGTGGAATTACAACTAAAATATAAAAATCAAACGCCTACCTTAACTTGGGTTACCTCCAAATCTATGGATGTTTTGTCGCGGCATGACCCATATCATTACTCTTAATTTATATTCCTTTATCCTCTTTCTCATACTCGGAGGCATCGCCTCAATATTTTTTTTACCTCTTGAGTTCTTACTCTCGAAGTCGACATCTTTTTCCGTAATAGCCGTTCAGGCTCTTCCTTTAGCTTCAACTTTTTAGGTGTAACTGATGGCTTTCATAACTCTATTAAATGGTCCAAAGAGGTATTTTATGGTGCAGAGTCCAACACCACACACTCATCCATTTTGATGAATTTAATCATACATAAATCATTAGAGTGACAAGGTCGATTAGGTGGTTTGAATAATTTGAAGACCATCTCTTTATTATCTAGTCTCATTTTAAGAGTTCCCTCTATAACATCAATTTGTATTCCTCCAATAGCAAAGAATAGACATTCCAATATAATCAATACCCTATTATCTGCAATACAATCAAGAACAATAGAATTAGCAGGAATAATGAACTTACCAACCTTAATAAATAAATATTTAGTGATTCCTTCTACATGTACTCTTGTTCTATCTACTATTTGTAGCACCACAAAATATACCCTTGCCATACCCAAAAATATTATATTAAAAGCAGATAGAAGCATCAAGTTTATGCTCGCCCCCAAGCCACTTAAGGAATTCACCATATTATTGTCAGCAATTTGTGTGGGAGTGTTAAGCTCCATAGGTCTTATTTGATCTTTGCAATCTTATCCATCACAATTGAACTGCAATTCTCCATAAATTAAACTTTCATAATATCACTCACCTTCTTATTATTATAACGCCCCAAATCTGGTACCCAAAATGCTACACAGTGCTCATGACCCTGAAGGACCACAAAGTAACCCATGACTGATATTTGTACTTGTATACTACATAAAATACTGAATAATCTAGAAATATAAACTGAAACGCCTTAAGGTTAACATAACTAAAGTAAAACATAACATCTAAATGGGGTATGAAATACCCAAAAAAAAATGAAAATACTGAAGTCGGAAACAATAGTCTAGAAAGCCTCTAACTGATAGAAATGTCTAAGTAAGGTGTTGATGAGACATTTCCCTAAATAACTAAAGCTAATAAACAAATTAATGAGATAATAGAGAAATAATCATGTCATCGAACGATGAAGACTCACTTCTAACTCTGACAGCTGAAACTGGAATCTACTACTGATCTAGAGCTCATGTCTATAAACCTATGGTATAAGATATCATAGAGTAAATGTCTTAGTACTTTGAATTTACTGTTATGCACGTTGAGTAGGCTGAATGCATGGGGTTCATATGCATGAACAATATTGGATAACCGATTAACATGAATGTCAGAATACATACATGCATACATAGTAACCATATCTGAAATTGTTATATCATGCGTACTGTATCTGAATACTGATAACATGACATAATGATAACTGATATAACTGATAACATGAGTGGCTATATCAGACAGTCCTAAATCTAGTGGAACTATCTATGTGTCATTTTGTATCTGTGTTGACTGTATCTGACAGTCCTGAATTCTGAAGAACTATCTGAGTTCTATTACTGAGACTAATATTGAGACTATGGGAGGTAGCCATCTAACCGGCATGCCCCCAATGATGCATGATAGCTGAATTAGGTTCTAATCTATGCCCTGAATGGAAGGGTGTAAATACCGTGCCACTAGTAAGGACAACATATCAGTGACCCTAATATAACAAGTAAATCTAATGAGAATGGTGGGAACCCTCATGTAGTAGGTTAAGCCACCTCATCTACCCTCATATAGTAGGCTACGACGTCTTAACCTATGCTGTCTACATAGTTCTAGAATACAAGGATTACTTTTAAGAATTACACCCTCTTATAATAGGTGAGTTTCTACACTTGGTTTCGCTGGGTGTTAATTTGTACTCCCATCTGAATAGACGTTGAACATGATTTAATGAACTGAACATGGACTGAGTTAATGACTTCTAGTAACAGATAGAATACTACTGAGATCTAACAACTGACTAAGTTCATGAGATCATGGATATTTCCTAAGTCATAAGACTGTCTGAAGTCTAAGGATCATGGCTTGATTGAAAGTACTGTGAAAACATAACATGGCTCTAAGCACACAACTAATGTTTTGGGTACAAGTACCCTCAGGAATAGAATAAAGGAAAACTGACCATGCATACCTTACTTGAACACATAAATAACATCATAATCCATAATATATTTATAGAATCATTCCATCAAAACATGTGATAGGCATAACTTATACCTACATAGGGATTTTATGATATCATAGTAGTTGGGCATTGTTCCTTCATCTAGGTATTTTATAAAACACATGGGAGGCATAGCACATGTAAAAAACATTATAAAAAAATTAATTATCACTATTTATCTCTAATTTCATCATCTAGGGTTTATTCATAGGTCCAGAGTAATATACATCTATTAAAATCAATTCCACATAAAATTGATCACGCAACATGGATTTGAATTCAATTGATCATTCATAACGCAAATAAAACAAACCTAACATAAAATTCATAAAGAAATCCATAAACTTAAACTTAAAGAAAAGATTCTTGGGCTTCATGGATGGAAGGAGTCCATGAGTAAACACTATGAATACCTCAGTTCATGATTTCATAAAGATTAACGAAGGAAATTCTTGATTCTAGATCTTCTATGAAAAGCCCTAGGTAGTTATTGAGAAGATTTTGAGAGAAGAGAGTCTATTTTTGGTGAAAAGTGGCTGAATCACGTGTTAAAGGGCTTAAATAGGGGTGGGACATTGACCCTTTTAACCATGGATGCATCTTGTAATTGCAGTAAAAATTTCTCGAATTGAAGCCCTGGTGTAACTCAGCGTTATCGTGCCATTTTTACTGGAATTTGACATTTGGGAAACTAAGGGATGGTGCGATGCAGAGTTGTTGCGCTGTCCCTTTTTTTGTGACCTGGAACTTTGGCGTGAGGCAGAGAAAATCATGCTAAGACACTGGAAAATGGATAATTCTGAATTTGGGCCTGGTGCGAGATGCCATAATCGTGCACACCTACTAGAACTGTTCAAATGCCATTTGCTCTTGTGGCGCGGTGCACCACTGACTAATATGGCACTATTTTACGACAGGAACTTGAAATAGTCTTAACTTCTAACCCGTTTATCAAATTTAGGTGAATGTTATATTGATGGAAAGCATATTGAATTTCCTCATGGAATAACCATCATTAAATTTAGAAGCTAATACTAGACATTCTTGAGATGAAATTAGCTGGGAAAAGTATGGGGTATTACAATATCTCCCCCTTGAGAACATTCTTCCATGAATGAGACTGACTAAGAGAGAAGAAAAGACAACTGACATATATACTAAACAAGAGTAACTGAAACATGATCCCATGACTAATGTGACTAACAAGATGAACGTATAATACAGAACATGTATATCTGATGCATGTGTAACTGATTCCTGAATGCATGACTTGTATGCAATGGTACTTGATAACAAGTTTTTAATGGGAACATGAGCATGAAACTCCATACGAATTTTGTGATAAACACTAAACATAAAACTGAGTAAGCTTAAGGAGAAATGTTACCTTGAGCTTGATCTGAGTTGGAGAATAAGAGGTGAGAATATTTTGTACGTATGTTTGCCTCTGCTTTCTTTGTAGCTCCCTCGACGGACTGATTTTACCAAAGAACCTTAACTAGAGGGACTTCTTTGTTCCTCAATCTATGAGTCTGATAGTTTAATATTTTAACTAGAATCTCTTCATTAGAGAGAGTGTTCTGCACATCAATGCTCTGAATAAGGACTACAACTGATGGGTCACCAATGCAGTTCTTGAGCAAAGAGACATAAAAGACTAGATGAACAGAGGATTGATCTGAAGGAATTTGAAGCTCATATGATACCTTGCCAAAGCCACTGCGAATCTTTAAAGGAATGACATATTAGGGATTGAGATTTCCCTTCTTGTTGAATCTCTTCACTCCTTTCATGGGAGAGATATTTAGATAGACATAGTCACCAATATCAAACTCGAGATATTTTCTACGAACATCTACATAAGACTTCTATCAGCTTTGAGCAGCGCCGAGAGTTTCTCTGATCAACTGGAATTTATCTAAGGTGTTGATTACTAAGTTTGACTCTATGACTGAGGCCTCACTAAATTTGAACCAACCAATTGGAGATCTACATCTCTGCCCATAGAGGGCTTCAAATGGATCCATCCGAATACTGGAATGATATCTCTTTTTATATGCAAACTTAATAAAGGTAAGCGGTTATCCCAATATCCTTTCAAATCGATTACTCACACCCTTAGCATATCTTCTAACATTTGAATGGTCCTTTTTTCTTGACCACCTATCATAGGATGAAGGATTGTACTAAGATGAACTTGGGTACCAAGAACATTTGAAATGCTTTCATGAAATGATAGGTGAACTAGGTACCTCTATTTGAGATAATAGATAGCAGAAAACCGTGCAATCTGACCAACTCCTTGATGCATAGTTTGGCATAATCCTTAGCTGAATAAGAGGTATGAACTAAAAGAAAATAAGCTGATTTGGTCATTCTATCTATAATGGCCCAGACTGAATCATGTTGATGATAAGTTCGAGGAACACCCATCACAAAGTCCATGTTCACGACTTCCCACTTCCAAGTAGGAATACTAAACTCCTGCTTAGACCCACAAGGCTTCTAATGTTCTACCTTAACTAGCCGACATATAGAGCACTTATCCATAAATTCTGTAATGTCTCTCTTCATCCCACTCCACCAATAGATTTCCCGTAAGTCACGGTACTTTTTTGTGGGCCCTGGATAAATAGAGTGGCACGCACCATAAGATTCTGCAAGAATTCACTACCTTAAGTCGTCAACACCTGATACAGAAACGACCCTGACAACGCAAAACACCATCTCCCCCTTGGGAGAAAACCTCTACTTTCTGATCCTGAACTGACTCTTTCAATATGACAAGGATGGGATCTCTATCTTGCATTACTTTTACCTCAAAAACTAGATATGATTCTGAACTACTCTGAAATATTATCATCCTCAGCTGCATCGACTAAGAGAATGCTTAGTCTGGTAAGCTAATGGACTTCCTAAGCTACCTTCTTGTTCCTATCCTCAAGTTGAGAAATACTACCCATGGATAATCTATTGGAGCGTAGGCCACTACGTTGGCCTTGCCTAGATGATAGAGGAAACTTATATCATAATCTTTCAAGAGCTCTAACCACCTTCTCTGACGAAGATTTGGATTTTTCTTAGAAAAGACATAATGAAGAATCTTATGTTCTGTGAACACATCTAAAGAAAAACCGTATAGATAATGCCTCCAAATATTTAAGTCAAATACTACGGCTGCTAACTCAAGATTATGAGTAGGGTAATTCTTGTTATGGGGCTTAAGCTGTATGGAGGCGTAGGCTATGATCTTACCATGCTGCATGAGGACACAACCCAAACCTACTTTAGATGCATCACAATACACTATGAACCCTTCTGGACCATCTAGAAGAGCTAAAATTGGAGCTGAGGTGAGTTGAGTCTTCAACTCCTATAAACTTTTCTGGCAAGGATCTAACCACTTAAACTTGAATTTGTTTTGAGTTAATCTGGATATAGGGGATACAATAGAACAAAATCCCTCAACAAAACATCTGTAATAGCAAGCCAAAACTAAGAAACTCCTAATATTTGATGGAGACATAGGTCTGGACCAGTGTCTTACTGCTTTGGCCTTTTGAGAATTAACTCTAATACCATCACCGGAAATGATGAGACCAAGGAATGCTACTGACTTTAGCAAAAGTTTCCACTTACTGAATTTTCCAAATAGCTGATGATCTCTGAGAGTCTGAAGTACTTTCCTAAGATAATCCACATGATCATGCTCACTACGGGAATAGACTAGAATATCATGTATGAAGACTATGATGAACATGTCTAAGTACTTCTTGGACACATTGTTCATCAAGTCCATAAAAGCAGCTGGGGCATTGGTAAGAACAAATGATATGACAAGAAATTCAAACTGACCATACCGAGTTCAAAAAGCTATTTTTGTAATGTCTTATTCCTTAACTCTAAGCTAATGATAGCCGGATCTAAGATCTATCTTAGATAAATAACTGGCACCCTATAGTTGGTCAAATAAGTCATTAATTTTAGGAAGAGGATACTTTTTCTTGATTGTGACCTTATTGAGTTTGCGGTAGTCTATACATATTCTGAGAGAACCATCTTTCTTACACACGAATAATACAGGAGTACCTCACGGGGAAATGCTGGGCCTGATAAATCCCTTATCTAAGAGATCTTTCAATTGTTCTTTAAGTTCTCTGAGTTCTATTGGTGCCATTTTTTATGGTGGAATAGAGATAGGCTGAGTATTTGTAAGAAGAACAATGTCGAAGCCTATTTACCTTTTAAAAGTAATTCTTGGAAGATCTTTGGGAAAGACATTTGAATATTAATTCACTACTAGGAGTAATTCAAGGCTAGGAGTGTCGGAACTAGTGTCCTTAAATCAGACAAGGTGATAAACACATCCTTTAGATATCACTTTGCTTGCCCGAAGGTTGAAAACAAGCTGACCCCTGAAAGAAGACGCACTACCCTTCCACTCAAGGACGAGTATATTTGGGAACTAAAACTGAACTATTTTATTTCTTCAGTCAACTATGGAATAGTAGGAATAAAGCCAATCCATGCCGAGAATGACATCAAAATCAGTCATCTTTAATTCGACTAAGTCTACTGAAGTGACATTTTAAAATATCATAAATGGGCAGTTCATGTATTCTCATCAGGCTAAGATGGTTTTAGCCACTGAGGTAGACACTGTAAAGGGCTGTTCTAGAATTTCGAGACTGACTCCAAAATCAACTGCTATATAAGCAGTGACAAAAAACTAAGAAACTCCTAGATTTAGCAAAGCATAAATATGCACATGAAAGATTTGTAATGTACTGATTAGCACATCAGGAGAATTTGCCTGATATTTTCAGGATGGAAGAACATAGAGACAATTTGGGCGTTGACCACTAGTATCACTAGAGGTGGCACCCTACTGATTTGGGTGACTGGACTAAACTGAAGAGCAATTCTATTGACCCTGAGGACCTAGCTGAGGACAGTCTTTGACTCTGTGTCCTATCATGCCACAACTGAAAAAATGCCACTACCCGCTCTTCACATACTTTGATGGTGTTTACCACAAGTCAGGCAAACAGGATAGGTGCGGGAATTGCTAACACTGCCCTTGGTCTTAGATCTTGTGCTCTATCTTTGATACCCACTTTGAACTTATGAAATAGAGCACTGGCTAAAGAAAGTGCCTGAACTGATGACTTAGGACAGAATAGAGAATGGTTTCGTCCTTCTGACTTAGGTTGAGCAAAGATGAAACTACCTATCTTCATTTTCTTATTCTACTTCTCCCTCATCATAATCTATTGCTCCTCAATCTGCTAAGAATAAGTCATAAGCCTAGCTAAAGTCATGTCATTATTCAGCATGACAGATCTGTACTCATTAACCATGCTATCATTCACCCCTAAAATGAACTTACTGATCCTTTCCCTACTATCTGTAACCACATGAGGGGCATATGTAGCTAATTGAGTAAACTTAAGAGAATACTCTTTCACTGTCTTATTGGCCTTCCTGAGATTGATGAATTCTAACACCTTAGCTTTCCTAAGCTCAAGGGGAAAGAATCTATCGGGAAAAGCAGATGCAAACTCCTCCTACTCAACTGGCCCTGGATTATCTGCCCTCTCTGACTTCCACTACTTGAACAAAGTGTAAGGAACATCTTGCAAATGATATACAGCTATCTAAGCACACTCAAAAGTAGTCATCCCCATGATGTGTGTCACCTTCTGTGCTTGATCTAAGAATTCCTGAGTATCCTCCTCTTTCTTAGACCCAAGAAAGGATGGAGGATTGATTTGGTTGAAATCCTAAATCTTGGCTACAGCTGAATTGTAAACTGGATTGGCCGAAATAACAGCTGGTCATTCATTCTGAGCAGCAACTAAGTTAGCAAGAGTAGTGAATGCAGCTCCAAACTCTGCACGAGAAACATGATCACCCAAAGAATCTTCGGCCAAGGGGCAGACTGATTGACATTTCTTCTTTTAGGAGGCATGTTCTATAGAAGAAAGGGAGAAATGGATTAGACTAAGAACTTGAATTATGATTATGCTCACTGGCACGACATAAATTCTAAAAGAAAGGAAACTATTCCTAAAATATCTTTTCCCATTCTCTATATAAATGTGGCACTCAACATACCCATGTACAAGACTCTAAGAGATGCGACATTCATACTTCCTAGGACTCTATTCAACCTGGCTCTGATACAAAGTTTGGAACTCCCCGAATATGGTACCCTTAAGGCTACACGATTCTCATCACTCCAAAGGACCACAAGCTAACCCATGACAGCTATATGTACCTTTATACTACAAAAAATCTTGAATAATGCACAAACATAAACTGAAAGGCCATAAAGTTCACATAACGAAGTAAAAAATAACGTCTAAACAGGGTATGCAATACCCAAAACAAATGTAAAAATACTAAATTCTAAAACATGATAGTCTAAAAAGTCTCTAACTGATTGAACAATCTAAGGAAGGAGTTGATGGACATGTCCCCAACTAACTCTAACTAATAAACTAATTAATCAGCTAATAGAGAAATAACCATGTTCTCGAATGATGAGGACTCACTTCTAACTCTGAGTACTAAAACTAGAATATAGTCCTGATCTAGAGCTCGTGTCTCTAAACCTATTGTATAAAACACCATAGCGCAAATACATCAATACTTTCAATATACTGGTATGCATGTAGGGTAGGATGAATGCATGGGGTTCATATTCATGAAAAATACTGGCTAACTGACTAATATAAATGTGAGAATACATGCATCCATACTTAGTAACTATATCTTAAAATGTGATAATATAAGTATTGAATTTGAATACTGATAGCATGATATTTTGATAACTAATATAACTAAAACATAAGTGGTTGTATCTGACAGTCTTAAATCTACTGGAACCATTTAAGTTTCATTCTGTATCTAAGTTGACTGTATCTAACAGTCCTAGATTCTGAAGAACTATATGAGTTCTTTTACTGAGACTGATACTGACACTGTGGGAGATAGTCATCTAATCGACATGCCCCAAATGATGCACTATAGCTGAATTGGGGTCCAATCTATGCCCTGATCGAAATGGTGTCAATACCATACCACTAGTAAGGACAATATGTTAGTAACCCTAAAATAATAGGTAACTCTAATGAGAACCGTGGTAAACCTCATATAGCAGGTTAAGCCACCTCATCTACCCTCTTATAAAAGGCTATGATGTCTCTACCTAATCTTGCTACATTGTTCTGGAATACAAGGATTATGTTTTGACATAGAGTATTGTGAAAACATGACATGACTCTAATCACACAACTAATATTTCGGGAAGAAGTACCCCCAGGACTCGATGGATGGAAAACTGACCAAGCATAACTTAATTTAACAAATAACTAACATCATAATACATAATACATTTATTGAAGCATTCCGTCAAAACATTTGATATGCAAAACTTGTACATACATGGGGATTCCATGATATCATACTAGTTGGTCATTGTTTTTTCATCTAGGCATTTAATCAAACACATGGTAGGCATAACACATGGAGACAATATTATGCAATAATTAATCATCATGATCCATCTCTAATTTCATCATCTAGGGTTTATTAAAAGGTTCAAATGAATAGAAATTTATACACATCAATTCCATCTAAAATTGATCACCCACAAAGGATTTCAATTCAATTGATCATTCTCAACATAAACAGAATAATAACCAC
This sequence comes from Capsicum baccatum var. pendulum, assembly GCA_030864225.1. Lineage (NCBI taxonomy): Eukaryota > Viridiplantae > Streptophyta > Magnoliopsida > Solanales > Solanaceae > Capsicum > Capsicum baccatum. Next base: position 139,852,588 of record CM061560.1, read on the forward strand.
ATAAAATTCGTAAATAAATCCATAAACTTAAACTTAGAAAATAGATTCTTGGGCTTCAAGGATGGAAGGAGTCCATGAATGAACACTATGCATACCTTAGTTCGTTAACTTGTTAAGATTGATGGAGGAAATTCTTGATTCCGAATCTTCTATGAAAATCCCTAGGTTGTTCTTGAAAAGTTTTTGAGAGAAGAGAGTGTATTTTGGGTACAAAGAGGTTGAACACGTGTTAAAGGGCGTAGATAGGGGTGGGAAATTGACCCTTTCAATCCTGATCGCATTTGTAATTTCAGTAAAAATATCTTGAATTGAACCCCTGGCGTGATGCGGTGCTATCACGCCGTGTCACTAAAATTTGGCAATCAAGAATCTGAGGGATGCTGTGATATGGAGACATCGCGTTGCCCCTTTTTTTATGACCTTAAACTTTGGTGTGACGCAAAGGAACTCGCGCTAACACACTGGAAAATGGACATTGCTGAGTCTGGGCCCTAGCGTGATGCGCCATAATCACGGACCCCTACTGGAATTTTCCAAAATATATTTCCTCTTGTGGTGCGGCACACCACTAAGTAATATGGTGCAGTTTTATGATTGGAACTTGAAATAGTCCTAATTTCTGACCGGGTTATAGGATTTGGGTGAATCTTATATGGATGGAAAGCTTCTTGAATTTCCCATATTGTGTTTAAGTTATCTGGAGGCGTAGGTTATGACCTTTCCATACTACATGAGGAACCAACCCAAACCTACTATGGATGCATCATAATACACTATGAACCTATCTAGACCATCTGAAAGAGCTAAAATCGGAGTTGAGGTGATCGAGTCTTCACCTTCTGAAAATTCATCTCACAAGGATCTGACCACTAAAACTTTACTTTCTTCTGAGTTAATTTGGACATAGGGAATGGAATAGAAGAAAGTCCCTCAACAAATAGTCTGAAATAGTCAGCCAAACCTAAGAAACTCCTAATATCAGATGGAGAGATAGGTCTAGGACAGATTCTTACTGTTTCAGTTTTTTGAGGATCAACTCTAATACTATCACTTAAAATGATGTGACCAAGGAATTCTTTGTACCTTAGCCAAAATTTGCACTTAATGAATTTTGAGAATAACTAATGATCTCTGTGAGTCTGAAGTACTTTCCTGAGATGGTCTGCATTATCATGCTCACTGTGGAAATAGACCAGAATATCATCTATAAGGACTATAATGAACATGTCCAAGTACTTCTTGAACACACAGTTCATCAAGTCCATCAAAGTGGCTGTGGCATTGGTACGAGCAAATGACAAGACTAAAAATTTGAAGTGACTATACCAAGTTCGGAATGCTATTTTCAGAATGTCACATTCCCTAACTCTGAGCTGATGATAGGCGTATCTGAGATCTATCTTAGTATAATAACTTGCACCTTGAAGTTGGTGAAAGAATTCATCGATTTTTGGAAGAGATTACTTTTTCTTGACCGTGACCTTATTGAGTTGGTGGTAGTCTATTAACATTAGGAGAGAACCGTCTTTCTTGAGTACGAATAATACTGGGCCTGAAAAATCTTTCAATTGTTCTTTCAGTCCTCTGAGTTCTGTTGTTGCCATTCTATATGGAGGAATATAGATAGGCTGAATATTTAGAAGAAGATCAATGCCAAAGTCTATTTCTCTTTCAGGAGGAATTCATGGAAGATCTTCGGGAAAGACATCAGAATATTTATTCACTACTAGGACTGATTCAACGCTAGGAGTTTTGGAACTAATTTCCTTAAGTTTGAAAAGATGATAGATACATCCGTTAAATATCATTTTCCTTACCGGAAGGTGGGAAATAAGCTGACCCCTTAAACCGGATACACTACCCTTCTACTCTAGGACAGTTTTATTTAGGAATTGAAACAGGACTATTCTATTTCTACATTTGACTGTGGAGTAGAAGGAATGAAGCTAATCCATGCCGAGAATAATTTCAAAATCAGTTATCTCTAATTCGGCTAATTCTACTGAACTAACTTTCCAAAATATTATAACTGGGTAGTTCCTGTATAACCGTTGGGCTATGTTGCTTTTACCTACTGAGGTAGAGACTAAAAAGGGCTCTGCTAGTATTTTAGGACTGACTCCAAAATCAACAACTAAATAAGGAGTTACAAAAGACAAAGATGTTCTTGGATCTAGCAAAGCATAAACATGCACATGTAATATCTATAATGTACCGGTAACCACATCATGAGAATTTTCTAAATCTTGTTGGGACTGAAGAGCATCGAGATGATTTGGGTGTTGCCCACTAGTAGCACTAGAGGTGGCACCCTAATGATTTAGGCAATCGAACCGAGATGAAGGGCAATTTTCTTGACCCTAAGGACCTGGCTGAGGACAATATCTAACTTTGTTGCGTAGCCTGCCACAACGGACACAAATGCCACTACCCACTGTAAACACACCTTGATGGTGTTTACCAAAGTCTTGCAAAGAGGATAGGTGCGGGCACTGTTAACACTACCCTTGATCTTAGATCCTGGTACTCTATCCTTGTTACTCTTTATGAACATAGGAATTGGAGAAATACCTAAAGAAGGAGCTGGAACTGATGACTTAGGATGGAACTGAGAATGGTTTCCTTTTTCTGACTTAGGCTTAGCAAAGTTGAAACTATTTGTCTTTGTTCTCTTATTCTGCTACTCCCTCATCTTAATCTTTGCTCCTCAATCTGCTGAGCATGAGTCATAAGCCTGAATAAAGTCATCTCCCTATTTATCATGGTGGAACTGCACTCATTAACCACGCTATCATTCACCCCTTAAACGAACTAACTCATCCTTGCTCTGCTATCTGCAACCACATGAGGGGCATATCTAGATAATTGAGTAAACTTAAGAAAATACTCTTTCACTATCATATTGCCCTGCCTGAGGTTGATGAATTCTATCACCGTAGCTTCCCTAAGCTCTAAGGGAAAGAGTATATCAAGGAAAGTAGATGCAAAATCCTACCACCCAACTGACCCTGCATTATCTTCCCTCTCTGACTTCCACTACTGGAACCAAGTGTGAGAAATATCCTGTAACTAATATGAAGCTATCTCAACATAATCAACAGTAGTCATCCCCATGATATCTATCACCTTCTCCACCTGATCTAAGAATTCCTGAGGGTCCTTATAAGTCTTAGACTTGAGAAAGGATAGAGGATTTATTTGGGTGAAATCCTCAATCCTGGCTATAGCTAAATTGGAAACTAGATTGGCCAAAATGACAGCTGGTGGTTCTTTCTGAGAAGAAACTGAGTTAGCAAGAGTAGTGAATGCAGCTTAGAACTCTGCATGAGAAACATGATCAACCAAAGAATCTTCGGGTAGAGGGGCTGACTGATTTCTATTTTTTCTTTTTGGAGGCATGCTCTATAGAAAAAAGGGAGAAATGGATTAGACTGAGAACTTTACTTGTTATTATTCCCACTGGCATGACATGAGTTCTGTAAGAAGCAAAACTATTCCTAAAACATCTTATATCCTCCTGTACATAAATATGGCACGCAACATACCTATGTATAAGACTCTACTAGATAAGGCTTTTAGACTTCTTACAACTCAATTGAACCAGGCTCTGATACCTAGTTTATAACGCCCCAAATATGGTACCCAGGATGCTACATGGTTCTCATGACTTCGAAGGACCATGTGCTAACCTATGACAGATATCTGTACCTGTATACTGCATAAAATACTGAATAATGCAAAAACATGAATTGAAAGGGCATAAAGTTCACATAACTAAAGTAAAACATAACATTTAAATGGCGTATAAAACACCCAAAACAAAATTAAAAATAATAAAGTCTAAAACATGATAGTGTAGAAATCCTCTAACTGACAGAACTGTCGGAGTAAGGAGTTGATGGGACAAGTCCCCAACTAAATCCAACTAATAAACTATTTACAGAGATAATAGAGAAATAATTATGTTCTTAAATGATGAGGACTCACTCCTAACTCTGACTACTAAAACTGGAATATACTGTTGATCTGGAGCTTATGTCTATAAACCTATGGTATAAGAAATCATAGCACAAATGCATTAGTACTTTGAATGTACTGGAATGCATCTGATGTAGGCTGAAGGCATGGGGTTCATATGCATGAACAATGCTGGCTAACTAACTACTATGAATATGAGAATAAAGGCATGCATACATAGTAACGTTATCTGAAATCATGATAATGTGAGTACTGAATCTGAATACTAATAACATGGCAAACTAAAAACTGATATGATTGATAACATGAGTAACTATATCTGACAGTCCTTAATCTGGTATAACTTTTTGAGTTCTTTTTTGTATCTGAGTTGACTGTATCTGATAGTCCTAGATTCTGAAGAACTATCTGAGTACTTTTACTAAGACTAATACTGAGACTTTTGGATGTAGTGATTTGTAATGCCCCGATTCACTGAACCGAAATGCTACACGGTGCTCATGACCTCAAGGGACCACAAGATAACCCATGACTGATATCTGTACCTGTAAACTACATAATATCTATAAAAATATGTTGAAACATGAACTGTAAGGCTATAAGGTTCAATATCGATACATATCTGAAAAATATGATATAACAATGCCAAAAAAACATAAATACAGGAGCCTAAACATCTAATCTGACATCTAGTCTGAAAGCCTCTAACTGAACTAAATAAGGAGTTGATGGGACATGTCCCCAACTAACTCCAACTACTGAAATAAAGTAAAAACTAAAATAGAAATGAAATCATCATGTCCTCAAAGGATGAGGACTTACGTCTAACTCTAACTGTTGATCCTAGAATCTACTACTGATTTGGAGTTCATGCCTCTAAACCTATGGTTTAAGATAAGAGAAAGCACCATAGCGCAAATGTGTCAATATATTTGAATGTACTGAGTATACGAGTGAGGTAGGCTACATGCAAATGGTTATATGCATGGACAATACTAACTAATATGAACGTGAGAGTACATACATGCATACATAACTATAACTGAACTAGTAGAGATACGACTACTAAGTTTGAATACTGACAACATGAGTACACTAATAATGAGATTCTGAAAGACTGAGTTTACTGATATTGCTATGTAAATCACTAATAAGTGATGGATCTAATACAGTATTACTGAATACTAAGAGACTGATATTGCATTACTGATAAATGAATGATTGTTTCTGACAGTTCAAATTATGAAAAACTGGTCTGATTGAATATATCTGACAGTCTTGAAGATTATTACTAATAGCATGAGTTTTGATAAATTTTGTGATTGATATCATAAGTGACTCTATCTGATAGTCCATAAATTTGAAGGAAACTATCTGTGTTCAATTCTCTTTCTGAGTTGATTGTATCTGACAGTCTTGATATATACTGAAATCTGAAGATCTATCTGAGTTCTTTATTGAGACTGGGTAGCTATAGCTGACAGTCCTGATATCTATAATTGAAACTATGGAAAGTAGTTATCTAACCGACATGCCCTAAATATGCTATAATAGCTAAGCTGGGGTCCAATCTTTGCCCCGACTGGAGGGGTGTCAATACTGGGCCACTGGTAAGGATAGCTGTGAGAACCCTATAATGGCAGGTGCTCAAATAAGAATAGTGGGAACCCTAAACTAATGGGTTAAGCCACCTCATCAACCCTAGTCTGATGGGTTAAGATGTCTAAACCTACATTGCCTACATAGTTCTAGAACATAAGGATGACTACTAAGAATCACACCCTGAACTGGTGGGTGAGTTACCATCGTTGGGTTCACTCGGTGCTAACTTCTACTCACATATGAAGGACACCGAACTGAATAACTAAGCTGAACTAGATAACTGAACTGAACTAATTAGCTGAACTGATACTGATTAACTAGACTTATACTAATGGTATTATTTAGCAAAGCTAAACTAAGTTTACTGGATTTCAATGACTGACGGAATGTACTGAGTTCTGAGGACTGGTTGAGAGTACAAAAGTTGCTGAGATTGACTATGAATACTGAGGTTGCTGAGGTTACTAAGCACTGAGATTACTGAGATTACTGAAGTACTGAGATTACTGAGATTTCTGAGTTTTCCTGAGTCACATGACTGACTGAATCCTATAGATCATGTCTTGACTGATAGTATCATGAAAAGATGACATGGCTCTAGGCACACAACTATATTTTTTGGGTACAAGTACCCCCAGGACTCGATGGAAGGAAACTGACACAACTTGAACTTTTTGAGTACACGACCATCAATAAAAATCCATAATACATGAGTGGGGGATTTCATGAAGTACATGGTGATCATAATATCCATCATGAATAGGAATTCTTATAATCAAGTCATAAGTCTCATATTCTAATACCATTGGCATTTTGACAACATATAATATTCATAGTAATCACATGGAAACCATTCAAGCGTAAGGGAACGACAACATGTAACGTTTAGTTCATATTATAATGATTTGGGGATATGATACTTCATGTATTTATTCAACATCTTAAACATGGTAAGGAAAGTATGGATATTTTGTGTACATAATTTCTATCTCCATTATCATACATGCTTTATACAACAACAATAACAACATATAATTTGCATGGAAATTCATATTGGAGTGTATGACTAACACGGACTTATTATTTAGATATCACAAAATCATGTAAATATGAAGTTCTAACATACTAGGCATTTTATCGAACACCTTGCATGCATTCTTTAAGGCATAGGGGGATTTCATATTCGCATTCTATCAATCGATCTAAAGATTATGTTTTTCAACTAACAATATAACTTTCATGAGATATACAGTCACGATGCTATTATATAGAAAAACAAATAAGCATCAACATGGATATGATCATATTACTACAATCAACCAAGCTTTTGTATTTTAAAGATTGATTCTTTAACTCTAAGGACGAAAAGAATCCGTGGACGAACACTATGCATACCTTAGATGGGAGGTTCTTGATGATTGACAGAGGAATTTCCATAATATTGGAACTTCAATCTTAATTATGCAACCCTAGTTGTTTTTCTCTTTCAGTGCTCTTGGATGATGAGCTTTGTGATGTTAATAGTGTTGTAATATGTTTAGAAGCTATATATTTTGTAGGGTTAAGTTTAGGGACGTGTAAGGAGTGTTAAAAGACTTAATTACCCTTCAAATAACTCAAAACAGTGTGTTTTTGGCACCTGGAACTGACTTAGGTAGCACCTAACTAATCGCCTAGGTTTGGTTGGGCGGTGCCTAACCAATTGCCTATCCTTGCTGTCTCTCACGAAATTGGGCATAACTTTTCACTCGGGTATTGGATTAAGGTGAAATTGGTATCGTTGGAACACTAATTCAATTATATACAATTTAGTTGGTAGAAATATGCATAAATACCATATTAACATCAAGTAATTCTCTTTCAAAGATTACCCTTGCAAAATCGAACACTAAAACTTGATGGATTCAAAAAATCTTAGCTTGTATTACCTTAAGTGACTCATATGAGCATGCTTAATGTATCATCTGCTATCTTATTGCTAGGATACTCATTGTAAGTCATGCACTAAAATGCTTCTCACAAGATAGGAGGTTTCATACGTAGGAAAAATGGTTCGTCTCCTAGCTTCGAAACATACGGGGTATTACAATATCTCTCCCTTAGGAATATTCATCCTCGAAAGGAAATTAACTGAGGTGGGAGAGATGATAAGATAAAGTACGTACAAGACATACACTACTGAATCATTGGTTCATGACTGGCATGACTTAAAGTTGAGCACAGCATACTGAACATGCATATCTGATGCATGGGAAGCTGATTTATGATTATAAGACTGAGGAGTCTAATAAAGTAAGTTTTCTCAAAATGAGAATGCATATCTGATGCACAACTGAAAGGCTGAATCCATTCATATATGATCAATGATTATATGACTGACATAATACGTGAATGCATGACTAAAAGTACTAATGAGATGATCACACATATTTGATGCGTGAATTCATGACTAAACTTACTCATGAACATGCAATGGTAAAGGTATCAAGTTTGAACTGAAAATTGAGCATGGACCTAAATAACAAGTTTGGCATTGAAATAAGAACATGAGAACGAGTAAGTTAAGGAAAACTGTTACCTTGAACTTATAATACTGATAAGTTTGAGATTAATTACTCCATATGCATGATCGGAAACATGAGAACCTAACTAAGTCTGAGACATGGTAGATATACTGAACATCATGATCTAAACTAAATCTTGAAAACATGGCATATGACTGAAGTTGGAGTTTAAGGGTTAACTTATGAGTACCGCTTCTCCAAACTGGATTCATTACAAGAAAATAGAGCAGCATGTTTATGTCATAAAATTTTAAGGGTATGATGTATCACCCCCTTTGGACACTATGTCCCTCAAAGAATATTGACTTGGATGAGCTACTGAGGGGAAATTAAGGTGATGCGTAAGACACCTAGGAACAGAGTCATGACTGAATAGCTAGGATCTAAAACTAAGACATGATAGATGAACTATGATGAACACAGGTGCATAAATATACTAACTTATCTGATTAACTAAATAACTGATAGCTGAATACTGGATCTGGAAAGCTAAACTATACTTAGTCTGAATAGCTGAGCTGAGATTTTTGAGTTTTATGCATAGGAGATAAGGACTAACTGAGTAGAATAAGGTATCTAAGCATGGATTCATGAAGTCTGTATTATTTTCGAATGCGAGAGAAAGCTTACGACATGTCTCTAAGGTATTCTATAAACTGGGATACTGAAACACTAATAAGTGAGTACTGACAACCTGAATGCTATAGTCAAGCATGTATGGAACTGAACTGATTTTCACATCTGGTTACTGAACTGAAGATGACATTATAACTAAGCCTATAGTTAGTACAGAAGAACTGAATTAAAGGACTGAACACTGATCACTGAGTGCTGGATACTAAAACTATAATTGATTTGGCAACTCAGTTTTTGATGGCTACATACTGGGGACTAACATAAATCAAGGATCTAAATGTACAGTTATACTTTGTACTTTCCAAACTTCTATATAGGAACCCTTGCTAGACGTTTACTTGCATATTTATCATGACATTCAAGCCTATCTTCACAACTGCACTCTCATGCAAATTAAGCATGCAATAATCTTATCTTCTCTAAACTACTGCTCATCAATACACTTTTCCATAAGGAGAGCTAAATGGAGGAGTAAATCAGGAGTACCTGAAACATGAATAGATACAAACTAAACTTTACACATGACTAAAACTTGAGAAATAAAATATCAATAGTTTGGATTTACCAATAAGGTCTGAACTGAGGATATACATGACATAGTCTAAATGTATCTGATATGTAGGGGCATAGCATAAGTCATGGAAGCTAAGTATACTAGAAATCATGATATGCGTACATAATTCATGAGCTCCATGACCTGAGTCTAGAGTTTCTGTACTCGTGGGACATAATTTGTAACACTGACGGAGCTAGAACTGACCCCCTTATACTGTGAACTGAAGGCGCACATGATCCAATAGAAAGTGCATAAAAGTAGATTATTCTCATGGAAAATTACTCGTACTATGGAGTATAAGGGACTCCTTATGATAGAAATTGAATTCATACATGCTTATAGTTCGTGACCATAGATTTGGTATGCAATGTCTGAGTTGGTTTCGTGATAGCTGAAGTGAAAAACTCTACACTTAGATGAGAATGGGTCTAGAATTGTATTCCCTTACTGCTTTCTATACATATTGGCTCAACTACTAAAATCTTAGGGCCTGGCTTAGGTAATTGACCTACCATCACATACCTACATTATGTTTAACACCTATCTATGTTACTAAACACATCATCTGATTCTATTTCCTCATATACTGCTAATATCATATTCACACCATTTTGGTTAATTTTTAGTCAATAAACTTAAGTATTTAGCTCGTACTGTTCAAGCCTACTGATCTAATCCCCATGAATACATAATCTGATCAAATAGAATAATACTATCCTAATTCTACTACTACTAAACTTTTTGGTTCAAGAATGAGTTCTCATGATCATGAATAAAATCTGTACGAACTTGGAACAATAATGAAGTGATGGGATACTATTTGAGTCTGTGTCTTATCCCATAACTGACTATAGGGACTGTCTGAGAAAGCCCTATCTTTAGGACTTTGAACTTCACTGTTTCTGTTACCTTAAAAGTAAGGTAAAATAAACATGAGGGGTGGATGAAATGAATCTACATGGGTTCCATAAAGAAACTTTCCATAGCATGATCTTGAGACATGAAAGAAGGGAAACTGTTCCTAAAACATCTCATAGCGTCCTGCACATAAATGTGATTCACAACATGCCCATGTACAAGACTCTACTTAATGAAACTTTTTTAGAATGCAACATTCCCTAACTCTAAGCTGATGATAGTCAAATTTGAGATCCATCTTAGACAAATAACTGGCACCACGAAGTTGGCCAAACAAGTCATCGATTTTGGGAAGAGATTGTTGGTTTTTGATCGTGATCTTATTGAGTTGGTGGTAGTCTATACACATTCTGAGAGAACCATCTTTCTTGTGCATGAATAATACTGGAGCACCCCATGGGGAAACGCTGGGCCTGATGAATCCATTATCTAAGGGTTCTTTAAATTGTTCTTTCAGTTCTATAAGTTTTGTTGGTGCCATTCTGTATGGCAGAATAGAGATAGGATGAGTATTTCTAAGAAGATTAATGAAAAAATCTATTTCCCTTTTGGTAGGAATTCCTAGAAGACCTTCGGGAAATAAATCTGAATATTCATTCACTACTTGGACTGATTCAAGGATGGGAGTTTCTGAACTAATGTCCTTAACTTGGACAAGATGATAGACACATTCTTTAGATATCATTTTCCTTGCTTGAAAGAAGGAAATAAGGTGATCCTTGAAAGCAGATTCACTACCCTTCCACTCAAGGATGGGTTCATTTGGGAACTGAAAGTGGACTATTTTGTTTCTACAGTCACTTGTGGAATAGTAGGAATTAAGCAAATCAAACCCTAGAATTACATCAAACTCAGTCATCTCTAATTCATCTAAGTCGGCTGAAGTAACCTTATAAAATATCATAAATAGGCAGTTCCTGTATACCCGTCGGGCTATGATGGTTTTACTCACTAGGGTAGAGACTGAAAATGACTCCTCTAGAATTTCGGCACCGACTCTGAAATCAACTGCTAGATAACGAGTGACAAAAGGCAAAGAATCTCTTAGATCTAGCAAAGCGTAAACATGCACATGAATGACCAGTAACCTACAGGTTACCACATAAGGTGAATTTTCCTTATCCTGTCGTGAATGAAGAGCATAGAGATGATTTGGGTGTTTTCCACAAGTAGCACTAGAGGTGGCATCCTATTGATTTGGGCGATCGGACTGAGTTGAAGAGTGATTCTATTGACCATGAGGACCTGGCTGAGGACAGGCTCTGACCCTGTGGCCTGGCTTTCCAAAATCGAAACAAATGCCATTACCCACTCTACATACACCTTGATGGTGTTTAGAGTAAGTCTGGAAAAGAGGATAGGTGCGGGCACTGCTAACACTGCCCTAGCTCTTAGTGTCTGGTGCTCTACCTTTGTTACCCTCTCTCAACTTAGGAATTGGAGCACTGGATGAGAAAGGAGATGGAACTAATGTCTTTGCCCTCTTATTCTACTTCTCCCTCATCTTAATCTTTTGCTCCTTAATCTTCTGAGCATGAGTTATAAGCCTGGCTAAAGTTATGTCACTATTTAGCATGGCAGATCTATACTAATTAACCAACGCTATCATTCACCCCTAAAATGAAGTTACTCATCCTTGCCCTGCTATGTACAAACACGTAAGGGGTATATATATCTAATTGAGTAAACTTAAGAGAATACTCTTTATCTATCATATTTCCCTACCTGAGGTTGACGAATTCTAACAGCTTAAATTCCCTAAGCTCTAGGTGAAAGAATCTATCAAGAAAAGCAGATACAAACTTCTCCCACTCAACTATCTCTGCATCATCTACTCTCTCTGACTTCAACTACTTGAAATAAGTATGAGTAATATCCTGCAACTAATATATAGCTATCTCAGCATTCTCAATAGTAGCTATCCATATGATGTTTGTCGCCTTCTTCACCTGATCTAAGAATTCTTGGGGTCCTCATCTGTCTTAGACCCGAGAAATGATGGAGGATTTGTTCGTGTGAAATCCAGAATCCTGGTTGTAGCTAAATTGGAAACTGGATTGGCTAGAATTACAGCTAGTCATTCATTCTAAGTAGCAACTGAGTTAGCAAGAGTAGTGAATGCAGCTCTGCACTCGGCAGGAGAAACATGATCGCCCAAAGGATCTTCGGGCTAAGAGGCTGAGTGATTTTTGTTTCTTCTTTTCAGAGGAATCTTCTGTAGAAGAAACGAATAAATTGATTAGATTGAGAACTTTACTTGTGATTATGCTCACTGGCACAACATTAATTCTAAAAGAAGCGAAACTATTCCTAAAACATCTTATAGCCTCATGTACATAAATGTAGCATGCAACACACCCATGTACAAGACTTTATAAGATTCGGCTTTCAGACATCCTAGGACTCTATTGAACCTGGCTCTGATACCATGTTTATAACGCCCTGAATTTTGTATCCAAAATGCTACAAGGCACTCATGACCTCAAAGGACAAGAAGCTGACCTATGATAGATATTTGTAACCATTTGCTGCATAAAATACTGAATAATGCAAAAACATGAACTGAAAGTCCTTAAGGTTCTCATAACTGAAGTAAAACATAACATCTAAACTGGTTAGGAAATACCTAAAACAAAACTAAAAATACTAAAGTCTAAAACATAATAGTCTAGAAATCCTCTAACTGACTGAACTATTGAGTCAGGAGTTGATGGGAAATGTCCCTAACTAACTTAAACTAATAAACTAACGAATGAGATAACAGACAAATAATTATGTCTTCGAATGATAAGGACTCACTTCTAACTCTGACTGCTGAAACTGGAATGTACTGCTGATCTGACAATACTGATAATTGATATAAATCATAATATGAGTGAGTATATCTAACTGTCCTAAAGTTGGTAGAACTATCTGAGTTTCATTCTGTATCTGAGTTGACTATATCTAATAGTCCTGGATTTTGAAAAACTATCTAAGTTCTTTTAATGAGACTGATACTAAGACTGTGAGAGGTAGTAATATGATCGAGATGCCCCAAATAATGTATTATAGCTGAATTGGGGTCCAATCTATGCCTCGATTGAAAGGGTGTCAATACCGTGCCACTGGTAAGGAAAATATGTGAGTTACCATAATATAATAGGTAACTTTAATGAGAATGGTAGGAACCCTCATATAGAAGGTTAATCCACCTCATCTACCCTTATATAGCAGGCTATGATGTCTTAACCTATGTTGGCTACATAGTTGTAGAACGCAAAGATTTCTTCTAAAAATTACACCCTCATATAATAGGTGAGTTCCAGCCCCTGGGTTCGCTCGGAGCTGACTTATACTCCAATCTTGATAGACACTAAACATGATTTACTAACCTGAACATGGACTGAGTTACTGACTTTTGTTGACTGACAAAATACTACTGATATCTAATAACTGACTGAGTTTAAGAGATCATGGAGATTTCCTGAGTCATAAGACTGAATAAAATCTAAGGATCATGGCTTGACTGAGCGTATCGTGAAAACATGACATGGCTCTAAGAACATAGCTAATGTTTTGGGTACAAGTACCCCTGGGACTCGATAGATGGAAAACTCACCAAGCATAACTTACTTGAACACATAATTAAAATCATAATCCATAATACATTTATAGAAGAATTCCATCAAAACATGTGATAGGCATAACTTGTACATATATGGGGATATCATTATATCATACTAGTTGGCATTGTTCCTTCATCTAGGAATTTAAACAAACACATGGTAGGTATAGCACATCTAGACAACATTATACAATAATTAATCATCATGATTCATCTCAAATTTAATAATCTAGGTTTTATTCATAGTTTCACATGAATATACATCTATACAAAATAATTCCACATAAAATTGATCAGCCAACATATGTTTAAATTCAATTGATCATTCTCAACTTAAACAAAATAAACCCAACATGAAATTCATAAATAAATCCCTAAACATAAACTTAGAAAAGGGATTCTTGGTCTTCACGTATGGAAGGAGTCCATGAATTAACACTAGGCTTACCTTAATTCATGATTTTGTGAAGATTGACGAAGGAATTTCTTGATTTTGACTCTTCTATGAAAAGCCATAGGTTGTTCTTGAGAAGTTTTTTAGAGAAGAGAATGTATTTTGGGTGAAAAATGGATGAATCACCTATTAAAAAACTTAAATAGTGGTGGAAAATTGACTTTTTTAACCTTGGACATATCTTGTAATTTCAGTAAAATTTCCTAAATTGAACTCCTGGCGCAACGCTGTGCTATTGTGTCGTCTTACTGGAATTTGACAATTGGATAACAGAGGGATGGCACGACATGGATCCATTGTGTTGACCCTTTTTGTGTGACCTGGAACTTTAACATGACATTGAGGAAATCGTGCGAAGACACTGGAAAATGGATAATTCTGAATTTAGGCCCTAGCGCGACGCGCCATAATCGCGAACCCCTCCTAGACTTTTCCAAATGCCATTTTCTCTGTGGCTCGGTGCACCACTAACTAATATGGCATTGTTTCATCATTAGATCTTGAAATATTTGTAACTTCTAACCCAGTTATCGAATTTGGAAAAATATTATATCATTGGAAAGCTTATTGAATTTCCTACATGGCAAAAAGTTAAAATCTTTAAAATTCCTCATGGAATAACCATCAGTCAATATAGAATCTAATATTAGAAATTCTTGAGATGAAATTAGCTTGGAAAAGTATGAAGTATTACAATTATGGTCACCACATCCTTCAAGAACATGACATACTTAGGTATTCCCGGCAAAACATCTAACAATGGGAGGTTAATATGACGTTCTTTGAATATGTCAAAGAATGTCACGAGACATCTATATTAATAATCCTTTTTAAGACATTATGGGAATCATAGTGTTGGTATTTCTTGAACCTTCCTATCTTTATTAGATTTGTGGAACTCAAAATTCCTTAGTTTTTTGCTTCTTTAACTGTCACTTGCTTTTATTTTCCCATCACCTCTTGATTTTTCTTGGGAGGTCTGTTAGAGAGATATTTACCACTCCTCAAGGGGATTGTTGTTACTTTCTTCACATTTTCTGTTTCACTTAGCAACTAGCTATCCCAACTGTATCTTTAGAGTTTTCTAGGCAAGTTTCTGATTTTTAATTTCTGCAGCCATTTTTTCTTGATTGATCCGGATCTTTATCAATGTTTATTTCATATTACTGACTTGTTTTTCTTGCTGTTGAAACCATTTTGTTTTACCTTTATTTTTTCCCCATGAATTGGTAGGCTGACTCTACCACTTGTGATTGTAGGCATTACCATAATTCCCCTATGTTCATTGCCCACAAAATTTATAGACACTAAATTTACTCTACATCATTCTGTAGGGTAGCCATGAATACGACATATCTCACACGATAATGTAGTTTGTTGAACTACATTTACTTGAGCCTGAGGTTTGTTCACACATAGTTTACCAAATGGCATCATTTTTTTTTATTTTGCAAGGCTGATAGTTGAGCGACCTAAGTTATGTCACTATCTACCTCAATTATATCTACAGGCTTTTTCACCATAATTCTACAAATATCACTTTGACAATAAGAATTAACTTATGCAATTCAATGCAGGAAAGTATGCAACTTATCATACGTTTTATCTAATGCTTGACTACCTGCAGATGAATCTAAAAAAAAAATTGTATGGCCAAGAGCTTCAACAAAAGTTTGATCCAATACTTCATTTGTATATTAATAGTGTTTGAAATCCCTAAAAAGAGATTTAAACCTCTCCCCTGCATGATATAAGTTCTTGTTCAACTTATTTTTAAAATTTAGAATCTGACTATGTAGCCTTGTAGTCTTGCCGGATTGAGAGAACACAATAAGGAACTTCTTTGCCAGATCATTCTTAGTAGTGATAGATTTTGAAGGTTATGAATTCAGCCACTTTTTTTGTTCCTCCAAAAGTGATAGGGGAAGAAAGTTAGCCTCATATAGTCAGTGAAGACTATAGTGGGGATGAAAGTATCATTTATTTCTAAGAAATCTTGTAGATGAACTTGTGGATCCTCATGTGATACAACTGTTAATTGAACATTGTTGTGGAATAGCTTCACCATATTCTATTAGAGCTCAAATATAACTCAAGGTTTCAGTCTATAGATGGAAGGGGTAACATTAATTTTGAGTAAGATTGCCACTACGCGTACTATCCTGTGGGTTCATGGATCTTTAGCCATTAGTAAAGGAATAACTTCTTTCTAATGGCTTTGAGGTATCCAATAGATAAGTATTATTTTTCTCCTTAACTGATGTAAGCACTTCTTAGATTCAGTATAAGAGTTAACCAAATCCCTTAGGCTTGCAAGCGTACTTAAGTTTAAAACATGTACCTGTAAATTTAGATGCTAATATAAAGGTTTTTGCACTTATAAAACAAAATAAAAAAACTAAAAATAATTTAGTTGCTAATTTTTTAGTCCCTAGCAACAATGCAAAAAATATAATGAGTCTAAACAGACACGCAATTACACGTGGTCACATGGACTTGTGGTTAGAAATGATCTAACTCTAATAGTACTACAAAGATTAAACATGTGCAAGAGTAACCAATAACGTTTGCGATTTGAGAGCATATAATAATTTTATACAATCCGATGATATAAAGTTATTGAAGAATAATGGGGAGAAATTACGGGTTAAGGCACAACAAATAATCCTACTTAGCTACATAATTTCATCGGTTTAGTTAATTATATTTTTTTTAATATATGAGGTTTATAATATAATTAAGGAATGGCCATCCTCTAATCGTTTATCTAACTTAGACCCAGAATGACATCGTTGAGTGGGGATGTGAGAACTAAATTAAATGTATTTATATTTTGTCCTATCTATGAAACAAATGGGGAAAATTAGGTATATTCCTCTCCTAAACTAAAATTCTAGCTTTAATCCTTGAAAGTTTAAGATCCTTCTCCATACATCCCACATTCAAATCTATTGTTCCTCCATCCAGATAGCAGCATAGTAAGGTCATAGCCTACGCTTCCAGACAGCTTAGTGAAATGAGGTTCCTACGTCTCCAGACATCTTAATGAAATGAGGTTATCTTTGTATAAAATCACCCTTCATGACTGGCTCTCTCTCTTTAATTTGGACAAGATATTTCTTTTTGGTCAAAAGGTCCAAGTAGGTGATGCACCTAGTTGGTTCTTTAAATTAGACAAGTAGTCGAAGTAGGTGATGAACCTACTTGCTCTATTAAGCTGGTAAAAAGGTCAATTTACCATAATTATATGATGCAACTACGTTATCTCATAATTTTGTCAAATATACTAAGTAGGTTTTGCACCTACTTAGCCATTGGACTCAGGCCTTGGCTGCCCATTCTTCTCCTTTTCTTTCTTTTAGTTTAGGCAAAAATCAATTCAAGTCGGTGTTAGCGTATTTGGTCAAATAATCTAGTCAAGGGAGTCTTAGTATGTAATGCACCTACTTAGTTCTTTGACTCATCAATATGTCAAAGTAGGTGATGAACTGATTTATCACCCACTAGCTAAATTTAAGTCAAACAAGGAACTCACTTATAAATTCCATATGCTAAGTCTAAAATGTTAACTTCATACTTATATGAACTAGGACACTCTAATTCTTTTATTTACATTTAACACTCACCTCCAACATTTATGCTCAAAAATCACCTTACTTAAAGTTTAAATACCTTAATCAATTCTAGATTAGTCATAAATGTGCCAAAATATACGGGGTGTTACATTATCCCCCCTATTGCATTATTTCTTCTTGAACGAGAGTTGCAGCTCAAAATAATGTTACTCTAGAATTTCTCTAAAAGTTTTGCTAGTATTTCCGCCTTCCTTGTAGACAAGACAGTTCAAAATACACTAGCTTACAAAACTACATATATACAAACTTCAATACAATATTTTAACCAGTGCATATTAAGAAATCAAATATGGAGTAAGGCTCTTCTCGGCCATATATAATCAAGTGAAACAATTATATATCCCATATTTCTTTATTCTTTTTCTTTGTATAACTTGTTTGATGTGTAACATTTTGAATTTTGGAATCCCTAATATGAACTATACAGATGAATATATGACACATGCATAAGATAATAAATAAACTAATGAGTAAGTGAACAAGTGATCAAGTAATTAAGTGATCCTTCCAACAAGTGAATAGATACATGTGAAACTTTAAATTTTGTAATCAAGACAAGTGATGTGGGAATCTCAAGTAGCGTCTTGAAATAATATCGATAACTAAAATTTGTAGATT
Source organism: Capsicum baccatum var. pendulum (assembly GCA_030864225.1). Classification (NCBI taxonomy): domain Eukaryota; kingdom Viridiplantae; phylum Streptophyta; class Magnoliopsida; order Solanales; family Solanaceae; genus Capsicum; species Capsicum baccatum. The sequence continues at coordinate 139,871,156 of CM061560.1, forward strand.
TCTCGAATTCTAAAGTGCTCTATCTCTTTTTTAGGTTTTTTGAATCCTATATAACACTTTAATCTAGGCAATGTCTCTTGGATTTCAACCTTCTAATATGTAGGATAAGGATAGAATTTAGAACTTATTAAAGAGAGACATGTATAAATTGAATACCCTTAGAGGGTATAATAAGTTACTGGTATCACATACATTAACATTAGATAAACAAATAAAGTACCAGATGTAAAAGGTAACTCTGGAGGTAGTCTATCTTAAGCCTGCTAGTCAATTCTCTATACGTAAGGACCCAACATATCAAGGGCACAACTTTTCGTTCATTAAAAATATCATGAGGCCTTTATTAAGTGAACCCTTTAAAACATATACTTTCTAATGTGAAACTTAAATTTTTTTGCTCTTTGCATCTTGATAGGATACTATGCTTAGCCATCCATCTATCGGTATACTTTATGCTAAAATTCACATATGTATCAATTTTTTTGCTGAAAAGATGCCAACTTCACCATAAAACAAAGGTCTTCATCCCAATATATTCTATGCTTAAGTAAAAAAGCACAATGGAGGCATATAACACATGGACAAATTAATCACATAAAGTCTATGACACATAGAAATCAACACAAAGGATTACTTTGTATATTAATAGCAAGCTACAATAAAGACCATTTAGCATAAAAATGATGCACATAAGAGGCAAAGGATACTTAGGTATTTGCACTATAGGAACATTGATCTGTATTCAAGTAAATTGTAAAATTAGATAATATATTAAAATATATGCTAGGTATCATGTGAGAAAATTAACTAAGACATCAGACATGGAAAGATGAATTACAAAAAATTAGTACATGAGCTGGTAGATTGCAAAAAAATTTGAGAAAATGAACTAGATATGAGCACTACCCAATATGTGACCAATAATTCTAACTGTAATAAAGTAAAATATGAATCAAGAGGGTTGGTGGACTCTACATGTATAAGTAGACTAATATGTGAAAAAGTATAATTTAGGAAATATGAGAAAGTGAGCATATGTCACATGGATAAATGTTTAAACTATGAGGCATTTAATTAGAAAACAAGTAGGCTATGAAGTATGTTGAAATATTAGCCTTTAATCTGTGAAACATATAATATGCAAACAAATGATTTGTGGTACTTATGACACATGAGAAAGTAACTTAAAATCCCTTTTACATTTAAACCATTAATCTATGATGCATATATGATATGGACAAGTGGTTTGTTACAAGTAATTAGTTAAAAAATAATATATAGGGTAAGATCCATTAAAACATATAGGAATAAGTGAGGCTTTATGGAGCAATCAGTAGCTACATGTAATTATTCTATGACACAATTAATATATGAGAAAAATAATCCTCAAAGGGTATATGACTTACAATTAGATAAGTTATAGGATACATAAACTGTATAATTATATACAACACTGAAGTCTTCAAAGCTAGGTGGTATCCTACAGAACCACTCCATTATATCTTGTGTGCAATCATATCATTACTGGTTCTAAATCATAGTTATGCAGCTAGGCCCATAATTATTTATTCATCTTAAAGTGTATGCAATTTTCCCATATAGTATTTTAGACTTATGATTTCTTACTATACATGTTCTAATCACCAAATCTTGGTTACTTTCTAAGTCAATATACATAATGGGGTACAGTTAAAGGGAAAGTTCTCTACAGTTCATCTATAAAAGTGTGAGTCGAGAGCTCTATTTTTTGTTATTGGTCGACACTACATCATAAGAGTCTACCTTTGATAGCTTATTTAGGTTAGAGAAAGAAAATCAATAAGTGAACCTTGAGGACATCATAACACATATACAAGTAAATATTAGCCCTGTGAAATTACATGAATAAATGAAACCTATAACTTATAGTAAATATATTCCATGGATAGTAGTAACTATGTATGTGTAAGAACCATGTTTCCTTCATATAAATTATGCAAGTGCATTTCAAGGTACCGTACTAGGTGAATGCATCAATTATCCAAGTAATCTTTCAAATGCACTCTCTATCGTGAAGCTATTAACTAGACATAAAAATTCAGATTGATACTAAAATGACTTCTCATCTATAAAGATTTTAAGAAGAAGTTATTTCAAGAATAAATTTGGTTTCATCTTTGCAACTATCTAAAGAAAAAGTCAATATCTCATTGTTATGTCACATGCGTAGTAAGCATTCTCTTTAACAAGACAACGTATAGAACCTTTTCTTCTAGTACTCATATATGTCGTATATATTTACTATTAAGGAAATTTACTCAATTCATATCTCTATTCTTTTATATTTGAATTTAATTCTCCTTTATTTTATATGTAATTAAATACTTTTCTACTACTGATTAATTTACACTTTGCCTTTATCTACTCTAAATATTTTAATAAACCATTACTAATATCTAACCCCTCAACATTTACAACCATAGTATTTATATAACCCTGAAGTTTCTATGTCTAACAATTATAAAGTACTGAACATTCCCTATATGATTAGATCCTATAACCACTGGAGGAGTTATCATATAAATCATGGACTCGGTAAGTGGTCAGTTCCTTCGAAGAATATGTACAAGGAAATTCAACCCATCTTTATGATTAGGTGACCATTTACTAGTAGCATAGGAACGACCCTATTATATCCTGCTAAGATTAACCAAGATGATACAAGTGGTACAAATATAGATGTAGATGCAAGTAATACAAAAACCTCTACAAGTATTTTTCAATTTTTTTTTAATATCATGAAACCTTTGTTTGAATATGGCCACTAAAGAAGTACCTTAACTATAGTAGGCACAATATGAGTGACATGGGTCATAGTATGTATGGGAATAAATTTCTTAACAAAGATACCACATGATTTATATTCTAAAAGGTCACATTTCCTAAATGTCGATGCAACCCTAGTTATAAATATGGCATGCAACACATTCATAAGTTAGGCTATACTCGACAAGACTTTGAAGACACCCTAGGATGACCTGCTCTGATACCACCTTTGTCATGCCTGAAATCCTATCGAGATAGATAGGAACTCGATGCCTTGAATGATCAAGAGAACCAAATTATACCTTGGGATTAATATGCATGTAACTATAATAATTATACGGCTCTGACAAATATAGGTAAGGATCCTTAATAAAAGACCAACAAGATAGGACCACAATAGATATACATGACTTGGCCATTGCGGCATTAATTATTAGAGGATAAGACATCACTGCGCCTTACTTTCACAAATGTCTACAAATCCTCTAAGATATAGACAACATTATCTTAGATTGCGAAAGGGCCCCACCATACCCTTAAATATAATACAATATTAAATACATGCTAAAGACTCATCGATGCCACGAATCAACTTAGAACTCATCAATAATCGCTAATTAAAAATGCTTCATTTAGGGAGATATATTATCTTGAATACATGTACCTATGATATGAAATATAGTGTCTCCTTTGTGGTATGTCAATACGAAAGAATTTACTGATTATCAAAGGCATAAAGTAACTATGTATAAAACAAGGTCTCAAGAAAAACCAGGTTCAGCTGCATCGATAATGATTGAAGACCACCCATTCTTCTACTTGTAGAATCATGCACATTAAATTCTTTTCTTTGCTTTATTGCTCTTTGTATTACTAACTTTGTAAGATATTACAAATAACAAAATGATAAGTGGTAAATATAAAAATTAGGATTGGCCCATACTAGTCTTATGACCATATGCTTCCACACCTTTATAATCATTTGGATTGATCTATGCTAGGATTTTAACACTGAGCTACCACACATATATAAAGCTATCGTGATCTACCTATACTTGGCTTAAGCCTTTGTGATGCCATCCATTCAATTTAGATTGCATTACTTAGTAGATTTAGCCTTTGAGATTGTCCCTTTAGTGGTCATAACCTTATTAAAATTTATATCTATGTACCAATAGGAGAAGATATGATCAAGAAAAGAACAATAATATAGGAAATACGTGCAACATCAATGTAGTAATACTTTGGAACTTATATGACCCCATGAACCTCACAAGGCATAAAACACATTCACTATTGTTCCAAGAAGACATGTGACATATAAGAAGATGAAGACAAGCAACAAATGAGCTAGTATGATGTATAACTAGTGAACAAGTGATATTACATATCATATATGGGTGGTGGAAAATTATTGTGATCTTATGTAGCACATAGAAATTGTGGCAGATTCAAGTGTAGAAATTTAGAAGTTTCAAATGGGGGAATATATGGATACGATGTGGAGACATGTAGCTCCTGAAATAAAGAGGTTTGGACTATATAATAAAAATTTACTAGGCAATAACAACTAGAAGGGTACGTGAGAATGGTACTACTGAGGCACACGGGAAAATTCTATCTAGGAACAAATATGTATGCCACGAAGGACATATAAAATTTATATTGAATAGGTAAGGACACAATGAGGTTACCTTATACCCAAACACAATGGGAATGATATAAAAAGGGATCAGGTGTATCCAAAAGAAGTATAAGATCAATTGGACAATTGGAGCAATCATGGAGAGGTTTTATATCCAATATTTGACACTCATAACTTGTATAACGTTGCATCTTAATGACTTATATAAGAGAGACATATGATACTTTGACGCACGTTTAGAGCATGGGTAGTAAACGAAGGGTCGATAAACTATAGTGGGGTTTATAGGCCATCATAATGTATCATTTACTATGAAAGATCATCTACAAAGCTCACTTTATTCGTACACGAGTATAATATATCATGCCAAAGAATACAAACTATAAAAACCTTACATACCTTGTTGTGCAACCTGATTATTACAAGGAATTAGCCTTTTTCCTTTAATGTGTTAATCTACAATATAAGCATATAATGGAGCTAATATTAGAAACTAATCACAATGTAATCCTTAAAAAACATTAGCTAAAAACTTGACAGGTAGTAAAACTATTTAGCCCCTATAATACATGTCGTATCACCACACCCTCCTTCTATACTTAAATACAACTCCACTTAACCATTATATACCCACAGCCCCCCCAAAAAACCATCTATCAAAATCACCAAAGCAATCCCAAAATTCTTTAACAAAATATAAGACATTAAACTCTCGACTTCCAATAACCATCCCATGAGTTCCTAATAACAACATATATAAAATATTCTTTCATGACCGATACATAAAGAGGCAAAAATTAGGCCAATAACCATACCTTTATTTCTGAAATTTGGCTTCTTAATGTGTACTCCATCAGTACTCCAATTTTCCCTTAATGTTTAACCAAATGCTATTGGAAAATATCTTAGAGCATAAAGAAAAGTGGATTGCCAAGCTTGGGAAAAACGGCGGTCCTACATTTTAAATAAAAATAACTTGATTTCCATAACTTACCATGATAGGATTAAAGATAAACCTTAGTTATTTTCACTTACCTTCGTTTGAATAGGGAGGGTTTCTTTGAGAAGACTAGGAGAAATTGGGCGTCTATTTTTATTTGGAAGAGCTGGAGAGAAATCTTATTTTTCTACAAATGAAATAATAGTGAAATGAGCTTATCTTTATCTAAAATTACTCTTCATGATCTCATATCTCTCTTTAATTTTTACCAAATATTTTTTTTGGTCAAAAAGTTCAAGGAGGTGATGCACCTACTTTGTTCTTTAAGCTAGTCCAGTAAGCCATGTAGGTGATGCACCTCCTTGCCTGCCCATACTTATATGGACTAGTACACTTTAATTCTTTTATTTACATGTAACACTCACCACTAACCTTTAAGCTCAAAAACCACCTTACATTCAAGTTTAAATACCATAATCGATGATAACATAGTCATATATGTGTTGAAATATATGGGGTATTACATTAACCTTGCCATAGGCACTAGGGAACTAGCTTCCTATTCAATTACTGACACATTTTGGAAATGAAAATAGACCCTACAAGTCAACAATAAATGCAACTAATAAATCCTTAAATTCACATCCAAGTCTACAATGTCCAACTCTATTTGATCCACCAAGGTCTCTCTTCCATGGAATGATATTCCATAAACTATATAGACCCTTCTAGCAATAATAGTCACCCACCAGGAAGGACATAAATATAATGATCCGAAATCCACTCAGGATTAAAACTAAAATGAACAACAATATAAGGGGTCACATAAAAGAGAGTAAACCTTGAGCCAAGATAGCAATACAAATCACCAAAAATGAGTTATAACATATAAGTAACGATATATGGTATTGCCTCAGACTCTTGGTAGATTACAAAAGTATAAAGAAAATTTTGGCAGTGACAGTATCAAAAGTAGCACCCCTTGGTACAAAAAGCAAAAAGCTAGAAACTAGAATCTTATTGGCTCCTGTATAAACACTAAATGAAGGAGAATGCTGCTGGATATGACTAGGTTGACCACATTTAAAGCATTGATTCTTCCCTAAATGACAAAATCGATTATGCCAATAACCATAAAAGGCAATGAGGATAAGGAGCTACTAACTAGGCTCCACTAGAAAAATACTAGGCACTATGTGCCCTAGGTCCAACTCCCCTTTACAAATGTCAATTACCGAATGAGTTTGGGTAAAGGGCTCTAACATATGGGTATGAACTAGAATTCCATCAGCTCTCTTTCTTAGTCTACTATCATTTTATGTCTTCAATTATTGTGATAACCCCTCACCATAATCTAAATATATGAATTTTTTTTCTACATCTTCTTTATCTTAGCCTGATTCCCTCCTGCATAAATAAGACTAGAATGGCATAATAGAGAGACTACTATCCGAGTCAATAGATGAATAGAATAGAGAAACTCAATATTAGACACTTTTTGCTATGGTGTTTGAGGAGGAATAGGGGGAATCTATGGAACTCCACAAGAGTAATAAAAAATAGTAACCCTAGATCAAATTTATTCCCTATGCTTAGGATGAGTTCTATCCTCAATGTCCATACACGTGGTAGAAGAGTTTCTACTAGCATAAAATTTTTTGGGTGGCATGATATGAAAAGGAAACATATGATAATTAGGGGAAATTTCATGACATTAGACTCTATAGAATAAATAATAGATAGTAATAAAGGGAAATATTCCTAACAACCTTAATGCCTCTCCCTATAAGTGAAACACCCTTGGTTTTGGCCCTTGGAAATTTCCTGAGCTTTGAGCTTACTGTCCTTGTAACTACTCATCATACAATTTGTATGATCTTGGTATGGTTTAGGTTACCCAATTCGTAATGTGTCCAATGATTAGTAGTTGGGTTTCTATTATGGTTAGAACTTGGTGGTACGGGCCATTGGGGGTAGTGACAGGTCATTAAAATAATTCTTAATCAAATAAGAAACTTGGTTACTTGACTTGGCTCTAAGTATGAGTGGATCACTCAAAGCCGTATGGATATGTTATGAGTGACCATCATATGTTGTCCACTGTCAATCCCTTTGGATTCTATCTTGGGTACGACTGGACCATAGGAGGTATAAAGTCAGGTAGTAAGAGGGGATCAGGAATTCATATGATGAAAATTATGTAGGTGTCCAACTCACTATCTTGGTGATGATTCAATGGTATGAGTCATATGTTGTGGTCATGAGTCACGAGATTAATTCATAACCATCTACGACATTTTTACAGTTTTAAGTTGGGGATATTCTGGATATTTCCTCTTTATAACTTATTTTTATACCACGATATAAAACACATTTTGGGACTTTATTCACATATAATTCTCAATCAAATGATCTTAAAATATCTCTCAAACTCTCTCTCAAGCAAGAGGCTACGATTTTATCAAGACAATTCTTTAGTGGTTTTCAAGAGTGATTCTCTCCGTTTTCCTTTTTGTGGCATGTTACTCCTCCCTCATTGTTATTTTACAAAGGTAATGTGTTTAATGTTTTGTTTTCATACTATTTTAATGTTTTTGACCTAATGGTTGGGTTATTTGGATGTTCATGGTTTAATAATGTTTCTAATGGTTTAATAAAGTTTTTTTTTTCATGCTTGTAATATTATTTTGACATTATGGATAGCATTCTAACGTTAAATGGATTTAGGGGTACATTGGATTCCTTAACTTACTTGTTTCTGAATTTGAAACATATGTTGCCTAAATCTATTTTTTAAAATGACAATGAGTATGATTTTGACACATAGTTTCACTACTCTTGATATCTTTTGCATTACATAAATGATAATAGAACATGAATTGGTCTGGTTAATTTTGAATGGTTTGGAAAGGACTTGGTTTCCATGGTTTTTATTTAATTAGAAACTTTGGAGTCAAAATTTATTTAATGGCTTCGGAATGGCATAAATGTATAGATTTGCAAGCTCTAGTTTTTGTATGACGATACCAATGGTTAATATCAAATAAAAGACTCATAGTTAAATGGTTTTCATATGTATATGGTTATAATATTATCTTAAAATAAGGGTGTAGTAATGTTGTGGAAGGCACTGGCCTCGGAGGGCCAATAATGCAAACTCATGTTTCTGATGTGAGGTTTGATCATAGTGTCCACGTGCATAATGTCAAACTTTATATTTTTGGAGATGTACTTGTATTTTAGCTTCTTTCTTTGATCGTGTGGTTAACAGACATTATGGCCCTTCTAGCAGGAGGAGTTGAACCCATATAGCCTATGGGTAAATTTAGTACACTAAAGATACACAACCCAGGTTAAAGTTTTAAATGCATGCAAAACCCGTTTCCCTATCCCAAAGTGGTAGATATATATATGTGTGATAGCATATGGTTGCTTACTTTGGTTTTGAATTACTGACATTATTTTTTCTTATCCATGTATGCATGCTAGTGTTCACTGTGATAACCATAGTCGAGCAATATATCCCCACGCGATCTAGGAACCAAACATACTACTATTCCTCCAGCTAAGTGAATTTGGTTTGTTAGATAACTTTGATTCAGACTGAAGTGATGAGTTTCCATACTATGAAAGGCTCTATATTATGTTTTGGACATCATTAATTTTCATTATTTATTTGGTTTTATTTTCACTATGGTTGCTAGAATGTCCTAATAGGATGTTATTGATTCTCAATAAAGGCTATCTCGGGCTACTATAGGCATGGGCGGTGTAAGTATTGTTGTTATCCTTGGTATTGGCATTGGTATTGGCATTAGGTTGGCAAAAATTAGATAATTGTTGAGGTTTTTGTATTATGATTATAGACTTTATTTAATGTCCTTAAACTATTATTATTTTATCTAGTTATATGTTAAAAATTCATTCGACATAGCGTGCAGGGCGGTTATTGTTGGGTATCAGAAGGAGTCTTATTTCTATGTTAGACTTGAGATTACCAATACAAACAAGTCCTAGTTTGGTTCATGCAAGTTTGCTATCATAGCCTTAGGTTCATGGTCAATTTAGTGTACAACAAAGCCATATCAAGTAGAGTCTATTTTTAAGGTGGGGTAGCGTGCCACACTCATAAAGGAGAGGCTACAAGGCATTTAGGAAAGTTTCTCTTTCTTGTGTAATGTTTTCAAGATATAAACTCTAAGGTCCTGAAATCTTCTCTAATTCCCATTAGTTCTCTTTTCATATCATACCTTCTCAATGATCTTAACCTCAATAAAACTCCTCTTCCCCACTCAAGGATAATATTGATAGGACCCATTCTACTTATGAGGTCCAAAATCAGTCCTGGGGTCCAGTTCCTAATTTCCTTATAGGAGTTCCACCAGTTCTCTCCAGTCCTTCTTATGTTGGGTTTCATCAGTCTATCCATATGTTGCATGGTTGGTAACTTCTCATGATGATCGTGGTATTTTTGGTACTCCATATTCTAAGGCCCCAAAGTTTGGCAATTTCATGAGGTTCAATCATCCAACATTTACTATTGTTAAGGTAGGGAAGCATCCTTAAGGTTTCCTTGATGATATAGAAATTATTTTTCATGTTATGCATGCCACAATTATCGAGGGCGTGGAGTTTGTCTCCTACCATCTGAAAGATATGGCGTACAAGGGATATAAAGAATAGGATCAATCAAGGGATGACAATGTTGAGTCAACCCTATGAGCGGATTTATCTACTACATTCCTGGATTATTTCTTTACTAAGAGTTTAGAAAAGCTAAGGCAGAAGAGTTTGTTAATCTAAAGCAAGGTAAGATATCAGTCAAGAAGTATGACTTCAAGTTTTACCAATTATCCTGGTATGCTCTAGAGTTAGTTTCTAGTATGAGGTCTAGAATAAGGAAGTTTTCTTATAGGTTATCCCGAGACTTGATTTTTTTTAGTAAGGTTTCCATGTTTAACAAAGATATAGATTCTCCAGGTTGGTTGTGTACATGTAGTAGGTATAGGAAGAGAAGAAGAAAAATGCAGAGATAAGGAAAGGGTAGAGCATGAAGTTCTAATTATCTGAGCAGGGTGGTAGACAACAACAGGGTTGTAGGGATGGTGGGAAGTGGCCCAAAAAGAAGTGGGGAAATTTTGGGTGTTACTCGATGGCTAGTGCTATCTACCCAAAGCCGGTGGATGATAGGAATTTCTAGGAAGGCAACAATTTAAGGGCATAGGGTGCCAAGTCTCTGGCTAGTAGGGAAAACTTAGCTTCATTATAACCTTCCCATAGATTTTGTGGTCGATTATATTAGGGTTACTATGATGACCTAAAGGATAAATGATTTAACTGTTGTTAGCTAGGGTACATGGTTAGAAACTTTTCAATGTCCGAGATTTCTTTGGAGGTAAACAAGGTTCTTATTGTCTCTTCTTCAACTCTGAGACTATTGGGTACACCATATATTTTTTACCCTGGTCAAACTATCTCTATGCTCTTACTACTTTCCAGGAGCCCGAGGCATCACCTTATGTCATGAATGATATGTTGACACTCTTTTCCTATGATATGCATAGTTTACTTGATCCGGGGTCCACCCTTTATTATATGACTATATTTATGGTTATGCATTTTTTTGGTCCTAATTCTATTTTAGACTCTTTTTCTATTTCTACCCTAAAGGATGACTTTATGGTAGCTAAAAGAGTTTATAAGGGTTCTGTGGTATCTTTTGGTTATCGGGGGACTTTGCTGGATCTGTTTGAATTAGATATAGTTGATTTCAATTTCATATAAGGGATGGATTGGTTGCACTTGTTCAACACTTCTTTAGACTATCGAGCCTGTATGGTTGTTTTTAATTTCCCTAATGAGCCAGCTATTGAGTAGGAGGGTGGTTCCATAGCTCCTATAGGGAAGTTCATATCTTCTCTTAGAGATCAAAGATTAATCTTCAAGGGGGTCTCTATTATCTGGTTTTTGTTAAAGATTCTCAGTCAGAGGTTCTTTCTTTGCATTTCATCCTCGTGGCTAATGAATTTCTTGTGGTCTTCCTTGATGACCTTCCTGGTGTCCCACCTGATAGGGAGATTGATTTTGTGATTGATATTTTCTGAACATTTGTCCAATTTCTATTCCTCGATATAGAATGGCTCCGGCTGAGTTGTAGGACCTTAAGAAGCAACTAAAGAATATTTTTGATAAGGGTTTCATTAGTCCTAGTGTATCCCCATGGGGTGCACTGTTGTTACTCATGTGTAAAAAGGATGGTTCCCTTCGGATATGTATTGATTAATGACAGTTGAATAAGGTGACGTTAATGAATAAGTATACTCTTCCTAGGATAGATAATTTGTCTGATTGGCTGCACAGTGTTAAATTTTTATTAAAGATTAACCTACAATTTGGGTATCATCACTTAAAGATTGGGAGGTTGATATCCCTAAGATTGCTTTTCGTACACGATATGGGCATTTTTAGTTTTTGGCTATGTTTTTTGGGTTGACTAATGTCCTGACAACATTGACGGATTTAATTAATAGAGTCTTCAGTCAGTTTTTGGATTTTTTCATCATTGCGTTCATTAAAGATATTTGGTGTACTCTAAGAGCGAGCAGGATTATGCTGATTAACACCACATTATAATGTAGACCATGAAAGAGCAGCATTTTTATGCCATGTCTTTGTAAGAGAATTTTGGTTCAACACTGTCACTTTTCTGGGTCATATCATTTCTAGTAAATGGATCATGGTGGAACATCAAAAAGTTGCAGTGGTAAAGAAGTAGACTAGTCCCACGACTCTAACTAATATTTAGTGTTTTTTGGGTTTATCTAGTTACTAGATATGGTTTATGGAATATTTTTCTTCTATAGCTTCACGGTTGACTAAGTTAACTAAAAAAAAGTTAAAGTTCATATGGTCGAATTCTTATAAGGGTAGTTTTGAGAATCAAAATGATAAGGTAAATTTGCTCCCATATTAACCTTGCCTGAAGGCAATGATAGGTTTCTGGTTTATAGGGATTTGTCCCGCGTGCATTTTTAAGTAGCACGACAAGGTGATATCTTATGCCTAAACAGTTTAAGGTGCATGAGAAGAATTATCCAACTCATGACATGAAACTTTTGGATGTGGTATTCACATTGAAAATCTAGCATCACTATTTATATAGAGTGCCTGTGGATATCTTTTTAGATCATAAGAGCCTACAGTATGTATTTACTTTGAAAGAGATAAATCTTAGGCTAAGGATATGACTTGAACTCCTCAAGAATTATGACATGAGTCTTCACTATCATAAAGTTAGAGCTAACATGGTTACTAATAATCTTAGCAAGTTGTCCATAGGGAATCTAGCTCATGTGTAAAAATAAAATTGGGAGTTGGTGAAGAATATTCACCATTTGGCTTACTTTGTAGTTCTCTTCTTGGACTCGTAAGATGGTTGTGTGTTTGTATAAGATGTGGTAGAGTTATCTCTTGTGCGGAGATCAAAGAACAGCAAGTGTCAGATCCTATCTTGAAGTGGATCAAGGGTGATGTAGGTGGTCAGAAGGTGATTACCTATGAGATTACTGGTGACGGTACCTTGCGGTACTAAGATAGGTTATGTGTTTTCGATATAAATGGTTTGTAAGAGAGGATCTTAGCAGAGGTGCATGAATTAGTATATGTTATTTATCCCAGCTCATCATAAATATATCATGACCTTGAGGATATGCAATGGTGGAACAATATGAAATGAGATGTGGATAGTTTTGTGGCTAAGTGCATAGTGTGCCAACAAGTGAAAGTTGAGTACATAAGGCCCAAAGGATTGAGTCAAGAAATTGAGTTTCCTATATGGAAATGGGAAGCGATCAATATGGATTTTGTTATAGTCTTCCTCATTCTCAAAATTAGTTTAATTCAGTTTGGGTCATCGTGGATAAGATTACAAAATTGGCTAACTTTTTGCTGGTGAGGACTAATTTCTTGCTTGAGGATTATGCAAGTTTGTATCTCTATGATATTGTAAAGTTTCATAGGGTACCTGTTTCCATCATCTCTAATCATGGTATGCGGTTTTCATCTTACTTTTGGCGGTTGTTTAAGGAAGGGTTGAGGACTAAGGTGAGTTTAGTATAACTTTTCACCCACAATCCAATGGGCAAGTGAAAAGAACTACTAAGATGTTCGCGCTTCCGTGATTGACTATGGTGGTAGATGGGTTAAGAATTTGGATCATATAGAGTTTGTTTATAATAATAGCTACCTCTATAGCATTAGAATGGGTTCGTTTGAGGCGTTGTATGGTAGGAGGTGTAGATCGCCTATTGGGTGGTTTGAGGTTGGTGAGGTAGAGATGTGATTTGAGATATGCTTAGGGGTACCTAAAGTCACCAAAAGTCCTATGCAGATGAGAGGTGAAGTAACTTGGAATTTAGGTTTGGGGATAGGGTGTTCTTGAATGTGTCCCCCAAGAAGGGAGTGATACCGTTTGGGAAGCAGGGGAAGCTTAGTCCTGGGTATGTTGGTCTATACTTGGTTTTTAGAAGGGTTCTTAATATTGCCGATGATTTGGAGTTATCTATGTTACTATGTTAAGGAAGTGTATGAGTAATCTGTCACAAATTGTACCTATCAAGGATATTGGTAATTTGTATTTTCTTTGTTATGAGGAGATCCTGCTTGTGATCTTGGATTGACAGGTTTGTCAGTTTCGGACCAAGGACGTGGCCTTGTTAAAGGTTCCATGGAGAAACCACAAGGTAAAAAAGTTACCTGGGAAGCTGAAGAGTACATGAAGTTCAAGTATTCATTCCTATTTGCTTCTCTCGAAATTTGTGCGTCAGGTATGTGTTGTTCTTAACACTTTTGTTTCCTAACTTAGTTAAAAGAAATATTGATTTTCTTGGTATCTTTGTTTTCTAACTTAGTTAAAGATAAGAGTAGAGGCATGTGGATTCCAAATCATTCTTGTAGTTCCTTTTCCTATCATTCGAGGGCGAATGATCCAAGTGGCGGATAATCAAAATACCCTAGATTTTGGTGCTTTGAAATTTCATGAGCTTTACGATCATTGTACTAGTAATGACTCATCATATGAGTCATAGGATGTGGGTACCGTTTAGATGACCCAACTGGTAAGGTGTCAAATGATTGGTAGTTAGGGTTATGTTTGGTTACGGCTTGGAGGTACAGGTTGTTAGGGGTGGTGATGGGTCATTAGGATGATCCTTTATCAAATTAGAAACTTAGTAAGTTGACTTGGATCTTAGTATGTATGCCTCACTAAGAGCCATTTGGTTATGTTACAAGTTATTTATGTAGACGTTATTGTCCAATGTCAATCCTTTGGATTCTTTCTTTGGTACGACATATGATTTTTATGGTCTTGTCATGAGTGGGTGTTAGGGAGTCATATAGTAGACAGTGTGTGGCTGTCCAATTCACTGTCTGGGTGACAACTCTATTGTATAAGTCGTATGTTGTGATCATGAGTCACGGGGTTGACTCGTAACAGCCTACGACATTTTTACATTTTTAAGTTAGGGGTATTCTAGACATTTTCCACTTGTAACTCATTTTGATACCATGACATAAAACACCTTTTGGGACTTTATTAACCTATTATCCTCAATCAATTACTCTTAAAATCTCTCTCAAACTCTCTCTTAAGCATTAGTTCACTGTGGGCTTTCAAGAGTGATTCTCTCTGTCTTCCTTGGTGTCTAAGGCATGTTACTCCTCCCTTGTTATTTTACAAATAGAATATGTATACTGTTTGGTTTTCATAATATTGTTATGGTTTTGACTTAATAGTTGGGTGTTTTGGATGTTAATGTTTTAATAATGTTTCTAATTGTTTAGTGATGTTTCTTTCTTGCTTTTATTATGATTTTGACATTGTGAAATGCATGGTAATGGTAAGATGGATTTAGGGTTACTTTGGATTCCCGGAATTACTTGGTTATGGTTTTAAAATATATGTGCCCTCAACTTGTTTTGTAAAATGCCAATGAGAATGTTTTTGTCACATAGTTTGACTACTCTTGATATCTTTTGAATTGCATAATTGGTAATGGAACCTGAATTTGTCTGGTTGATTTTAAATTCTTTGGAATGTCCTTGGTCGCCGTGGTTTTAATTTAATTGGAAACTTTGGAATAAAATTGGTTTAATGTCTTTTGAATGGTATAAATGTATAGACTTGCAAGCTCTAGTTTTGTTATGATGATACAAATGGTTTATGCCCAATATAATACTCCTTGGTAAATTGTTGGAATGCGTAAATGGTTTAATATGGTCTTAAAGGGTGTTTAGCAAAGACGTGGAAGGTGGATGTCCTAGGGGACCAATTCTAGAAACTTATGTTTGCCGATGTGAGGTTTGTCATGCTGACCGTGTGCATGATGTCACAATTTATATTTTGGGAAATGTACTAGGTATCTCCGGTTCTTTCTCCAATCGTGTGGCTAATACACATTGGGGCCTTTTCAGCATGGGAACTGAACCCATATAGCCCGTGGGTGATTCTAAGATGGAAAAGCTATACAACCCATGTTAAGGTCTTATATAAATGTTAAACCCAATTCCCTATCAAGGCACGATATATATGTATTTATGTGATTGTATATAGTTACTTACTAGAATTATTTTATCTTATCAGTGAGTATATGCTAGTGTTCACTCAGATAACCTTCTTCGAGTGTTATATCTTCCAAAGATGTAGGAACCGGCCATACTAAAAATTCCTCTTTCTTAGTTGTTTGGATTTCAGTGAAATATTTTATTCAGACTGAAGTGGCGATCTTCCATACTCTGGAAGGCTCCATTTCATGCTATGAACTTCTTTTATTTTTATTATTTCTTTGGTTAGGTTTTTGTTTGGCGTTCAAGAACGGCGTGGACACATTATTCATCTTCCATATAGATGACATTCTCGTTTAATCTCAAAATGAGGATTGACATGCAAACTAGTTTGGGATTGTCTTACAGACTCTCAAAGATCTTTAATAATACTAAAAGTGTCATAGGTATGAGTTCTTATTGAAATCAGTAGAGTTTTTTGGTCATATCATTTCCATTGAAGGCATTTGGGTTAATCCATAAAAGACAAAAATAGTTAGAAATAGGCCTCGACCTATCTCTCCATAAGAAATCATAAGTTTCTTTGGTTTAGTAGTTTACTACAAATAGTTTTTTGAAAGTTTTTTCTCTATTCTTCTCCCATCCTAAAACTGACTAATAAGAAAGTCATGTTTCAATGGTATAATTTGTGTGAGAAGACTTTTTAGGAGTTCAAGACTCGAATCACCGCGACTCTCATTTTGACTCTACCTAAGTTCTCAAATGTGTTTATTGTTTATTATGATGCTTCCAGAGTTGTACTTGGTTATGTGTTGATGCGGCATGCCAGTGTTATAACATATGCCTCTAGACAACTAAAGCCTCATAAGAAGAATTACCAAACTAATGATCTTGAGTAGGTAGTAGTGGTTTTTACCTTAATGATTTAGAGGAATTATCTCTACGGGATTCATGTTGATGCATTCACAGATCATAAAAGACTTCAGTATATGTTTTACTAGAAAGATCTAACTTATCATCATAAAAGCTGGTTAAATTTGTTAAAGGATTATTATATAAGTGTCTTATATCTTCCATCAATAGGCAATGTTATTACTGGTTCTCTTATAAGATTTTTTATGGGAAGTGTTGCTTATGTTGAAGATAAGAAAAGTGGTTAGTTAGCAAAGGTTCAACATCTTGTGATTGGTACTTTGAATGTATTGGTACGTGAGATACAAAAAAACTAAAATACATATGGAAAATGAACATGGATGCATGAACGTGTAAAAATTGAGAATGTAAGTACAAGTAAGGAAGAATTATATTTAATTAATAAAACTAAATGATTCAACAATTGACAATCAGTTAACTTAGTCACATAAGCTTAAACAAACCTAGACTAAGTACTGGATAAAACTGTGGGAGAAATCAATAACCGACATACCCTAATCTAAGCTAATCGGGGTCCAAACTGTAACCCCAATTGGAAGGGTATCAGTACCTTGTTGCGAATACCAATACTTGTTGTGTGTGTAACGACCCAATTTTATAGAATCGAAACATTATACGCTGCTCATGATCCCAAAGGAACATAAGCTAACCATTTACAAATATTAACTAAACAATGCATAATATAGATAATAAACACGGAAACTGGACATAAGGTTCAAAACATCTAAAAATACTCTAAATTGAAAACTAAATACTAATACATCTATCCAAAGAGCCTCTAAATTGTCTAAAATGTGGAGTTGATGGGACATGTCCCCAACTAACTTTGTCTACTGAAATTAAATGAAATATAATGCAATAATAAACTAAGGATCATCCTCGAATGATAAGAACTCACTCCTATACCTACTATTGATGATTGGGACTGAGATGCTAGGAGTACTCTGGATATCATGCCTCTGAACCAATGGTGTCAAATAAAACACCATAGCACAAATGCGTCAGTATGGGAATGTACCAAGTATGATTATGTATGTACAATTACTTAACTGAATAATTATGAGTGTACTGAATGAGAATGCATGCATAAATGGACAAATCATAACTGAAATCATCGCACCTCAAAATAATAAATATCAGATCCCGCTTTACTATCATCTGAACTCACTACTAATACTGAGATACTAAACTACTGAATCTACTGATGTTTATAACCGAGTACAGGAGTTGAGATCAGTCCTCTCTATTGAGCGATTTGAAAAATAGATGTTACTAGAGCTTATTAACTGAATCTACTCACAATAATGACTGAAAGCTGAGCTTACTACTCTCGACTGTATGAATTTGAGATCAAACCTCTCTAATGGATGATCCTTGAATCTACTATCAATGATAAGAAAAAGTTATGTTTGAGATCAAACCTATCTAGCGGAAGATCTCTAAATCTAATAAAGAGAATACTCAACTAAATCTTAGACTGAGATCAAGCCTATCTAACGGGTGATCTCTAGATCTGATAATGAGAATACTTAACTAAATCTGAGACTAAGATCAATCCTATCTAGCGAGTGATCTCTGGATCTGCTAACAAGAATTCTCAACTGAATCTGAGATCAAGCCTATCTAGAAGGTGGTCTTTCAATCTAATAACAAGAATGCTCAACTGAATCTGAGATCAATCCTATCTAGTGGGTGATCTCTGCATTCGATAGCACTGATACTAAATAACTTTATATGGGACCATGCCTATATAACGAGTAGCCGATGAATCAATAGAACTATCTTAGTTCCTCACTGAGATAGATGATTGTATCTGACAGTCCTAATTTCTGAGTTCTTTTCTAAAGATTGATACTAAAACTGTAACTATGGGAGTTCTCAATTAACCGATACTCGCCGAATCTGAACTAGTGGGGTCCAACCTGTAACCCCAGCTTGAAGGGTGTTAATATGTACCACGGGTAAAGACCTCTCTGGTCAAGCCCCTCTAATGGGTGACCCTTGCAGGAAGTCAAGCCTAAGGCAGTATAATAGTCTAGCCTATCCAGCGGGTGATAAGCCTTTTCTAACGAGTGACTCCGACATCTTGTGCTATCTACGCAGTTCTAGAGTTTAGGGATTGCTCCTAATGACTATGCTTCTCTTACGGGGAGCCACCATCCCTGCACTCCCTCGTTGCTAGCTGGTACTCTTAGCTGAAAGACACTGAACTGATTTTCAACTTAAACAAAAGTGAATCTGATACTAGTCATATTTCTCGACTGATCTGATTGAGTTATGCTGAATTCACTTGGTTCTATATCTAACGAAATACTACTGAATCTTATGATCTGACTGCATGATACTGAGTTCCAAACTGAACACTTGAATACTACTAGATCTGAGTTGAGTACAGAACTGAGGATAAATTACTAGCGGTACTGAGATTACTGAGATTTCTTAAGTTTTATTTCTTTCTGAGAGTACAGAGTTTTATAACTCACTGAGTTAAGTGAGTCGTCGCTTAACTGAGATTATCAACGAAACTAACACGGGCTCAGACTGCAGCTAATTTGTTGGGTTTAAATGCCCCCAGGACTCGATAACATAAAAGTAAAACATAACTATTCTTGAATAATCAAGACCATGGACATTCATTCACCATCATAATCATGACAGCATATCTTAAAGTATTTATAAATTAGAAACATGTAATGGTATAGGGAGACATTCTATTGGCTCATATTCCATTAAAAAAGATCGGCATCAAACACCTAGCATGTATTAGAGTCTTAGCATATATCAAAGAACAAATAATTTGGGAATTTCATCCAATCATGTAACAATTCATTCACTATTGCTTTTCAACAAACACTTGGCATGCATAGGCTTGCACACAATTGGGGATTTCTAGGCAACATGATATAATGGATCTAATTCCTTCACATAAGCATTTTATAAAACATATGGGGAGCATGCTTTGCTTATTCAATAGTTTCTACACTTAATTGACATGAACATATCACTTAACAAGCAACTTAAAGAGGGTTTATCATCAACATCACATGAATATGATATACTAGGGTCAAAGCTTGAAACCTTATAAACAAAACATGAATTACAAACTCAATAATAGCATGAACTCCAATTTCAATACACATGAATCATGAAAACTCATAAACATAAGATCTTTGAAATTTAGAAAAAGGTTCTTGAGCTTGTTGGATGAAAAGGTCCCAAGAATCAACATTTGCATACCTTAGTTTCTTCATTCTTGAAAAGTTAATGGAGGAATATTGATGATTGGGGTATGGATTTAGGAACCCTCGATCTTGTTTTGTAATAATTTTGAGAGAAAACTAGTATATTTTTGTTAAATGAGGCCAAATATCATGTTAAGCAGTATATATAGTGGTAGACAAATGACCATATTCTCCCTTGGAATTAAACTAAAAAACTCCCCATTTTACATGTTGGTGCAACGCACCATAGTTGCGCCAACTTACTAGAAATTGGACTATTGGAAAACTACTTGATGGCGTGACACGGTGGAAATCCTGTTGCCACGTTGGTTACGAACTGTAAAGGCACTATGATGCATTAGAATTGCATTGGTGCACTGGAAAATGACAAATCTGAAATTAAGCCTTAGTGCGACATGCCATAATCACGGAGGCTCACTGGATTTTGACAATTGCCATTTTGGCTGGCTCCACGACTAGCTAAAGTGCTAGGTGGCACATTGTCTCACTAAAATGGCTCCAACTCTTCACCCGAGGGTCGAATTTAGGCAAATTTGGTATTGACGAAAAGGTTATTCAATGTTCTAGGCGAGAAAAAGTCGATATTAGGGACATTCTACATGGTTTAATATACTTCTCACTTAGGAAAGCACTTCTCAACCTTTTAGGGCCTGATTAACACTCCACTGAACAATCTCTAAGGCTAACACTGTGAAAGAATTTTTTAGGGTCTTACAGTGTCAAACCACTACACTAATGTCGTGAAGGACTAGGGAGTTAGTCCAAAGCTTGTGAGTTACCCTTACAAAAATGTCAGTCCTAAACTTATGGTTTACATCTCATAATCGTACATAGGCTACGTAGTTCTCAAACTTAGGGACTACTACTAAGGACCCAATATTAATTAGCAGATGAGTCCCCAACCCTAGGTCCACTCAGTTCTAAATCCTAATCCCAACTGTATGAAAGTTATATTAACATATGTCTGATATTATGTTGTACTTTATTGATATGTGCTTAATATGAACCTGGTAGTCTGGATATAATAATGAAAATATGATTTGACTGACTTGTAACTTAAAATAAAGTTATGTATAAACAAATAGATATGGGGTGTTCATAACCCTAAAGCACTGAAAGGTTACAAAAATACGATAACAATGATTTAAACAATGGCATAAGATCATACTTCAAAGACCTAAAATATTGGATATTTTAATAACTTGATAAATTACATAAATGTAAACATGAGAATGAGTTAACCTTGAGATAATATGATGTTATTATAGTTTAAAGCATAATTTGAGAATCTTTCATGATGCCAACTGAACATGACCTAGGATTTTGGAACTTCAAGCATACAGGAACATGATTCATATTTGATAAAAGAATTAGTATGGGGTGAATGTAAAACTAATGATAAAACATGGATAAATTTCATAATTTACATTTATTTTGGTAATAATTATAGTAAAATTCATATTTGATTCAAGAAGAGGGTTTTTAGGCTCAATGGGTAGAGATAACACATTAATGAAATCCCCACATACCTCGATTCAATGAATTCTTGAACAAAGCTTCAAATTGGAAATTAAATTCTTGAGTTCTTGAAGAAAGAAACTTGAATTTTTTTCATCGGAAGAGGGAAGGGTTTTAAATTGTGTATTGGATGTTCGAGCTTTAAAGAGTGGAAATAACTTGTTTTAAGACCCCTTCATTTGTTTACGAATGATTAGAAATGGTTTAGGGGTATGAAAAGACCTCAGTGCCCTTATATTAAATCAAAATATAGCAACTTAAATGCTTGGATTTAGGTGGGCAGTGCATTGCCAAGCCAACTTTAAGGTTGGCAGCGCATACCCAAAGCCAACCTCAGGGTTGACAGTGCACAACCCAAAGACAACCAATTCCAATGGCATTTGGAGATCCCTCCGCATCACCAAGACGTTGTAAAGAGTCTATTTGTCAATGCACACCCATTTCCAATGTCCAAAAACACCCTCAACACGACCTACAATAACTATACATTGTTTACCATTGATTTAGCAGTCCTAAGGCTCATTTTTAAGGAATTACTAGAGCATTAAAAGTAGGGGGTCTTACAGCGAACTTCTTAAAGACCACCAACTACCCTGGCCAAGATGATAACCTAAACGAGACTGGCCTCCATATGTATTCTAATGTGCATCTTGAAAGGGCCAACTAAATTAACCCTGATGTTGATCTATCTGACATGGAGGCTACCTATCTTGAGAACAACTACCTCTGAACCATAAGCCACTACGACTCATACTAAAAATACCCTAATATAATGGCCTCTTATCGCTACTTCTTTGGGCCTTATGATATATCTCATCTATAACTTGAGCATTATATAAAAGCTCAGCAAAAGACCTACTCACAATAAAAAAAATTTTGTATATAAATACAAAGAAAAAGTCTCAATCCCTGAACAAAGCAACAAACCCTATCATACCTAGTAGTAAGAATAGAAGTAGAATGCCAGAGAACCACATAAAATCGAGCCTCAAACACTATAACCAGTATTGATCCCTGCTTAAACCTCTAGAACTGATGCCTCAAATGATCCCTAAGACTACAAGGTATATACATCTACAAGAAGATCTTAGAGAAATGAGTCTATGTCAATGGAGGGAGATTTAGTTGTCCTGAAATTAAAATGACCTTTCCACCAATGTTGAGCTGCCAAGTTAAACTTAAAAGTAGCACAATACAGCCCACGAGTATCAAATTTTCATAAATAATGAATTCTACCATCATAAGAAATATAGAACTTATATGCATCCTTTTCTAGTGCTCCAGAAATCCTAGGTGAAGCCAATCTCATAAATACTTGACTGCCCGTCAGTCTAAGGAATAAAGGTTAAACAAAGATCCACTAAAGTACCTAACCCTACCTAAAAAGGTCTCTAAAATCTAGAAGTAAACACTGAACCCAAGTCTGAAATAATGGATTTATGGATATAACATACCATGAAATGGACTATCTTACTAACATAGATACAACCTAACCTCTCAGCACATAAGGGTATCTGAAAAGCAATGAAGTGTGCGGACAATTTCAATAGATCTATAATGACCCTAAAACAATTGGAACCACAGGGCAACCCACTAATAAAGTCCATGGTAATCCATTCCCATTTCCACTCTGGAATGGGAAATCTTTAAATTAAGCCACTAAGTCACTGATGCTCAGCCATCAACTTCTAACAACATAGACAATGAGCTACAAAGTTAGCTAAATCTCTCTTCATACCACTCCATCAATAGTGATGTATCAAATATCTATACATCTTAAGTCTAACTGATCTAGGCCCTAAGCCTCATGCACAATTATCTGAATAAAGTCATTAACCCTCAAAGCACAAATATGGATTTAAAATCTCAACACGACCTCAAAATTTATAGTTTCCCTCTTGGACACACCACTCCACACCTTGTCACGGATGATACATAATCTCTTATCATCAAACTGACGATTCTAGATTTGCTCAAATGGTGAAGAGCTCACCTCAACACTATCTAAGATCCTCCTAAAGTCTGAAATATTTGATCACATAATTAGTTGGATATGAACTGAATGTACTATGATAAGGACCTCTAAGAAACTAAAATAAAGGAAACAGTACCCATACTCACTGCCTTCCAGCATAAGGTGTCTACTACCATATTCTCCTTGCTTGAATGTTACAAGATAAAGAGATCATAATCCTTAAGCAACAATTACCATCTATACTTCTTAGAATTAGCTCTCTCTGGGTGATAAGATGTTGAAGAATATGATGATTTGTGAAGAACTCATAATTCTCACCACTCAGATAATGTCTCAAAATCATAAGAGTAAAAACTACCTTTTCTAACTTTAAGTTAAGAGTCGGGTACTTGCATTCGTGTACCTTTCAACTATCTCAAACTTTAAGCAACAATTCAACATTAATGCATCAACACAAAACCCAAACTAACACCAAAAGCATCACAGTACATATTGAACCCTCACTCTCAATGGGTAGAAAAAAATTGGGGTTGAAGTGAGAAATCCCTTGAGCTTTCTAAAGCTTGACTCAACTAATCATAACATCATATAGGAACCTCTTTTCGAGTTAATTTGGTCATCAATGATACAATAGTAGCAAATTACTCAAAGAATCGTCTATACTAATCGGCCAAAAAAATGAAACGATTGATCTCTATTAGAGATGTAAGCCTAGACCAAACACAAATAGCCTTGATCTTCGCTTGGCCTACCATAATCCTATCCTTAGACACTACATATCTAAGGAATGTCACTGACTTAAGCTATAGCATGAACTTAGAGAACCTGGAAAAAACATATTATCTCTCAAGGTTTGCAGCACAATCCTCAAAATGTTGAATAGGCTCGTCTTTACTCCTCAAATATACAAGGATATCATTTATGAACATAATCAAAAAGTAATCCAAATATGTCCTGAGCACAAGGTTGAATTTATGCAAGGTTTTCATGACTTGAATTTTGTATGATTTTGGGTTTTCAAATATGATTTGGTGGTTTTGATTATAAATTCTTGGTCATGGTTTTTCCATGTTTTAATTATGCTTTTATGTGCATTAATAGCCATTTGAGATAATTCATGGAAATGGTTATTTAGTGATGGTTTTTGGTTTTGGAATTACTATGCCCCCAATGTGTTTGATAAAATATCTATAACAATGCTTTCACTATAATATTGGGTTGTTAATGGAAGTTATGTTTGGCTTAAACTTGTTACTTGAACCCTAAATAATATGAATGGTTTAAATTGTTTGGGAATGGTTTAGATTAATAAACATACTTGTGGGATACATGGTAATCCCCTAATTTAATTAGATTATATAATATATGGGTACATGGGCATCCCTTGATCTCAAAAAGGTTTGTCTAAGGATAATACTTGCATGTTTTAGTTGGTATGACGATACCACTACTAATGGCCTTGGTTACTAATAAATAGATTTGACACAGGTATGATTTTCTAATTTTTTTTCATCCGGAGGCCGCTACCTTCCACGGCTTAAGTACCTACCCCACCATTAATGCCCAATTAAAACCATGCCGAAACAATCAAATTACCCTTTATTAACCAAGGCTATTTAATAACCAATGGTGTCTTCATACCACCTATACATGCAAGCATTTATCCATAGCCAAACCATTTAGGTTAAGGGACTTTCTAGTTCCCTTCCATATACAATATTAAACAACTTGGTGGACTTCCATGTTCCCCATAAGAATAACCATTTAGACTTTTACCTATCCAAACCATTTAAACCAATTACGTTAATGTATTCGCTTGGGGGATTTCCATTTATCCGGCAAAGTTCTTAAAATAGACCAATCTCCACCACAAAAACCTTTACCCTTTAAAGCATGCCAAACATTTACAATATTTATAGCAGTTAAACTATTTAAACCATCCAATATCATTTAAATTTCCAGTACCAAACCAAAACAATTAAGAGTTCCAATGAAGTTCAATAAGAGTAAAAACGTTCTTTGAGACATTATATCGAACATGTTGAGGGCAGACCTTTACCAAGGCGAAAACCATTGTGTAAATCACCATAAATAGGGTTACTCAAGACCCATTAGTTAAACAATAACCAACAACCAACCACATATGCAAAACATTACCAAAAACATATAAAAACATAGTTTAAACCAATACCAAACAATATACATAAAGACCCTAAACAATATTTCAAAATCAACCATTATAGATTCATAAACCTTCATTTAAAACAAAATACAAATGCCTTTATTTTCAAATAAGATTGCAAGAAGGAGTATATACCTTATACATGAAGATTCACAAAATAAATCTTGGTCTTTGAGCCGTTCGAAGAACAAATGAAGAATCCCTATCTTCCAATCTTCTAAGAGAGTGTTTGAGAGAATATTTGATGTTTTATGATCCTTTAATAAGTGTTATGTAAGTACATATTGGGTTATATAATGTGAGTACATAAAGGTTTCAAAGTAGGAAATGTCCAAACTACCTTTGACTTAAAAATTAAAATAGTTCACGTCAAGGGGTACGACTTACCTTACCATTCGTCTCAAAGGGTATGAGTGACACCCAAATTTGTACCCCAACTATTCCAAGAACTTACCTACTTTTTTCGATATGAATTACCCTCCATAACTCATACCTAAGGTTACGAGAGGTAATCTTAATCGTATAGTGAACAAAGTACACTAGACAACTTAAACATGCACTATACGACTTGTCATATACAACTCGTAAGATCCATCTAATATCGAACTGCTAGGACTTAAGAAAAGCTGGTTCACTATCTTTATTTTCCTTTAATTCAACAACCAAAGAACATTCTAAATCATTCTGAACCCTTTGGTAGAGTCAAAATTGGAAAGGAAGTATGCCGAGTCTTTAGCTCCTGAAAACTCTTCTCGCGAGAATTAAACCATTCAAACTTAACCTTTTTCTGAGTTAGTTTGTACATGGGGCAAGCAATAGAGAAATATCCTTCCAAAAAACATCTATAGTAACTGGTTTAACCTAGAAAATCGTGATCGCTGATGGAGATATGAGTCTAGGATAGTTCCTTACTGCTTCTATCTTTTGAGGATCAGCCTGAATGCCTTTAGAAAAAGTCATGTGACAAAATAAGGCTATTAATTTCAACTTAAATTCATACTTTTTGAAATTAGGGAACAACTAGGGATCTATAAGGGTTTGTAAAACAAGCCTCAAATGGTTTGCATACTCGCTTTTACTATGGGAATAAATTAGAATGTAATCTATGAAGATTATGATGAGCATATAAAAGTAATAATTGAACACTCTATTTATGAGGTACATAAAATATATTGGAGCATTCGTTAGTCTGGGAGACTTAACTATAAATTCAAAGTGATCATATCGAATTCTGAAGGTTATTTTTGAAATATCATAATTTCTAACTCTGAGTTGATCATAGTTGGATCTGAGGACTATTTTAGGAAAATATTTTGCACCCTTAAGTTGGTCGAATAAGTCTAAATCCTAGTGATGGGATTCTTATTCATGATTGTGACTTTTCTCAACTAACGGTAGTGATGCATGTTCTGATTGAATCATATTTCTTGTTCATAAAATAAACTAGATCACCTCATGGAGAGACACTAGGTATAATGAAACCCTTATATATGAGGTCCTTCAATATTTTATTCAATTCCTTAGGATCATCTGTAGTCGTATGAGAAGGTGGAATTGAAATTGGTTTGGTATGTTAAAGGATATTTATTTCGAAGTCGATTTTCTGCTCAATAAAAACTCTAGGACGATTATTAGGAAACACCTCTAGAAATTCATTCACTACTAGAACTTACTCAAAAATCAATATTTCAAACTTTAATCCTTGACTTGAAAGAGATGATAAATGCACCCTTTAGAAATTATTTTTCTCTCTTAAAGGAAAGAGACAAATCGACCTATAGGCACTGAGGTTCTACCCTTCCTTCTAATACTGCCTCATTCAAAAAAAATAAATTGGACTACTCTATTTTAATAATTAAATAAGTAATAGCAAGATTAGATCCAATATATACAAATAATGACATCAAAATTGGTCAACCATCTTAATTGTAACAAGCCTGAAGGGAATAGAGTATGTTATGACGATGTCCACTAGTGGCACAGGAGGTGGAACCTTTTTGAGTCCCATTGCTTGCTGAAACTGATGAGGAATTAGTATGGTCATATTCACAATCCTTCCTACCCTTCCATATACCTGCTGGGAAATCCCTTATCCTATGTCCTGACTTGCCATACCCAATACACATATCACTGTTGGCCATGGACTCACCTTAATGGTTCTTACCACACCTTTTGCACATTGGGTTTGTGAGACCAATATTTACCATTCCCTAGGAATCTATCATGAGTATCCTACCAGAACTTAGGCACTGGAGTACTGGAAAAACATGGGGCTAGGAATGAAGACTTCTGTTGGGGTTAGAATTATTCTCAATATCTAAACTCAATGGAGAAAAATTGAAATTGACAGTCTGAACCCTCTTATTCTCCATTTCGTTCTCTTTAACCTTCTTTTTTCTTAATTTGCTGAGCATGAACCATTAATCTAGAGAGGTCCATATCCTTAATCAACATCATCATTCTCTACTCCTTAACTATATTCTTTGAAACACCTAATACAAACTTACTCATTAGATACGTAGAATCATCCACCTTATTTGGAGCATTCCTGGCCAACTAAGTAAATTTGAGTGAATACTCATTAACATGCATATTTCCCTACTTTAAGTTGATAGACTCTTGTACCTTAGCTTCTTTGAACTACAGTATGTAAAATCTATCTAAAAAAGCAGTAACAAACTTATCCCACTCTATTGGCCCTGCATCAGCACCTTTTTCTTCCTTTCACTTCTTAAACCAAGTAAGAGCCACCCCTTGCAATTGATAAGTAGCTAAATCAACACTTCCACTTAAAATGACACCCATAATGTCCGTGACTTTCTGAATATTATTTGGGAACTCCTATGGATCCTCCTTAAAATTAGACCCAAATAATCTCATAGGATTCATCTAAGTGAAAATGTGAATTCTAATTACCTCCGTATTAATTATTGGGTTGGCTAGTAAAACAGCCTACTAGTTATTTTAGGCAACAATAGATTAGGCTAGTGCTGTGAAAGCAGTCCTAAATTTGGCATTAGAGGCTTACTTATATAAAGGGTTTTTCTAAACTAGCGGCGTTGTTGGTTCAACCCTATTCCTCTTTTAGATTGATCATATGGGAGGCATTTTATGTAAACAAATAGAGGATTAGTTAGAAGATATTTATAGCAGAATACACTCTATTGTACGACATGAACAATTAAAAAAGTGTAACTTTCCTAAAATATCTCATAGCCTTTTGATGTTCTATAGAAATATTGCACTTTTAATGCTTAAAATGATAAAAAGATGCAAGTTTCTGAGGTTATTTTTCTAGATATGATGCTTTTTGGGTCTGTTTTGTAGAAAATCATGTTTTGGATATATTTTCATAATAAAGATTAAATGAGGTTTTTTGGCTACTTTGAGGAGTAATTATGGCTATAAGAGATTTTTTCCAACTTGTTCATTATTAAAGCATGCTTGAGAATCAAAAAAGTACTAGAGAGAAAACTCTGGACACTTATCAAGTCAACATGTGGCCCCATGTTGAACCTATGGACCGTATATAGCTAAAGTAAGTAGTAGAAGTCCAAAATCTCGGGAGCTGAACTTCCATGATTTTTTCTCCCAGTACCAACGGTTTGCAACTATGGCCAGTATCAGCATTGTAGGTACTACCTGCTCCTAGTACCAGACCATAGGTGCAGACCGCATGTAGCCACCGACTTGGTTTTCTTCTATTTTATTTGGGATTTGGTTTTAGGGTTTCCTCATGTACTATAAATACCTTTTATGTAATTTATAGTAGGACTTATGTACTTTTGATATTCACAAATACATTACGATTCCATGATCTAATTTTGATCTTGAGATTCTCGTATATTTATATTGGTTGATTAATTTAGTTATAGTGGTGGGATTTATATATCCTATCATTGTGATTTCTTCTATGCTGTCGAATATGAATGTTATTGACTTCTTCATAATCATAAGCGACTACAACCCTTATATAGGGATGTAGAAACCCTAAAAGATTGATGAAGTAGGAGAAGTGCTCTTATTGTTCTGAACCGATAACCATTCATGCCTTGCTTTTTCTTTATTAAGATAGTTTTCTTAATAGGTGCACACATTGGGATCCTACCTAGATATTAATGCTTACTCCAAAAGAGAAGCAGTGACTAGAAAAAACATAAATACAATAGTAATTTGGAGTTTACTTATCGATCAACACTTCTATGTTCTATCTTAGTAAGATGGTTATGTTTCATCTAATAACTAGAGACTAAAAAGGTAATAGTTATCTTGGATGAAGATAAAGGTTAGTAAGGCGACATCTTTAGACTGAAAAGGTAAAGGGTGAAATCTTTTTTCTTATCCAAAAGACTACAGAAGGTACATAACTTATCGATTTTGCATGTGAAGTATTAGTTTAGTTCAAAAACACACGATTAGCCTACAAAGATGAGATAGGGGAATAAAATACTAGTATTCACTTACACTGATTATGAATGATGTTAATATAGTTACATTCTTGATATTACTAAATCAAAACCCTTAATTTGCTTTTCTTGCTCTGCCTGTAAACTATAACTTCTAAAATCTGCAAAGCCTCATATTCTATTAGGATTCAACCCTAACCTCCATTGGGTTACTTTATTTTGACAATGATTGTATCATTATCTAATAGGAGGTGTTGTTTGAATGTCATCAATATTTTAGCGCCATTGTCGGGGAACACAATGTTGATTTGTAATTTGAAGTTGTTGCAGTTTTGGGGTTTTTACTATTATTCTTTGTTGGGAATACACTGGTTTATGCCTAGAACATAGAGTAGAAGCATATCCTTAGTCCCATTGAATTTGAATGCAGAAAGAATCCTACAAACACCTGGTAGGAGTACAACATAATTTTGATCATCAAACTAGTGAGATATTAGCTCAAGCTGAAGTCATAAGGAGGGTAGTGAAAGAAGCTCAGCGGGTAGTGAGAGAGGTAAATCTAGCTGAGCAGAGACAAGCAATAGACCATAGAGCAGTACTCGGTGGAAACAAAAATAGAGCTAGAGGTGTCCGTCTTCATGTAATCCTAACATATTAATATGTGCATACATATATACATAATGAAGAAGACTTGGGATATGTTGAGATGGAAGAGACTGGAGCAATATTTCCTCCTGTTTGCCCCTAGGCATCAAATTTAATATCATGAGCGCAGTGATCCTGCTTCTAAATCTTAATGGTGTGTTTGTAGGTCTACCTACAAATGATGCAAACACCTTGCTAATTTTCTAGGGATATGCAGCTCTTATACAAATCCAGGGGTGAATCAGGAAATATTTAGATTGAGGCTATTCCTCTTTTCACTTACACGAGAAGAATCTTTATGGTTAGGGGAATTGCCAAGAGGCTCTATCACTACAAGGAACGAGGTGCGCGAGAAATTCTATACCAAGTTCTTTCCATTATCTAGGATGTTGTAGTAGAAGATGAGATTTATAACTTCAAGCAGCTAAAGTTAGAGTCTATGTACAAGTCTTGATTTGTGTTTCGAAAAAAGCTAAGCATGGTTCCCAATCATCAGTTGCTAGGGATGAGTTTATTAATGATATTGTATCGAGCCCTAATAATCAGCTCCAGATCCATGACAGACACTAAATTTAGAGAAGATTGTACGATACTACGCTAGAAGGTATCTTTAGAGATGTTAGATCAGATCTCACTCACTAACCAAGGGTGGAAAACTCGGTAGACTGTTACAGGATCTAGAACTTATGCTATTGGTTCCTTCTGTGATTAGAAAGTTCTTGATGATACAGTAGAGAATGAGATTATGTTATTAAGGATTGATCTTGAAGTACTTATAAAGTATCTTGCACCAACAAATTCAGAATAGGCAAATGCAGTAACAGTAAAAAGGTTATATTCAAAACCTTACGAGTCAGAATTAGAGAAGGAAGTAAATTATATATATCGTAAATAGGAATATATCCAAGCCTAAGGGTAGAGAATCCAAGGTCAGAACTATTATGATAGATACAAAGATCATAGAAAAGAGCGAGATGGTGACTGGAGGAAAAATGATAACTATACAGTAAAGAGAGATAGATACATTCCACCATGTAGATGAGATGCAGAATCCAAAATAGAAGAGATGCTCTGGTGAAGGATAAGGAAAACCAAGTATCAGCTTTAAAGAGATCAAGGCTGATATTTCAGGATTACTCCAGAAGGTCGAGTCACATGCCGCAACTATCAGGCGTTTGGAGCACTAGTTTAGGCAAATATCAGCAACTCTAAAGCAGTGTTAGCCAGGTACCCTTCTGAGAAACAAAATGCAAAATCCTAAAAATAATGGTCACATACTTGTTATTACTTCTAGGAGTGGTACTTTGGATCACCCTACGACCTGCTGTGATAGATATTGATAATGAGATACCCACTGTTGAGTCTTAGAAGGTAATAGGTAATCAATGTAAAGTTATTGAAGACAAAGGTAAAGGTCCAGTCATTGATCCAAAAATCAAAAAAAATTGAGACTGCCCCCAGCTTTCCCTTGGAGATTGAGGTAGAAGAAAGTGGAAGGTAAGTTAAACCAATTCATTAATATGTTGATGTAATTATGCTTAAACATACCCCTTCTACAGGTGTTGGAGTAGATGACTAGATATGTAAGGTTCATGAAATAGTCACGTTACAATGAAGAAAAGAGAGGCATTTAAGGATATTGATGGTATGCACCACTGCAGTGCAGTCAGAACTGGGTCTTTGGCGCTGAAAAGGGGTGATCCAGGTGCACTAACTATACCATACACTATTGGGTCCTCCTAATTTCTAGATATTTGTGAGATTTGGGAGCCAGTATTAATTTGATGTCGATGACCATATTCAAGAAATCGTGCTTGAATCGTTCAGAACCGACTTTTATGTGACTATTGATGGATGACCGCACGGTGAAGAAGATTGTGCAAATATCTTTTGATGTGTTGTAAGGGTGAATAACTTCATATTTTTTGCTGAATTTTTCATCCTGGACTGTGAGGTTGACACCAAGATGCCCATTATATTAGAAAGATTATTTATTGTCATAGGCAAAGCATTGGTTGACTTTGAGAAAGGTGAGTTAGAATTCAGAGTCAACAGTAAGGAGGCTACATTCAACATATGAAATTTAATGAAGCAGCCAATTGACATGAGCATAATGTTGGTGATTGATTATATTAATGACCCTAGAGGATATTTCTATAGGTATATTAATGAATTCTGATCAGTCAAGATACCTATATCGTGCCATGATGGTAAATCAAGTGATGAATGAGAGAGACCCATGGGCTAGTTGGTGAAGTTTGAGTAACCAACCTAGATATATCGTGCCACAACATAAAATTAAACATTGAGTAGGAGGCAACCGACTATTTTTAATGTTCGCGCTTTTGTTGTTATTCTTTTTGGTTAGATTTTAGCCCTTGAACTTACTTGAAATATGGTAAAAAAAATTGCTACATTCACTAATTTTTAGGTACAGGGGCTATGTGGTCAAGCCATCATGGTAGCAAGTCCCACACAGTAAGTTGAGTAATAAGTCAAAAAGTTGAAATTTTAAGAATAAACAAAATGTTTAATGCTATGGACTTTGCCTTCAAATTTTTCTTTTGGGGCCTTAAACCTAAATTAAAGGACCATAAGTTGATGGAAAAATGTCAAAACACCAAGTCGGGGTTGTAGAAAGGTGGACCAAAATTATTTGCCCGGCAGCTGCGCCCACGGCCAGATCCCGTGTAGTGGCCACAGGAATAAGTTGCGGTAAAGTCAAATTTTGGTACCACTTTTTAATTAAAGTTTTTGGTCCACTAAAAATTAAATATAACTTAAAATAGCTCTCACCTATATATAAACATTCTTACCCTCGTACTAACTTATTCACATCCTCAAAATTCACTTTTGTCTTAGAATTCAAATTTCCCTCTAAAAACATCATCCTACCTCACACTCAAGTAAAGTCTAAATTGTAACTTATTTGAGATATCAACTTATTTCAACACGTTAAAAACATGATCTAACTTTTGTTTACTTGATTTCTTCATTATTTTCTCCTTGTTCTTCATATAAAAGGTAACTTTCTCGGCTCCTATTTGTTATGTATTAGTCCATCTATTATTTAATCAAGTTGATATGTTTATTCCATTGAAAATTTATAGAAACTATAATTCTTGTATGTAGGAGATATTTTGTCGAAAAACATAAATATAGGGCCTTGTTTTGAAGAAATATCTAAAGTTAAGCCCCAACCAAAAGTTGAACTAGAATCAATGAAAGTATTACCAATAGTTGAGCATGTTTGTTTGCTTTGAAAACTGTGATTTATGATAAGAGTTTTTACATTGGACTTGTTGGAATTTTAAATAGTTTATAGGGTGTGAAAATTGAGGAAAAATTAGAACCTTTTTAATTTTGTGTTTTTCTTCAACTTTTGTTATCCCTCAATTTTATTAGAAACTAACAATTGGTTTTTCAGGTATATATAGCACCTATAGCGGTAAATAAGATGAAGTCCAGTACATGAAGGATATGGGAAGATTCTCCCAAGACTAGAAGTTCAGTGGAGGAGTACCCAAGGTAGCACCATATAGACACAATTGTTGAGGTGACATGTAAAGTCACGAGAGGACAGACTCACCAGGCTGCTCAGTCTGCTACAGCCCAGCTGAGGATAAAGTCAACAAGTATGTAACCACCACACACTCAACTTGATAATGATAATAAAGAGAAAAAGACAGAGTTTGAATGTACTCCACAGGTTGCTGCTCAGGACCCCCAGTCTGAAGAGGGGTCCCAGGATTTATCTGATGAGGTAGAGCATGAGGATCTATTAGTAGTGCCCTAGTCTAATGAGGGTACTGCTAATTATGTACAACATAAAAATGTATCATATTTTCAAAAGGGTAAAGAGCAGTCTACACACGATGATTCTATATAGCAAGGACAGAGTCTCACTCCCACACATATTTTAGATGCACCTCTAAAGGAGGGACATCAGAGGAGGTGTATGCCAAGGATGCAGGTGATCTTTACTATTAACAATCATATATAGGATGCAAGAAGTCCTATGAGGTATATGCATGAGGAGCACAAAATTAAACTATCAGTGATAGATCGAGTACCACAACTACGGGTAGTATTTGATAGATACTAGCTAGAGTGGATGACTAGGCCACTCAATTTTTATATCCAAACTATGGTATGAGAATTTTATGAATCCTTAAGATGCAACGAAGGTCTTCCCATGTGAATACATCAAGGCCTTATGAAATTTGTACAGCAGCAAAAGCTTGATCATATAGTAGTTAGAAGAGTCAGAGTTGACATATCGACAAAGACTATCCTTAGAGTTTCTTTTGGCCCAGAGTACATTACTCCTACATCTACAGTTGAGTGTGACCACTGATTGAGGATATCACATGATCGATATATAATTCCTGAGGATGAGCACCAGAGTGAGTAGTTCAACATGGCTAGGTAGATAGCCAGCTATATTTACCTTTGGGTGATACGACCCCATAGATCGAGAGGCATGCTATGATTAGGAAGGTTCTCTTGACATTTGATGTCAAATTTTGGTAGTTTCTGATTATATTCATATTGATATCCATTACATTGGATATTATTTTGATGTAAGAGGTAGTTTTACTGGTTGCTTGTACTCTCCGGTTATGTTGTTGATTTTTCTTCCGTCCTTAGGTATGAGTTATATGATAGAGCCTTTGGAAAATTGATTAATCTGTCGTTCTCCTGCATAATAAAGAGACTATATGATAAGGTTATTGTGTCTAACATTTCATGTGTAAACAAAAGGGTACTTGCGAGGGCGATGGTGTAGACTAGGACTATGAGGGATCTGGCACGTCCAGACTCTTTTTGGAGATCAAGACAATAGGCAGCAGTACCACAAACACAGAATAAGGGCCCATTAGTTTCCATAGTTCTTAATAAAACACATCGAGGTGATATAGGTATTAGCATTTAAATAGAGATAGGGGAGCTGAGAGAGGATCTAGAGTCTAGGATATAGGGAGAGGGGACACCAACTACTTTTTCTTCATCCTTGACTTTGACCTCATAGCTAGTGGATGTATCTCCAAAGCCTACTCGCGCATCTACTATAGTTCTTGCTTCAGGTATGATCACTATATTGAAAGAGTTTTTTTGCAAAGCTTAGCGGATAGCAAGAGGGTCGTAGATGCTAGAGTGTTGGTTGTAGCGACTGAGATGACCATTCTCTAAGAGTAGATGAGATCAGGGATTAGGACTAGATTTGTGCAGGCCCAGGCCCAATGGGAGGCTGCTTTAAGCGCTACACTGTCCGAGCTACATGCTGACTTTCATACATGACTTGATGAGTTTGAGATACAGGTTATAGCCTAATATACAGATATAACTACAGCAGATCTAGCCCAAATAAGAAAGGAGTTTGATGGGTGATGAGCTAAGGTATGCCCAATCATAATGAGTTTTATTCTAGCCACTCCCTCAGTAATACCCTTGGTGGCCCAGATATCACATCCGCATGTACCAAGATAGTTTTATTTTCTTTAAAAGGGTGATGAGGAGGTCCCAGTAATTGGGGCCAATAAAGGTCTCATAGATAACTTACAAGACCATGATTTACCAAATATCCAGGCCATTTAAGATACAAAGTATGATTTGATGGAGTCTATATTTGACGATAGGCATAGGTATGCAACTATTGTACTAGATGCATCATCCTATAGTACACCACCACTAGCACTGCCTCTACCAGCTGATTTCCCCAATCTGGGGATGCTCTTGATTTTGGTGCCTAGTGCATCCTAGGTATGTTCTTACTTCCATATGCTTTACTTTGTTTTATTGCATTGAGGATAGTGTATAGTTTTTTACTGGGGCTGGACATACCATGCTGCCATGGGTTTTTATTATCGTACTTTTTTTTTGGTCGGTCGTATGATAATTTTATTTCATATTGTGTTTTATTTTGTATTGTGTTGTTTTTGTGTAATTAGGAGATTCTTATGTATTTAGGGCATTAGTCCTGTTTTGACTGAATTTTGATAACCCTCCAAAATATTGTATTTTAGAACTATGTGAAGGTATATATGCATGAACATTGTGGATCTTTTTATGACGTTAGGATTAAGGGCATGATATTCGCTTTTGAACAATTGCATGAACTGGATAGGTACTAGTTTGTAATATTGACTATGTGCTATGTGTGTGTGAGATACTACCTAGTTCCTATTGCTTTGTTGAATTCAATGTCTGGTTAGTCTTGCCTAGTTTGAAAGATAGTCAATTAGGAAAGGATCCTAGACCATTTTTTATTTAGTCCACTTTTATCCTAAATGACCTTTCATGTGTAAATTATATCCCTTGATCCCGATTTTGAGCCATGTAGTCTATTTTTCTTGTTTCACCATTCACTTTCCCATTTATAATATAATGAACATATTTTGGACTTGCTCCTCCTTGGATAATATGCACCTCAACTAAGGAAAAATGCCTAAGTTAAGTGTGGCTATCATAGGGGTGCATATTTTAAAATGGGTATCAATAAGTGTAAAATAAGAGAAAAAGTTAGCAGGGCAGGGTGTGGTGGAAAAATAAAATAAAAACTGTGAAAAAGAGAAAAAGAAAGAATAAACAGACCACACCTAACTTGAATGTGCAATAAGGAATAAAATGGGAGAAATGAGGGTGGAACAAAAAGAAAATTGGCTAGTAAATGAGACCCCAAAGGTTAGTGCAGTGCTAAGGAGAATTAGTCACTTGAGATGTCCATGTGTACCATCCCAGCCCCCAAGGCTACATTACAAGCCAAAAAAAGTCCTATAGTGGTCCTAACTCTAATATCTGAATGAATGTTATTGATTTCTTCTAAACTTTCGAATATGTATGTTATTGATTTCTTTACAATCATGAACGAATAAAACCTATAGATAGGGTTGCGAAAACCCTGGCTGATGGACGAAGTTAGGGAAGTGGTCTTGTTGTTCTGAATTGATACCCATGCATATATTATTTTTTCTTCATTATGATAAATTTCTTTATAGTTGCACTCATTAGGATCCCGCATTTATATTCTTACTTACTCCAAAAGAGGAGCAGTGACTAGAAAAAGATAAGGACAACAGTAATTTGGAGTTTAACTATCAATCCACGTTGTTGTGTTTTATATTAGTAAGATTGATAGGTTTTATCTAATAACTAGAGACTCAAAAGGTAATTGTTAACATGGATCAATATAAGGGTTAGTGAGGCGATATCCTGAGACTCAAAAGGTAAAGGGTGAAATCCTTTTGCTTGTCCAAAACACTTCAGAAGGTACATAACATATCGATTCTACATGCAGAGTATCGAGTTGGTTTAACAAAGCATAATCAATATATGGAGTTAAAAAGCCATGGGTAACATAATCCTAGTGTTCACTTACACTGATTATGATCAGAGTCAATATAGTTACTTTCTTAAAATTACTACATCAAAAGATCCCCTAACTTTTCTTATTCTACCTACAAACTATAACTGTTAAAATCTGCAAATCCATGTGTTCCTTTGGGGTTAGACCCCAACCTCTGTAGGGTTACTATATTTTTATAGCGACTATATCATCATCTAATTAGAAGTGTTGTTTGGACGTCATCACATCTCACCTATGAGTGTGTTGCATTTCACACCCATGAATAAGACTCTACTGAATGCGAGTTTTAGACCCCCTAGGATACTTTATATCTAGTTCTGATACTATGTTTTTCATGACCTAAGACTACCCTTAGTCGTAAAATAGTGCTTGGTTTTACAAGTAACTCCGAGATAACCTATAGTATGGCTTAAACTATAAATAATGAGAGAGAAGTAACAAACACTAGGAAGAAGCTAACTGAAATAAATGATAATGAATAATGATAAAGTAAATGTTACTTTGTGGTCTATAATACTTAATGAGACTGAAAAATCTAAACATCGGTTGAACTATCTAAAAGCCTCTAACTAGAATGAATTGTTGGGACAAACCCCCAACTAATTCTAGTGATCTAAAGTATTGAAAGATGGAAGATAAATAATGTATAACTTGTCTACGATAAGTGAGGACTCATAAAGACTGCAGCAGAGTGATACTTAACTAAACTACGCATGGTCTAAGTATTGATCATTCAGCCCTGTATTATGAGACAATATATCATAAGAGAGTATACGATCAATACTTTTAAAGTGTGGCGTATGTAAGATGGGAATCTAATCATTGCGTAGGAACTGAAATATGAATGCATGAACATGTAAACTAAATGCAGGACAAAGTATAATCATGTACAGAAGAAAGTAAAAACTGAATCACCGAATACTAAGTCATGCATATCTAGACTAAAACATAAACTGGATATATAAACTAAAACTAAACTAGGGATTGTGGTATCTAACTATAGCCAACATACCCCAATATGAGAAAAACTAAAGTCCAACCCATAACCCTAGTTGAAAGGGTGATCATGCCTTGCCAAGGGTACCAACATTGGACGGTATGGAGCAACTAATCTAATCTCCCAAAGGTCAAGGGTGTTATTCCTCTACTGCTGAGGGACCCCTTATGACCTACGGTAATATAGCAGTTCTGGAACATAGGGATTGCTACTAATGGTATCATGCCTAACTGATGAGGGAGCTAACATCCATGTTTTCTCTAGGTGCTAAGTATAACTCCCAACTAAAAGACACTAAATTGTAGACTTAAAGATAAAGTACTAACTGATATGTTCAAATCATGGTATTTCAAAAATAATAATACATGTACAATGTAAATAACTCAATAACATATAAGCTGACAGATGCATGATTTTCTAGGTATCGGGAGTTCATGACCCACTAGATATGACTAATGCAATAGATCATGATACTATTTAAAAGTGATCATGAGAGGAAATGTTATGAATAATACTCAATATTTTAATAACTGATCATGATATGGACACTCGTAATTATCAATCATATAGAGACAAAATTTTATAACGGAAACATATTATGATGGTTCATAAACAAAACAAAGAGAAAAAGACAGTTGATAAAAGACATATTTCACCTGGAACCCAATACAAAGATAAAGTGGATTTACTTAAGAGTGGAAGGGTGTCTTGGGACTCAATGAGTGGATGAGACCGATTGATGAAATTTCATATAGCTAAATGAAAATTGCTTAGAGAACTTCTTGGAATTGATCTTGAACTTGTAGAACCCTAGTATCCTTATAGATAAGAGAAAAATTGCCTCATTTAGTCTCTGGGTGAAATTACGACTTAATCATGAATTTGTGGATTTTTGGTCTTTTATAACACTCTTTGGGTAGTCGACGTTGGTTTGGATTTTAAAAGATTGGGAAAATACATAAAATTCCTTGAGAAATTATGTAGGAAATTTCGCTCCCAGGTGTTATGACTCACCTCATGGCTCGTTACGACTGTTCGTTGGTCGTGGTCGGAGTCGTAACCAAAAATACTAAGGTCATTGGTCCTTTCTATTATGATTAGGAATCTCTTCTTAATGGCTTATCATGATTGGTCATGAGTCATCAGGTAAAGTCATAGTCTAAGATTGGTTTTTCACTATACACTATTGGAATAACAAGTCCCTCTTAATGACTCGTTGTCACTTGTGTTAAATGTATGGTAGGGTCATTAGCACTAACCTAAAACTGAGGATCCTTACTATTGTCATAATGACTACTCTTACTGACTCATTATGTCACATAATGGGTCGTTATATGAGTCATATCCACTGACAGCTGGCTGATACTTAAGGAAAAAATTCGTATAACTTTTTGCCACGATATCAGATTGAGGCAAGACTTGTGGCCTTGGAAAACTAAATTATGGACTATCTTTTATGGGGTATAGATCTTGAAAACTTAGGGGTATTACATGACACTTCTACCAATTCAATACCAAGTTGCACTCCTCACATCTCTCGAGTACATTAGCCAAGTAGGCCAAACAATTATCAAAAGTGTCACCCACAACTAAGAAATCATCCATAAAGACCTCTATAGTATCCATAAAGACCACTATAGTATCATCAACCCTATAATAAAAGAATAGATATCATACAATGCTTAAAGGCTGCAGGAGCATTACGTAATCCAAAAGGTAACCTCTTGAATGCAAAAGTATATATGGATATGTGAAAGTAGTTTTCTCTTGATCTTCGAGGGCAATGAAATCTGATTACACCCCAAATACCTATCAAGAAAACAATACCATTCTCTTCCTATAAGATGGACTAATATCCCATCCATGAATTTCATAGAAAAGCGATCCTTTTGAGTCCAAGTATTCATCTTTTGATAATCTATATACAATCTCTATATCATAATTGGTTTCATGCGTATTAACTTATTCTTCTTATTTGAGAGCTTAATGATACCACCCTTCTTTGGCACAGACTGACTCGAGCTGTCCCACCTGCTATCAATAATTGGTTAAACAACACCTCTCTCTAACCAATTGATGATTTTCTTTTTCGCAACCTCATTAATAGATGGATTCAATTGGCTCTAATGCTCAATGTTGGGCATACACTCAAGGTCCAACAAAATTTTGAGTGAAATTCTTTCAATATCTGCAATAGTCCAACCAATGGCCTATTTTAACCTCTATAATATTGAGATCAAGGGCTCAACCTGTGTAACCAACTAATCTACAACAATAACAATCGGCAAGGTATTATTGTCCCCTAAAAATACATAATGCAAGTGAGGAGGAAGAGCCTTTAATTTAAAGACCGATGGCTCCTCAATAGATGGCTAAGCTAGTGGAGTAGCTCAATTCTTTATGTAAAGATCTAGCTTCAATAGAGAAAAATAATAAGAATCTTTATCAATTAGAGCACTCACTATCTCATCATACTCATCAATACCATAATTATCAATGTTTATGATCACCTCTGCTAATTCTTTTACAACAAGTCTCTCCTTTATGGGCACACTCACTACATCATCCTCAATAGTGTCTGTAATACACACCACATTCGTATTAATGCATCATATAAATACTACACTTTCAATTCTTAAAACAAATAATTTAAGCTTTGAATTAGGATATTTTGGTAGATATGATGTGGCTTTATGGTTGTTGTAGGAGAAATAAGTGAACAATGGTTTTGGAATGAAATTAGAAGAAAAATGTCTAAAAAAAGAAGAAGCCCTATCATTCTACGAGTCAGTGTACAAGTTGTCAATATATCATATGACTCATAGGATTACTCATAAGTAAGACAATAACAATAGAAAAACGGGGAATCTAAGTGAAGAGAGGCTACGACTAGAGAGTACAAACAAAAAAATATGGTTATAAGTCAGGAGAAGTAGTCGTTAATAGAATATAAATTGAAGTTAAAATTTAGATTTTAATTCATAGAAGAAGACGATTCATAAGACCTGTGTATGACTCCTAGGGATAAGTCATAAAAAGACCAACATATAGAGTATTCGAAGATTAAGGCTCAGGTGGTGACGAGTGAAGACCATCAGTCGTATGGCCCAGGAATAACTCATAAGGAGGAGTCATAAAGACAATGCAAAACCAAAGTCATGAAAGATTAGTCACTAATGTACGAACAACAATCATTGTACAACTCGTAAGAAGACCGTACGAGTGGACTGCGTGAGTCATACCTTGTGTCGACATACTTTTCATATTCCATTTTAAAAAATATTTTTGGGTTATTTATAGATACAATAAATAGCGTAGGGTTATTCCTTTATTAGGTTACACACTTTTACACTACTTTCAACATACTTTCATCATTGAAATTTTGTTCTTGAGATTTTTGGCTTTCTATTCAATCGAAGACTTCAGATTTTCTTCGTATTATTCTTGTGAAATTAATTACTTGTCTTATTTATTGATTTTCATGGATTGTTGCGTA
The DNA here is from genome assembly GCA_030864225.1 of Capsicum baccatum var. pendulum. Lineage (NCBI taxonomy): Eukaryota > Viridiplantae > Streptophyta > Magnoliopsida > Solanales > Solanaceae > Capsicum > Capsicum baccatum. Next base: position 139,913,869 of record CM061560.1, read on the forward strand.
TACATGACTGGCTAATTTCCTTGACTGGGGTTGTAGAAACCCTAGCGGATTAGTTATATAGAGAAAGTAGGAGATTCATCAATTCTAATGTGGTTGCATGTATCTTAATATTCTTCATATTAAATTACCTCAGAGCTACCATAGAAGCTTGAATATTCCATGTTGTAGAGAACATCCTTACAAAGTAGTTTAAGATTAGGAAAAGTGGATTAAGATTGTTATTTGAGATTCATGTCTATCTTATTATTCTACCATCTCATCTAATCAACTTTGAATCAACAAGTTGATGTTGAGCTAAAGTTATAGTGAAGGATAAATAAGGTGACACCCTGAGACTCATAAGGTAAGGGGTAAGATTTATAAACACATTCACAAGATGATTGATAATACGTAGTTTGCCAACTTTACATATAGAGAAGTAGAATTGGTGGGTTGAACACAAGAAAATTATGGAGCTAAAAAGCATGGGGAACACAGTCCTAGTTTTCATCTTCTATTGCTTATACACTCAAGCATTCAAGTTTGGTTACTACTTACTGATGACTTCAAAAATCCCCTTATTTATTGTTTTGCATTTCTTGTGATTTTTTTCAAAGTTAAGAGACTATTCAACATCTTCCCCATGGGTTCGACCCCAACCTTGTTTGGGTTACTATATTTGAAGTCGATTGTAGCACACTTTGTTAGAAGTTAGTTTTTGGGTAACATCAAAATTTAGCACCGTTGTCGAAGAAGACAATTTGAATAGTTGATTGAAGTTTGTGAAATTTGTGGATTATTTTTTATTCTTTATTTAGCATATGCCGGTGTATGCCAAACACTAGGAGAAGAGGCAATCCCTTACTCCCTTTTGACATAGAGAAAGAAATAATTATTCAAACACTACGAAGGATGTCAGAGAAAGTTTATGATGGTGTTCCTACTAGGGTTAGAGACACTCAAATTGTACCCCTGCCTCTACCTATTGATCCTAATGCGGTACTTTTTTCTGCTATAGGTGATCCATAGATTGTTGCAGATAGATAAATGGAGCACTTATTAGCAAAAGAAGAAGAATGATTGGTGGAAAGAGGACTAGACAAGCTACGACAAGTGGTCGAGCATTGAGATAGAGTACAGAGAGGCAGAGCTCCATTCATCCATGCATATCAACATCTATACCTATACTACCAAGATAAGGATATGAGGTATGTTGAACAAACAGAGAAAAGATTCATCATTCCTCCTGCTCTACACTTTAATGTTAAGTTTGACATCACTAGTGCAATGATCCAATTATTGAACTTAATGGGTATGTTTTTGGGATTAGCCACTAATGATGCAAAAATGCATTTGGCTAACTTTACAAAGATATGTATGTCATATATGATTCTAGGGGTGGATTAGAAAGCTTTGGGGTTGAGGTTATTTCCATTTTTGCTGATTAGGGAAGCATCACTATGGTTAAGGGAACTTCAAAGAGGTCCAAACACTAATTGGTTTGAGTTGCAAAGAAAATTTTTGAATAAAATCTTCCCTCCTGCAAGGATGCTATAGTTGAAAGATAAAATCTATAATTTCATATAACTAACTAAAGATTCCATGTATAAGGCATGGTTTAGATTCAAGAAGAAGTTGATCATGGTACGTAATCACAGACTGACAGGGTCCAATCTGTTGGAATTCTTCAATAGATCCCTGAATTTAAGATCAAGAGAACTGGCATTTATGATTTTGGAAAGTGAATTTATGTGTCTTTGATGGGATATTGTGTAGCATATGTTGGACGATATTTCGATGACTAATTTAGGTTGGCACACTAGATATGTTGAGCATGGTGCAGGTACATATGTCATTGGAAAAGTCAATGATTATAGAGTTGGTCAATATTTGGTAACATAAGAGGATGCACAACTTCGGATAGATATTGGGCTTCTTATAAAATAATTTGCAACAATGAGTGCTGAGAAAGTGAATGCAGTTGTGGCACAAGGATCTACTTCTAGTACTTATCATACTAAATTTGAAGAGTAAGCAAAGGATCTTGATCATCAGTCTGTGGGTTTTTGAGTCCAAAGGCAAGAGAGTCAAGGTTGAAATTATTACAATGACATATACAAATATAGAAGTAGACAGAGATGGTGATTGGTAGTGAAAATATAATTACAAGAAGAAGAGTGATAGGTATGTTCCACTAGGTGGTTGTGATTAAGAATCTACAATGGAGGAATTGTTTTTAAAATGAGTGAAAAGGACAAGAAAGTCAAGAGAGATGTCTTAAGGAGATTATGGTAGATCTATCATGGCAAAACCAAAAGGTTGAGTCACATGCTACCACAATAAAATAATTGGACCATCAATTTGGCTGTATATCTTCCTGAAGAAACCAAAGGCTTCCTGGAACTCTCCCTATTAATAATGTGGTGAATCCAAATAATGATATTCATTTCTATGCCATTGACTTAGAGTGGTAAAATCACCATGTATCTGCATGTACCAACTGTAGATGAGCGAAAAAATAATGATGATCATGTTGATGTGAAGAGTAGTAACAATAAATATAAAGGAAAGTCAAGATTGAGGACCTGTGCTGAAGCCTATCTCGAGACCTCTCCCTTTTTTTCCACAAAGGGTGAAAAAAAATACAGAAGGTAAGTAATGGATATTTTTATCTATGCTCTGGGATTTGTCTATCAATATTCCATTTGTAAGGCATTAGACCAAATGCCAGTATATGCAAAATTCATGAAATATCTAATCACCAAGAAGAGGTTAGTCAGTTATGAGCCAGTTGACAACATTCATCACTGCAGCAGTATAGCTACTAGATTATTAGAAGAGAAAAAAAAGGATCTTGGTGCTTTCACCATACCTTGCACCATTGGATCTTTCAACTGTACTCGGGCATTATGAGATTTAGGATCTAGTATCAACCTCATGACATTAGTAGTAATTAAGCATTTAGGGTTGGGAGATCCCACACCAACGACTAGGAGACTAGTGATGGCAGATACGATGATGAAAAAGCTTGTTGGTATTCTATATAATGTATTGGTGAAGGTGTATACTTTAATTTTTCCCACTGATTTTGTGATATTTGACTGTGAAGTGGACTTTCAAGTTCCAATTATTTGGGAAGACCATTATTTTCTATGTGAAGGACGTTGATTGATAAGGAGCTAGGACATTTGAAATTGTGACTCAATGATGAACAACTGATATTCAATATATGCAATCCATGAAGCTTCTAGATAATTAAAGAGTGATATCTTTGATTGATGTGTATGATGAGGAAATGGATTCATTCTAAATATTGATTCAATGACTATTTTTGATGATGCTTCTGATGTTATTCCTATTGAAGAAAGGCTGGGTGTTGAAGCTTAGGTAGCCGTGATCATGAACTTTGATAGTGATGGTATTGAAGACTTTGATGAGATGGTATATGAACTCTATAGGAGTGGTTCATATACTTATGCACCAAAAAAGTTGATTTGGATCTGGAAAAAAAACCACTCCACCTGCTCACCCATCTATTGAAGAGCCACCCATCTTAGATTTGAAGGCCCTCCCTTATCATTTTTAATATGCATTTTTGGGGGCCAACAATGATTTGCCTGTGATCATTGCAACTGACTTGATGCAGACAAAAGGGGAATCTTTATTATCAATGGTATAGAAATTCAAGAGTGTCATTGGTTAGTTTGTTACATATGTTGTGGGTATTTTGCCTGGTCTTTGTACTTTGAAGATATAACATAAATTAGATTGTGTTCCTAGTATAGAACATCAGCGATGACTTAATCCTCCTATGGAAAAGTTTTTAAAGATAGAGATAATTAAGTGGTTAAATATTGGTGTAGTGTACCCTATTGCAGATCGTAAGTGGGTTAGTCCGGTACAATGTGTTCCAAAGAAAGGTGATATTACTATTGTCCCTAATGAGAAGAATGATCTAATGCCAATGAGGCCAGTCACAAGATGGATAGTGTTCTTGGATTACAGAAAACTGAATGCATCGACTCAAAAGGACCACATTCCCATGCCTTTCCTAGAACATATGCTGGATAGACTTGCGGGCAGAGGATGGTACTATTTTTTTGATTGGTACATGGACTAGAACCAAATCACTTTTGCCCTTCAAAACCCAAGAGAAGATGAATTTCATTTGTACTTCTGGAAATTTTGAATTCAGACATATGCAATTTGGGTTATGTAACACTCCAACCATATTTCAGATATGTATGATGTCAAACTTCTCTTATATGGTAGAAGACATCATTGAAGTATTCATGGATGACTTTTTAGTAGTTGGTGATTCTTTTAAATACTTTCTGGTTCACTTGACAAACACTATTTATAGGTGTGAACAATACAACTTGGTACTTAATTTGGAAAAATACCATTTCATGCTGAAAAAAAGTATTGTGATTTGGGACAAGATTTCAAAAAGAGGTATAGATATAGATAGAGCTTAGATTAAAGTGATAGATAATTTACCTTCACCAATTTCTAATAAGGGTTTTCAATGCTTTATGGGACATGCTATGTTTTATAGGCAATTCATTAAGGATTCTCAAAGATTGCCAACCCTCTTTGCAGGCTTCTTGAGAAAGAGGTGAAGTTTGATTTTAATAAAGCATGATTGAAGGATTTTGATTATTTGGAATAGAAGTTTATGATGTCGCCTATAATCGGGTCCCCTGATAGATCCTAGCCATTTTAGATTATATGTGACACAAGTGGAGTGGCCTTAGGTTAAGTACTAGGCCAACAAAAAGAAAATATCCTTCATCTTATCTACTATGCCATCAAGGCTCTAAGCCCTGCTCAAAAGAACTACACAGTCACTGAACAAGATTTATTAGTAGTTTTATTTCCTTTAAGAAGTTTCGGTCTTATTTGATTGGGACAAAGGTAGTTGTGCACACTGATCCTGTAGAATTGAGGTACTTAATGGCTCAAAAAATTCAAAGTCTAAACTGATTAGGTGGGTTCTCATGCTGGAAGAGTTTGATTTTGAGGCCAGGGATAGAAAAGGCAATGAGAATCAAGTTGTGGATCATTTATATAGACTTGAAGAGGAAGTTATGCAGAAAATTTAAGATGGGCTCAAGATTGATGATAGTTTTCCATACAAATGGATTCTGGCTTTTCTCAATGTTTAATTCCATGGTTTCTACGCAAATTATATAGCATGTGATCTAATCCCAAAAATCTTTTCCTTCCAGATGAGAAAGAATTTTATGCTTGATATGTGTAAATGTGAGAGATGAATATTAATATGAATTTGATAATGGCATTAGAATTAGGATTAGAACAACAATGGCAAATAATTGCATATCAAGATAAGTATTACCTAGAAGTATGACCCTATGCGAGGTGAGTGTGAGGTGTTACCCAGTTCTCGGTGAGTAAAAATTTAGAACTTTCCTAGCTTCTCTTATCTAGGGTTTAGGATAGTCAATTAGGAGATGATCATATGCTGTTTTTTTAGTCCACTCAAACCTAAATTGCCCTACAAAATAACATATGAATCCCTTGATTCAAAAAGTTGAGCCTAATTGACCTATTTTTGTTGTTTATATTGATTTCACCTTTCTATTTCACTTACAATGAACCTATTTTAGCCCTGGTCCTCCTTGGACAGTGTGTACCTCAACTCAAGAAAATTGCCTTAGTTAAGGGTGGCTATTATAGGGGTGCATAAAAAAGAGTATGAAGAAAGAAGTCTAGAAAGAAAAATGTGGAAGGACAGGTACGATGAAGATAAAAATATAATAAAAGAAAAAGAAAATTGCAAGAAAAAAAAAGAGAAGAAAAAAAGGTGATAAAAGAAAACAGTACCTGGCCCAATCTGAATGTGCTTTAAAATGAAATGAGATAAAGAAGGGTGAAAATAAAATGAAGAAAACTTTTGAAAATAAATAAACCTCAAATAATCCGTAGTGTCAAGGATGATTAGTCACTGAAAAAACCCCAAAATATACCATACCATCCCCAAAACTACGTTACAAGCTTAATAAATTCTTATAATGATCCTATCATGACTGTCTGAAAATTCAGGAAGAGAGCATATGAGCAAACCTATGGTATTATGTATACACCGGTCGATACTTCTTTGTTAGAGAGAGTGTCTATTTGAAAAATCCCTGAATAACATTATTGATCTAAACTAAGTGAATAAGATTTCTTTTATTGGGAGTGTACATGGGTTATGTTGTTAGGTTGCAGAGCTGTTCAGTTAATTCGATTTGTGTCTATGCCTAGTTGTATGTTACTAATGTAATGCCATGAATGGATTTCTCCCTTTTATTCCATGTACCAAATCAATACGCACTGTTGGTTTCTTGAAAAGCTAAAACTAGGAGGAGCGATAAAATATTGATAACTGAAATAAAAAGTTACTGCCATAGGTATCTTAGGATCCTCCTATTTAAGCATTGTTGTGTTTAGTAGTCTTGAGTTTTCTTTTTCCTGAGCACATGCAAACATTCTATGTTTAGGGTATTGTTGCATCGATGAAACAAGGTAGTTTCGATGCTTAAAACAAAGAATTTATTTTTAGACTTACGATATTTTGGTTGATATGATGTAGTTTTGTGGTTGTTGTAGGAGAAATAGGTGAACAGTAGTTTTGGATTGAAATTGGAAGAGAAAACTCTAAAATAAAAATCTTGTCCATCCTTTGAGTCAATGTACAAGTCGTCAAAATATCATAAGACTCGTAGGATTACTCATAAGCAAGATAGTATAAAAAGATAAAAAGGGAATCTAAGTGAAGAGTGGATACGACTGGAGAGTACAAACTGCAATATGTGGCTACGAGTCAGGAGAATCTGTCATTGAAAGAATAGAAACCAAAGTTAAAGTTTAGAGTTGGTGTTATAGAAGAAGATGAGTCATAAGACCTATATATGACTTATAAGGATAAGTCATGAAGAGACCAGTGTGCAGAGCATTGAAATGTTAAGGCCCAGGTGGTGACAAGTGGAGACCACAAGTCGTATGGTCTAGGTACGACTAGTGAGGATGAGTTGTAAAGACAATAGAATCCTGAAGCCATGAAATATCAGTCACTGTACTACATATTACAAGCATTGTATGACTCGTAAGAAGACCTTACGAGCTGACTACGCGAGTCGTTCCTTATGTTGACATACTTTTCTTGTTCCAATTTAATTAGGATTTTTGGGTTATTTTGAGATAATATAAATACCATAGGATTATTCCTTTATTTGTTTATGTACATTTACAATACTTTTACTACATTAAACTCATCATTGAGATTGTGTTCTTGAGATTTGTTGGTTTCAATTTATTTAAAGACATCGGATTTTATGCAATTAATTAAATGTGTTCTTAATTTATTTTCATGGATTGTTGCATGAACATGTCCGTCTAATTTCCTTGAATAGGATTGTTGGAACACTGGAAGATTAACTATGTAGAGGAAGTAGGAGTTGCATCTATTTTAATGTTTTTGCATTTATCTTAATCTTCTTGATATTAATTGACCTCAGAACTACTGCAAAAGCTTGAGGATTGCCTATATTAGATAATGTACTCACAAAGGAGTTTGAGATAAGGAAAAAGGGATTAAGACAGTAATGTGTGATTAATCTACATCTTATTAATCCGTCATCTCATCTAATCAACTTGAAACTCAAAAGGTGAAAGTTGAACTGAAGTTATAGTCAAGGAGCAATAAGGGACACCCTGAGACTCACAAGGTAATGGGTTATATTTATCAACACGTTCACAAGATGGTTGATAACACATAGCTTATCGAATTTACATGTAGAATAGCATAATAAGTGGGTTGAAGACCCAAAATTTATTGAGTTAAAAAGCCAAAGGGAATACAGTCCTAGTATTCATCTTCTATTAGTTATAAACTCAAGCATTCAAGTTCGGTTACTACTTACTTTTGACTTAAAAAATCCCCCCATTAACTTTTCCACATTGCTTGTAAATTTCATAAACGTTAAGAGACTGTTCAACATTTTCCAAGAGGGTTCGGCCCGAACCTGGTTTGGGATACTATATTTGACATCGACCACAACATAATTCTTTGGAGGTTTGTTCTTGGGGGACATCACTTGTCTTTATACTGTCATATCAACTGACCATAATGAAAGTAACCTATTCATCATTGAGCCTAAATTTCATATATAGCATCTCCATATCAACCAAAGCCCTACCCACAAATATAAAAGGCCTTACCAATATAATGGGGACATAAAAATCAACCTCATAGTTGATAATCACAAAATCAGATGGGAGTATGAAGGAAGCTATCTTTACAAAAACATTACACAAATTACTATTCAATTTCTTCATAGTTTGATTGGCTATCAATAATCTCATTGACATTGGCTTAGGTGACCCCAACCCCAACTTCTTCACATAACTAGCAGTATCTAATTAATTCTAGCTCCCAAGTTACATAATGCTCGTGCCAAATTTAGGGACCCAATAGTATATAGAATAATGAAAGCTTCGGAATACAATTTATTCTCAACCAATGATGAAGAAGAAATAGCATTGTAGTGGTACAAATTATCAGTGGTATCAAAACTCATTGTCTGCTTTTTTAACACAAAATACTTCTTACACTTTACATAATTTGGAATATTCTCCAATGCTTCTACTACAAAGATATTCATAAATGATTCTTTCAATATCTATAAGAATTTTAGATATTTCCTTTCTTTATTTTTCTTCTTCTTCAACCTTTAAGGAAAATTTGGAGTAGTTGTGTAATTTCCTTCACAACTGGTTCGGACTAGTTACCCTTTCCCTTATCATTCTCAACTCATCTTTCAATAATCGTTGATTTCTGTGATATCTTAGAATTAGTCACCAACTTCTCAATTTCATCTTTGGGTGCATCATCTTTACCAATAGTATCACTCCTTACCTCATTAACTACTGGCATAGGAGGATCAATAGTATCTCTACCTCTTTAAAAGGTGATGTCTAAATAGTGACTATCATTATTTTGATACTGAATGATGTTACTCAAAAGAGTGCTCGATTGAAACTCATTCAAAGTAGTTACTATCTAACCAAACTGTTTCTCAAGCTACTTAATGAAAGTAGCATGTGATTCTACTTTCTAGCATAGTACCAAAATATCTGCCATAATTCCATTAAGGAAACTCTCTTGATTCTCTGAACCCTAAACCATCTTTCCAATTAATGATTCCATCTTTGAATCCACATTATGGTTCCTTGGTGGAACATACACACCAATCTAATATTCATCATTTCTCCTCCAATTACAATATATCTCTCTCTCTACTCTGATCTATATATGTATCCCCATAATAGTTTCAATATTAATTCGCTTGTCTCGAGTTCTAAGAGCCCCTATTGGACCATTAGCCCTTAGCTCAAGAACTTGTCATCTCTCTATCCAGATACTTAGCCTCCTCTTAAAAGTCATGCTTGCCATGTCTAATAGACTTACCTCGCGTGCCACTACATTAACCATTTAGAATTCATAGTTGCAAACTTCAAGGTAAGTAACTCAATATCAATCCTCAGTTTTGCTACATCTTGAGCCATGGTATTATCTAGGGCTCTCTACTCACTGGTAACACCAATAGCACACGTATTGGCTCCTCTTTCTGCCTCCTGAGTATGCTACTCTCAGTTGTCATTAGAGACCCAATCTAAGATTTCTGAAGCTAAATCCCAATAAAGGCATATGAAAGTCCTAGTAATATAGTATTCACATCAACTTTGGTATTTACATTTAGGGCTCAACAGAATATCTCAAGGAAATTCCTCCCTGAAATTCTGTGATTAGGCATAATTATCAACTTCTAATTAAACCTCAACCACGTATTGTACAATGTTCCTGAATGTACTTTCCTGAAGTTATAAATCTCATCATTCAACTATAGCATTCTAGAATGAGGGAAGAACTAATACAAAAAATTATTTCTGCAATGTATTGCAACTATTTTGGACCTACGAGGTATTTTCCATAACCATAATGTCACTTTCCAGAAAAGAAAGAATTGGAAAAACTTGAGGTTGATTCACTCTAGGTAGATTATACAAAGTAGAAATTCCAAAAAAAATCATGATAGACATATATGTGTCATCAGTCGGCAAACGAGGAAATACACCCCTTAGATTAAGCAACTGAATCATAGCACTAGTAATGTAAAACTTTGCTCATGGGGAAAACTTAGGAGGAGTGATGGCTCCTATCTCGAAAGTCTTAACATACCCTAAGTCTTCTTCTAGATCATCAAAGACTGGTAAATACTGATAAGCTAGGTTTGTTGAGCTCTATCTCATCTAGTTATGTCATTATCGAGTGTTTCTCGATGCTCTTCTTCTTGTCTCGCTCTTTTGTCTTGAGCCGCACAACTGATATTTTCATACAACACATTCTCTTCAACCAATAATCGAGCAACGGCATGTGCAGATGTCTGTTAAACATAATCTGGAGTTTATAGATTCAACAAATTTGGGTTATTTTGAACCCCATGCTCGTGCTCTTCCATATTACGATTCTATAATAAGGTACACTCCATCTTGACATCAAATGGGATCGAGGGATTTCTTAACACACCCCAAAATAGGGCCTAGTTATGTCGGGCATTTGAAGTCCAACCAGGATCGAAGACCACCATCAATACCCAACTATAACTGCCCTGCCCATTATGTTGGATGAATTCCAAACATATAACATGATAGAACAATTATATTTTAAGGATATTAAATAAAGTCTATAATCATAATCCAACAACCTCAACCAATTATCCAAGCGGTGCTAACCCTAATTCCAATACCAATAAAGAGGCTGACATCAATACCGACACCGCCCATGACTATAGTAGTCTGATAAAGCCTCTATCCAGAATTAATTACATCTTGTCGGGACATGCCCCGGACAATAGCCAAAACCCAACCAGAGAAATAAAAAAAATAAAAGACGTTTATAGCATAAAATGGATCCTTCCAAAGTATGAAAGCTCACCACTTCAGTATGACTCAAAGTTCTTCCCGAATTTAAGTCACAGAGTAGATGGAATGGTAGTATGGCCATTTCTTACATCGCGTAGGGATACAAAACTCAAAGACGATTAGCAGAGTCAACCCGCATGTACTATGTGATAGGATAAAATAATTCTAGTAATTCAAAAGAAAAGTAAATAACCATAAGCAATCACATAGATACATGTATATTGGGCCGGGAAAGGGAATCGAGTTTAGGATGAATTTTAAAATCTTTACCTGCGCTATGTAGCTTTGCCATCCAAAAACACCATGGGCTATATGGTTCAACTCCCCCTAATTTAAAGGACCTGATGCATGTTAGCCACACGACCAGAGAAGGAACCTGAGATGACTATTACATCTCCTAAAATATTGTATGACGTTATGCACATTGTCACCATGACCAAACCTCACATCAGCAAGCATGAGTTTCCAATACTGGTCCCCTCGGGGCCTCCAGGTTTTACGACTTTGATACATACCCCTCTTCAATACCATATTAAAACCATTTACACAGTCCAACCAATTACCAAGGAGTCTATTATTAGGCACAAACCATTGGTATCGTCATGCCAAAATTAGAGCTAGCAAGTCTATCCATTTATGCCATACAAAAGCCATTAAACCAATTAGACTCCAAAGTTTCCAATTAAATGAAGACCATGGAAACCAAGGACTTTCCAAACCATTTACAACCAACGAAACCCATTTAAGTTCCATTACCTTTTTATGAAATGCAAAGATTTTAAGAATAGTCAAACTATGTGACAAAATCCTTCTCATTGGCGTTTTAACATATATGTTTGGAGAACATGTGTTTCAAAACCATAACCAAGTATATTTGGGGAAATCTGAAGTACCCCTAAATACATTTACCATTACCATGCATTCCACAATTTCAAAATCATTTTAAAAGTATGATAGAAACATCATTAAACAATGAGAAACATTATTCAAACATAAGCATCCAAAATCCCAACCAATATGTCAAATCCATAACAATAGTATGAAAATCAAACATTAAATATATGATCCTTGTAAAATAACAATGAGGGAAGAGTAGCATTTCTTAGACACACAGGAAGACGGAGAGAATCACTCTTGAAAGACCCTAATTAATTATCTGGAAGAAACCCTAGCCTTTTGCTTGAGAGAGAGTTTGAGAGAGATTTTAACTGTGTTTGATTGGGAATAATAGGTTAATGAAATCCCAAAAGGTGCTTTATTTAATGGTAAGAAAGGAGTTCACAAGGGGAAATGCCCAAAATACCCACAACTTAAAAATCTAAAATTATCGCAGGTGGTTATGAGTCGATCCTATGACTCATGACTACAACATATGACTCGTATCATCGAGTCATCAGAAAGACATTGAGTTAGACACCAACACACAGTCTACCATACAAGTCCTTGAGCCACACTCGTGACTAGACCATACGGCTCACATGGTCCAGTCGTACCCAAGAAAGAATCCAATGGAATTGACACTGGACATCATACGACTTCACACAACGACTTGTAACATATCCTTACAGCTCTTAGTAAGCCACTCGTACTCAGAGCCAAGGAAAGTTACTAAATTTCTAATTTGGTAAAGGATCGTCCAAATGACCCGTTACCTCACCTAACTACCCAAACTACCAAGTCATAACCACAACAGAAAGCCAACCACCATCGCTAGAAAACTTATGAGTTGGGTTACCTGACCCTTATCCACATCACATGACTCGTATGATAAGTCATTATACGGAAAGTGAACTCAAAGCTCAGGAAATTTCAAAGGGCCAAAACATAGGTTATTTTATTTCTCCTTCACTTGGATCATCCATCGTTGAATGATAGAACAAGTCAGTATAAACACGATTTGGACTCAATAAGCCTCTACTGTTATCTTTAACCAAGTTAAAAAACAATGATGCCAGTAAAAGCAATCTTTTGTTTAACTAAGTTAGGGAACAAAGATGTTAAGAACAACACAAAGCTTACGCATGAATTTCTGGAGAAGAAAATAGAAACAAATACTTTGACTTTATGTCCTCTTCAGCTTCCCAAGTAAGATCTTCAACCTAATGGCTCCTATATAGAACCTTTACCTTAGCCAAGTTATTTATCCTCAACCGACGAACCTACAGATCTATGATCTCAACGGGGATCTTCTAATAATATAGGTTATCTGAAATACCAGTATCCTTGATAGGTGAAATTCATGTGGATCACTCATACACTTCCTCAATATAGAAACATGGAATACGTAGTGAATAGAGCTCAAAATAGAGGGAAACTCAAACTCATAAGTAATTGACATCCCTCCTTAAACCAGAGTACGTACCAATATACTGGGGATTAAGCCTCCCCTTCGTCCCAAATAGTATCACTCCCTACATAGGGTAAATCATTAAGAACACCCTATCCCACACATCAAAATCCAACTTTCTTTGCCTCATATCCATATGGAACTTTTGGTCCCTTTGGATAAACTTAAGTCTATCTCGAATCACCATCACTTTCTCCATGGCTTAATGAACAAATTCCGATTCAAATATCTCTACCGCACCAACCTCAAACTATGTAATAGGAGATCTAAACCTCCTAATATACAACACCTCAAATAGAGCCATTCCAAAGGTAGAATGGTAGCTATTATTATAGGAAAACTCTATAAGAGGCAAATGCTTAATCAAACTCCACCATAGTCAATCACACGAGCCTAAAGCATATTCTCTAATATCTGAATAGTCCTTTCAACTTGTCCATCCAACAATAGGTGAAAAGCAATACGAAGACACACCTTAGTCCCAAAAACTTTTTTAAACAACTGCCAAAAGTGAGATGAAAATAGCATATCACATTCTAAGATGATAAAAGTAGGTACCCTATGCAACTTCTTAATATTTTAATGGTATAACCTCGTATAATTCTCTACCAAAAATAATCCTCACAGGAAAGAAATGAGCAGACTTTACTATCCTATCCATGATTGTTAGACCAATGAAATTTTGATGATGGGAAAATAAAAAAACATATAGAAAAAATATGTTACTCAAGCTGGTACAATTGAATGGAGATAGTCACTAGGAAAGCGAACAAGTATGCACAAGTTTAGCTCTCTAGAGAATGGATAAAGCTCTCTAACATTCTTGGTGGATCACGTGTGATAAAAAAAGTTATTATCAGATAGAACATTTGTTGATAAGATAAAGAGAAAGTGTTGCACCAAATAAGGATATTGACTTGAAGTAGAAGTTTGACAACTACAAGAATTTCACTAGAAGAGGGTCTCCAATTGAACATAGAAGTCTAATAATGTTGAAAAGACCAAGGGGTGGAAATGTGAACACACAGTGAGGACTTTTTATAGATTCATTAAATATTGAGGGAGTAGCTCACTTTGTTACGCATGCACTAAAAAATATAGCAATGTCTCAACGTATTATCAATTATTTCCAAAAGCTTGACGCATCGAAGGAGAACGTGTTCTTTGTACTTTGAATAAAGGAGTCTTAGACATTATCTGTTAGGTCGGTTCTTCAGTTAACCTGTTCTATCATAGGAAAAATTTAGGTAAAAAATAGATATTTGGGTGTGCTCAAACTCTAACAAGTGGTATTAGAGAAAGGTTATCTTACATAAGGTTAACAATTAAGAAAATATAATAATGATGAATTCTACACAGCCTACTAGTTATAATAAAGGACAATCCACTACTAGGCCTTCTCTTTTTATGGTACCCATTTTGCTTGGTGGAAGTCTAGAATGGAAATGTTCATTCAAAGAGAAGACTATGAATTGTGGGATAGAATTACTGATGGTCCAACTCTTCCAATGAAATTGGAAGATGAATAATAAGTTATAAAGGTGAGAAATGAATTTACTGCTGATGATTCGGTAGATCTAAAGAATACTTCAAGGGTATAGAGCATACTAGTGTGTGGGCTAGGTCTAGCTGAATACAATAGGGGTATAATTGCACCACTACCAAGAAAATCTAGGACACTTTTGTGAATGCTCATAAGGGAACCACTCAAGTGAGAAAATTCAGAGTTGCTCTTCTCTTTACTGACTATAGAGCTTTTAAGATAAGAAAAATAAATCACTTCATCAGATGATGTCAAGACTCACTACTTTAACATATGAATTAACTTCTTTGGGAAAAATTATAACTATTGAAAAACAGGTAGAGAAAGTATTGAAGGTCCTGCCAAAATCTAAAAGGGATGTAAACTTTATAGCTATTCGAGAGGTAAAGAATTTAACCAGTATAACTTTAAATTTGTTAGTAGGAAATCTAAAGACTTAAGTTATGCAAATTGATGAAGCGAAGAATCAAAAGGCAACTCCTGAGGAAACCTTGGCCCAAAAAGTCTCTGACAGTGATGGAGAAGTGGAACTAACTAAAGAAAGGTAGCATTCATAACAAAAAATTTCAGCAAAGTCTTCAAAAAGAAGAATGGAACTGGTAGCAAGAGGCATTCCAATGACAATCCCACAGGGTGCTTTAAGTTTTGTCAAATAATCATTAAGTTAAATAATCTCCTATTTGGAAAATTGAATGGAAATAGGAAAGAGATGACAAAGAATAAAAGAAAAGGCCATGAGAAGAGAGAAGGATGAATTTGTTATGGTAGTTGCTTGGGGATATGATTCTAAAGGATTAGATAATAGAGAGGTAGATAAAAATGATCTTGTGGGAATTAGAGATTCGAATTTAAAAGATGGATATAAGTCCACTGAGGTAAGTATTCCATAACTTAAAAAGAATTAAAACTTATTTTCAAAAGAAAAACTTGTTTCATTGATTAATAGCTTGATAGATGATTTTCAAGAATTATTTTCTTATAGGGATGAACTATTCAACAGTCTTGCAAGTCTCATGTTAGATTTTATTGATTTAGAAATTTGAAAAAACCATTTTTGAAAGGAAAAGTAACACTCTCAAGGAACAAGTCAGTCAACTTGATTATACAAAATTGAATATATAATCTAAGATCCTAAAACAAACTCTTTCTAAAAAGGGAAAAGGGTGAAAAGTGATGATCAGAAAAGGGTTGAACTTAAACTAACCAAGGTTAAACGTGATTGTAATAATGAAAAATAAAAGGAAGATAGATTAAGCCAAGTAATATCTAGGTTTAAATTTTATCTGGAAAGTACAAATAGATGGACAAACTCTTCTAAAATTGTTCATCAATTAAGTGAATGACACATTATGAAAACGCTAGATTGAGATTTTTCAAGTGTCACACTATCACTAATAATTTATGCTACATTTGTGGAAATCTTGGACATCCCACTACTGAATGTCCTATTGCAAGTAAAAGCAGATCTAGAAGCCCAAATCTGCCAAAGAAGTCAGATTTCATAAGATCTCAAAAAAATAAATTAAATAACAAAACTAGTCAGAGAAATAGGTATCATAACTTGTTGCCTCATTAGGATAAAAGTAATATGATTCATCCATTTTCTCACAAGAAAGGACCCAAGATTTTCTATGTTCTTAAAGTTAACCCCTAAAATAATTTGTTGGTGAAAGATGGCAAGGAAAATTAGCCTATGGATAGAGCTTGCTCAAGGCATAAGACTGGAAGAGAACAAAGATCCTTTAATAAAGGAGGAAGATCATATACAAACCAAAAAATAAAGAAAAATCAAAAACAAAGAAAATTGTGGACATGTAGTATTTTAGTAAGGGAAAATAAAAGAGACGTCACTCAGAATAAAATATGATTCTTGTAAGCAAATGAAAGAAGAATGAAAGGGAAATAAAACTTATGAGTTTCAGAAAAACAAGTTGCACTACATGGTCTTTTTGATTGCTCAATGTTTGTGACATGGGGAACAAGTCAAGACACTGATTCATGCCATGCTAAATTTTCGAAAATCAAGTAACAATTCATGAATTTTGAGTATAAATGTAGGATGTCTTCATGTTTTTTGTGATGATACAATTACATACAAATTTGAAATATTCTCCTATATTACATCTTATTGATAGTAGACACCAGTCTTGTAGAGATAATGTTGAGGAAGTTCTTATATCTATCAAGATATATTGTATGGAAAATTTACGTGCTGAAGAACTTAGTAGAGGGATCTTTAGAAATAACATATTAGAATTGGGAATGATTAAGGTTGCATAAACTCCTTAATATGATTGACTAGAACTATCTATTCTTGGTATGTCTCAAGATAAAATTATTGAATAATTCAATCTTGCACAATAAGTTGTGTGTACTAATTTCAGGATTTTTACTAATATGAAAAATTGTGTATTAAACTATGCAGAGATATTAGATCCTTAGAATGAAGTGTTTATGAGTTAAAATCATCCAGGTATAACGTTGTTTAAATTATTTTAATTATCATGATTAACAAATTTTATTCACGTAGTCCCACAAATTAAATCTCTTTAAAACCGCCATAGACCAAGAGTTTTCTTTTCAAAAGGAGTTTTCCACAGCCTATATCTTTGCCATCATTGTCTTCCAGGTCCTTTCACATCAAAACAGAGCACGTATCACCACCAATTCATGAACTTTGTATTTCATATCCCAATTTAATTCATTATTTAAATCAAAGTGGCTTAATCAAATCCCATTGCTCAATTTTCTCTCTCTTTCTCTACATACAAATTTGTTCCATCCTCTTATAACAATGTCTTCTTCTTCGTCATCCTCCTTCGATATAATTAAGTCTAACCCATCCAGTGAATCACCATCCACTCAATTGGTGGTTCATGCTATTGCCAACACCACTATTTATATTCCTCTCAGTATCTCTGTGAAATTCTCTAATTTTGCTGCATGGACAAATTTCCAAAACCGATTCTAAAAATTCTCTACCAGTCCCCCTATTCTTCCTATCTTATTCTGTGAAGTAACTAATTATTCCCCTCTTTAAATTATTGACAGTGATGAAATTCCTAATGCAGATCTAATCCCTCATAAATCTAGTTCATTGTCTAAAAGACAACAGTCTTCTAAATCCATTATTGTTGATGATATTGAAGTTCCTAATGAACCACACTCATATTCTTTCTCACCTATAACTCCTCATACGATTAAAACAAAGCATAAAGAGGAAGCTTCTATGTATGAGGCACTCCATGATAGTAAAAAAACATGCTCCACTCCACTTGTTCCTTCCTCTTTTTTCTCTTCTCAAGATGTCCTGCTTTACTCTACGAGGAAGGGAAGAACAAAGCACTGTATTCCTAAGCCTTCTACATTTGACCTCCTTGTTGTAGTCCAAAGTCGAAAATGGAAATCAATATCCACTACACTATCAAAGACCTCAAAATCCAAAACTCCCTCCAGGTGCAGGAAGAGAGTTCCTACACCTATTCCATCAGATATTTTTGAGTTTGATGAAGATTTTGATATCAAATCGGTTTCTGAGCCCATTGATTCTAAAGTGGATAATGTTTTCAACTTTAAAGAGAGAAAATTAGATAGGGGTAGAGTTGTAACTGGCCATGGAGGTACTTCTATAGCAGTTTTACTCACAAAACTAGTTGCCCAGGGTGGACTAACCTGTTCCTGCAAGGAAATGTTCAAAGGAAGTTTTTTGAGGTGTATGAATTTTACACCAACGGGATTGAATTTTGATATGTTCTCTTATTATATAAGAAGGGTGTCTATAAACTTAGTTGCAGATTATTTAGGTAGGATTCTAGAAGTACCACTGGGGGGCTAGGGTTATTATGTTACATTTGAATGGTCACCTTTGGATAATCTACCCTCAACATTAGAAATCTCCAAGAAATTACTAGGTAATCATAATCATGGTCACCATGTAGAGTCTTTAAAACAGAGATGTCTCCTCTGCATCAGTTGTATTTTGAATTAGAGCATAAAATGATCCTCCTAAAGAAATTAGTGAAACTGAGGAAAATTTTCTTTATCTGACTCTTATGGAACTCCTGAACAATTAAGTCAGAATGGATTTGTCCAAATTCATGATTAAAGACAGGAAAAGGGTTATTGTGAAAGATAAAAAGGGTCATGCTCTGCCTTATGAGCTTTGGTTGGCACCTTTCTTTGAGGATTACTCAACGTTTGTACAAGTGTGGTCCCTGCAGACCACAAAGTTGATCATAGGCACATTGGAACACCTAGACTTACCTATTTCAATGAGGAGTGTTGAGACTCCTCTTTAACGATCAAGAAATGCACTTGCTGAGAAGAAAGTTGCAATGATTAGATCATAGGATGAACATAATAATGAGAAAGCCTTTCTTTAGGATCAAATTCATTCACTTTAAGAAGAGAATGTGGAAACAATTCAAAGGCTGACCTAGTTGCTTTCATGTGTTTCTTTCTCTATTACCAACCCTTAGAGTCTTAGTTTTTTTTCTTATTTTGATAGTTCCGGCATGTCATAAATGACTTATAACAGCTGTGGAAAGGCTCAAAACACCAAAAATGTATAAAAATCAAGGAAATGACATTTAGGGTCATTGTATTATCCACTACTAATAGGATATTCGTGCTAGAAAGTCAATGGATAGAAAGATCATCAAAGCTCGAAGGGACGATGTACTTGGCTCGCATGCTCTGAGCATGACTTCCCAAATAACCTCTAAGAAGACATGACAATTCTATGGGATTTTTCCAAAAGTATCCCTTTTTCAACCAACTTCCTTTTCCACTTCTCAAACAACCAAAACTCAACCTCAACCACCAACTTACTTCTAACTAAATTGAGAAAGGATGATGCATGCATATACAAACTAGAACACACTGATACCATACCAATACTAGAATAATCAAATGAAAACTATCTAGTCCAAAGGCAAACCAAGCAATGGATCATGTACCGAAGTCCAAATCCAAGCTTGTCACAATTCGTGACTACCCCCTAGCCGTAACATAGTTCTTAGAACCTTAAGTTATCCCAAGATAACCCATGTACTAGAATACTAATTGATCACCAAATTTAATATAGATATGAATGCTCAATAACTGAGCAGAAGCATAATCATCAAGAGATAAACTATTTCAATACATAGCTAATCAAAGTTTACAATATAGAAATCTAAGAGAGAAGGAAAAAACTTAAATTAGAAATACTTACTCGGATTGACCATCTATGAAAAATCTACTATATTGATTACAGATATCTAGGATGCAACCCCCAACTATCCTTAATCAATAAATAAGAATAATGGAAATAAAATACAAGAACTGAAACTGGCTTGAGTCCCCAAAATAAGAGAACTCATCACTTGTTGGCTGAATATAGAGAACTGTATAACCCTTGTGTGTTGGCTATAGTTGGAACCTATATTATAAAGAAAAATAACAAGGAATGCATATTTGTTGTAAGTAATTCTAATGTACTAAATAGGTGAAACATGAACTAATAAATAAAATACTTAAAACATGATCTATAGCTGAGGAAATAAGCTAGGTAGTAAGATATGCATTTAAATCATACCTGTACGAAAAATTTGTAAGACTTGGTGACATTTCTAAATCATGAACTAAGAATATTTCTATAAGCAGTAAAAACATAACTACCAAATGTAAATCTTAATTTAAAGTTGAATAGACTGTAAAACCATATTGAGGATCATATATGAATACTGAGCATGAATACATGAATATATAAAGTGAATGCAAGATCAAGTAAAGCATATGCTGAAATAATATGCAAAACTGAATAACTAAATAACTGAATAACTTATAAACTGAACACTTGGTCATGCAAACCTAAGCTAATATGATTTGAATACTGATCCGAGATTATGGGAGCTAATATTTAATCGACATGACCTAATCTAAACAAATTGGAATCCAACCTGTAACCCCAGTTGAAAAAGTGTTAATACCTCACCACGGGTACTGACATTAGTTGTATGGATCCACTAAACTGGTGTCTAGAAGGACTAGAGTGTCACCCTCGATGGGCAGATGACCCTAAGAGAGTGTCAACCCTCTACTATCAGAAATACCTCTCATACCAACACTGGATACATAGTTCAAGAACTTAAGGACTGCTACTAAATATCTCACCCTCGACCAGAGGAATGCATTCATCCCTAAATTGGCTTGATACAAAGTTATACTTCCAACCAATCTAACACAGAAGCATAAACTAGTATATGCATTGGTAACTGAGACACAAAAGCATAAACTAGTACATGCATTGATAACTGATTTACTCAACTATGGTATTCTAATAATAATAGTGTATTTATATTTTTAATTTAGTGATACAAACATGTTATTAATGACTTGTAACTTGAAAATTTTATAAATTCATGATTATCTTGGTATCGGATGTTCATAACCCGCCAGCATTGAAAGATACAATTAAATACGATAATTTCAAAGTAATGCTATGATAAGAAATTTCAAGACTTAAACTAAAGAATCCAACAATTTTCATCAATGTAACAAATTATCATGATTAAAGTACAGAAGAATACTTGAAATTATAAGAAAACACTGTTTCATGGTTGAATTCAAGAATTATATAGAGCAATCATGGAATTTATGCTTTTCTTGGAACCCTAGTTTATCAAATTCATATAATTCATGAATAAAAATCATAATTTTGGGCATGAGGATGAAAGGAGATCCTCATTGAATACCCACAAACCTGAATGTGAAAGCCTTGGATATATTTTTTGGGATTGAACTTGAACTTGAAGTACCCTAGTTGGCTTTGAGGAGAAAGGAATTACCTTTTTTTGCTCTGGTGATGAATGATTTCTATGTTATGATAATTTAGGGTAGTATTTATGCCTGATAAATTTTGTTTTAAGGGTAAAACGGTGTAGTTTTAAGGTTAAAAGAGTGGGAAAAGACCAAAAAACCACTTCAAAAATATTTGGAAAATATGTGGAATCTGTCCTGATGAGTTTGGCTACAACTCGTAGGGTCTATCCATGAGTCGTAGCTTGAGACATCATCAGGAACCCAGATTTTGACACCTACTATTGTGACTACTCCTCCTCCTGACAACTCGTAGTGTTTGATTATGAGTCAGCATAAGGAGAAGTAGTCACTAGAAACTTTGATAGTGCATCAGTAATTCGGACATATCTTTTAACCCCAATACCAGATTAAGGAAAAATTGGTATCGTTGGAAAGATAATACAATTATATAATTCTTGGTTATTATTGAGATAAAAAATTATTTGTATATTAAAAGGTATGCTCATTTATATCTGACTTTAGTTATATTCTTCACAAGAGTTTAATTGCTAAGGGATGTTTCAACCTGCTTATACGATTGGAACTATTTGTGATCTTAATATATGGCTTAGTCACTTGTAAAACAACCAAAACATGAGGATTGATTATTTCATCCTTTATTAGTGCAGCTAAAAGTCTTCATAATGACTCATAATTTTTGGGTACGAGTTGTATTATGGATTAGTAAACACTGGGTTGAATTTTTGGATTACATATTAATGTGACGATGAATCATTCCATACAACTTCTAGACACTAATTATGGGACGTAGGGAGAAGTTTCAGTTACTTGGTTATAAATAAGGGATTTACTGGAGTGACTATGACTCACTTGCAATGACTTATTATGAGTGGTTGCGACTCGTTACCTTGAGTCGTAGTCATAATAGTGATTCGGGCCATTAAGTAAAATATTTCATAACTCCTTACCACGACATCAGAGTATGATGTGGCTTGAATTATTGGAAAAATAATGGCCTATATTTTAAGAGGTCTAGATCTACGAAAATTTGAGGTATTACAATATCATCCCTTGGGATCATTCATCCTCAAATGTAGTCTGACTTGGCTTAAAGAAAAGAAATAAAGAGTTGTAATCCCTAACATGGAATTTTAAGAGCTTAATATAAACATAATTACTCTAATACCACACACACCCTTCTCCTAGTTCTAATTCATCTATAGAACATCAAAGATCTTACTTCAAAGATGAATATATTTTATTCCAGGTGATGTTTTTAAGATTTACACTTTTTATCTCGTGGGAAATAAAATAAACTCTTCATCAATACCAAATTCACGTAAATCCATCACTCGGGCACAGAGTTAGAGCCTTTTTATGAGATAGTGTACCACCTGGTACTTTAGTGCTTCGCGAAGCAAGCAAAAATGAAAATTATCAAAATTATGTAGGCCTCTATGATTCCACCGCATCGTAGTGGTTATCCAGTTTGCAACCAAGGTGGCAACGCAATTTCCACCGCATCGCGCTAAGGCTCAGTTTCCCAATTATCCAATTTTCAGTAAGCTGGCGCGATTATGGCGCGTCATGCCAGCATGTAAAATTGTGATTTTTTTCCAGTTCCAAATTTTAATTCCAAGGGTAAGACGGTCATTTTTCTACCCATATATACACTCTTCAACACAACATTTCTCATTATTTAACCAAAATATACTAGTTTTTTTCTCAATTTTCTTCAAGAACAACCATTAGGGTTCATAGCTCAAGACCCAAGACATTAAGATTCCTCCATAAATCTTTTGAGAATCATATAACAAGGTATGCAGATGTTTATTCTTGGGTTCCTTCCACCCAAGAAGTTTAAGAATCCTTTTCTAAATTCAAAGATCTTATATTTATGAGTTTTCATGATTCATGTGAATTTAAATTGAAGTTTAAATTATTATTGAGTTTTAATTCATTATTTAGACTACCAATTACAAGAGTTGATTCTTGTATGTGATAACTTTTATGATTTTCATGATAAACCCTTTTCAAGTAGCCTGATATTGATTTATTCATAATAATTAAGTACAAAATCTGTGGTATAACCAAAGCATGCTCCCCATATTTTTGATAGAATGTTTAAGTACAGAGAATAGTGCTCCCTTTAGTATGTTAAGCATGAAATCCCCAATTATGTTATAACTAATGCATGCCAAGCAATTGTTGAAATTCCTTAGTGAATGTATTATGATAAGTTACATGCATTCTTATCCATGTGTATTCCATATTGAATAACTATAAGGTATTGGTATGCATTCCCTATACATTTACATATTTCTAACATTTAAAAGATTTATGAGATATCGTATTGATTGTGTTGTGAATATAAGTCCATTGTCATAATACTCATGTGTTATCCTGTCTTATTTATTTATGCTATCGAGTCCTGGGGGTATTTATTCCCAAGAATATAGTTGCGCGTCTAGTGCTGAGTTATTCTCAAGATAATTTTTGTCATTCTATGATCAGTATAAGTCAGCCAGTAAAGAACTTAAGAAAATTCAGTAAACTCAGTACTAGTTCAATTCAGTTTTAGTCTCAGTCTAATCCAACTGAATATTAAGTTTGATTCAATAGTATTCTGTAGTATCCAGTATTCTGTTCAAACTTCAGTGAAACTCGGTAAGATAATAAGAATTCAGTAGCATTTTGTCAGATAATGGAACCAAGTAAATTCAATTAGCTTAGTCAAGCAAGATGACCAGTAATAGATTCAACTCAGTCTAGAATAATCTATGAATCAGTTCAGTGTCTATTAAGTTGGGAGTAGGATTCAGCATCGAGAGAGGGTGAGGATGATGGCTTCCACATTATTTAAGGAAGAGTCATTAATAAAAATTCCTGCACTCCAAAACTGAGTAGCCAGCACAGGATGAAGAGTCACCCATCATATTAGGATTGACTACTTCCCCGGACTCACCCATTATATTAGGATTGGATCCAACAAGGTGTCACCCATTATAATACGCATGGCATCCTGGATTTAAAGAGATGTGTCCTTACCTGTGGCATGGTACTGACACTCTTTCAACTGGGGTTACAGGTTGGACCTCAAAGAAGCTACAAGGGGCATGTTGGTCAGATGAATACCTCCTATAGTCTCAGTTTCAGATTCAGTATCAATAAAAGAATTAGCTGAGGAGTCACCCATTATATTAGGTTTGACTACCTCTCAGAGATCACTCATTATATAGGCTTGATCTTGGATTTAGAAAATCATATTCATTATCATTAGACTCAAAGGTTACCAGTTATATATACTTGATCACAGATTTAGTTTATCAAGTATCAGTTATCATTACCAGCAAACTCAAAGGTCAGTCGTTAAATAGGCTTGATCTCAAATATAATAATTCAGTATCAGTTTCAACAAGATTAGACATTAATCTTAATAGAATCAGTTATTTTGTCTCTCAGTATTAGTAAACTCGGACATCAGTACTAGTAGACTCAGCCATCGGTAAGTTAGTATTGAGAAACCAGTATTTAGGGTTCGTATTCAGTGATACTGCATTCCAGTTTTGGTTTGTGAATTCATGCATATTTCTTTATTCAGTACTCTTATGTTATTCAGTTAAGCTATGTTCATGCATAAGCCCTTGAATTTAGCCTTACCTCATCTATCATACTAGTATATTCAAAGTACTAACGCATACTTTTGTCTTACACTATAGTGTCTTATACCCTAGGTTCCAAAGCGCAAGATTCATAGCACCATTAATAGTCCTGACTCAGTCAGCAGCCGTTGACATAGCAATGAGTCCTCTTCATTAAATGATGATCCTTATTTTATTATGGTATTAGACTCAGTTTATATTCTGTAGATAGAGTTAGTTAGGGTCATATCTCATCAACTCCACAGTTTAGACATGTTTAGAGGCTTTTCGGACATATGTATTAGTATTCAGTTTTTCAGTATTTAGTATTTTTAGATATTTGAACCTTATGGTATGTTTCTGCTAGTTTTTCCCATTTATTTCAGTATATTATGTAGTCCTCAGGTATAGATATCAGAAAAGGGTTAGCTTGTAGTTCCTCAGGATTTAGAGCACCGTGTGGCGTTCTGGTTCCAGAACATTAGGGCATTACAAATTTGGTATTAGAGCCTATGGTTTAATAATATCCTAGGAATTCTAAAAATTCATATCTAGTAGAGTCTTGTGCATGGCTATGTTGCATGCTATATTTATGTACAGGAGGCTATAAGATGTTTTAGGAAAAGTTTCCCTGCTTTCATGTCTCAGATCATGCTATAGAAAGGTCCTCAAAGAAAGTTATGTAGATTCTCAGCATTCTCCACTCATGTCAACTCCACCTTACCTTTAATGTAATAGAAATAGTGAAGCTCAATATCCTAGAGATGGGGCTTTCTCAGACCGTCCCTACAGACTGTTATGGGATCGGCCACAGGCTCAGTAGTATTCCATCAAATCCTTTCTCAGAATCCTATAATAGCATATGACTTAGAGTTAGAAGAATGAACCAAGGATTTTAGCAGTAGTAGAGCTAGGATATCATTAACCATATTGAGTAGATTATGTATTCACAGGGATAGTTATATATGAGGTAAATCAGTAGGCTTGAATAGCGCATGCATGTATTTAAGGTTATTGATTGAAAACTAAGTGTGAAAATGTAGATGTGATTTAGGAGGTGTGATCCTAGTAGTTGATAAGGGAACAAAAGCTGGTGATATGTTTAGCGAGACAAGAATGTATCGAAAAAGGGTGTAGGTATGTGATGATGATGGAAGAAACTAAAGAATATTAAGTGTTGTATTCTAGAGGATAGTATTAGCAGTGAGTTTTATAGTTTCAGGTGTGGACTTTCCAGATGAGTTTATAATTCATGTGCATTATTATGCCCCAGACACTAGAGTAGACTGTTTGTTGT